>OZ035839.1:34506600-34682237 GCA_964034765.1 Knipowitschia caucasica
CAGGGATTTAATCTTTACTCTTTTAAAGGATGATTATTTATTATTTTAAAGCCTTCTGTTATTGCTTCTATCTTGTTTTGTTCAGCCCCTGTGTATGAAACTGTGCAATACAAATAAACTTGCCTTTTTGCCTATAAATGATGTTTGTCCAGTTTTAAAGTACTTTACAGTAAAGCAATACACCTCAACATTTCATAGCTGCAGCCACATAATAATAATTTGATGGACATGTCTCCATTGATCATGTTTGAGATGCTCTGGATCGCCACGCAAAACAGTCAGGTTCCAGTTCCTGCCAATATCCAGCAACTTGACACGGCCATTGATGAAGATTGCATAGACATGCCACAAGCCAGAATCAGCAACCTGAAGACTGGATTTCCAAAATGGCCGTATAGATGATATTAAAACATAATAATTGTAATCATAATTTTAGCTTAATGACTAGAAAAACTACACAAAGCCTAATAATAATTCTGAAAAACATACAAATAAATGGGAATGATCCACTCTTATTCTCTTTGGTCAGCTCTGGGCATCTCTTGGACGCTGAATAATTAGCAGTTATCTCCGCCCCGTCCTCTGTCTCTTCTACACCGATCCATCATCTACACCTCAGGTAATTTATGAGCAGTGCAGGTGATGGTTACGCACAGGCCTCCGGGAGAACAATGGCGCACACTCTTTTCTCCCTTTGAGCGCGGAATTGACAAGTCGCTTTTTTTCCCCGATTGGGTAAGAGGAGTAGAGAGAACGCTAATGGCTCCAGTGCGAACGCTAATGATGAGGCCTGGGATTGACATGGGGAAGCTGTACTTTTCAAAATCGTCGAATTTGCCAAAACAGATCAGAAAATCAAACAGTTCAGACACAAGAAATGCACTAATATAAAAACACATAAAAATAGCCATCAATCCATAAGAGGCAGAGACCAATGTCCATAAATGTGGTTGAATGTGGAGAGTCCTGGATCATTGCTACTGTCCTTGGACCCTCCTGCATCAGCAAAGGAAAAAAATAATAAAGTATGGACGGATACAGAAGGATAAAGGATGACATGATGATAAAACGATTTAACGGTATATAGGACAATATTCTTCTACTGGGTGGATGATCATGACTATTGGTCCCCTTAATTGTCAATCATTCTGGGGATACGTGCTCGTCCAATAAGACCAGAGAGTTTTGTTAAAAAAGTGGAGAGGGCGGTTCTTTCCTAAAATTTGTCTTTAGCTTCTTCCACTCTCAAGGGCCTTGGTTTGTGGCTTTGTGTGTTTGCTGCATTCTTCAGATATGGCTATACCTGCCTGTGAAAGCTAAATCCCGTCAGACCTTTGAAGACAAGCAGACAGGGCCTGGTTAGTGCTGTGATGGGAGACCTCTGGAAACACCTGGTGCCTCAGTGGGGCAGCTGCGGCTGTAAAGTGCCTTAGACATGGCAAAGACACTTCACTCACGTTGTCGAGAGTGGGTTTGTTGTGTGCATGAAAGGTTGATGGTGGTGGGAGTGGCCGACGGTACAGACCGGTTGCCTCGCTTCTGTCAGTGTGCCCCAGGGCAGCTGCGGCAACAGCAATAGTTTATCACCACTGTGTATGGAGTGAATTAATAACAGCTTGTCATGCGTCTTTGAAAGTCCTATAGAAAACTGATGCATTATTACTATTATTATTATTTTGCTCATGAGGACACTTCTTGGTTAAAGGTTATTATTACTTGATGCAAGTTTCTCTCCTACTTTGTGCACTTTTGTTGCCATGATGCTTATAGAGTTAAATCTGGACTATTCTTGTATAAATACAAAAAATGCTCAGAAGATCTTGCTCCGGTTCTTGCACTACCAAGGCAACAAGAGAAGGTGCCAAAAGTTAACTTGATAAACTTGACCAAAGATCAGAGAATAGAAAGGTTGTGGCGGGTTATGAGTTAGAATCTGCTGCGCTCGCTCCAGTGCAGAGGTTAAAGTGTGCTTCAGTGTGTGGGGTGGATTCTTCGAACCAAAGTTTAATATGAAGAGCTCATTTACCAGGATGTGTTTTTTTTCTGTGCTTTTTTGGATTACTATATCAATAATAATAATATTAATTAATAATAATAATAATAATGATGACGCACTAGTTTTATATAGTGCTTTCATTTCTTTCACTCCATACACAGTGTGTACTAATGTACACTTGGGTATGAACAGCAAACAGCAGCAAGTGCCCCATGGTCAGGAGCGCCCCCTGGTATTGCACCACATATTCCTAGGGGAGCGCCCCACTATCAAAGAAGGACCGGTCAATGTGAAATACGCAAATATGCTTCCTAACTCAAGTTATAGTACGCATTTCTGATTTTTGTTGTGCCTGCGCACCAGTTATTTACACTTGTGGTTATAGTTGTAGTAATTCCTATTCAGAGACATGCCCCGGTTTGCAACTGATGTGTTTGTATTAAAATCATGATTTATGATGTGTTGCTGTAATTTTAGCCAAACTAAATGATTTTGTTAGACCCCAGGCAGAATATAGTGTCAAGCTAAAAAATGCAAAAACAGTCTACAGCAAAACGAATGAAGTCAAGACAAGTCAGACGTTTGATTCCTATCCATCCTTTACCACTACAACCGGATCCATTATGTTATTTTAAGTGCAATGCTTTTCCAATGTGCTTTTTACCTGCAAATGGCAGAATAAACTCAAACTACAAATTCTCAAGATCATGTCCTGGGGCCGAAATGTAAAAGTCAGCACACAATGCTCTTTCCACATGCATCTTCCCCTCTGACGCGTTCCTTTTCAAGTGCCACAGTAAACGATGTAATGTGGATTGATGCAGCGTCGGTCCTGTTTACCATCTGCTCCTTGATTGCCTTCTTCATTTTCACAGTCTGTCTGATTTAGATACAGGGAGTTATTGTGTTCTCTCCCAGTGACTGACACTTCCAAACACGCCACATCCAACACACACATTCATACACTGTTTACATGTGCCACATCCAACACACACACGTTCATACACTGTTTACATGTGCCACATCCAACACACACGTTCATACACTGTTTACATGCGCCACATCCAACACACACGTTCATACACTGTTTACATGTGCCACATCCAACACACACGTTCATACACTGTTTACATGTGCCACATCCAACACACACATTCATACACTGTTTACATGTGCCACATCCAACACACACGTTCATACACTGTTTACATGTGCCACATCCAACACACACACATACACTGTTTACATGTGCCACATCCAACACACACGTTCATACACTGTTTACATGTGCCACATCCAACACACACACGTTCATACACTGTTTACATGTGCCACATCCAACACACACGTTCATACACTGTTTACATGTGCCACATCCAACACACACATTCATACACTGTTTACATGTGCCACATCCAACACACACTTTCATACACTGTTTACATGTGCCACATCCAACACACACTTTCATACACTGTTTACATGTGCCACATCCAACACACACATTCATACACTGTTTACATGCGCCACATCCAACACACACATTCATACACTGTTTACATGTGCCACATCCAACACACACGTTCATACACTGTTTACATGTGCCACATCCAACACACACGTTCATACACTGTTTACATGTGCCACATCCAACACACACGTTCATACACTGTTTACATGTGCCACATCCAACACACACATTCATACACTGTTTACATGTGCCACATCCAACACACACGTTCATACACTGTTTACATGTGCCACATCCAACACACACATTCATACACTGTTTACATGTGCCACATCCAACACACACGTTCATACACTGTTTACATGTGCCACATCCAACACACACATTCATACACTGTTTACATGCGCCACATCCAACGCACACGTTCATACACTGTTTACATGTGCCACATCCAACACACACACATACACTGTTTACATGTGCCACATCCAACACACACATTCATACACTGTTTACATGTGCCACATCCAACACACACACATACACTGTTTACATGTGCCACTCCGGCGTCTTACAGCTGTTCTCCACCACAGCAATCATTACGCTTTTTTAGAGGAGGGAAATTTCTTTATTGCTTTTATTGGAGTGGGTGATAAATATATATGTTGTTGTTGTAAAGCTAGCATCGCCAGAGCTGACCTGGAGTCCAATGGATAAAGTGGAAGAACATGTGTATGTGTGGGTTTCCTCCGTGTGCTCAAGTTTCTGTTGATTCTCTGTAGCTTAATTCTGGAGCAAAATATCCTGTAATTGAAATTGCACATCTTTAAAATACTTTTTATTAGCCACACACGTGCATGTCATGACACACACACACCTGCATCATGACCAGTGGGGGCGGGTTTCGGCTCAAAAGTGGCCAAAATGGCGTGCGCTGACATGCTTGCAATACCACCCTGGGCCGATGGGGGTGCTATAGCATTGGCAGACCTCTCGAAAACGTCTTTACAGGATGGTCCAAAAGTTGGCTCTTGGCCCAAAGCTCCGTTCCACATGTGTGTCAATGCTGAGGGGATTGTTTTTGGTCCACTCTAGTTTACTTGCTTTAAATTTTTGAAGTCTCTCGTTCAAATGAATGGAGCTCCACTCGCAGCCATTTTGGATTGCTCCAGTAGAGCACATTTTTTGGACCATTAGTTAGAACGGCGGAGATAGGTGTGACTCTGTCCGTTAATATATACAGTCTATGATCATGACACACACACACACGCCTGCTTTATGACACACACATGCACGTTATGCCACACAGTAGCAACACACATGCAAATTATGACACACACACTTAGACCGACACACACATTGAAACATACATATATTGAGACACATATTAGCTACACACACACACATTTTGACACGCAATCTATGACACATACACACAGTGGGACACACATTATGAGACACACAGCCACACACATGCACGTTATGACATACACACACACATTATTGGTCACACACAGGCACACACAAGAGACAAACACACACAGTGGGACACACACAGATTGTGACACACATTAGCCACACCTACACACATTGGGACACACACACGCATACACACACATATATATAGACACATTCTGAGTCTCACCTTTTCCTGTTGAAGACCGTTTAAACTGCCAGATAACAGATTTATTTCTAGATTAAAAGTGTTGCGACACTAATGATCTTTCTTAACAATTGAATTAGTGTTTTTTGACGAGTTTAAACAGACCCCGCTACACCTCCAAATGTGTGTCAGGTGTTACAGCCGTTGTTGCCATCATCAAACCTGTTTCTATTTGTGACTTTCCTTGTGCTGCAATGACAAAAAACTCAGAGAACTCTAGGAATGTGTTAAACTACTCTTGAAGTTGCAACGAAAATGGTAGCTAATCTTTATATAGTCAAAATGTAGAGATTTTTGTATTAATGTATTCTTTGTTTGGTTGGCAGAGTTGCACCCGCAAACACAAACTCTATCAATCCATTTTCTTCCCCTTAATCCATTTCTGGGTCGGGCGGGTGGCAGTCAGAGCTACACCCGGTACACAAAGCACCAGCCCAAACAAACCAATCAAACACTAACTCATGTTTTTGGCAGTAGGGGAAACCGAAGCACCCACAGACACAGGGAGAACATGCAAACTCCACACAGAAAGGCACTGTTCCCGGGATTCAAACCCAGAACAACCATCGTCCACCGATCAAGCTGGACCCACATCTGCTGTTTGTCCATTCCATCCATCCATCCGTTATCGTCACCTCAATCTATTTACATTTCAGCAGAGGCTTCAGGCAAAGTGGGGTTAAGTTTCTTACCCAAGGACACAACGGCAGCAGATATCAGTGGGAGTCAGTGAAGAAGGTCTCTTGGACCAGAGAGAGGAACTAGAGAGACCACATGTGGCTAAGTTTTGGGTCAGGGTACAGTTATGGTTAAGGTCTATGGGTATTGCTTTGCAAATTACACCTCAGAATATTGTGTTATGTATTTTTGCGGGTAAATGCACATACCTTTTGAATATGATTATTCTGATGGGTAAAATGTTTATTTTTAAAGCTAAAAATGTATCAAATTTATGTATAAAACATTTTAAGAATAGAGTTTATCATCAGTATATGTTAGAAACAATTATAGCAACAAATAACAACAGAATAATTGAGCATGAAAAGAAATGGAATGTCTGCTTACCTGAGTTAGAGATATAAATATTAGGTGTACTTGCTATGCCATTTGTTATGTCGTAAATGTTTTGCTAATTATATTGTATTTTGTTTATGGATTTTGATTGGTATTAGTGATTTTATTTTATTTTTCATTTTCTATGTTATTATTGTCTTTTGCTTTGTGCTTCTTTTTTGTCTATAGTCTGTGTTCAAATACTGAGAATGTGTGGATGATTGTGGTTGTGATTGTGGTATGAATGCAAGGGGGGTGGCTGGGTTTGGGTTTGGGTGGGGGGTTTTGAAGTTTGTCTCGTTATTTTATCTTGTAAATAAAAAGAAGATTAAAAAAAAAAAAAAAAAAAAATAGAGAGACCAGAGCGAGAGCCCAGAGAGAGAAACTAGAGAGACCAGAGAAAGAAACTAGAGAGACCAGAGAGAGAAACTAGAGAGACCAGAGAGAGAAACTAGAGAGACCAGAGAGAGAAACTAGAGAGACCAGAGAAAGAAACTAGAGAGACCAGAGAGAGAAACTAGAGAGACCAGAGAGAGAAACTAGAGAGACCAGAGAGAGAAACTAGAGAGACCAGAGAGAGAAACTAGAGAGACCAGAGAGAGAAACTAGAGAGACCAGAGAGAGAAACTAGAGAGACCAGAGAGAGAAAATAGAGAGAGAAACTAGAGAGACCAGAGAGAGAAACTAGAGAGACCAGAGAGAGAAACTAGAGAGACCAGAGAGAGGAACTAGAGAGACCAGAGAGAGAAAATAGAGAGACCAGAGAGAGAAACTAGAGAGACCAGAGAGAGAAACTAGAGAGACCAGAGAGAGAAACTAGAGAGACCAGAGAGAGAAACTAGAGAGACCAGAGAGAGGAACTAGAGAGACCAGAGAGAGGAACTAGAGAGACCAGAGAGAGGGACCAGAGATAGAGACCGGGGAGAGAGACCCGAGTGAGACCAGAGAGAAACCAGAGCAAGAGACCAGAGCAAGAAACAAGAGAGACCAGAGAGGGACCAGAGCGAGAAAGCAGGTATAGAGACCAGAAAGAGAGAAAAAGCAGAGAGAGAACCAAAGATAGGATCCAGAGAGACCAAACCCACAAGCTTCAGGCTCAAAGGCCAATGCTTGTTGTCCGTGTATCCTAAATAACAGACTATACATTGTTATTAATATTTTCTCCTTTTTCTGATCATTTGAGCCACAGATCACCGTGACTGAGGTGACCAGAGAACCAAGGAGAGAGTTAATAGGACTTATTTTGCAAGTTTGTTTTTAACTATATCAGGTAACACTTTACATTACGGGCCGGTAAGTCCATGGTACTTACAGTGGTACTTCTAGGTACTTACAGTGGTACTTCTAGGTACTTACAGTGGTACTTACGGTGGTACTTACGGTGGTACTTACGGTGGTACTTACGGTGGTACTTACGTTGGTACTTACGGTGGTACTTACGTTGGTACTTACGGTGGTACTTACGGTGGTACTTACGGTGGTACTTACGGTGGTACTTACGGTGGTACTTACGGTGGTACTTACGGTGGTACTTACAGTGGTACTTCTAGGTACTTACAGTGGTACTTCTAGGTACTTACGGTGGTACTTACGGTGGTACTTACGGTGGTACTTACGGTGGTACTTACGGTGGTACTTACGGTGGTACTTACGGTGGTACTTACGGTGGTACTTACAGGGGTACTTACGGTGGTACTTACGGTGGTACTTACGGTGGTACTTACAGTGGTACTTACAGTGGTACTTCTAGGTACTTCTAGGTACTTACAGTGGTACTTCTAGTGGTACTTCTAGGTACTTATTGTGGTACTTACAGTGGTACTTCTAGGTACTTACAGTGGTACTTAGAGGTACTTATTGTGGTACTTCTAGGTACTTATTGTGATAATTCTAGATACAGCTGTAACTTAGTAATTCAAGGACACTACAGTATTATTCCTATGTAGTAAATGTGGTACTTCTACATACATACATACAGAGGTCATTTGTAGGATTGTTTGACTATAAAACATAAAACAACATTATGTAAAACAAACGTCTTTATTAATATGGAATAAGTAGCACAGAAAGGACAGTATAAATACATGTAATGCATATTTCAAAACAAGTTTCAAGACAAGGGAAACACTGCAAGAACTAGGTACCCAACCCAAGTAACAAGAATTACACATTACCAGGTACTTACCAGCCAAGTACCAGGTACTTACCAGCAAGTACCAGGTACTTAACAGCAAGTACCAGGTACTTAACAGCAAGTACCAGGTACTTACCATAGGGACTGGCCCATAATAAGACAAAGGACTTTAACATAAGTACCAGTGATAACACCAGTAATTATACAGTAAGTACCAGGTACTTACCATAGGGACTGGCCCATAATAAGACAAAGGACTTTAACATAAGTACCAGTGATAACACCAGTAATTATATAGTAAGTACCAGGTACTTACCATAGGAACTGGCCCATAATAAGACAAAGGACTTACCCATAAGTACTAGTGATACCAGTAATTATATAGTATACCATGTACTTACCAGCAAGTACCTGGTACTTGCTGGTAAGTACCTGGTACTTGCTGTTAAGTACCTGGTACTTGCTGGTAAGTACCTGGTACTTGCTGGTAAGTACCTGGTACTTGCTGGTAAGTACCTGGTACTTGCTGGTAAGTACCTGGTACTTGCTGGTAAGTACCTGGTACTTGCTGGTAAGTACATGGTATACTATATAATTACTGGTATCACTAGTACTTATGGGTAAGTCCTTTGTCTTATTATGGGCCAGTTTCTATGGTAAGTACCTGGTACTTACTATATAATTACTGGTGTTATCACTGGTACTTATGTTAAAGTCCTTTGTCTTATTATGGGCCAGTCCCTATGGTAAGTACCTGGTTCTTGCTGGTAAGTACATGGTACTTGCTGGTAAGTACATGGTATACTATATAATTACTGGTATCACTAGTACTTATGGGTAAGTCCTTTGTCTTATTATGGGCCAGTTCCTATGGTAAGTACCTGGTACTTACTATATAATTACTGGTGTTATCACTGGTACTTATGTTAAAGTCCTTTGTCTTATTATGGGCCAGTCCCTATGGTAAGTACCTGGTACTTACTGTATAATTACTGGTGTTATCACTGGTACTTATGTTAAAGTCCTTTGTCTTATTATGGGCCAGTCCCTATGGTAAGTACCTGGTACTTGCTGTTAAGTACCTGGTACTTGCTGTTAAGTACCTGGTACTTGCTGGTAAGTACCTGGTACTTGCTGGTAAGTACCTGGTACTTGGCTGGTAAGTACCTGGTAATGTGTAATTCTTGTTACTTGGGTTGGGTACCTAGTTCTTGCAGTGTTTCCCTTGTCCTTGAAACTTGTTTTGAAATATGCATTAAATGTATTTATACTGTCCTTTCTGTGCTACTTATTCCATATTAATAAAGACGTTTGTTTTACATAATGTTGTTTTATGTTTTATAGTCAAACAATCCTACAAATGACCTCTGTATGTATGTATGTAGAAGTACCACATTTACTACATAGGAATAATACTGTAGTGTCCTTGAATTACTAAGTTACAGCTGTATCTAGAATTATCACAATAAGTACCTAGAAGTACCACTGTAAGTACCACAATAAGTACCTCTAAGTACCACTGTAAGTACCTAGAAGTACCACTGTAAGTACCACA
Organism: Knipowitschia caucasica; assembly: GCA_964034765.1. NCBI lineage: Eukaryota > Metazoa > Chordata > Actinopteri > Gobiiformes > Gobiidae > Knipowitschia > Knipowitschia caucasica. The sequence goes on from OZ035839.1 coordinate 34,516,473, forward strand.
ATAAGTACCTAGAAGTACCACTAGAAGTACCACTGTAAGTACCTAGAAGTACCTAGAAGTACCACTGTAAGTACCACTGTAAGTACCACTGTAAGTACCACTGTAAGTACCACCGTAAGTACCACCGTAAGTACCACCGTAAGTACCACCGTAAGTACCACCGTAAGTACCACCGTAAGTACCACCGTAAGTACCACCGTAAGTACCACTGTAAGTACCACCGTAAGTACCACCGTAAGTACCACCGTAAGTACCACCGTAAGTACCACCGTAAGTACCACCGTAAGTACCACCGTAAGTACCACTGTAAGTACCTAGAAGTACCACTGTAAGTACCTAGAAGTACCACTGTAAGTACCACTGTAAGTACCACTGTAAGTACCACTGTAAGTACCACCGTAAGTACCACCGTAAGTACCACCGTAAGTACCCCTGTAAGTACCACCGTAAGTACCACCGTAAGTACCACCGTAAGTACCACCGTAAGTACCACCGTAAGTACCACTGTAAGTACCACCGTAAGTACCTAGAAGTACCACTGTAAGTACCTAGAAGTACCACTGTAAGTACCATGGACTTACCGGCCCGTAATGTAAAGTGTTACCCTATATCATTTTGACGCATTCCTGTCTCCCAAGCAACAGTACGTCAATCGTTGCCACTGTCCTGAGGTAAGAAGGCGTCTCAACCAGTGGGGGCGTCTCCCGACTCCAAAAGGTGCATGAGCAGGCGCGCTGACATTCTTTATACCCACTCCTCGCTGGTGGGGGTGTACCTGGAAAGAGAATTACCCAATACTTTTGTATGGCGTCTTCTTTCCTCTCCAAAATGTCTTTACACGATGGTCCAAAAGTCGCTCTTGGCCCAAAGCTACGTTCAAGATGTTATCAAGGCTGAGGGGAAGTATATTTTTTTGGACCAGTCTAGTTTAGCCGCTGTGGACTTTGGAATGCACTCGGGGCTCGTGCAGCTGAGGCATGCGCAAATGTGTTTTTTTCAACGTTTTCCAGACCCCGCTGCCATTTTGAAAAAGCCCACAGAAGGTGAAAGCGGTACGGCAGAGATAGGCGTGACCACATCCGTTAATAATGTTGAGACCAGTCTATGGTCTCAACACGGGGGAAAAAAACCCTGCAGTGTGAATTCACCTTTTGACTTTTTATCAAATGCAAACCTCACTCTGCAGCCTATAATGTCATGTTCTCACTGGCCTGTCTGTGTGGTCTATTCCTGCCTGTACCTGTCGTGGGCTAGGTTTAGGTCTTTCCTTAGCTACTCATCAAACTTGCATGTTTCCCCTCTCTCCGAAGGCCTTTACTCTGCTGCAAAATCAAACTTCAAACATGAGGTTACAGATCCAAGCGACCTGTGCACGCTTTCTCCAGAAAACATCCCGACACACACACTTTCAGACAGGGAAGTGCGTCACGGCCAGCTCCACCGGGGTAATGGACCGTGGCGAGCTAGCCAGGTGCAGGACGACCGGAATAGAAGTTGTTTGAGACTCGTTTGGATATGTTTTTTTTTTTAGTATCAATTCAGCTCAAAAGGGGTGGGCTGAAGAAAGAAGCTCATGAGCACCAACCCTAACCCAAAACTATAAAACAATCTGACTTTTCAAATCAAAATGAAATAGAATAGAACAAGAAGACAACAGCACACAAAACAAACTACATCTGCAAATAATACATGAGAGAGAGAGAGAGACCAGAGAGAGAGAGCGAGAGAGAGAGTGCAGCAGACCTAATGGACCACTACAAGAACAGCCTCAGCTCCATTCTGGACATTCATGCCCCACTGAAGTCCCGGACTGTCAACTTCACCCGCTCAGCTCCCTGGTACACCAACCAGCACAGGGCCATGAAAAGGTCAGGCCGTGTCCTGGAGCGGGCCTATACTACATCTGGGCAAGTTGGCCTACCGGGAACATCAGAAATCCTACGCAAAAGCACTCTCATCAGCAAGGTCAGGTCATTTCTCCACAATCATTAACAATAACCCAGGTAATTCCAAAAAACTTTTCTCCACCATACAACATCTTCTCAAACCTCAGTTGCGTTCCCATCACACCCCAACAGTAACGAATTGCAATAACTTCCTTGATTTTTTCACTTCCAAAATTGACAACATCCGTTCCACCCTCACAGCTGGTGAGGGTGGAAGCAACGGTGGAAGCTTTTAAAAAGGGACTCAAAACCCATCTTTTTACTAAAGCATACTGCTAATTTTTTTATAGTCTTTTTTCTGATTTTATGTGTTTGCTTTTATTTATGCTCCTGTTTGTAGCACTTTGAGATTTGGTGTCAAATGTAAAGTGCATTATAAATAAACTGTATTATTATTATTATTAGAGTGAGACCAGAGAGAGGGACCAGAGAGAGACCAGAGCGAGAGACCAGAGAGAGAGAGAGTGAGACCAGAGAGAAACCAGAGAGAGGGACCAGAGAGAGACCAGAGAGAGACCAGAGCGAGAGACCAGAGAGAGAGAGAGAGAGACCAGAGAGAGGAAGAAAAACCAGAACGAGAGACCAGAGAGAGGTGCCAGAGACCATAGAGAGAAACTAGAGAGACCAGAGAGAGACCAGAGAGAGGAACTAGAAAGACCAGAGAGAGAAACTGTAGAGACCAGAGAGAGGGACCACAGTGAGAGACAAGAGAGAGAGAACAGAGAGAGACCAGAGCGAGAGAGCAGGTATAGAGAGCAGAAAGACAGAAAAAGCAGAGAGAGAAACAAGAGATAGGGACCGGAGAGACCAGAGCGAGAGCACAGATATAGAGACCAAAAAGAGAGGAAGACCAGAGAGAAAAACTAGAGAGTACTCTTAAAAAATAAAAAAAAGTACGGAGAATGTTTGGATGTTGGTTGGAGAGTTAGTAAAGTCTGAAGGTCTGTATCGGTGGGTTCCATTCTCCTGAAAGTAGCTAAGTGCCTATATGTAAAGATATACACTTTTGGTAAATTCTTAAGTCTGTTTTCCGTTACCATGGAAACCAGGGAGAATGGGGTCTTTATTTATCAGGCCGCCTCGAGTGCCTGTTGTAAAAGGCCGCCGTAAACCGACACTGAACTCCCTCTAAGTGGATTTCAGTCTTATACATGGAAGAAAACAGTAGCATTCAGGAGTTCATGGACTGATTGTGAACGCTGCAGATCCATTCAGATCCATTCAATGCCAACGTGGAAGAAAACAGCTAAGGTACGGTGAGCGGCATGCTGGTCGCACTAGAATGTCCGTGTTTTGTCTCCGGCAGAGGGAAATATTCACTTTTTGGTGGCGTTTCTGTCTCTTTAAACACACATTCAAACAAAGATTAAAGTTTGGGCCAGGCACCATAAATGTATTGGGGTTGTGGTGTGAGTTAGGGTTAAGCAAGCCTCCTGCAGGACAAAATACAGAGATTTACATTTTGGATATGTGTGCCTTACAAAACCTGCATCTGGCATTCAACTGCGTTCTACTTTTGAACAAAATGTCTTTCATCATCAAGGCAAATTCACAGGCTTGCTTAAACACCTGAGAAGTACAGTTCTAGATTAAAAAAATTAAAACAACGTTGTGACTCTCCAAAAATAAAGATGAATCCTTTATTTGTCCCACACTTATGACATTGCACCAGTTACAGAACAGAAGTAATAAGGAGCACCCGGCACAAGATGAATGAACAATAACTCTATTCTAAAATGAGAATATAATTTCCAAATTTAGCATGAACAAATAATTCAGGACAAAATGTCTATTTTACTGCCAAGAAGTTGTATCTATACATCTGTACATGTTGCAGTGGCTAAGTAAAGTCTCTGCATCAGTCATAAGAATATGATATTAGTGGCATGAGTGTAGCCTGGTCTTACCACACCATTTTACTAATTTCATTTTGTACGGTCTGGATTTGCTCCATTTACTCTGTTAACAGGTGGGAGGGATTAACTCCTTTAACAGATTGAAACGATTGGATCTGAGTTTACCGTGACGTATGTAATGCACCGGAGTGACGCATTTAGCCTAGCTTTAGCGTTTAGCCTAGCCGTTGCCATCTCCTTTGCCACTAACGAAGCCCGTGGGGAGTAGAGCCACAACATCTTTGCAGCAATGAAACTTGCAAAACAGTCTTCTTGTTCCAGCTTCAATTTCTTGATATCTGGAGCCAAACTAGAACGGATTACTTTACTATGGCATTCACCGACAAACTACAACCTGCAAACTCTTGACGTCACGGACACCAACTTACACCCGCCTCCCCCGCTCTCTGATTGGTCGGAGGGGATTCAACCGAGGAAACTGCAGCCACTAGGATCAGACCCAGACGTACATGTAGGAAATGGACCAGAGTTTACATATGGTAAGATACATGAAGGAAATGATCATGGACCAGAGTTTACACATGGTAAGACCAGGCTAATATACTTCAGTAAATTATAAAGCTGAGGTAAAGTCAGAGCGGTCAACAGGAAAAGCACCAAGAAACCACTGAACACATTTTCAGATATTTCTAGTTTTTGGACACTGAACAGTTAACAGATGGCACAGTTGAAAGCTGGGCAAACAGAATGTGTAGCACTAGGCCAGTCTAAGCCACGGTGGGGGACTAATAAAGATGAATCAACTGTTCAAACATGCTTCTACACTCAACAGTCTGAAACTCTGAGCTGGAGACTTTAGCTCCGCAGAATAACAATGGGAGCTGTACATTAGGAGTGAACTGAGAGAGTGCTGACCTCCCCCTTAATGTTAATGCGGAAGAAGCTGATTTTGACATAAGCTCACTGAAGCCAGTTCCCTTGTATGGGCATATACCGTGGCACATTCGCTTTGTGTCATGACAGGCTGACGTGTTTCTTAGACGATTGCTAAGGCAAGCTGGAGATTCATCTGCAAATGAAGGCCTCTGATTGGTCCTTACAGAAAAAGATCACAATATAAATGATAAAGAGACCCCTGAACCCAGCCTCCTCCATCGTCTTACACGGTCAGAACTTAAGAGCCGCCTCAGTCCTGCTTTCTGTCCTCGTTCTACAACCTGAGTCCTGGATCTAAAGCCCCCTTCGACCGTGGGAGCAGTGGGAATGACCCGGGACACTCGACATTCAACAAACTTATGGACTTTAATCAACATTTGTCACTGGAAAAGTGGCGGCGTGGCAGGAGCTCTGGTGTGTACTATCAGGTGCACGCTGGGGTAGTTTTGCACTGTTTTTCCAATGAGGTTTTACTGCAAATGGCAAATAAATTCTTGAAGGAATCGAGAATCTTCACGGTCTCCTTATGGACCAATTGCTCTGAGTATTTTTTTTTTGATCATCACATTTCTTTTGAACTGTTTGATTTTCTGTTATGTGTTAGCAAAGCAACGGTTTTGTAAAGTCCTTCAAGATAACTACTGTCGTGACTTATGGCGACACAAAAATACATTTTATTGAATTGAATTGAATATAACCCCCAGGATTGATAGATAGATAGATCAGGATTAGAATCAGAATCATTTCAACCTGGAGAGACTACAAGAGACGAGATGCGTTTAAGAGTTGTTTATTTTATGGATTGAGTTTGTTTATTGGTTTGGAGCTTAGGCCCCGGCTGTGGCCGTGCTCTGAAGAGATCTGCGCCTGGGTGCAGATCATGATCCCCCGGGGCCTAGACACTGGTGGTGGCAACAAGGCAAGGTGAATGTGAGAGTGAAGAAATCCTGAGGCGGAGGTGGGGAGGAGGTGGTTGCAGCTTGAAGTCCGTTTGGTGAGCTGTGCTCTGCTTTGCTCTTAAACGCTGGCTTGATTGACACGGCTGCGGGGAGTTGATTAAGACAGGCTGAGTAAGGCGTGGTCAAGCCTGGTGTGATAACGTAGGTAGTCTACCATACTGAACCTCCGCTTAAGCTCCATTTCAACCTGGAGAGACTACAAGAGACGAGATGCGTTTAAGAGTTGTTTATTTTATGGATTGAGTTTGTTTATTGGTTTGGAGCTTAGGCCCCGGCTGTGGCCGTGCTCTGAAGAGATCTGCGCCTGGGTGCAGATCATGATCCCCAAAAAGAGAGCTTGGCTAGCGATGCGTTTGCCATGACTTGGTTGCTGCGTTTATGGAAGGCGCATGGTGTGAGTGACTGTTTCCGTGCGCAAGCGCTAGGCGTTGGCACGCGCACGAGCTCGGCTCAAGTGCGCGGCGTAATGTCCGTGCGCGAGCTCGGCTCTAGCGCTAGGCGTTGGCACGCGCTCGGCTCAAGTGCGCGGCGTAATTTCCGTGCGCAAGCTCGGCTCGAGCGCTAGCACGCGCTCGGCTCAAGTGCGCGGCGTTGGCACGCGCACGAGCTCGCCGTAATGTCCGTGCGCGAGCTCGGCTCTAGTGCTAGGCGTTGGCACGCGCACGAGCTCGGCTCGAGTGCGCGGCATGCTGGAAATGAGGAGTTGCCACCACCAGGAGATGCATACGTACTTATATGAGAGGAGGCGCTGGGCTGCTAGAACGGGTGAATGTGGTAGAGAACCGGGGACCGAGCTCCTGGAGAGATGATTGAGGGAGTCCCAGGGCAGCAGTCCAAGTGGCTGCTCCTATCCGGAAGGAGTGGCGGGTGTAGAGAAAGGAAGAGAGGTTACATGCAGGGAGCAGAGGTTTTGAATTTGTTCAGACCAGGGGGTCGTCGAGGGATTGTTTAAGGAGTAATTATAATCTATGAATGTTGATAAAATGTCCATAGATGTTGTAGAATGTTAAAGTATCCTGGATCATCACCACAGGCCTTCTAGTTGAACACTAACTGTCCAGACCCTCCTGCATGGCAAGGAAAACTCACAAAACCCCGTGGGGAAAAAAGTGAGAAACCTTCGGAAGACCCTACATTGAGAGAGGGAATCCACTCCACGGACAGACAGGCTAGTCGTCCAGGACCTAAACTACAGAACAAGGACCATTGCCAATGCTCCTTTAAGGATCTTCTTATGAGGGTGGAGCAGTGTGACTCGAAGTGGATTTTAGAGAATGTATTTAATGCCGATGTAGATGAGGCAGTGACGGCAGTACCCGCGATGCTGATGTCCAGAGACTGAGAGTGTGCAGTGAGAGGGAAAGGAGAAAGCTGAATGAAAGATGAACTGCTGGTGTTTAGAGCGCTGATATTCGAACATGATTCCACTTGGGGAGACTAGAAGGTGAAAATGAGATTCATGAAGTACACTTACCCAGGAAGATTGATGTTCGATAGGAGATCTCTGGACCCCCAAAAACCAACGCACGAGGGCCCGGTCAGAATGAGGGCCAGGGTGCGTCAGGTAAGGCGAAGCGCGAGACAGGCCCGGCGGCAGGAGCCGCACCAGGAGACCAGGAGAGATTATGCCTGGGGAATATGAGAAGGAGCACCGCCTACAGCCACTCAGAGTGCACGCAAACCGTGGCGGGCAGTGCTGCACACCAAAAGCCAATGAGTGCGGCCTGGGGAAGATAGCCGGCCAGGTTTGAAGGCCACGCCGAACAGTACTCATGCAGTCTTAGCAGGCCAGCGTTGCAGCAGGCCACCGTCGCGGCGTTGTAGCAGAGCTTTGGTGCGGCGTTGCGGCATCGCGTTCCTGCGAAGCTGAAAAGAGAAACCTCGAACCACTATCACCCGAGTGAAAAGGACCAACGGGCAGTGTCAGACCACATCTTCAGTCAGACCACGTCTTCAGTCAGACCACTGACCTGATCCGTCGATGCCGGCTCTTTCCGTCATTGTGAAGCAGAACTCTCCAAGCGTTGGATTGTTCACCCCCCAATAGGGAACGCGAGTCCATGGTCGACACTGGTCCCACGATGAATGGATGAGAGCACACGAATGCTTCGAAGCGTGGCGTCGAGAATGCGGCAGGAGGCGGACACCGACGTGGCGCCAAACAGCGGCCACCGGCGATGAAGCGTGCGGCCGCCGACGTGCTGCGATGAAGCGTGCGGCCGCCGACGAGCTGCGATGAAGTGTGCGGCCGCCGTCGAGCTGCGATGAAGCGTGCGGCCGCGCGCCGTCGTTGAAGCGCGCGGCGTCAAAGCGCGCGCCGTCGTTGAGGCTTGCGGCGTTGTTGAGGCGTGCGGCGTTGTCGAGGCGTGCGGCGGCGTCAAGGCGTGCGCCGGCGTCAAGGCGTGCGGTGGCGTCAAGGCGTGCGCCGTCAAGGCGTGCGGCGTCAAGGCGTGCGGCGGCGTCAAGGCGTGCGGTGTCAAGGCGTGCGGCGTCAAGGCGTGCGGCGTCAAGGCGAGCGGCGTCCAAGCGAGCGGCGTCGAGGCGTGCGCCGTCGTTGAGGCGTGCGCCGTCGTTGATGCGTGCGCCGTTGTCGAAGCGGAGGAGGAGTCGAAGCGTGGAAGAGGAGTCGAAGCGTGGAGGAGGAGTCGAAGCGTGGAGGAGGAGTCGAAGCGTGGAGGAGGAGTCGAAGCGTGGAAGAGGAGTCGAAGCGTGGCGTCGTAGAAGCGTGCAGCCACCGACGTGGCGTCGTTGAAGCGTGCGGCTACCGAAGTGGCGTCGGCGAAGCGTGTGGGCGTTGAAGTGTGGCGTTGAAGTGTGGCGTTGAAGTGTGCGGCCACAGACGTGTGCTGCGATGAAGCGTTGAAGTGAGGCCGTTGAAGCATGCCTGAAGGCCAACGCACTGGTTAAAACAAACAGTAAGGCAAGGCAAGGCAAGGCAAGTTTATTTGTATAGCACAATTCATACACAAGGCAACTCAAAGTGCTGAACAAGATAGCATTAAAATCATAAATAATCACAGAACATTAAAACGAAAGATAAAAATATAAAATCCCTCAGTTGTATGCACAGCTAAACAGCACCGTTTTTAACTTGGCTTTAAACATTGTCAGAGAGGAGGCCTGTCTCACATCTTCAGGAAGATTGTTCCAGATTTTAGCAGCATGAATCTGAAAAGCAGCCTCCGCATGTTTAGTTCTGACTCTGGGCACTAACAGGGGTCCAGTCCCTGTGCTCCTCAGAGTCCGGGCTGGTTCATATGGGACTAACATGTCACTAATATATTTTGGTGCGAGGCCATGGAGAGACTTGTACACAAGTCTCTCCAGTACAGAGGGGCTCGGCCGCGCTCCGACCAATCAGAGCAGCTTATCAGACACGGACAGCCGGGAGGCAATGCAGTGGGCAAAACTTACAGTCCACGGTCAAATAGACAGCGCAAAGGCCAATGCAGACGACAAATGTTATAGTCCATGGTTACGACTGACAGCCTGAAGGTCAATGCAGTGGGTAAAATGTTCAGACCATAGTAAAACGGACAGCCTGGAGGTCACTGCAGTGGGTAGAATGTTCAGCCCATGAGTAAAACGGACAGCCTGGAGGTCACTGTAGTGTGTAGAATGTTCAGCCCATGAGTAAAACGGAAGCCAGAAGGCCAACACAGTGGTTAAAATGTGCGGTCCATGGTGAAAAGGAACGGTCTAAATGCCAATGCAGATGGTAAAACGAACAGCCTGAAGAGCAATGCAGCGGGTAAAAACACAGCCTGCGAGCCAATTCGGCGGGATTAACTGACACGCCGCAGTTCAGTACAGTTCATGGCAGTGCGGAAAACAACAAAACCGACACTGTACCGTGAGTGGAGGCAGGGAGAAGGGTGGACAGCGGCAGGCAGACAACGGCAGGCAGACTGAAGTCCCGTTCCCGGTATGGAAGCGGCAGGGTGCACGGAGTAACGCCTGGCCGTGAGCAGCAGCGGCCACGGGGAGACGAGCGGCAGCGAGTCCGCAGGAGAGGACCCGCGGTGAGCCGCGGTGGAGACACAGCGACCATGGCGCGCAGCCCCCAACATGTGATGTGGAAGAGGAGCCGCGACCATGCAGGACGAACAATGTGCAAGGCGTGAGTAAACAAAGTGACGAAAAGCAACCCATTGCAGCTTGAAGTCCGTTTGGTGAGCTGTGCTCTGCTTTGCTCTTAAACGCTGGCTTGATTGACACGGCTGCGGGGAGTTGATTAAGACAGGCTGAGTAAGGCGTGGTCAAGCCTGGTGTGATAACGTAGGTAGTCTACCATACTGAACCTCCGCTTAAGCTCCATTTTTATTGCCACGTAAGTAACAGGAGGTCACAGACTTGGATAATTGGATACTTTATTGATCCCCATCAGAGAAATTCAGGTGTCCGGTAGCAGCAAAAAAATTAAATAAAATTGATCATTCTAAATAGATAACAATATAGTAAAATACAGCAACAGCCTCAGGTCACAGCAGCAGAGGAGTAGCCGCTTGGTTCAGACCATTTTCTCTGCTCTGGTCCAAAGTAAAATGCTAAATGCTTCATTAGCATTTTTCAAAAGTTAGCATTCCTCCATTGTTTTTTTTGGCCGATCGACTTGGTTCGGACCATGAATCCTCTCTGCTCTGGTCTGGACCAGTGCAAAACCATTAACACTGTACTGCAGAAACATCTCAGAAAAAGGCAAGAAAAATAAAAATTGTTTTAGAGCTACTTAGGACTTGCAACTGTTTCTCAGCGCGTCCCAGAGCATAGAGAGTACGAAAAAACCTGTGTTTTTTTTAAGCCCAAAATAGTAAGTGTGACACAAACGGTTACCAAGCTCGTGGAGTTAAGATAAGCCAGAGCGAGTTGCGGCAAATCTTCGTCCGTGAGCACTTCTTTATTTGGCTTCAATGAACTAGGGAGTTAGCAATGTACATTTATAAACAGTCTTTGAGCTAAACACAAATGCAGGTCTGCTGACGGACACAAACGATTGTTATGCTGCACCTACATATTGTTTTCTCCCTCTATACATTAAATCAATATTTGGTTTTGAAATAACACTGGTGCAAGAGAAAGACATAAGCTTTCTGCGGCATTGTTTGCACTTTTAATCCCCCTCATATATTCTCCGCATGTTTATGGCTTAAAGGGCAAAAAGTACTATTGAATGTGTGTGTGTGTGTGTGTGTGTGTACAGAACAGGCTGCTGCTGGAATGAATAATTGAAAGCCGCGGTTACCTGGGAGGATTTTAGTGCGCGAAAGAAAAAGTCTTTTATCAGGACAAATTTGGGCTTTAGGCAGGTGCAGCGTTCGTACATGAATATTTGATGCATTGTGGAGTTATTGTCAAATTGATGTGTTGACACAGGAATGAACCACAATCAGAGGAGGGTATAGGCTCGGTTTTGGGGAAATGGACGGAATATTTATCCGTGGCCGACCTGTGATCTGTTTTGTTAAGGATTTTGGATATTTACATCTGAAGAATAATAGAGCCGTCTTGATTTATTTAGTTGAAATGTGGTAAAAGGAAATCAAATCCTCATCTAATGCAGTGTATAATGTGGTGTGAGGGTAAAGAGGCTAAATTCATTTGATTTATTATCTAATTAGCAAGAGATTTTAAAATGTACAGACACATGTGACTGAGATTTCACATTTGTGAAATCTGTGACTGAGATTTCACAAATGTGAAATGAGATTCCTTGTCCCAAAAAAAAATGTTTTAAGCTAGCACTGTAAAAGACCAACAGTGATTAGAAAATATATGGATACTTGTATACAAAAGGATAAGATTACCTATAGGAGGATTTTCTACTTCCAGGTGGATCATCAAGACTATTGGTCCTCCCAATTGTCAATAATTCCGGTGATGCCTGCTCGTCCAATAAGACCGGAGAGTGGTGAGCGCAGTTCTTTCCTAAAATATGTGAAAATCCTCCTATAAACCTTGAATATAGAGAATAAGACAAGATATATGAAGAATAACTCTAAACTGAAATCAAATAAAATGAGTGTAATGTGGTAGCCCGGTCGCACCACACCATAGTACAAATTACATTTCGTACTAGGTCTGGATTTGTTCCATTGACTCCGCTAACAGGTGGGAGGGGTTAACTCCTTTTGCAGATTGAAACCATTGGATCTGAGTTTATGTACGTAATGCGCCAGGGTGAGTCGCAAACATTTAGCCTAGCCATCTCCTTTGCCGCTAACAGAGCCCTCGGGGAGTAGCGCCACTATCTTTGCAGCAATTACATTTGCTAAACATTCCTCTTGCTCCGGCTTCAGTTTCTTGATAGAATCAGACCCGGATTACTTTACTATCGCATTCTTCGCCATTGACAAACTACAACCTGCGTGTTCGGCACAAACTCTTGACGTCACCCACATCTAACTACAACACCCGCCCACCCATTGTGATCGCAAACACAGGGACCCGACCCAGACGTTACATGCAGGAAGTGATTATTGAGCAGAGTCTACGAATGGCTAAGGCCAGGCTTATAATATGGACGCCACCCAAAAATCTCCAACTTTAGCATGATGAAGAAGTATGAAATATTTAAACAGATCTGAGTGTGTATAATGTTCAGGGACATAAGAATGCATTATACGAAAGAGTCGATTCTTCTTAAGTATACAGAGTAAGTTAAACCAGTCTGACCACTGTAAGGTCCAGTCCCCATGCGCCCGCAGAGCAGATAGAGTCCTGTGAAAGGCTCTTCCAAAGGCATCTCCTAACTTTGCCTTTGCACTCATACTCTGGAAATGGAATTGATAATAAAATGTCACAAATCTTGTTATTTGATCCTTTGATTTTCACATGGGTTAAAATTTGCCATGTGTTTAATTTGCCTTGCTTTAATATTCGAGGTTTGAAATTGAAATAAATAGTTGATTACAAAAACATATTTTCCCAACGCTCGTATGTCTAGTCTAGGCTATATTAGGTTTACATGGTCAACATAAAAGACCGTAGCTGTAATAACGACACAAGTGGGGGATGGAGACTTCTAATCAGGGTCAGAAGTGTAGTCTCTCACCTTGATATCATTTGTTGAGTGAAAACTGAAATGTTTTATGCTCCATTTCCTCTTGAGTATGAGCCATAAACTCCCACTACGTCATTTCTGATTCACTTCCCCTCCGCCTGATCTCACCTTTCTGCTCCACGTCTATAAATGCATCGTTAGCTTCAGGCTTCGGACCTCGCGGCGCCCTGTGACGTGTGACCCGGAGCTGTGACAGACGACCCATTTCTGAGAGTGAGCGTGGATGACATCACCTCCTCCGGACGTGTTTTCTGCCCTCCGCGCCCCGACTGTGGCTCTGACCAACCTGCCGGCGATAAAAGACAAGGACCCAATCCAAACAGGAGCGTGGATGGCTATCGATCAGGCCGGTTTTACGCTGATGGGAGGAGCTCAGGACCGGATCTCAAGCCACAAGGACGGCAGCACTGGAGGTATTGTTTATGGAGTGTGTGGATGGAGAGAAGTAAAAATGTAGTATGTTGTTTTTAGCTCTAGGCTTTTGTAAAAAATCATCCCTCAATATACAGCTGAAACCATTAATTTACATAATGTGTAAAAAGCAAAACAATTATACTTTTCTTCTGTTTTTGGTTTGTCAAGATCATCAACATGAGGTGTATTTGCTAAATGCCATGCTAATGAAAGGTTATTCTTTCACTTTTAACGTCACATATTAGCTTAACAACTGTTGAAAAGAGCAATCCTTGAGTTTATTTATGCTGAATAATAGTAATAATGCATTGGTTTTATACAGCACTTTTTAGACAAAGACGCTTCACATGTCCTTATTCATAAACTACTACTGTAGCCACAGCTGCCGTGGGGCACACTGACAGAAGTGTCGGCCCCTCCGATCACCACCAATTATTTTCTACTCACACACACACCAGACACATTCAAGGCAGTTTGGTTAAGTGTCTTGCTGAAAAACAGAACAACAAATTGGCACCCTACAGTTGCAGTCGCCCCACTGTGGCACCTGGTGTTTCCAGAGGTCTCCCCTCACAGTACTCACCAGGCCATGCCCTGCTTAGTTTAAAAGATCTGACAGAATCTTTGTTTCACCTGCAGATGTGGCCACAAGTTCCTCAAGGCCTAAAATTTGAGAAAACTAGTCGCATTTTAGGTCACTTCTTGTTTAGCAGTTCTTCCTATTTGCTCAGGATTACAATAGTGAGAAGCTAAGTATCTATTGTTGCTACTTTCTTTAAGTAACAAAGTCTTTTAACAGTGTTGAGAAAGACCACAAGCTCGTGATGGATGAATTGACAATATTTAAGTCAAGGGACACCTGTATTTCAGAAATCAACCTCTCAAACCTGCTATGTTCTTGTTTGACAACACCAGGATATCAAAATAAATCCATAAACATATTTGGATTTATGGATCTTAATAACAACGCAGAGATTGGCCGTTCTCAAACCCTCTTACCACCAGAAACATCTCTTGGACCGTGTGTTGCGAGTGTGTGGTGGCAGAGTGGTTACCCCGTCTAAAGTCTGGGCCAAACGTATGCAGTGACTATAGGCACTTCCAGGAGCTCTTCCAAGTCCAGGCCCAGGCCCAGCTGCTGAGAATTGGGGCCAAAAGTCTGGGTCTCCATCTGTCCCCTGTCACAAAGCAGACCACAGCATGATCAATGGGACCAGCGCCGCCATCCAAGCACACTATACATCTGTGGGTATGGCCGCCTCGGCGAGGGAGAGTGAGGGGGAGAGAGGGAGGCAGGGTGCAGGTATAGCGGTTGTAACAGAAGCTCTAAACTAGTCTTCCACCAACTCACAGTTAGCCTGGTCTTACCACTCCATCGTACACATTTCATTTCAAACTAAGGTCTGGATTTGCTCCATTGACTGCGTTAACAGGTGGGAATGGGTTAACTCCTTTTTTCAGTTTGAAACGGTTGGATCTGAGTTTACTGCGATGTATGAAATGCGCCCGAGTAAGTCGTTAGCGTCTAGCATTTAGCCTAGCTTTAGTCATCTCCTTTGCCACTAACGAAGCCCGTGGGGAGTGGAGCCACAACATCTTTGCAGCAGTGACATTTGCTAAACATTCCTCTTGCTTCGGCTTCAATTCCCTGATATTTGGAGCAGAACCAGAACAGATTACTCATTGCATTTTCCGCCATTGTCAAAATACAACCGGCGAATTTGGCGCAAACTCTTGACGTCACGACTCACGACACCTACCTACAACACCCGCCTGCCCTGCTCGCTGATTGGTTGGAGGGGATACAACCGATGTAATTGCAAACACAGGGAGCAGACCCAGACGGTACACGTAGGGAAATTATATTGACCGCAGTTTCCAGATGGCTAAGGCCAGGCTCCCTCACAGTACATTCAAACCTGACTTATTGACGTGAAAGTCCATGCTGTGTCTGAATATCCACACTATTCCCAACTGGCCCCAGCTTTTAGGGGACTCTTGTTACTTTACGGCCAGTTAGGCACATTTTATTCCCACTATTCACCTTTTACCATATGGCGCACAGCGGTTTAAGATACTACAGTGATGAACAAAGTGTAGCCGCTGACTTGTATCACTAGAACTCCCAGAACAGTCAATTTGGCAGCCTTTACATGTGCACATTTTTGCTTTCCATGACTTTGTGATTTTCTTCTGTCTCTATATGTATTTTTTTGTGTGTGTGTTTTGTTTTTACTTTTTTGAAATGACAGTGGTTCCTTTACCTTTCAGTGTACGGCCAGAACTAGTTACCTTAGCAAATTAATGTATACTTGCTACCAGTTAGCATTTGTACAAACGGATTTTTTCTGTATTTAAAGTTATATTAACCAGTTTTAGCACTTAGTAAAAGTAAAAAATAAAAATAATCCTTTTAATACATCAGTCAAAATAACTAAACACTTTTGAGGCATTTTTTCAGAATGCCTTTGATGTGAAGAGAGCAGTCAAAATGACGGCTCTGGGAGTTCTAGTAGTTGGATAATTGTAGTCGTCCATGTGTTTATGGAAACATTCACGACCATATGATGACGCTACGAGATGAGGCTGCAAGAATGGGAATGACACTGATTCAGAGACAGATTTTTCTTCTGGAACAATGAAGTTGAAGCTTGAACCTTGAACGTAGTGAGTTTAGAGATTGTTTTCTTCAAGGTCAGATGACCCAGAGCAGAGATGTGTCTTTATACATTGTGTGTTCCGAGGCCGGAGAGTGTTGCCTCACTGAAGATAAAAGAGGCTGCACTGTTGGCAAAGTGTCCTGTGTTATTGGTCGTGCCGGCTCTATACAGGGGTCAGGGGTCGCCACGATGCGTCTTGAAAAGTGATGTCCAGCACTATCAACAATGGAGGTCAATAAAAACAATATTGTGATCGTTCTGTCATTGCCTCTGACTTAACCTGGCCTGAGCCGTTTGTAAACTCTCTATTTTCTTTATGCCTGTCTGGGTCTGGTCCTAGTGGCTGTAGTTACATCGAATCCCCTCCGACCAATCAGAGAGCGGGGGAGGCGGCTGTTGTAGGTTGGTGTCGGTGACTTCAAGAGTTTGCGCCAAATTTGCCGGTTGTAGTTTGGCAGAGAATGTGATAGTAAAGTAATCTGTATTCTATTGTGTCCTGCAACAAATATCAAGCCGAAGCAAGAGGAATGTTCAGCAAATGTCATTGCTGCAAAGATGTTGTGGCTCTACTCCCCACGGGCTCCGTTTCATGTATTATTTAATTTCAAGGAGATGGCTAAAGCTAGGCAAAATGCTAAATACAAGCTCACTCAGATAAATGTATCAAGTAGGATGTACCGAATCCAGGATTCGGGTTCGGATTCGGCCGAATATTGGCTTTTTTGACGGGGTTCCGTTTCTGGCCGAACCTTAGAATTTTTCCCCACCGAACCCGAACCCTGCACTTACACTATGCGCGCTGTGGCTGTTGGATTCGTCACGGAAATCAGATTCGTTCGTGTAAATAAACATGCAGTTTAGCGGAGGTTTATATCCTCTTGCTCTCTGTTCCTCTTCGAGTGCGCTGAGGTCTCTTCCTGGTCATGTGATCCCCGCGGTCCAATTAGCTCTAGTCATATGCCGGTGCGAGGGGATGTTATGATTCTTGTTTTCACCTGTAATGCGGTTCTGATGGATCATAAACTAACTGCCTATTCACCAACTTTATGGAGGTGATTACCAGTGCCAGGTACTTGTCATCTGAGCTGCGTATGACCGTGGAAGCAGAGTTGGTGAGTCCGTGTTTAGGCAACTAGCCTCTTAGCATTAGCTTCTCTCCAACTTGTCTCTACGAGTTTGGCACATTTCTCAAATGTCCATATATATAATGTTTTGACCTGAACCAGTGGAAGCTATTTATGCATGTATGGTGCTTTAGCTCTTATTTTTACATGACAGTCACAGTAATATATGTACTTTATCCCTGAAGTTTTACACTGCTGTGAACTGAATGTATTTGTGTTTAATGATAAGCGGGATTATTATAAATGTTATAATAATAGATTCTGGTCGAGCTACATGTCCAATTTGCAATGCCGATTTGTCTCGTGGTGGTAAGGACCCTAAACAGTACACAACACTGCCGCTGTTAAAACATTTGCGTATGAAACATTTGCGTATGAAACATTAATGGACTGAGGATGGAATAGGATTCGGTATTCTGGTTCGGATTCGGCAGAATCTTAACCAGTGGATTTGGTATTCGGCCGAATCCCAAAAACCTGGATTCGGTACATCCCTAGCGTCAAGGAACACTACCGTGATGTCTCCTCCACACCTTAAGCCCCACCATAGTCCTCACCTACCACGTCAAAGGCCCAGCCAGAGACACATCTACACCCACCACTTGAGACAAAAAAAAGCAAAGTGTTTTCTCGGCTGTTGTTCACCTGTGGATCCAGTGAAGAAGGTCATTAAACTGCACACAGGTTACACCAGGAACAATAGTGTACATAATTACAGCGTGACGAGCCGTGGAGCTGGGTTTGGGTGAGTGAAGCTCTTACTGATAGAGTTTTGGCCGTTGCACGTGCAACTCTTGCCTTTATAAAGTTGTCATTGTGAAAATATGTTTGAAAATGTAATACTGCTCCTTGTGGATGATAAACTCGCTGTTGTTGGTTATAATGTTAGTGTAGACACCAATACAACCAACTACATTTATGTAAAAAGAAGGAATAAGATTAAGCCTATTGTCTAAAAAAAGACTGATGTGTTTCTAATTTGATGAAGAGAAAGGTGACAAAGATTTTCAAGAGTTTAACAGTATTTTAATTATCTTTACAATCAAATACAGAACTCCAGAGCTCCTATTCTAACTAACCTATCTCTGCGGTCTCACCCTATCAGTCTGACAAACAAAGAGAAGAACAGTTTTATGTAACATGCAGACAAGCAGGAAGTGCCTCCGCCGACGTCATCTGGACTGGTCTCAGTCTGTGGTCTGGTCTTGGTCTGGTCCTGAACCCCGATGAAGGTCTTGGTCCTGGACTTGGTCCTGGAAAAACAGGAAACAACAATAGATAATAAGGGAAGTTCACCTTATTATCTATTGTCTTCCGCTTAATACTTGTCTGCTGTTCCAAACTCATTCTGACCTCAGACTTTTGATATTAACGGCTTATTAACCGAGTGAGAGGTCTGTATGGAGAAATATCAGACCGCGGCCTTAATGTACAGACCGAGCCGTGGCGAGGTCTGTGCAAAAAGGCCAAGGGAAAATATCAGACCGGTAATCAGCCAATCAGAGCGCGCGTACGGTCCAAGTCATATAATAATAAACTATACCATTTTATGATTACATATAAAATTTCACAAGTTGTTAAAATATGTACACAACAAGCCCCAAATTAAGACACATTTAGCTGAATTTTGAGAATTTTTTTTAACTTGTTTTTAACTTTTTGCAGTGTGCTGTTCTGTAACTCCTGATGCAACACTGACATTTCCCCACCGTGTGCCAAATAAGGATTCTCTTCATCTCAATCTATAATTACGACGAATATATTCCAAACAGCTGACACCTTTCAAACTTTCTCGGTGGAGTTTACATACACTTCAGTTTGTGCTTTCCATATTCAGTGCGTCCGTGGTTTTCCGAGTCTCGCTCCGGGACACGGATCTATACATGCTCTAACCTTTATTTACACCTGCCCACGGTGCTCTGGCCCCGCACCGCAACCTGCCCCGAAAGTCCAGCGCAAACTTGCACTCGGCATTTTAAACACACTTTTATTACACCTGTATTGATTTCTCTGCCTCTCCGCTGGGTTTTCGTTTTTTTTTTCTCTCTCTCTCTTTGCCTTCTAGCTGCAAACCCACCGGCGTGTGCTCATTTCCGTATGTTCCGGCGTGTCTGGCCTTTCGCAGCTTTAGGAATAACAATAGTTGAAATGAAAAGAAAGTAGGTCAATCAGAGGACATTCTGAAACAAAATGCTCTTTTTGGGAGATTTTTCATTGTGTTTCAACTCAGCAACAGATATTGAGTTGATTTTAGCTGTGTTTAAAAATTGTATCTCACATGTGGGCAACGTCACCTCTGGTGACCCAAGGCTAGTTTATTTGTATAGCACAGTTCATACACAAGGCAACTGCAAGTGCTTAACAAAACTAGAAACAATACAGGGCATAACTATTATAAATAGTCACAATCAGTGCTTAATTTGTAAATCATAAGGTGCCGGAACGCAAAGTATACAATGACAGAGCAGGTAAACGAAACCAATACAAGTGCCGGAACGTACAAAAGACGTTGTTGAAAACAACATTCAAATGCCCACTTGCCTTGCTGTGGGACTTACAGCTAAAATCCATACTTAATAATACATATTATACAATAGTTAGGCTATAGGTTACTCTGCACAACACAGGCAAATGCCCACTTCACCGCAGGTGGGACTTGCAGAATACAGTCAGAAATTAATTCCTCAACAAAATCAGAGCTTATAATAAATCACACAAATCTTCCAATTATTATTTAAAAGTTGGCACGGCAGCCTATTAATATAGAGTTGAGTATGCTTACCTATTTAGTTACCAAAATGCTCCACAACACGAGCAGGTCCGGATTATTCTCCTTCTCTCTGTTTCGGGTTTTACTGCACGTATCCGTGGCAGTTCTGTGTCCTTTGGTCACCCATGACCTCACGTACGGGACTGGGTTGAATTTAGCCAGGGGAGGTCCAACAAGATTTAGGAAGAGTAACGATGATATTGTGGTTATGAGCAGAGAGCCACGGTGGGGAGTGCAAATCAAGTTCATTTGAGAAAATCCCCGCTCACATTCAGCACTTGCAATGGGAATGCTGTTGACAGCAGTAAATAACTCAATCAGTTCATCAGGCGTGTCGTGTCCATCTGAGTCTCTGTACTTTCTGTAGGCCCGTATGACTGCGCGTGGGTCAGATATATTAAAGCGCTGGCACAGTGACTCAACCTCAGTATCTCCATAAAGCGCACCTATGTCCTCGGGCCAATACTGCGCATAAAGCATTTTCAACTCCTCAATGAACTTGTTATATCCCGTTTTGTCTGGTACCCGGCCTCCTTGGGATAACATTCGATTCTCCAGGTTCTTGGCCACAGCTTGGAAAAATGGCTTGGCGTCCAGTGTTTTTACTGTTTCATTTAGTGTAATTCCTTGGAAAGAGTTTTCCTCAATTCCTCTTTGGCTCAGTACAGTGTAGCGCCCTGGCCTATCTGACAATGCCTCAAACACCCTTATTTCACGACATATTGTTTTGTGGGCTGAAATGATTGTAATGTCTCGTTTTTGAAGCTCTACTGAGAGCTCAGATAATTCTTGCAACGCGTCGCACATTATGCCTAAATTGTTCACAAACGCATGTGAAGATAAACGCATGGCAAGTCCGCTGTATGTTTGTTTTGCGATGCTATCACGGGAGGAATCTTCAGATGCAGTTCTGAAATGTTTGTAAAGTGCTGGATAGTTCTTCCACACTGCATCAACGGTTCTAAAACTTGATGCTACCCATCTAGTGTCTAAAATCCGACCTATTTTGCATAGTTGGATATCTAGGCTCTCAGCAGACTCTCTCAGCTCTATTCTGTTTTTGTTAGATGTGCTATACAATGAATATAACTTGTCCATCAATATTTTAAAGTGATTTATAGCGGCCATCTCTTTCAATACGTCTGAGACTGCGAGCTCAAGCCTGTGCGCTGCGCAGTGCCACAGAGTAATGCTGGGGAAAATGGCCTGGAGCCGGGTCGCTACTCCGCTTTTACGTCCCAACATAACAGAAGCGCCATCACAAGTAACACCAATGAGGGTTCGAGAGAGAAAATCCTGGGTCAAATGCAGGCGCTCCAGAGCAATTAATAGTTTGTTGACAATACCTCGAGCAGTTAGATCGTCGAGCTCCACAAGTTCAGGGAAAATGTCCATATCAGGTAACTGAGCTCTAATGTATATGATCAAACAGCTCTTCTTGCTTTAACTGGTTGACTCATCCAGCATTAGACTGAGTTTGGGTGCGCACTGTACTATCAGTGTTGCCAACTCCTCAGTAAGGAAAGTAGCTATTGGCTGTCCCAAAAGTCGCTAGAAGTCGCTAAATGACGTCATCGCCTAATTTGCATAATTTGCCATTTGCAAATAACTGTAACGGACGCTGTAGGAGAGAGGAATAAGGTCGTGGGAGAGACAAAAGTGAGTAAAAACACCCTAAATATGTTTAGAACTACAAATGTACAAAAATAATTTCAACATTAACAACATTTAATGATTTTAATGCTTTGTCTAGATCCACATTACACACATCAGTTTTGTCCTGTATTGTTAAATGTTATAACAGCAAATGTAATCAAAAGATTGTTATGTAGGGTGAAATTTCTAGCTCTACAACCAACCCTCCTCCTTTATCCGGGCTTGGGACCGGCAAAGTGACCCAAAAGACACACTCTGGCAGAGTTACTTAGGTTTATTTTTGTAAGTTTTTTTTTTTTTTTCATAGTTTGGCATAACAAATGATTTAATGTGACCCACTACTGAGAGAAAACAGAGTCACGGACAGAGCTGCCGCGGATGGAGTGGGGGGTAGTGGGGGGTGGCGGTGGTAGGAGTGGCCGGGGAGCTTTGGATGTGTGGTGGTGGTGGAGCTGAAGTTCAGTCTGCAGCAGCCTGAAAACTCCCTGTGCTTTTGAGTCTCCTCTCTCTCTCTCTGCTCCGCCCATAGACTGTAGCTGGGACTGCTGCGCAAGGCTACTGTGAGACTGCAGAACAATACGTGCTTCACGAGTCTCCAAAACACCAGATAAGTCGCCAAAACACCAGATAAGTCGCCAATAACACCAGAAAAAGTCGCTAGATTTGTCGCTAGTCGCTTTTTTGAAAAAAAGTCGCTATAGGGGTCTGAAAAGTCGCTAAATCTAGCGACAAAGTCGCTAAGTTGGCAACACTGTGTACTATCTTTTCAAACAGTTTCTTTTTCATTTCATCGGAAATATGTTTCTGTATGTTTGCACATGCAACATTGGAGTGTAAAATCCTCCCCATATCGAGTCCATTTAACTCTTGGCAATCAATCTCATGTTCGAAGCCATATGCCGTGCGAAAGACGCGAGCTGTCTTAGTCATCTGTTCAGACAGACTATTAATTATTGACTGTCCTAAAGTGTCTTCTTTAGCCTTCTCAAGAATACTTGCTGCTGCTAGGTGAGCTTTGGTACGGGCATGTTCAAAGACTTTTTTTCTGAGCGCGCGTTGCTGTTTTTTAATATCGGAAGAAGATGAGGCCACTGTACTTGACACCCACTCTTTAGCAAGTTTCATTCCTCCCGTTTTCTCCGGCCCCAAAGTCCCCACCGCCTTACAAATTGTGCAGCCCAAACCAGAACTGTCCATAAGAACCCAGGGGTAGTAACTCTGCTTCACCTTGAACTGAGCAGCAGTCCAAACAGTTGCGCATCCCCCTGACCTGTCGCTGGATGAACCACATTCCTCTCCGCTCAGTGCGCGCTCCTCTCCTTCTGACGCTTCATGAAAGAAGCGCGTTGATGTCGTGGTTCCTGCCTCTTGCTGCTGTACTTGGCTAGCTGATATCTCCATACTGGCCTCTTGCTCCGGTTGTTGGTGGGGGTCCACATGATGGCTGATCGGGTGCGCTGTATCTGCCCCCCACTCAGGCGGGCTATGAACCAGGTCACCTGTTGCGGGGCTATCCTCTTCCTCCTGGTCACTAACATCGCCACTTGCTGCTTTCCTCACTCGTTTAGTAGCATCATGTGACTTGTCCGTCTTCTTGTAAAAAGACATAAGATTCAATTGTCTTTTTGACATGTTTGCGCTGAAACTCCGTATATTCCTCTCTCTTGGTCAGTTGGTCAATTCGGTCCTCGCCGTAAACATCCCAGACGCGGCAAACCTTACTTTCTGTGAGGGGCGTGGTTTGATCCCGACTCTCCCAAATTACGTTAAATTTGAGTAGAGAACATGACATTTGTTGGATTTATTCTTTAAATTAATATAATTATTTTTTCTTATGTATTTTCAGACTTTTTAAAATAATTATTTTTAATATTTATATTAGAGGAGACGGATCTGCCCAAATAAATCCCGGAATATGTAGAGGCCAAAATCAATGGGTGCCGGATCCTGTTCCGGCACCCATTAACCACTGGTCACAATACATTAAAAATCCCTAAGTTGTAGCAGCTAAACAGAACTGTTTTAACCTGGATTTGGATATTGTCAGTAAAGAAGCTTGTCTCACATTTTCAGGAAGACTGTTCCAGATTTTAGCTGCATCAATCTGAGATGCTGCCTCCTCCATTTTTAGTCTTGACTCTGGGCAACAGCAGGAGGCAAGTCCCTGTGCTCCTCAGAGTCCCAGCAGGAGTCCAGTCCCTGTGCTCCTCAGAGTCCCAGCAGGAGGCCAGTCCCTGTGCTCCTCAGAATCCCAGCAGGAGGCCAGTCCCTGTGCTCCTCAGAGTCCCAGCAGGAGTCCAGTCCCTGTGCTCCTCAGAGTTGGTTCATATGGCACCAACATGTCACAGATGTACTTTGGTGCGAGGCCAAGGAGAGACTTGTAACAAACAGAGTTGATTTAAAGTCTGTTCTCTGAGCCACAGGAAGCAGCCATTCTGCATTGGCTTCTGGCAATAATAGGATCTGCTCTCAATCACCACTTCATAGTCCACATCAAAACTTTAACCATGCCACGTGTCACAGTTTTACAAGACGAAGAAAACAGACCACAGCAGGTGAGCTTAGCACTGATTCATAACAAATAAAATGCTCACAGAAGTCGGCTGGCAGCACTTGTAGATATCAACAGAGAAAATGAACCTGAAACAAGAAAGTGTGAGACGAAATTACACATTACGACTGTGAGCGAATACTTAAAGTTATTCAGGAGGATTGTTCCGAATTGACAGTAGCTCAGTTGGTAGAGCAGTGGCTGGTCGTGAGTTTTATTCCCACCATGGGACCTACTCCAACTTCTCCCACTGATGTCTACTGTCGTTGTGTCCTTGGGCAAGACCCCTTGTTGCCTGAAGCCCCCGCTGAAAGACCAAGGCTGTTTCACCACTGACAGAGCAGCCATCTTCCTGTGGACTCACTCCCTGCAGAGGATCAGTGAGGGACTGGTGCTATGAGCATTGTGTGGCAGCTCTCATTGCCACCCCCCTGACCCAGAAATGGACAATAAAGGGCTTGAAAATGAAATGAAATGAAAAAAATGTTCCGAATGTTTTGAAAGAACCGGCCTTCTCAGAGGGAACACCTATTAAAATGTGTCTCGCATATCATCATAATGATTGAGAATTGACAAAGAAAGACTAATATTCTAGATGATCCACCCGGAAGAATACAGTAACAACCGAATTATGTGGAATAACTGAAGAGTCAGGATTCTTGTACTACAGCAGAAGAACTGGAGGTGTCATGTACCAGACAAGTCACGCCCTCAAGAGCACATGGAAGGGAGGGGGAGAAAAGAGACTTGAAAATATGTGAGGTGGCCCATGTGTGATGACATTTTTTGGAGTCAAATGAGAATTTTTTTGTATGACTATAATGGCCCTAAACACATTCTCTAGTGACAAAGATGACAATTCTGGAACTAAAATATGTAACATACTGCAACAATGTCAACCAAGTGATATCTGGAGATGTCACTTGTTGTACAGTACATTTGGAACAATTTGGCCCAACTATGAAAGTACAATTATGGGCCACTTGTCTGGAATGTAACAATTACAAGACTACTCAAATAAAAGAACAAGGGTAGCAATGTTGAGACTAATTTGATGTGACTTCTTTGAACTCGAGCAATCCCATGGAACCACAGGCGCTTGTTTTTTCTTTGTTGCTGCAGTTGTGTACGTCCCAGTTGGCCTCTGCTTGTTTTGTGAGCACACATGCCAAGCCCATGGAACGCACTTGTTTGGAGTGTGCGGAGGTGGGTGGACAGCTGTGGCAGTGCTATGTGCCAGAAAACTAACAACTCAAAAGGGAAAAGAAAGAAGTGTAGCGGCACATGGAGAGCGGAGGAGAGCGCGACACAGCGGGGTCTGTTTGTGAACGACGCATCAAACGAGGAGCACAAAAGAGCCGTACGTCCTGTGGTCTATGGGCTGGAGAGGACGGAGAGGAGGGACAGGCTGGAGAGGAGAGATGGGAGAGGAGGGAGAGGATGGAGAGGAGAGGAAGGAGAGGAGGGAGAATATGGAGAGGCTGGAGGGGAGGGAGAGGATGGAGAGGAGGAAGAATATGGACAGGCTGCAGAGGATGGATGGAGAGTCTGGAGAGGAGGGAGGAAGAGGTTGCAGAGAATGGAGAGGCTGCAGAAGATGGAGAGATGGGGGGTAAGTGGGGTTGAAGGACATAAGTAGATACGATTGGGGCCAACCCAGTGTCTGTATAATAATAATAACGCATTGGTTTTAAAGCTCCGTTGATTTGAATGTCATTTCAAAACGTTCTACCGGTCATTATTTCTTGATAACGAACTCTCAAACTAATAATGACCGCTGCCCAGAGACATGTTGAAGCTCATTTTAAACCTCAGAATCTGCCACATTGTTACATTGCAATCCACACATTCCTTTGAAGATGTGAGGGAATAAGCAACCACTATTCAGCCAACTTCAGCGCCATCCAGTTCCACATGTGTTGATGCCATACCTCATGTTCATCATGAATCCATATACTGGGTTGTGACCAGTGTGGGCGGGGTCCCGGCTCAAAAATGTCCAAAATCATGTGTGCTGACATGCTTGTAATACCACCCTGGGCCTGTGGGGGTGGACCCGGAATAAGAATTGGCCAATGCTAATGTAAGATCTCAGCTCCTGTGGACTCACCACCTGCAGGAGGATCAGTGAGGGGCTGGTGCTGAGTGTACTGGGTGCAGCTCTGACTGCCACCCCCCCGACCCAGAAATGGATTAAGGGGAAGAAAATGGATGGATGAATGGACAATGCTAATGTATAGCATCTTCTTTCCTCTCAATAACGTCTTTACAGGATGGTCCAAAAGTTGGCTCTTGGCCTAAAGCTCCGTTCCACATGTGTCAATGCTGAGGGGAGTGAATTTTTTTAGACCACTCTAGTTTACTCACCGTTTTTCACAATTTCCTGCCCCCGCGGCCAATTTGAAACTGCCCATTGACCGCGGAAGTGATGTCACATTAGTTTGAACAGCGGTGATAGACGTGACTACGTCTTTTAATATTTACAGTCTATGGTTGTGACGGACAGTTCAGCAGTATTTCAGGAAGACGAGAGGCTCTCTGTGTCTTCCCTAGCGCTTTACGAAGCAGTGCATGATGAGCTTTGTTCCATAACTGTCATGAAGGAGCCGAGCTCTGGCCCCTGCTTTACTTTGTGGAAACTATCTGTCACATCTGCAACTTGAGGCCAACCAGGGGAACAAACCTGAAAAGGCAAAACTAGGCGAGATTTGGAGGCAATTCTGGTCTAACTCGTCATGTGGGATTTCAACTACGCAAACCACCGAGACGTGCGGGATCTTGGCGATGTTCTTTCATAAAGTGAATGTGCTTTTGAAAGGAAAGTGCTGATGCGCCGCCTGCCTCTGTGCCTTTGCGGCGCTCTCCTTAAACACCATCATTTTGTGGAGACGTTGAAACTCCGCACTCAGCAATACCTCTGTCCTTGTGCCACTTTTTCCACCTCATTTTAATAAAACATTTTAAAACGCAAGGTCTAAGTACTCATACACAAAGAGCCTGCTCCTGCACCGTGAGGAGGGTTTCCAATGGGGGTTGTCACTTTAGGGGCCGTGGCGGGCGTCGTTGGATTGACAGGTGGAGCTTTCAATGCCTACAGCTTTAGAACTGGGGAAATGGCAAATACAGTTGTGCTCGGAAGTTTGCAGACCCAGGCAGGAGCGTGGATTCTTTGGTCATAGTTCAGACATTGAGAAAGAAAAAACATAAACCAGTTTTTCTCACTCATTTGCAGAGGATGTGTGAAAGTGATTATAGAAAGATATTAATGCGTTGGTTTTAAACAGCGCTTTTTTGGACACTCAAAGACTGGCTGAGTGGATAGCACTCTCACGTCTCAGCAAGAAGGTCCTAGGTTCGAATCCTGGTCAGAACATGGCCTTTCTGAGTGGAGTTTGCATGTTCTCCCCGTGTCTGCGTAGGTTTCCTCTGGGTGCTCCGGTTTCCCCTACCACTAAAAACATGCACTATAGGTATGAATGTAAATGAGAGAGTGAATGGATGGTGTTGATTGGAGGCTGATGGTCCAGTGTGTTCATGGTCTCACCGTGTGTGGAATGACTGGAACAATATCTGAACTCTGAACATTGTAAAGCGCTTTGGCTGACCTCGGTCTGTAAAATGCGCATATACATAAACATTACTTACTTACTTTTCATTATACTTTCACTTCATAAATGATGGTGACAAATTACTACTGTAGCCAAAGCTGCCCTGGGACACACTGACAGAAGCGAGACAACCAGTCTGTGCTATCAGCCCCTCCGAGCACCACCAACCATTCACACGCACACCAGACTCATTCTAATGTGGATGAAGTGTCTTGCCTAAGGACATAACCACAGTTTGGCACTTTACAGCTGCAGTCGCCCCACTTTGGCACCTGGTGTTCCCAGAGGTCTCCCATCACACCACTAACCAGGCCCTGTCCTGCACATCTTCAGAGGTCTGACAGGATTTGGCTTTGTATGACCACAAATTAAGTTTTTGATTTTCACATGTTAACAAGGTGAAAAACTCCTCTTCTGACCCTGATCAGAAATCTCCATCCCCCAGTTCTCAACAGTGTGTACTTCCCCTTTAACATCTGACAGCTTGGAGTCCTGTGCGGTAGTTTCTGACGGTAAAGCTGCCCATTCTTCTTGGCAAGAATGATTTGAGATCTCCCCAGAGCGCTGCAGTGATGTTCTCATTTGAAAATGGAAAACACATTCATTTAACAATACATTTCCGCATATGACCACAAGCGATAAGTGAAACTCCATAATCTCCTAATTATGAGCAGAACAACAACAACATGTGGCTGGTTGTATGCTCTGTATATGTATGTATAGATTGCCTTGTATTAGAAAATGTTAATTTCATATTCTAGAATGAGATTAGTAGTTTTCCCATTGAGCCATGACGTGCCTGTTCATCTCAAGCTTCCATCTGAATTCGGGAGAAACTAAAATCTGATTCTGATATGGCCAATTTAATCAGAGAAATGTAACTTGGAGATAAAATAATTGAACATAGTGTAAAGGTTTGCTACAGTGTAATGTGTTTGAGACCGCAGCATTTAGACAGAAGGGGCAGGGGGATGTGTGATGGAGCCAGACACCACTTCAGGTTCGATTTGGATTAAAAGACAATGCTGTAACATCGGGAAAGGCTCAAAAAAGAAGATTTTGTGCTAGTTCTTGGTCTGTGCTTGAATTGAGATGCTTCAAGCGGCTTTGTTTCTTGAATAACAACATGTTTCATCTTATCAGAAAACTGTCAGTCACTACTTGACTCTTTGGGCTTTTTCATAGTTCTCCCTTAAAAAACTGATCAAAAGATGCAAAAAATACATGCGTGTGAAAACTAGTGAAAGAAGCAAACGGTTTTAGAGCCAGTGTTGGTGAAAATTGAGTTATTGCTTTAAATAAATATAGATCAAACCAAGGAAATATAAAAGAGGACATTTAATAAACAATATACATACAGACATGAGAAACTAAAGCATACATTCACACAAAGGCTCAGAGGTGAGAGGGAGGTCAGAGGTCAGAGAGCTCTGCAAGAATTCAAGAATGTATTCCTGTATTGCCCTAAATCACAACATTAGTTATCTCGGGCTAAAGTAGCAATATGTAAGATTTTCATGTCATTAAAGGGCCCTAATCTGTCCAAAGGCATTCATAAAACATACTCTTTTCCAATACTTCTTTAACTGATAACAGTAGTTCAGAGATATTTGAAATTCTGAATTACTTTTCCAGCCCCTAAATCTTGTTCTTGTTTTCATTTCGATGTCCCGCCCTCCACCGTTTCACCAATCAGAAAGTCTGTGATCCGGGCGCCAGAACTCACCGCGTGCAGCTAATCTCACTGGTAAAGTACCATGTGGCGCAGAACTAAAAAAGGTCTCGTTATAATTCTCAAATCCATCCATTTTCTTCCCTTTAGTCCATTTCTGGGTTCGGGGGTGGCAGTCAGAGCTGCACCCAGTCCACAGAGCACCAGCCCCTCACTGATCCTCCTGCAGGTGCTGAGTCCACAGGAGCCTTGATCTTCCATCGGGGGCTTCAGGAAAAGTGGGGTTAAGTGTCTTGCCCAAGGACACAACAACAGCAGCCATCAGTGGGAGTCATGAAGTAGGTCTCGTGGTAGATTCGACCCTACGACCTACAGGCCCAAAAGCCGATGCTCTACCAACTGAGCTACTGTCGCCCGTCGTTTGATTCTCAAATCATTAACGACAAAACAAGGAATAAAACCAGGATTTCTATCTTTGTGAAAAAGGTGTTGGTTATAGATTTGTTGTTGACTAAACTCTTGTCTATTCAGCTGTTATGGTCCCAGCTGGATTCGTCTGCATATCTGGCAACCTGAGTCAGGGAGAGTGGGAGAGGCTGCAGTACCACTTTTGGCCAGATTATTTACATAACCATAATGAGTGGTTATGTTAAAAACTGGTGGAGGGCGGGACATCGAAATGAAAACAATAACAAGATTTTGGGGCTGTAAAACTAATTTTGAAATCCAAATATCTCTGAACTACTGTTATCAGCTAAAGAAGTATTGGAAAAGAGCATGTTTTATTAATGCCTTTGGACAGATTAGGGCCCTTTAATGAGGACTTGAATGGTTGAGAATTGCGTACCCGAGCTTTAACATAAAACAATATAGATCCAGTTTCATGGTGTTTGGCCGCAGCAGCTCAAACCCCTCCAGCTCACATTCCACCGGACTCATTCTAGTATTGATCCTGAATAATCCGTCCCCTGAGCAGAGATGCATATTCTCCGCACCGTCGACAGATCCTGTCCCTTATTTCACCGAAGGCCCCGCATTTTAGCTTTTATAGTGGAAATAAACATTGTATTTGTGATAAAAGTGAGAGATTGTCGGCCCGGTGTGTCCCAGGACGCTGCTCTCAGCTCAAAGTCATTATTCCCAAAGTTTCCCTCGTTTTCAGAGCGTGAAAACAAAAGCCGAGGTTTCCTTTCTCAAAATGCTATGAAAATCAACGGAGCAAAGAAAAAGAACATAAGCTACGATAGAGAGAGGTACAAATGTGACAGAAGCAGCATTCAAAGCATCCGTGTGCGAAAACGAATTACTCTTTAAAGCTGCAGTATTTACAGACCTTGTTGTTCTGTTCCGTTTATAACTACTGTCTGTAAAATGCGATGCAGCACTGGAATTTCTCTCCGTGAAACGCAATAAGAGGGGCGACAATGGCTCAGTTGGTAGAGCATTGGCCTTTGAGTCTGGAAGTTGTGGGTTCGAGTCCACCGCGAGACCTTTTCTGCTGTCGTTGTGTCCTTGGGCAAGACACTTAACCCCACTTTGCCTGAAGCCCGCACTGAAAGATCAAGGATGTGTTGTCACTGATAGAGCCGCCGTCCTCCTGCGGATTGACTACCTGTCTGACGATCTGACTGCCGCCCCCACCCAGAAATGGATAAAGGGGAAGACGATGGATGGATGGGACCAATTAAGGATGTCTTATCTTGAATGTAGATTACAGTGCATTTTAAAGGTTCAAACCAAAACAAATGTAGTTGGATATATTCAACACATATTTTGAATGCGCTGGGAACGGCAGCAAGTCCTCAGTTATTTGTGTTTTACAAGTGTTATTTTTCTTGCCTTTTTTAAGCCGTAGATGTTTCCAAAGTACAGTGTTAATTTTTTTTACCCTGGTCCAAACCAAGCAGATCAAACGGAAATCCACTGGAGGAATGCTAACTTTTTTTGAAACATGCTCAAATAACATTCAGAATTTCACTCTGAACCAGAGCAGGGAAAATGATTGGAACCTTGCAGACTCCGGATAAATCTTCAGCGGCTACACCATCTCTTCTGCTGTGAACGCTTTATTGTTAATTACTTTTAGAATGATGTATTTACATTACATGTTTGTATGGCTGGATGTGTTTCTCCTACAGGGATCAATAAAGTATCAATCAATCAATCCATCAACAGAATAGTGTGTTCTTAAAGCTGGGGTACCTAATTTCCACACCACACTAAAATTCATCCATCCATCCATATTCTGCCCCTTAATCTAATTCTGGGTCGGGGGGGGGGGGGGGGGGGGGGGGGCAGTCAGAGCTGCACCCAGTCCACAGAGCACCAGCCCCTCACTGATCCTCCTGCAGGTGCTGAGTCCACAGGAGCCTTGATCTTTCAGTTGGGGCTTCAGGCAAAGTGGGGTTAAGTGTCTTGCCCAAGGACACAATGACAGCAGACATCAGTGGGAGTCGTGATGTAGGTCCACACTAAGATAGACCCTGCAAATGCATTTACAGCTTGAAATTCTGAATTTTTTTTGTCATGTTACAACCATAAACGTAAATTATGTAATTGTGATCTGTTATATGTTACTTTATTACTTTAAGACCACAACCAAGTAACAGACAACTGTGGTTCATGATTGTGTTAATATAACATTAATCAAAGAGACGGACCGGCTCTGTATCTAACTATAGCCTGGCCTTAGCCATCTGTAAACCTAGCAATCCGGTTGTAGATTGGCAATGGCAGAGAATGTGATAGTAAAGTAACCCGTTTGGTTCGGCTCCAAATGTTAAGAAATTGAAGCCGGAGTAAGAGGAATGTTTAGTCAAAGTCTTTGTCCTTGTTGTCAAAGATGTTGTGGCTCTACTCCCAACGGGCTCCGTTTGTGGCAAAGGGGATGGCTAAAGCTAGGCTAAATGCTAAAGCTAGGCTAAATGCTAGCTCACATCACTGCAAATTTAGATCCAATTGCTTCAATCTGCAAAAGGAGTTAACCCCTCCCACCTGTTAACGGAGTCAATGAAGCAAATCCAGACCTTAGTATGAAATTAAATGAGTACAATGGTATGGTAAGCCCAGGCTAATCTAACCATCTTAACTCTAAATAATCTTAAGTTACTTAATTAATTGCCGCGTTCCCTCCCACTGCTCCATCATCCAAACACAAATATCTACTTCTCTCATGTGAGATTTTTGGCCGGTTTGTCTTCGGGAGCAGAGTTGGATCATTAGGTTTCTGCTGACTGAGTTATTTCTGTCCGTTTCTGGTGTGCACCTCTCAAATCTCACATTCCCTGAAAATGTGCAATATTACTCCATCCAAAATAAAGTGAATTTCCCAGTGCAGGAAAAAGCTCATAAGAAAGACCTGCATGAGTGTGTGTCAAAGTGCCGTGTGCTGTGGTGATGGAGTCGCTCACTTTAGCCCCGGCTCTGCGTCTGGAGATGAAGGTTATGATTGTAAATGTTTCAGAGATAATAGAACCTGTATGTAGTTAGAAGAAGAACAACAACAACAAGAATTTCAGTCTTGACATTACTTCTGCGCTCCTTACAGGCCAGGGGTCGGCAACCTGCGGCTCTTTAGTGCTCCTCGAGTGGATCCTGGAGCCTTTTCAAAAATGTCTGAAAATGTAGTGGGAGGGCTATATTTTATTTCTAGTTTGAATGTGGTTTCTGTCGGAAGAAAAACATTCTTAACGTTATTAAATGCTGTAAAAATGTGCGTAAGTAATATTCAATTTCAACATTTCTGTCAACGTAGTGCGCCATATCCTGTGACGCGGGGCCATATGACGCACACACCGGCGTCTGTGCGTCATACCCTGTAAGTGTGCATGGATACCAAAGCTAAAAAGAGAAAGAGTCGATGATAAGACTGGACTAAGCACAAGAATGACCATTGGCTTTCAGTCAATGAGGAAGGACTGCTTCATGTTTGTAATGAGAAGTTTTGTTGCAAAACGAGGAACAATGAAACACAAAACACCGATCACAGTGATTACGTGAAGGATTCATTCATCACAAATTCAGAGCACCTATTTTCAGACTTCAAAAAACTCCGCAAAGACGGTCCCTGTGCTCCTCAGAGTCCCAGCAGGAGACCAGTCCCTGTGCTCCTTATTGTCCCAGCAGGAGACCAGTCCCTGTGCTCCTTATTGTCCCAGCAGGAGGCCAGTCCCTGTGCTCCTCAGAGTCCCAGTAGGAGACCAGTCCCTGTGCTCCTTATTGTCCCAGCAGGAGACCAGTCCCTGTGCTCCTCAGAGTCCCAGCAGGAGACCAGTCCCTGTGCTCCTCAGAGTCCCAGCAGGAGGCCAGTCCCTGTGCTCCTTATTGTCCCAGCAGGAGGCCAGTCCCTGTGCTCCTTATTGTCCCAGCAGGAGGCCAGTCCCTGTGTTCCTTATTGTCCCAGCAGGAGGCCAGTCCCTGTGCTCCTCAGAGTCCCAGCAGGAGGCCAGTCCCTGTGCTCCTCAGAGTCCCAGCAGGAGGCCAGTCCCTGTGCTCCTCAGAGTCCCAGCATGAGGCCAGTCCCTGTGCTCCTCAGAGACCCAAGTACTACCAGCAGTAGAAATAGCAGTACTAGTATTACTGTAGTAGAGCAAAGTACACCCAATGCCACAGTTTCCTCCGATAGTGAAAACAGCTATCGACTTCTCAGATCCATTTCATCTCCCAAATTGTAAATAGAATGTTCGGTGGTTCCACTAAAAGCCCTCTTCGGGTCCGCAGAACACCGTAATCTGGAGTAACCCGACCCTAATCTCATTTAGCTCAGTCTTGTGTCCGCAGCGATACGAGGGAACTCTGCTCTCTTTGTCCAGTGCTGGGAAATAAAGCCATTTCCAAAGCGCTTTAATGTGTTTAGTCCGTTCCACTCTTCCAATCTCAATCCTCTATACCTCCCCGCCTTATCGCTCCCAGCCAGAGGGGGCGCCGCGATCTAATTCCGCGCTCCGGCAATATCCCACAAAGCAAAAAGAAAAAAATAGGAGATTATATCGGGCGGCAGAGAGCAATATTTTCCAATCATATTTTGTGAAGTGTAATACCGGCTCCCACACAGGGCTTTACCAACGGCTGATTTTCCCGAGTTTTCCAGGCGCCGAGATGGGATGGAAATAACATTGAAAATATGGGATGAATGAGTTGAAAAGGAGATGCAGGTGTGATCCCATTTTTTTTCTGAATCACTAGGACTCCCAGAAGTATGAAACTACAAGAATGTATTTGCCATTTGCAGTAAAACCACATTGGTAAAACTGTGCAAGGCTACCCCGGACGTGGGCAGGAGTACGAAAACTCCCAGAGCCGCCATTTTGACTACTCCCTTTCAAATCAAAGGAATTCTGAAAAGTTTATCAGTTTTGTTCAAATTCACCTTTACTCACTTTTAGTAAGTGTGAAAACTGGTGAGAATAGCTTGAGATACAGATACAGATTTGTTAGAGGCTAATGCTAACTGGTAGCATGTTAACAGTATGTTGCTATGGTTACTAGCGCTTGCTCTACTCTACTTATCTACTCCTTTTAGAAATTCAAAGATAATTTCATAAAACATAATGACAGAAATAAACTAAATAAAAAAACAGAAATGTCGCCAAGTTATGAAGGTATTGAGACCTTAATACTTTGCTCAACAGTATTGATTTAATTGTGTGCAGAAAATATCGCGATACTGAACAGAATACATTTTTTCCCCACCTATCATATACAGCAGGCATGTCCAAACTCAGGCTTAGGGGCCGATTGAGGCCCTCAGTGTCATTTCATGTGGCCCTCTGCCTTGCCAACCCAAAGCAGTCTTTGAGATCATAAACACAAGTTCACGGTGTCATTCATCCAACTTCAGCTCAGCCAATATACTGTAGACATGTCGTAGCTCGTTATAAAGCCCATACGTCTGGGATTCAGTTGTTTACTTTTGACGTGGCTTTTGATTGTGTCACAAACTTCTGTTAATTGTGCTAATGTAGCTGGTAAACATGTGTCATTCAGCCAACTTCAGCTCTGTTATAGATCATGTTAAAGCTCAGAACAGCTCGATGCCAGTCAAGACAGTTTTTCAGTCAGCGATTCAGCTCCTAGTGAACTAAAGTGGCTAATAGCCTGTTAGCGTTAGCATGACACGTTTAGCTAAGCCCATGACTAATGCCAGCCTTCCTCTCTCCTGTGGAAACGTCCTGATTGTGCTGAGATTCCTCCTTCGCCACGTGCAGCTCCGATCAGCAGCTTTGCCGAGTGACAGCCGCGCCTCCGTTCCACAGCGGGGGGCGCGCCGCAAACCCAAAGCTAATTAATCAAGTCCGCGGGCAGATGGGACGAGGAGAGCGTCTCCGGGGACAAGACACAAGCTACACAGGCCTCAGCGCGGGACACTGAGGATATAGGAGCTTCTTACAACGTGACTTTTTAACGACTAATCTTGTTTTTTGAGGAAATAAATGATAACAAAGACAACACTACATTTGCAGTGCATAGTTTGTGATTTTGAAAGTGTTTTAGACATAGTATTGATTGTGGAACAGTACAGAGATTTATAAAAATAAAGAATAACAAAAAAATAAAAATGAATAAAAAGGGTGGCACGGTGGCTGAGCTGATAGCACTCTCGCCTCTGAGCAAGAAGGTCCTGGGTTCGAATCCTGGTCGGAACAGGGTCTTTCTGAGAGGAGTTTGCATGTTCTCCCCGTGCCTGTGTAGGTTTTCTCTGGGTACTCTGGTTTCCCCTACCACAAAAACATGCACACTAGGTTAAACCCTCCAGCTCTGGTCCTGACCAAGCCGAGCATCAACATCTGGAGATGGGTTCCCGGGCGCTGTTACTACGGCGACCACTGCTCCTGACGTAAGCCTTTGTGGCATCAGGATGGGTCAAATGCAGAGGATTGAATTGCCCTACGGCGATCAATAAAGTGCATATTTACCTTAAAAGTCTAAAAATCACCTTGCTAAGTTTAACCAACCCACTTCCTGCTCTCTTCGCCTCAGAGACCACAAAAGTTAAAGGTATTGGAGGATTTCCATTCAACTAGCGACCCACTACTACAGTATCTGCAGCAGTCATATTGGCTTAGTAAATTCAAACTTAATAAATGGATGAAAACTTTAACACATGAAACGTGTTGTTGTGTCTGAAAAATTAACATTTCTAAAATATATATATATTTGGGAAACCAGGAGTTATTTTGACCATTCTCGCACCAGAAGAGGGCCTTGGGAAAGACCCAGGACACACCAGACTCTGGAGCAGACCTGGGCAAAGTGCGGCCCGGGGGCCACGTTCGGCCTGATCCACATTTCTGTGCAGCCCCCAAACCCTCCCAATGGTTAACCTCAAACCGGTCTGTTGCTGATTTAAATGAATCAGGGGCCAACACTTAAAGGTTTATAGGAGGAGTTTCCCAAATTTTAGGAGAGGACCGCCCTCTACACTTGTTGAACAAAACTCTCTGGTCAGGTTGGACGAGCACGTATCACCAGAATGATTGACAGTTGGGAGGACCAATAGTCTTGTTGATCCACCCGGATGTAAAAATTCCTCCTATATGCCATTTAAATGTTTTATTCAAGCAGTTTTTTGCGCACAGATGCTTAATAAATCAAACCCCATTAGTTATGCTTTAGCTCCCTCTGCACTGATAGCTAGCAGGGCTAATGCCAGACTATAAATCACAATGGATGTCGTCTATTCTACTGCACGCTTTCATCGCTCCAAGTGCTCAACATCGGAATGTCATTTTGTTGTTGTTTTTCTGATCCTACTCATGTCTTTACACACGACACATGTTTATTCATAGATTTGATGCTGAAACGATCGATGCCAAGTCATGCATTGTTGTGTACTATTCTCCCAAAGTGTGAAATTGCGGAAGAAGCCTTAATTAAAAAGGCGACTCCAGAGCATATCAACAAAACTCACATAATTGGGACTGAGTTGGACAATTTTCACTCATTCTGTAATAACTGTCTGGTGGAAGTCGCGTTCTGGCACGTCCGCGGCGACACGCTGCACTCCGCCTTCGCCAAAGCCTGGAAAGCATTTGACAATTTTGTTTTTATGAAAATTTCAAAAATTTCACTGGCATTCTCAGTCGGACTTTTTAGCGAGCTCCAAAACATAACACAGATTTTCATTTCATTTGTTTTGGTAAATATTAGAAGGCTTTCAGTATTTGTTGGATTGTTACTAAACTTGGAACATTATGTGCTTTGACTAAAAACGGTGCTCCACTTTGGTTAGACTTTTTCTGCTTAGTGCCGCGCTCTTACCACGAGGAGTTCTTGGTGTACTTGAAAGAAGGTTGAATGAAATGACTGATATTAAAATCTTAGTTGAAATTAGTGTTTTTCTGCGGCAATTTACACAACTGCTCAAAGATATTCTGAAATGGCCTGTGTTTGTGTGCTTTGGAAAGAAAAGGAATTGCTTTCAACCTCTGTGTGTTGGATTTCATGTTTTCTCTGTTCAATTATAATGTAAGATTTACTCAAGTCAATAACAAATCTAATACAAACTAAAAGATATTACCGCACAAGTCTCATTCCCACTGAGCAAAAACCCTTTTTTTCTCAAGTCGGCTCTCAACCTGCATTGCAACCAAATACAATTTACGATAGAATATATTTTATGGACTGGGATTTAGTGGACTGGGTGCAGCTCTGACTGCCACCCCCCCGACCCAGAAATGGATTAAGGGGAAGAAGATGGATGGATGGATGGATATATTTTATTCTTGTATAGCCCTAAATCACAGATGACTTAACATAACTATTGAAATCACCAACACAGATCAGAGAAAAAATATAGACCACATGTGTATTGGTTCATAGGAAGAGACCAAAGTCAATTATAGTTTTCAAGGGAGTTGTCAACATGTGGTGTGATTAAGAAGGCTTTACAACTACACAAAATGATCTAGATAGGAATATGTTTTATAATATTCATACACAGTGGTGTCACGTGGAGAGGAAAATGAAGAACCCAAAATGCAGGAATGCCAAAAATAAAAATAATTTAATGATGAAAAACCAAAAGTGCAGGAGAAAAAAAAAACTCAAAATCCAAAGGCACAAGAATCAACGAAACAGGAACAGACGTGGACAAGACGTTGACAATACAATGGACTAGCAACAAGATGAGAGAAGCACAGGGTACATATAGACACAGACAGAGGTGA
The DNA here is from genome assembly GCA_964034765.1 of Knipowitschia caucasica. Classification (NCBI taxonomy): domain Eukaryota; kingdom Metazoa; phylum Chordata; class Actinopteri; order Gobiiformes; family Gobiidae; genus Knipowitschia; species Knipowitschia caucasica. The sequence continues at coordinate 34,554,852 of OZ035839.1, forward strand.
AACACAACAGGGCGGGGCAGACAATCGAGACAGGAAGCAAAACTAAAACCAAACCACAGAAAACCAATTTCAAAATAAAACAGAAATACAAAAATAAAATCCACACCATGGCAGGTAAACTGCTACTGTAGCCACAGCTGACCTGGGGCACACTGCCAGAAGTGAGGTCAGTCTGTGCCAACGCCCCTCCCACCACCACCGGCACGGTGGCTGAGTGGATAGCACTCTTGCCTCTCAGCAAGAAGGTCCTGGGTTCGAATCCCGGTCAGACCAGGGCCTTTCTGAGTGGAGTTTGCATGTTCTCCCCGTGTCTGCGTAGGTTTCCTCCGGGTACTCCGGTTTCCCCTACCACTAAAAATATGTACAATAGGTCTGGCATGCGCCTCGTGTACTGGCGACCCCGCTCCCATCTCTGTGTGGAGTGAGAGACAAATGCCCAAAAATAATTAACAATTGTAAACCGCTTTGAGACTCAGATTTGCAGTGAAAAGGCGGTATATAAATAAAGATTACTTACTTACTTACTCACCAAGCATTCACACACACACACCAGACTCATTCTAATGTGGGTGAAGTGTCTTGCCTAAGGACACATTCACAGTGTGACACTTTACATCCGTCCACTGTGGCACCTGGTGTTTTCCCTGAGGTCTCCCATCACAGCACTAACCAGGCCCTGCCCTGCTTAGCTTCAGATGTCTGACAGGATCTGGCTTTCACCTGCAGGTATGGCCACATGTCCTATCTTTTAAAATAGGATAAAAGAAATGCATGTCGGGGTCTGACTTGCTCAAAAAAAAAATCTTTTACTCTTTCTGTTGAGAATGACAAGTTGGCTTTAGATCTTACTCATTTCAAGTAAATGAAAAACCAACCCCTGATCTCCAGGTGGGCTCGCATCTTGTTCACCTGCTTCCAACATTATTCTCATGAAGCTGTCAATCGGCTTGGGCTTGTTTCCCGATCCCTCGCCTCCTCCCCCTCCGCCTCTTTCTAACACCACTGGCTGCAAAAATCACCACATTTTTTCATTAACAGGATTAGCTTCCAACGATATAAACACAGCCGTCCTGCTTGTTTGTGTGGGGTGCCGGGCCTGCCAACCAATTTAATCACTAACCAATGCCGCGGATTTCTTTGCCGAAGCCAAACCGCGGCCTACTCCAATATGTGCACAGACTTTCCATGCCAGTTTTGAATCAGAGAAGCGGAAGGAAACAGGAAAAATAATGCAAGATATAAAAATAAAAAAACAAATCTCAAAAGGGGAGAGACGGCCGCAGCCAACAGCCGAGGGCGGACAGTTTTGTTTTAACTCAATCGCCGTCTTCCAAAATGCAAGAAAAGGAAAATTTGCTTCGGTGATTCCCAAAAGCAGAGATGAAAAAAATAGTCTTAACAAATCACTTTAGCCGAATCGACGGTTCCGCCGCTGCTGCCCACTCGTCAGAAATCACAGCCAAGTTCATCTTTTCCTCAGCTTTCTTTCATCAGGAAGAAGATAAGAACTCTCCAGAGGTTTCCAAAGCCGAGATCCAGAAGAGGAAAAGAGGGGACCCTTGAGAGATTCTTTTATTTGTCGCACGGCCTGGAAATTTCAGTGTTGCATCATCGGTTAGAGAAGCACACAGCACAAAATAAATGAACAATAACAGACTTTAGCATAATAAAGAAGCAAGTTTACAATCTCTGGCTTTAGCGTAGTAAGGAAGCAAGTCTAAAACCTTCACTGTTAGCTAGGGCTGGGCTATAAATCAAATTTTGGCAATTAATCGGCATTTGAATAAATCGAATTCGTGAAAAATGTGAAAATCGTTAAATCGAATGAGGGATACTGTGAGAGTTCCAGCAGCACATCAATCATACTTGCAATATCAGCACAGTCTGTACAGTATGTATTGGGGGAAACAAATAAAAAATAGTTTTGAAACTTGAATATTGAGCAGGAAGATAACAAATATTTTAAGAGCAAAGTCTGTCTTGAGTGACTTTAATGAAAATCAATTTAAAATCGACATCGTCCAAAGCAGGAAATAAAATCGAGATTTTACTTTTTGCCATATCGCCCAGCCCTAGTGTTAGCATATTTATCTGTGTTAGCAAATTCAACGGTTTTGTAAAGTCCTCTGAGAGAAATTCTGTTGTGATTTAGGGCTGTACAAGAATACATTGAATGGAAATAACTCTGGGAACAACAAGTGCCTAACTTTGGCTGTGTCCTTAGGCAAGACACTTCAGCCACATTTCTTAGAATGAGTCGTGTGTGTGAATGGTTGATGGTGGGAGAGGCTGATGGCACATACTAGTTTCCTCATCTCTGTCAGAGTGCATCAGGGCAGCTGTGGCTACAGGTTTAGTATGTCAGTGGAATAATGCTGTATGAAGCGTCTTTGAGTGTCCAGAAAGCACTGTATAAAACGAAAGCATTATAAACTAAATCTAACTAAAACCTGCTTCAAACGAGTCGATTTTAAAATTGTCGGCCGATTTTCATAACCTGAGCGGCCCCAGACAGTGTGCGGCAAAATCACGCAAACCACACACAAACCGATTTCCCCCATGAGCATTCCCAGATCAGACGGAAACCTCGCAATATCTCTGGAGATCAAGCGTGACTTCAGAGTAAACAATCATGGCGGACGAAGAGGAGGCCGTTTGCAGTTTGTTTTTAACAGAGAAAAAATGTTATCAAAGGAAAAGGCAATGGTCAAAGAAATGGACACAACGCGATCATGGACTATATATACTTATGCCATTGACTGTTATGATTTATTTACCGTGTTTTGTCGCCGCCTCATCACCTCGTCTTCTGATTGGCTCCACGCCGCAGTCACTGGCAGCGTTCTCGTCTGACCTCGGAGGACACCACACACGAAGAGAAATCGGGCCAAAACAATCCAACATGTTACTTACCTTTTGTGAAAATACCTTAATGCCGTGTTCATGACGTCACAGTCTGAGTTTGAGTACAGAGCCTTTTGTAAGAAGGGGTGGGGTCAATGTCCATCCATCCATCCATCTATTCTTCCGCTTCATCCGTTGCCGGGTCGCGGGGGCAGCAGTCTAAGCAGAGACGCCCAGACTTCCCTATCCACACACACTTCCTCCAGCTCGTCCGGGGGGACCCCAAGGCGTTCCCAGGCCAGCTGAGAGACATAGTCCCTCCAGCGTGTCCTGGGTCTTCCCCGGGGCCTCCTCCCGGTGGGACGTGCCCGGAACACCTCCCCAGGGAGGCGTCCAGGAGGCATCCTGAACAGATGCCCGAGCCACCTCAACTGGTTCCTCTCGACGTGGAGAAGCAGCGGCTCTACTCCGAGCTCCTCCCGTGTGACCGAGCTCCTCACCCTATCTCTAAGGGAGCGCCCAGCCACTCTGCGGAGGAAGCTCATTTCGACCGCTTGTGGGTCAATGTTTGTTTGTAAATTCTACAAAACTTTCATTTTATCTTGAACAATAAAAGCTGTAAGTTTCTCAGTGGGCGGAAAGCTTGTGATGTTTTCGACCGGGACGTTTGGCATTATCCAGAGCGAGTGGCAATTACTAATATCTTGTTTGACAAAATTGCCAAAATTTGTCCAAAGTCGAGCTGCATTATCCACAGTTTACTATTTGGAAGTCACTGTAATCAGGGCTTAAAGTTTTCCGGCACCGTGCCGGAAATCCGGCGTGAGAAAAAAAAAAAAAAAAACATCACTTTTTTTTTTTTTTTTTAATATATATATAAATAAATAATGATTGCTGTCATTTGAAAAAGGTTCAAGTGTGTTCTACCAATTGTATGAAAGGATTGCATGTGTATAGCGCAGGGATTAAAGAGTTCCGTCTAAGTGACGGATTTCCGTCAAATGAAATTGGTCTGAAAAAAAAAACAAAATATATAATAATAATATAATACACACAATGAAATGGTTAATTATAACAAAATATATAGTAATACGTGTGAATCTGTTGTATATATCTAGATATATATTAATAATTTGAATATAATTGTATTTATATGTATATAGAAATAAAAAGTTATATAATCACGAGTGGGCCTTGAACGTGCCGTGGCTAGCTACATGAGCGCTCCGTAAATGATTCAAGGCAATGGGACGTAGCCAAGTTAGCGATGGTAACACGGAGGTGAAAGTTTCTGAAAAGTGCACGGAGCTTTTGAAAAGGAGAAGAGGACACAGTGTTGCCAACTCCTCAGTAAGGAAAGTAGCTATTGGCTGTCCCAAAAGTCGCTAGAAGTCGCTAAATGACGTCATCGCCTAATTTGCATAATTTGCAATTTGCAAATAACTGTAACGGATGCTGTAGGAGAGAGGAATAAGGTCGTGGGAGAGACAAAAGTGAGTAAAAACACCCTAAATATGTTTAGAACTACAAATATACAAAAATAATTTCAACATTAACAACATTTAATGATTTTAATGCTTTGTCTAGATCCACATTACACACATCAGTTTTGTCCTGTATTGTTAAATGTTATAACAGCAAATGTAATCAAAAGATTGTTATGTAGGGTGAAATTGCTAGCTCTACAACCAACCCTCCTCCTTTATCCGGGCTTGGGACCGGCAAAGTGACCCAAAAGACACACTCTGGCAGAGTTACTTAGGTTTATTTTTGTAAGTTTTTTTTTTTTTTTCATAGTTTGGCATAACAAATGATTTAATGTGACCCACTACTGAGAGAAAACAGAGTCACGGACAGAGCTGCCGCGGATGGAGTGGGGGGTAGTGGGGGGTGGCGGTGGTAGGAGTGGCCGGGGAGCTTTGGATGTGTGGTGGTGGTGGAGCTGAAGTTCAGTCTGCAGCAGCCTGAAAACTTCCTGTGCTTTTGAGTCTCCTCTCTCTCTCTCTGCTCCGCCCATAGACTGTAGCTGGGACTGCTGCGCAAGGCTACTGTGAGACTGGCCGCCTGTAAGTGCTTTGGGACGGGGGAGGGGCTCACGTTGAGGACAGCAGAACAATACGTGCTTCACGAGTCTCCAAAACACCAGATAAGTCGCCAAAACACCAGATAAGTCGCCAATAACACCAGAAAAAGTCGCTAGATTTGTCGCTAGTCGCTTTTTTGAAAAAAAGTCGCTATAGGGGTCTGAAAAGTCGCTAAATCTAGCGACAAAGGCTAAGTTGGCAACACTGAGAGGACAAGGAAAATGTAATCCCGAACGGAGCAATAACAGCCAGCAGCCCGTGGACCGGTAAGCTAGGCGCGTTATCAGAGGAAAGGTAGGACATAATTAACGTTTACCAAACGCAATGCTTTTTTATTTAACGGAATGTACAATATGTACTTTGCTGTGACTGGGAATGGGGACAAGCATGTCTTGGTGAGCTTTTGATAATATCTTGGTTGCGATCCCCATGCAAAACTGCGTGATAAAAAGAGCCAATCAACGAGAGCGAACGGAAGAAACTCGCTGAAGAAAGGTGTGTGTTAGCAGGTCTTATATTCATTCATCAAAGCTAGCCTAGCATGCACGCACAATCACAATCATGGATCGTTGTTTATGGAAGAAGGAGCAGTATAAGTTGCTGTTGATAACAGTGAAAAATAAATGGAGGTGGGCATGGCTGGATGAGGTGGAGACGATGGGATTCTGTTGCTTCCTGGTGCAAAAAGATGAAGGTGTCCGGTGCTTGTTCGTACTTCGCTATTATTATTTTTTTATATGGGAGTAATGAGAAAACAGCTTTGGATTCACCACCAGCTCAAAACTGCGCACTTGGCAGCTGTCCGTGCACTTTCCCACACTTCTTTACCTGGTGCATCAGATTCAGCGACAACTGAGACTAGGCTTGCTCTGGTGGACTGTGTCTGTGACCTAAAACTAAGAGTCTGTGGCTTTATCGTTCAGAACCATCACTACCGCTGGTAGATTTAATTATCATTAATCATTTTCAGTTGATAAAACTGCGCTGTGCACTAGCACCAAGTTGATAGGGAAACCTTTTTCTTAAACATTGAGTGTCCACAAACAAATGTGGACAGAATTTTTAATGTCCTTTTGCGATATTTTGACGAGGACAGAGCCAAAGGACAACGCCTCATCTCGCCTCAAGTAAAGCCAATGATGCAGATGAACTACTCTCACTAATATTCTGTCAAAGAGTTGACAAGTTGCTTGATCCACTGGTTGTAATTTCACATCAAAATACACCAGTTTAAATGTATATCTTTGAAGAATTCTTTTGATCTGTAATTCATTATATTTCCATGAGAAAATTTTCAGTCAAATCTTTTTTTTTTGCTTTAACCCCTGGCCGCTTACAGTGTTGCCAACTTAGCGACTTTGTCGCTAGATTTAGCGACTTTTCAGACCCCTATAGCGACTTTTTTTCAAAAAAGCGACTAGCGACAAATCTAGCAACTTTTTCTGGTGTTATTGGCGACTTATCTGGTGTTTTGGCGACTTATCTGGTGTTTTGGAGACTCGTGAAGCACGTATTGTTCTGCTGTCCTCAACGTGAGCCCCTCCCCCGTCCCAAAGCACTTACAGGCGGCCAGTCTCACAGTAGCCTTGCGCAGCAGTCCCAGCTACAGTCTATGGGCGGAGCAGAGAGAGAGAGAGGAGACTCAAAAGCACAGGAAGTTTTCAGGCTGCTGCAGACTGAACTTCAGCTCCACCACCACCACACATCCAAAGCTCCCCGGCCACTCCTACCACCGCCACCCCCCACTACCCCCCACTCCATCCGCGGCAGCTCTGTCCGTGACTCTGTTTTCTCTCAGTAGTGGGTCACATTAAATCATTTGTTATGCCAAACTATGAAAAAAAAAAAAAAACTTACAAAAATAAACCTAAGTAACTCTGCCAGAGTGTGTCTTTTGGGTCACTTTGCCGGTCCCAAGCCCGGATAAAGGAGGAGGGTTGGTTGTAGAGCTAGCAATTTCACCCTACATAACAATCTTTTGATTACATTTGCTGTTATAACATTTAACAATACAGGACAAAACTGATGTGTGTAATGTGGATCTAGACAAAGCATTAAAATCATTAAATGTTGTTAATGTTGAAATTATTTTTGTACATTTGTAGTTCTAAACATATTTAGGGTGTTTTTACTCACTTTTGTCTCTCCCACGACCTTATTCCTCTCTCCTACAGCGTCCGTTGCAGTTATTTGCAAATGGCAAATTATGCAAATTAGGCGATGACGTCATTTAGCGACTTCTAGCGACTTTTGGGACAGCCAATAGCTACTTTCCTTACTGAGGAGTTGGCAACACTGGCCGCTTATAAAAAACGCTTATTAGTGATCATTCTATGATTCATATAGATGGTTCAGGCTCAGGAATTTTTTCAACTTTAACCCATGTGTAATACTTTTAAGGCAAATGCACTCTACAAAAATAAAAGTGCTCATTATATTCTTGTTCATGAGAATTTTTTTTTGAAATTAAAAGAGTGAAAACAGTTTAAGCTTGTTTCTTTGGGAAATGTTGTTTTAATGTAAAATTGTAAATGCTGATATTTAACCACAGTTGAACCTGACACAGTTGAATCTCACACAACAAGTAGACATAGTTCATCTTTGACTTGTTACCCATTAACAAGGAGAAATATCTTGACAGAGATCTGAACATAGTCCGCTGCAAGACAGTATTCAAGGAGATAAGATACACCTCCACTTCAACAGTCGCAGTTTCACAATGAGACAATTTAGCATCGATCAAAGAAACAGTGGCCTTCTTCCCAGGCCTTGCCCAGTCCCATCTGCATACAACCCCCGTTACCCAGAAGACTACAGAATTTCAATACAATATATTTTAGCCACATATTACTTGAAGTACAAATTACTACACTAAAAAGATAACTTGATAACATTCCATAAACAAAATTCTAAACAACATTGGACCGAGCAGGTGAATTTGGACTTTTTCCAAGGTACACCAACATGCCACGGACCACTGGTTGAAAAACACTGAACACTGATCTAAATCCATGCATGTGAAAACTAGTGATAGAACCAAACCTTTTAGAAAACATGGGTCACATGATGTCGCTCAGTCTTGTGTTGTTTTTGATGAAGATACTTCCCCCACGACAGTTTTGTGTTAAAGGAGCAGTGTGTCATAATGCGGCCAAAAGTTGTACTGCAGCCTCTCCCACTCTCCCAGACTCAGGTTGCCAGATATGCAGACGAATCCAGCTGGGACCATAACAGCTGAATAGACAAGAGTTTTGTCAACAACAAATCTATAACCAACACCTTTTTCACAAAGATAGAAATCCTGGTTTTATTCCTTGTTTTGTCGTTAATGATTTGAGAATCATAACGAGACCTTTTTTAGTTCTGCGCCACATGGTACTTTACCAGTGAGATTAGCTCCACATGGTGAGTTCTGGCGCCCGGATCCCAGACTTTCTGATTGGTGAAACGGTGGAGGGCGGGACATCGAATGGAAACAATAACAAGATTTAGAGGTTGGAAAAGTAATTTAGAAATCCAAATATCTCTGAACTACAGTTATCAGTTAAAGAAGTATTGGAAAAGAGTAGGTTTTATTAATGTTTTTTGACAGATTTGGGCCCTTTAATGATGACTTGACATGAAAATCTTACATATTGCAACTTTAAAAGTCCAAATTGAGCACATATGGTATCTTTCTATTTATATTTCAGCCCAGAGTCTGAATTGCATAATCATCACTCGACACACAACACACACATCAAATATTAAGACTTGTTTCACTGCCGCAGCAACAAGGACAATCATAACAAATCCATCTCATTGGACTCCGAGCACAGCCGCCGCGTCCCCGGAGCCCTTTACAGACACAACATAACGGAAGCGGCGTCAGCGTTTGCACCGTTCTGATTTATGAACATTTTAACTGGAGTAGGAGCGTTTTAATCAGAGCCGCGCCTTGTTTACAACTCGCTGTAGTACGTTTTAACAGCCGCTAAATGTAATTCACGACTCCATCTTCCCCGAATAAACCAAACAGGAGATGTTTATGCAGTTTGTGCTGATGAGGAAACATGTCTGCCACCGTCCAGGCTGCTCCAGCAGCTTCAGCACAGACATCAGCAGGACGGGAGCGGGGGTCTGTGGGAGGGGCCTCATCGGTCTGCAAACAGGGGTCAGTGCTCAGAAGTTTATACAGTTCATACACTTTCAGCAATTATTATTACTGCTGTAAAATGATTCAAATATTCAACCGCAAACTCGCAATTAATCGCACACTTTGTGCCTCTTGGAAGATTGATATTGAAGCATTTACAGCTAGCTAAGCTAGCTAAGACTTTACCAAGATTTACTTTCACAGCCTTGAGGCGTGATCCATTGGATCAATGTTGGGGTTTACCTCCAGAATATCACGTTTAATTCATGATGCAGATATGATCCATGATCAAGTAATGACTTTGTCTTTATTCATATTTCTTTGGCAGGAAATATCTAAACGATGAGTTTAGACGTATTGAAGATGGTACATCAGTCCTTTGGCCTGTTCTTTCCTCTGCACTTCTCTATAGACTTTATGTTTTTATAAATAAATAAATACTATTCCAAACACCTGTGCCCAGCCTGACTCCGCCCACATGGACATTTGAAAATTCTTTCCAAAAAGGGTGTCACCCGAGGACACACAAGAAGAAGGGCTTAGAGTTGGGCACAAAAAAATCAGACAGTTGTCATTGCTGCTTAAAGCAATAGTTTACACTCCAGAAAGTCTCATTTCACCCTCGTGAAACTTAGCTACAAACCTGAACCTAAGACACAGCATTATCTCAGCAGTAGTGGCTCTTAACTGATGTAATTAAATTAAATCAAAATAACTGATGTCGCCAGAATACTTAAAGCTGCACTAACTGACTTTATTTTCGTATTCATTATGAAAATGCTATCCATGTCCATGTAGTGCATTGGGATATACGTCCTTTTGAAGAAAAAGTAGCGCAGATTTGTGCTGGCGTGACATTATATTTTAGATCGAGTTTTGATGAAACAAGGAAGAGAATGTGTTTCGGGTCGCAGATTGTGACCAATCACAACGGACCACTGACCCCCACTTTCGTAAGAAATCTACAGGTCCGTTAGCATAGACGGCTGAGTTAGCACAACAAGCGGCGGAGCTAACCTGAAGCTTCGTGTCTTCATCACCGGTTACTGCTTACACAGCGAAACAGCCATCCAAAAGAAAGTCTCGTTCCTCCGCTCTTCCCGGTTCTATCGTTTTATGGTCACGCCATCCACGTGTAAATCCATATCCATGTATTATCCATATTGGGAGACGCTAGCTCCGTCCCAACACTGTGTGTGTGGGGGGCGATAGCTTCGTGGGTGCGGGGAGGGGAGCAGAAAGAGCGAGGCCAGCGAGTCCGCGGCTTCAAAATCCCAAAGTCAGTTAGTGCAGCTTTAAACCGTGTGTGAGACTTGGATGGTTTTATGCCACTGCCAGAGAGTGATGTCACACATCGCTCCAGAGCCAATGGAGAGGCCAGGACCAAAATCAAATCTAGAGCCGCCAAAAATGTAGCGAGGGCGCCACACAGACATATTAATGCAGTTTATGAGGTGGAAAGCTGGACAAAAGGGGAAACAAAAGAGATTCAACTTTACTGCCACATCTCCCAGCCCGACTGTTGCATGAGCGTCAACCACTCAGCCGCTGCTCCATAACCAACTCTGTGTGAATCAAAGTGAAAACAACCAAATCAAGGTCCAAAGAGCTGTGTCTTTGCAGATAAAACCATAGAAGAAGAAGCTGAAGTAGCCGCTCTCCAAACCGTGCAGCAGGAGGTGCATATGGACGTCTATCACACTCTTTCCCGTCACAAACTCTGAAAAACAAGTGCCGCCCTGGATTTACGCCAGAACCACAGATTGAGAACCACTTTTTCAGTCCAGTCCGACGTGTCACAGTCTCACACGGCTCTTTCTCAAGTTAGATGAAGACAATATGTGGATGGGTGGGGGAAGTTTTGCAGCTCAATATGCATTATTTAAAACAATTCAAAGAGCTCCATGTTACTGATCGATTTAAAAATGGCTTAACAATGGACGGATTTATGGATTTAATGACGAGTGTCAATAGTACACTGCAAAAAAATTCTCAAATTTGGCAAAATGTGTCTTCATTTGAACACATTTTGACTGCCTTAAAACATGATTTGCCATCGGGACAACGCAAAATGGTCTTGTTTTAAAAAGACGTTCTTGAAATTAGACTAAATGGCTTGTTCCACTGTTCCAATGACCACATTCTGACTAAGAATGTAGTCAGAGTGTCTCAAATTAAGATAAAAACCACTTGATTCAAGCAATTTTACTTATAATCCGTATTATAAGAGTGCGCTGCTGTGGTACACTGGAAAAAATCCCTTGGAAAAAACAACATATACAAATGAAACTGCTTAAAATAATAAAAACTGATCTGCCAATAGCACAAGAAAAGAAAATGCTGAAAATAATAAAATAATACTTTCCCCAAATGACTTTATTCCAGTTCAAAAACATACATTTCAAGTAGTATTTACTTATTTCTTCTTTTTACTATTCTCTTCTTTAAATATAGCATCACAAACTTACTTTATCCAAACAAGAAAATTTGTCTGGAAAAAAGAAAAAAATACTCAAGCTGTTCAGACTTTTTTTCTCTGATAAGATTATGAAGTATCTTGAAAACTAGTAAAATAATGTTACAAGAAAAACTACAATCAAGCAACAACAACAAAAAACAAGCCATTGAAAAAATATGCATAATTTGTTTTATTTAGTAAATAAATCGGACCGAGATTTGTCATTCTTCAGTGTAGCAGCTCCATCTCCTCTCATGTGGTTATATATAGAGGCTCCATCAGGTAACAGCAGCCGAATGCCGAGTCGGAGAAACCATGAAATGTGACATTTTGAGCGCATCAGGCTGGACACGGGGGCGAGAGGCGTGAAATCCAAAGTGTCCCGGACATAAGAGCGCTGTTCTGCCGCTCGCCACGCTCTCCACGCTCGCCACGGTCCCGCTCTCATTCGGCTTCTGCGCCTCACACTGTTACCGCGGATTGCACCAAGATGTCTCACTCTCACACAAATAGCCTCTCGCTGGCTTTTTCCAGGGGTTTTATTATCATTAGTGATGGTTGTGGAGCAGGGCGACTCTGAGAGCACATACCTCTGCCCGAAAGGCACTGTGCCATGCCTTTAAAACACGGGTCTCAAGCTCATTTCTCCATTTTGGTCAGGGGACAAAGAGAAAAAATATAATATAATTGTTTTTTTTTTAATTATTATGCAGGTATTACGACATGTGGTTCACAGAAAGACGGTCCTGGGTTTGACTCCACCTCCAGGGCTTTTAGCGTGGTGCTTGCATGTTCTCCCCATGTCTGTGTAAGTTGCCTCCAGGTGCTCCGGTTTCCCCTACCACTCCAAACATGAACAATAGGTCCAGCATGCGCTTCCTGTACGCCAACCTCGCTCCCATCCCATGTTTATTATAATTATATAAATATTGATTTCTTTTACATGCAGATATCCAGTTTTTTTTTTGGTAGAGATTTTCTTTGGAGCAGGATTTTACTAATACAATTTTGGGTTCATTAATTAAAACAGAATAAGTGTATAACATGCCATGGTAGCACATATGAAGTTACAAGCCTTTATTGACTATTGACTCCTGATTAATCTGAATAAACAACAGACCAGTATGAGGATAACGGGTGGGAAGGGTCAGGGTCCGCATGGAATCTGTTCGGATGTGGCTCCCGGGTCCCACTTTGACAATTTTGATGATGCATTGGTTTTATACAGCACTATTCCGGACACTTAAAGACGCTTCACATGTCATTATTCATTCACTCCATACGCGATGGTGATATATTACAGTAGCCACAGCTGCCCTGAGGCACACTGACAGACACAAGGCAACCAGTGTGTGCCATCTGCCCCTCCCACAACAGACAACACTCATTCTAGGCAGTGTGGGTGAAGTGTCTTGCCTGAAGGACACAACAACAGTGTGGTACTTTACAGCCGCAGCCGCCCCACTGTGGCTCCTGGTGTTTTCTCAGAGGTCTCCCATCACAGTACTAACCAGACCCTGTCCTACTTAGCTTCAGAGGTTTGACATGATATGGCTTTTGCATGCACTTCACTGAGGTCTCACTGACACTTACAAACGGACAAAGAAAATACAAGTATAAAAAAAGGTAATTGTTTTCAGCCTATATGGTCCCCTTTAATAGATCTTCTCCGTGACTGGCCCCTGGTCCTGGTCCTCGTCTGGTGATCGTTACACCGGATTGCGGCGAGGAGCGGCGTCGTGGTGGCGTCCCTCAGCTCGGAGCCCTCGGGGGGGTGTAGAAGAGGAGAGGAATTACGATCGGACCGAGTGAAATGCGGCGGCGTGGCTAAACGGACTCCTCATCTGAAGGGCAGAGCGTAATTAAAACATGAAACGCAGAGCAGTAATGTGCAGTGGCAAAAGCCCCGGGGCCACAGATTGCGACACCAAACTTTATTCAGTTTGAGCCCTGGGGAAAGAACAGATGAAAACAGACCAGAGAAATGGTGGTTGTTCAAATAGATGGACTCAAAACCACCACAGAGCAAGAAAACAGCGACACTTGGATTATTTTTTATATTGCGAAAATGTGTGTTTGTTCCACAGACTGTAAATATTAACGCCTTTCTCCGCCGTTCAAACTAATGTGACATCACTTTTACCGACTGTGGTCAGTTTGAAAATAGCCGCGGGGGCAGGAAAATATGAAAAAAACTAATTTGTGCATGCGTCAGCTGCACCAGCCCCATAGAGACTTCAAAAATTCACAGCGACTAAACACCCCCTCAGCAGTGACACACATGTGGAACGGAGCTTTGGGCCAAGAGCCAACTTTTGGTCCATCCTGTAAAGACGTTTTTGAGAGGTCTGCCAATGCTATATGTAGCATTGGCTAATTCTTCTTCTGGGTCCACCCCCATCGGCCCGGGGTGGTATTGCAGCATGTCAGCGCACGTCATTTTGGCCACTTTTGAGCTGGGACCCGCCCCCACTGGTTTGTACATATTTTTTTACAATTGTGGTATATTGGATTTGATTTTTTTGTTTTTGTTAATTGTTTATTTGATTAACGACACAAAATACACTCTGTAATACAACCATAAAAGGATTGGGCTGAAGCAACTTGCAAGCGTTAACCCGTCCTGTCCATATTTGCTTTCATCTTTTTTTTCAGACATAAATTCAATTGGTTCATTCAAAAAAAAATAGGAATACAAATAAAAAGTTAGGCCATGTGACAAAATGTATTCTAAACATTCTAACCCTAACACCAAAAAATGTAGTCAATAATAACGATCATTCCTTATATTTGGTCGAGTTTTGGTGATCCTACCCTGGCCTTATCCATCCGTACACTGCGCTCAATCATCATTTCACTGCATGTAGCGTCTGGGTCTGGTCCCTGTGTTAGCGAATACAATTGGTCGTATTTCGACCGGCTATTCAAGGCGGGTGTTGTAGGTCGGTGCCGGTGACATCAAAAGTTTGCGCCGAACGGGCAGGTTGTGGTTTGGCAGTGGCGAAGAATGCGATAGTAGAGTAATCCGGTCTGGTTCTATCAAGAAATTGAAGCAGGAGCAAGAGGAATGTTTCGCAAATGTAAATTGCTGGTCAAGATTGTGGCGCTACTCCCCACGGGCTCCGTTAGCAGCAAAGGAGATGGCTAAGGCTAAATGCTAACAACACGCTCAGGCTCATTACATACGTCACAGTAAACTCAGATCCAATCGTTTCAATCTGCAAAAGGAGTTAACCCCTCCCACCTGTTAACGGAGCTCAATGGAGCAAATCCAGACCTTAGTATGAATGTGATTTGTACTATGGTGTGGTACAACCAGGCTAGTATGATCCTAAACTGGACTGCTGTATTGTGAACTATTCTCAAATAGTTCAGAAAATTCTACTTCTGTAAACTAACTATTGTATTTTAACCACTTCCATAACGGCTTCATGGAGAGAAAGTCCTTTCTTTTCATTTTCAATCAATCAAATTATATAAAAGGCTTTTCCTACAAAAAGTGCAACACAAACTACTTTTACAATGTTTCTGATGAAAAAAACCGGAATAGTCAGAACTAAACATGGGGAGGCAGCATTTCAGATGGATGCAGCTAAAATCTAGAACAGTCTTCCTGAAAATGTGAGACAGGCTTCTTCTCTGACAATGTTCAGATCCCGGTTAAAAACAATTTGTTTTTGCTGCGCTACAACTGAAGGATTTTATCTTTACTATTTTTAAAGGAGCAGTATGCAAAAATGCGTCCAAAAGTGGTACTGCAGCCTCTCCCACTCTCCCTGACTCAGGTTGCCAGATATGCAGACGAATCCAGCTGGGACCATAACAGCTGAATAGACAAGAGTTTTGTCAACAACAAATCTATAACCAACACCTTTCTCACAAAGATAGAAATCCTGGTTTTATTCCTTGTTTTGTCGTTAATGATTTGAGAATCATAACGAGACTTTTTTAGTTCTGCGCCACATGGTACTTTACCAGTGAGATTAGCTCCACGCGGTGAGTTCTGGCGCCCGGATCATGGACTTTCTGATTGGTGAAACGGTGGAGGGCGGGACATAGAAATGAAAACAATAACACAATTTAGAGGCTGGAAAAGTAATTTAGAAATTCAAATATCTCTGAACTTCTGTTATCAGTTAAAAAAGTATTGGGTAAAGACCATGTTTTATTAATGCCTTTGGACAGATTAGGGCCCTTTAATGATGACTTGACATAAAAATCTTACATATTGCTACTTAAATGCCTAGATACCTCTGCTTTAACTTAGCTTCAAAATTATACCAATAGAATTTCATGCAAAATCCAATATTTAGCAAAACCAAATGGACGGACTGAGCTGAGATGTGGCTTGTAGATTAGAAAGATAACATGTAAATGGTAGGTAGACTCATTTCCAGCCAATCTGTGTTGTTGGCGGGGTAGCTGTTTTTCATATATGATCATCTGTAAACCTGGCAGGACACACACAGAGAGCACTGCTTGATGCTGTAGTGACTGTAGTTTTAAAATGTGTTCATTGTTCCCCCATATACTGATTTAAGCACATTTTGTCCATCACGACTTCCTTCAGTCTCAGCCACAAGCAATTTACTTTCCAGACTCCGCTTTGAAACCACAGAGATAATAGCTTATTGTTGTCCCACCGCTTTTCTCTCCCCCCCCCCCCCCCCCCCCCCCCTCAATGTCCAATTTAAGCCGTACACATTTGACAAAAACATCCATTTAAGGTGGAACTAATCAGGCTATTCGTTTGATCATTTCCCTTGGTTTACACCTCTGAGGGAGAACAGAAAGAAACATACATGCTTTTGTCTGAATGTGGCGAGAAACAGCCAGGGACGACTTCACATCGCGAACAAAGCCACGTAATTATTGGCCCGTTTTGATTGACAGACTCATTCGCCACAACAGGAAGAAGGTTCTTTATTTCATTTTTTAGTTTGATTTTGGCGAGGTGACAGCGGCTGACAAGACAGACACAAGACGCTCATATCTTGGCTCCGCATCGGCTTCTGATGGATTTTGTTTTTGACACATGGGTCTGGCTTGAAATCGGTTATTTTTATATGATACTTATTGCATTTTGTTTAAAGGGGACGTGTACAACCGGCTTACATAGCCTAATACAGGGGTGTCCAAACTTTTTAGTGAGAGGGCCGCTTTGGTTCATCAAACTAGTCCAGGGGCCGACGTCACGGATTATAAAATTGTCTTGACTGGCATCGGGCTGTTCTGAGCTTTATGATGATGTCTAACAGAGCGGAAGTTGGCTGAATGACACATGTTTACCATCTCTCCAGCTACAGTAGCATCATTAACGGAAGTTTGTGACACATTCAAAAACCCCGTCAGTAAAATATGGACGAAAAAAGTTAATGACTGAATTCCAGACGTACTGGGCTTTAGAAAGAGTTATGACAGGTCTATATTGGCTGAGCTGAAGTTGGATGGATGACACAGTGAACTTGTGTTTATGATCTCAGAGACTACTTTGGGTTAGAAAGGCAGAGGGCCACATGAAATGACACTGACAATTCATGACAATTGGCCCCGGGGCCTGAGTTTGGACATGCCTTCTCTTGTTTACAGTCTCATTACCAATCCTGGGTCTACAGCCTCGATCTACAACCTCAGTCCTGGATCTACAGCCTCAGTCCTCGGTCTACAGCCTCAGTCCTGGATCTACAGCCTCAGTCCTCGGTCTACAGTCTCAGTCCTCGGTCTACAGCCTCAGTCCTGGGTCTACAGTCTCAGTCCTGGATCTACAGCCTCAGTCCTGGATCTACAGCCTCAGTCCTGGATCTACAGCCTCATTCCTGGGTCTACAGCCTCAGTCCTCGGTCTACAGCCTCAGTCCTGGATCTAAAGCCTCAGTCCTCGGTCTACAGCCTCAGTCCTGGGTCTACAGCCTCAGTCCTCGGTCTACAGCCTCAGGCCCTGTTTATACTGAGACGCTGCGCAGACGTTTCCAGGCTATTAACAGAAACGACCTGGCTCCTAATGCAAATTTCTCAGCGTTCACATGAGGTTGAAAAACGATGTAGTTCTAGCGCCCGGCCAGTAGTTGGCAGAGAAACTTTACAACACGACACACGACCCCGAGCCCCGTGCCCAGCCCCCCCCTCGGCAGTATATTCACTTCCTGTACCAGACCCTCAGAACGCAGCAACCGACATCCAACTATACCGTTTTACTGCCACATTGTCTCCGTGTTAACTCAGCCTCAGTCCTGGGTCTACAGTCTCAGTCCTGGATCTACAGTCTCAGTCCTGGATCTACGGCCTCAGTCCTGGATCTACAGCCACAGTTCTCATTACACACATGTTTATCCGCATAGCTTCTAATAGTTTCTATTTAAATAATCCGTAATATAAATTTTTTTGACCGACCGGTACATTTTGCCGGTAAACTTTGTGTTTTTCCCTTTCCCATATAAACAACTCTCTCGTCCCATTAGCGTCTCCAGCTTCTTGCCTCTTCAGCACTTCTCTATTTATCTGAACACACGCCATTTTTATCATTCAGACAGAACACCATTAACCGCCCTGTTTTCCTCTCACAAAACAAGAGCCAAAACCTAAAAAATGACTTGTTATTGCGGGATATTAATAGCAACATAAAACAGCATAATGTACCACGCTCTAATTATGAGTTTGGAGGCAAATAAATATTGGAGGAGTTGCGCTTATTGGGAAAAGCCGACAGGAAAATAATCTTGTGAATTTAAGCGTTCTTTAAGGTGGGCGCAGAAGCAACGAGGCTATGAATCATTTCACAAGTTCCACTCTATACGAAGGAAAAGTTGGCAATATCCCTGAGCTATATTTAGAAATGGGATTGTTTGTCCAAGTTTAGCTGCGTGCTGTTGTGTAATAAAACAGGGTAAAGTGAGGATGTACTTACTCTCAGTGTGTGGATGAGGTTTCGCAAGTCTTTCCTTCCTGCTGCTGTCAGACTGTACAACGAACACTGCGGACCTGATCTCACGTGTCATGCATCGGTGCAATATCCTTAACTAATGTCAGAATGTGCAATAACCAGATTCTTCCAGATCCTCATGCTGCTAATGTACAGATGCTAACATACTGCTGCTAATGTACAAATGCTAACATACTGCTGCTAATGTACAGATGCTAACATACTGCTGCTAATGTACAGATGCTAACATACTGCTGCTAACATGTATAGCTGTAAACATACTGCTGCAGTCGCCCCACTGTGGCGCCTGGTGTACCCCGAGGTCTCCCATCACAGTAGTAACCAGGCCCTGTCCTGCTTAGCTTCAAAGGTCTGACTAGATATGACAATCAATCAAATGTATTTGTAAAGCACACTTCAAACAGTGTAACCCAAAGTGCTTCACAAGCAATTAAAAGACATAACATAAAAACAGTGTAAATATCAAACATATTGTAATAAAAAAGATACAAAAATTACGAAAATTGAAAAAAAAAAAAAAAAACTTCCAAATTAGTCATATTATACCTGAATAAGACATTTTTCAGCCTGAACATTACCAGGGACGAGGCCTGTCCCCGTGCTCCTCAGAGTCCCAGCAGGAGTCCAGTCCCTGTGCTCCTCAGAGTCCGGGCTGGTTCATATGGGACTAACATGTCACTAATATAGTTTGGTGCGAGGCCATGGAGAGACTTGTAACAAGCAGAGCTGTTTTAAAGTCTATTCTCTGAGCCACAGGAAGCCAGTGCAGGGACCTGAGGACTGGACTAATTCGGTCGTACTTCCTGGTTCTAGTCAGGACTAATGTGGTCGTACTTCCTGGTTCTAGTCAGGACTAATTCGGTCGTACTTCCTGGTTCTAGTCAGGACTAATTTGGTCGTACTTCCTGGTTCTAGTCAGGACTGCATTTTGAATGTACTGCAGCTGTTTTACAGCCTGTTTGGACAGACCTGTGAGCAGGCCATTGCAGTAGTCTAACCTACTGGAGACAAATGCATGGATAAGAATCTCCAAGTCTGCTTTAGACACTATGTTTTTGATCCTGGCAATGTTTTTAAAATGATAAAAAGCCACTGATGTTATTGAATTGATGTGCCGCTGAAAATTCAATTCAAGTCCAGAACTACCCCAAGATTTCTAACCTGATTTGCAGGCTTCAGGGAGAAAGTCTGCATGTAACCGGTGACAGTTTCTCTTTACTTCCTTGGTCCAAAGACAATTGTTTCTGTTTTATCAGAATTATGTTGTAGAAAATTGCTTTGCACCCATACACCGATTTGTTGGATAGAATGGCTGAGTTAATCCAATGAGACGTAGAGCTGAGTATCATCAGCATAATTGTGGTATGAAACATTTTCATTGTGAATTAACTGGCCAAGTGGTAACATGTAAATATTAAATAACAGAGGTCCTTGGATTGACCCCTGTGGTACTCCACAAGTCAAGGCAATTTGGTCTGAAACACAATTTCCAATCTCAACATAGTACGTTCTGTCCTACAAAATGTCTGAACAATGGAGGTAACCCAGCTTTAACAAATTACATTAAAAAAAACACTTCTGATTCTAAAAAGTGAAATATTAAATTAAATATTCTGAGGATCATGCATAAAGCCCAATACATTCATTAATTAAACCAATGGGCACACTTTTCCACAACATGTTTCACTGTATTTAAAATTGGCAGAAGACACAGTCCTCCAAATAACAAAAACATGCTCCGTAAGACCTTCTGTCATTGGCTCATCATCGTGCCTCAGCTCCCGGTTGGCTCCACTTCCTTTCCTTTCTGTTTCCGTGTGTTTCCGTGGGCCTCACCTGCCGCACAAAAGCCAGGTTTCGTCACCCGTCCGCCGTGACCTCCAAACAATTCCCTTCACACACAGACAGCTCTTTTGTCACCGCGGCGACGGGCCTTTGAACTCGTCTTTCCCCGCGGTTACATCACCACTACGCACCGCACATAAGTGAATAAATTGTGTTGGAATTGTCAAGAAGTGTCACCGGATTTGTGTGATGGGAGAGGTGGGTGGGTGCATGGGGCTGTCAACATTGTGGGTTTGCTTTTTAGGACTTTTTTTTTCCTATTTTGTGGGGCTTTTTAACAATTTCTTTTGAGAAAGATTTTCCCAGCGCCAGCCTCCGAAACAGCAGTGGTGCAGCGGTGATTTCCAACTATATCCAGCAGATTGGAAGAGAATAATTACCAAGTTTTGGGTATTTGTGGAACTTGGGTTTGGTTTGTCGCTGGAAAGAAATTCTGAAATTCTCAAATGCTGAGGTGGTTCGACTGAGTAGAGACAATGAATATGGATTAGTTTCATTTTCATCAACATCTGTTCACTTTATACGTTTGATTTTAACCTGCTTCTCTGTCTGTGGTCCTTCTGTGAAATACACCACACGGGTCAGAAGAACAGTTCGACCAGAGTCATGGGGGAGGAGTACATATTAATTAAATTCAAATTCATTTTGTATTGCCCTAAATCCATCCATACATCCATTTTCTTCCTCTTAATCCATTCCTGGGTCGAGGGGGGGTGGCAGTCAGAGCTGCACCCAGTACACAGAGCACCAGCCCCTCACTGATCCTCCTGCAGGTGGTGAGTCCACGGGAGCTGAGATTTTTCAGCAGGGGCTTCACGTAAAGTGGGGTTAAGTGTCTTGCCCAAGGGCACAACGACAGCAGTCATCAGTGGGAGTCGTGAAGTAGGTCTTGTGGTGGACTTGAACCCACGAGGCCAATGCTCTACCAACTGAGCCACTGTCGCCCCCTGGCCTAAATCACAAGCAGTTAATCACTCTACAGGTGTCAATTGCTCATTACACATATATTGCCGTTTTGAGAGTGAAAATTTGACCTAGGTAAGATTTGAACCCCAGGTGTTAGGATACTAACGCTAGTAGTAGTCTTATATTCGCTGTACACCTCCTTGTCATCTTGAATATCCGCGCCAGTTGAAACGTACCCGCTCTGACGTCATCAAGGGAGAAGAGGCTGTGCATTTTTTTCGTTTCTAATGGCGTTGCTATGGGCTTTTCTCGATTTGGGGGATCAGACAAAAAAAAAAAACTGATTTTGAAACCTTTAGTAGTTCTCTTCTAATATAAAATTGTATTAAAACTGTATTTCTAAATGAATCAGACCCTGCATGAGGTCTTTAAGCATATAATAAAGTTTTGTAACTTCAGCTGAAGCGTGAGGCGGGGTGATCGTAGGTCTGAAAATTGGAAAAACTACAATCATGTGGAAATCTAAATATTCTTTGCCAAATTGTGATGTTTTTTCCTCACACTTATCTTCGCCCCAGAGTTTGAAGCCGTGACATCCCTTTGGTCATCGGAGAGTCAGGGTCCGTTTTAGTCCCCCCCCCTCCCCACCTTCTCCCGGTGCATGTCCGGTCTGTGGAGCCTAAGTGCAGGTGACAGGGCCCTTCTCCGCACACTGCCTCTAATTCTTGTCCTCTCCCCTCCTCCTGTTTGTCCCACACACTCTCGTCAGGCGCTTTCCGCTGATGAAAAAGGCCTCTGGGAAGACTTTGTGTCACTTAACCTCACTTAAAACTGCTTTGTGAGCTGCCGACAGTGCTGTTTGTTTTAGGGGAGAGACAGAGACACACACACAATCAGACACACACACTCACACACAAAACTGAAACCTGGTCGAAAAGACAAAATGCTTCTTTATTTGAGTAGATTTTGATTTGCTAACATGGCCAGCCACCTTCATCTTGTTACTGTCACGGTTTAGGCCATGTTTCTGTTTTATTTTGAAAAGTGTTAACCCCAAGCCCCGGTGAGCCAAGATGGCGCCCTATTCAAATGAATGGCTGTGCTCGGTAGCGCATGTGACTTCACCGAGATGGAAAGATTTGCAGAACTCGCCTGTATTTGGGCATCGTCTGGTCCTCCCGGTTCCGTGCAGTGGACGAGCTCCCATGATGCATTGCGCCAAACACGCATGTGTGGCACTCATGCACGAGCACAGAGGGGCTCGGCCGCGCTCTGACCAATCAGAACTGCTGATCAGAGCAGCGGTAGAGCGGAGTCAGAGCGGGAAGGAAAGGAGCAGAGTTTGTGGCAGTAAAGTGTGGATTTAAAGAAAACCGAAGGATTTAAGTAGAAAGGTTCTGTCAGGTTCTCTGTCAGGTTCTCTGTCAGCTGAGGTTGAGCTGTTTTAGTTTACATTGAGATCTATCTGACTTTTTTCTGAGTAGCCAGCGTGAATTTAGTCTGCAGTACCACGGGCGCCCCCCTGTGGCCATGGGTGGGACAGCTGTAAGATTGTAATACCCTATCCAGTAATTATTATAGATCCATGGTTAACCTCTGTGTCTTGTACTTCCTGTTTGTTTAACGCCCCGCCCACATTTGTCTCACCTGTGTCTCTTTCGTCTTGTATTTAAGCCCTTCACTCCCTATTCCACCATTGTTGTTCCATGTCTGTTTTAGTTCTTGTCCTGGATCCTTATTTGGTTCCCGTTTGTGGTTTTCCCTTGGACTTTGGTTTATTTAAATTGTAATTTTTTGCATTCTTGCATTTGGGGTCCCTGCTTTCGTCTCCCCACGTGACGATTACAAGGACTACATTTTTCCCCTATTCTGAGGCCTCATGGTTTCATTTCACTTCCTGGAAACGGTCAGGAGTTGCGATATTAAGTAAGTAAGTAATCTTTATTTATATAGCGCCTTTCACAGACCAGAAATCTTCACACTCTAAACGTAAGGCTTGGAAAACATCAGTCTGAACTACACAACGGCTGCTGATTGGCCAATTGTACTTCCTGGTTCCGTTTTTTTTTGCAATAGCTGACGGAGCAGCGGGAGAGATTTTCCATTAGTAAATCTCGTCTAACCCTCGTCAAAGCGTACTCATAATAAAACACTTCATTCAAGCATCAATTATAGATAAAAATGTAACATACATAATTATAATTACTTTGAGCATTGAGCCATCTTAATGAACACAATTGTATAGAACATTACTAATCTAAAATACCTTGGTTTGAAGAACACACATTCAGGACTATTCGTGTTTGGCCTTCAAACAGGATCTTGTTTTTCACTGTATTATCTAAACATTCTTTAGAAAGTACAGTGAGCGTTAATGAAGAGCTGTATATTCACCAGAAGGAAGTATTGGGCTAAAATATACCTCAAGTTGGAAATGTATTGATAAAACATGATGAATAGAGTAAGTAGTAAAAGTGGGGAATTCTCTGTTAGAATTAGTCTCAAATCTTATGTACGGTGGCGTAATTTAGGTTTGTGATTTGAAGAAACACATCAAATCAATTTCTCTCCATGACATCAAAGTGAGAAATAAGAAAGTCTTGGAAGGTTCTTTATATAAGACATAGCGTGCTAGTAATGCTTAATTACCACACGTTTGGGCGATAGACTTCCGCCTTCGTCAGAGGAGACAGGTGATGGTCCAAACCAAGTGGATCAGGTGAAAATCCACTGGAGGAATGCTAACTTTGGAAAATGCTAATGAAGCCTCTAGCATTTTACTTTGGACTAGAGCAGAGAAAATGCTCCGAATCAAGTGGCTACTCCACCTTTTGACCTGTCCTGCTCCACCTAGAGGCAACTCCATCTCTGCTGCTGTGACCTGTCCTGCTCCACCCAGAGACTACTCCACCTCTGCTGCTGTGACCCGTCCTGCTCCACCCAGAGGCTACTCCACCTCTGCTGCTGTGACCCGTCCTGCTCCACCCAGAGGCTACTCCACCTCTGCTGCTGTGACCTGTCCTGCTCCACCCAGAGACTACTCCACCTCTGCTGCTGTGACCCGTCCTGCTCCACCCAGAGACTACTCCACCTCTGCTGCTGTGACCCGTCCTGCTCCACCCAAAGGCTACTCCACCTCTGCTGCTGTGACCTGTCCTGCTCCACCCAGAGGCTACTCCACCTCACTTCCGTCAATAGAAGCAGCGTGACTTGTAGTACACACAGTAGCAGCGAGAGAGAAGTCTCCGGAGAGAAGTTAGTGCGCGGACGTAGCGCTCCTCAGATTACTACGCCTCACAATATAGTACCCGTTTTATCCGCTGAGAAAATCGACTGTTACATTGCTGTGTTACTATACTTTGCAGTGTAACACGTCACGTAACTATATACATTTAATAGGGAACACTTGGAAGAGTTTGGTAGCTTCTAGCGGGAGCTACCTTTTGGGTACTATACAGTATACAGAGGAGGCTGCGTTTGTGCTCCCGTTTTTGCTCCGTTTGCATGACAGAGCGCACGGACTAAGACCAGACAGGTACGTATTAACTAGTCTAAGGTAAGGTAAGAACATATGTCAGTATGTAAAAACGGTGAACTATTCCTTTAAAGGAGCAGTATGTAAAAATCTGGCCAAAAGTGGTATTGCAGTCACAGTCAATACTTTGTAGTCCTCTCCCACTCTCCCTGACTCAGGTTGCCAGATACACACCAAATCCAGCAGCAAACACAGGGAATTATTTTATCAGTTGTTTGTCTGTGTTTCAAATTGCCATGAGCCGTGCTAATGTTGAATTATTTTTTTATTTTTTTTATTTGGACATTTGAGATCAGAAAAACAAAATAAAAGCAATGTAATTATACATAGATTTTGCAAAATAAATAAGCAATTCATGTCAAAATAGGAGTGGGAAGAATTAATGTTGGAACGTATTTCTTCAGCGTATCAACATCAGGGTTTGCTCAAGAGGATATCACCTTTCAATTTTATTCATTCCCTATTTTTTAGACAAACATGTATAAGTCCCACATCAAAACATTATTTTAATTAGGTACATGTGGTCTCAAATGATTCTTTCTACAATTAAGCTTTAATCTGCCAAAAACATCGTAGTTATTGTCTTTTAACTGATTTATAGCAGTTTGTCATGAAATTTAATGTATTTTGCCATACGTGATTTCACCCGGATTCGAACTCGAGTCGCTGGCACCAAAGCCCAGCCTCTTAACCATTAGACCACCGTTGCACATGTTAAAAGTCATCACACAAAAGCATGTGTCCGCTGTCTCAGTTTTTCAAAGGCGTCCCTATATAAATCCTCGTTTTAGTCTTTGGTTTGTCATTAATGATTTGAGGTCTCATAACAAGACCTTTTTTAGTTCTGTGGCCACATGTTATTTCACCACTGAGATTAGCCGTGAGGAGTTCTGGCTGCGGGTGGGACATCAAAATCACAACAATCTTTTAACTTATTGTGTCCCATTGACGCACAAATACGTCAAAGCAAATAGTAATGTCGTGTGCCATTGACGCATTAATACGTCAAATGCCTTTTTCGCTATTTTCACGTTCCCAGATGTCTATTGTATCTAATATGTATGGGGATGACTTGAGACCATATTTTATCGAGCCAGCAGGTGGCAGCATTTCTCTCTGAATGGTTTGAAAACAGTTAGGTGCACATGTTGTGCCTCTTTTTTCTCAACTTTCTGGTGATTTCAGTAAAGCTTCCCTCTACTTGACGGAGGATTACAGGGGAACGAAAAAAGCTATAAACAAAATTCTTTTTGCTGAGGAAAGTAGACAGTCCATTCTTTTAGAATCTGTGTCGGATTTCAGATAGTCATAGTACACAATATTCTGTGGGTCTTTAAAAATCAGTAAAAACCATCAGAAACGGCTGGCAATATGGGAGTACCTGTTCTGAAATGGGCTGGCACTCAATAAGGGTTGTAAAAGTAATTTTGGTTTTAAAATATCTCGGCTGTAAATTTCTCCTATTTGAGATAAATAAAGCACATCTTATCTGATCTACTGTTTTCAGTTAAAGATGTATTCGAAAAGAGCATGATTGAAGCATTGGGGCCATTTAATGATGACTTGACATGCAAATATGACATACTGCTGCTTTAAGGTTCTAAACAAAGCCTAACATGGTCTACAAGTCAAAACAATAAAATATCCTTTAAATGTCGATTATATTCTTATGCCTCAACATTGCAACACAGTGTAACATTATTCCAAATCTCCCACAATCCCCAATCCTCTAGATCAGGGGTGCTCAATACGTCGATCGCGATCTACCAGTCGATCGCAAAGGTAGTATTGGTAGATCGCATTAAATAAATAAAAAATTACATATTCTAAACGAATATATACAAAAAACTCCGGGCAAAGTGGAGATTTTTGAAAACTCCGTTAATGCATTTGTGTGTAGACAGAGATAACCAGAGTTTTGCGTTCTCGCACGCCACAGTACCCCCCTAAATTCCTCTGATCACTGAAGCATGGATCATACTACCTTAAAAATTGTCCGCTGTGAGATGCTCGCAGCAGCGAACATCCTCGCTCCACATTAGAGAGCAGCAAAGTGATCGCAGGGACTCACGCTCGAAAACAACCAAACCAGGACTAAACCAGGACTAAACCAATACTAAACCAGGACTAAACCAGGGCTGAGGACGGGGTCAGTGCTTGTAAACATACGTCTTACTCTTTACTCTGAGTGTCTTCTATGACTGTAAAAGTGCCGTTACCGGCGTCTGCATCAGAACTCCGCCCACTTCTGTGTTTTTCCCCAACGCAGGACAGGACGTAAGAGACGCACATGTTTGGAATGTTACAAATGTGACTGATAACGCAGATGTGTGGATGCAAATTATTTTATAAACGGAGGAGGGGAAATATTTGGATTAAAAAAAAACAGGCATGGCACATGGACATGGCACCACAGTCAAATGACATCTGTGTTTTACTCAGTAATGTTTTACTGACACTTAGGTGACTGCACATGCGCAAACAACCGCGCTCAGTTCAGGAAAGCAAAACCACGACAAACTTGTCAGCGAGTTACCACCAATTTTCCGGACTATGCATCCATGGCCGATTCAATTCAGTGCAAGTCATAAGAGTAAACTCGGGTAATGACAAAAAATTGACATAGGTAATTGTGTTGTGTTGTGCTATATTGGCTCATGCTGTTTTGCATGTACATAAACATACATTGTAGATATAAAGAATATTTTTTGAAATATATGATTTGCATTTTTGTAGTAGGTAGATCATTTTGACTTGATCCTTTTATAAGTAGCTCGCATGCTGAAAAAGTGTGAGCACCCCTGCTCTAGATCTTCTCCATAATTAAACTAACATTTTATTTCCAGATCGGTGACAGTTCTCTGGGTCCCTCCCATGTCCTATTTCCTCTCTCCTCTTCAGACATTGTTTATCCAGCCATGATTGTCGGAACCCTGGGGCGACTTGTTGTCATCGTTCAGCACAAAAATGTTCTATCATCAGCTCCATTCCCTGTTTTTTGTGTTCGCGTCGCCGCTTCCCCGGATTAGATTATTTCGGTTTGACATCTACCCACAGTCCTGCTTAAAAACAACAAAAAAAATCTCTTAGCGGGTACAGAAGCGTTTTGTGTGCGGCTGGAGAGACTTTGAATTATTTTTTGACATCGGGACGACTTGAGAATGGAGGGGAAGCAGAGGATTAATATGGTTTGTGGGTAATTAGAAAGGGGAGGCTCGGCGGCGGAATACATTTGTCAGAAGCATTGTGAGCGGGAGAAGTGAGATGTCACGGGTTTGTTTTGTTTTCGCCCGTCTTTGTTTCTGCGTTTTGGAGCAGCTGTTTGGAATCTTACACGGGGTTCGGCTTCCTGTTTACATTCTCTAAGTCTCTGCATGAACAAGTACCATAAAACTGAGGAGGCAGCGTTTACGGCCATACAAAGTCAGATCTCTGAAGCTAAGCAGGGCAGGGTTTGGTTAGTGCTGTGATGGGAGACATGTGGGAACGCCAGGTGCCACAGTGGGGCGGCTGTAAAGTGCCAGACTGTGCTTGTGTCCTTAGGCAAGACACTTCACCCACATTAGAATGAGTCTGGTGTGTGTGTGTGAATGGTTGGTGGTTGGAGGGGCTGATGACATAGACGGGTTGCCTCACTTCTGTCAATGTGCCCCAGGGCAGCTGTGGCGACAGTAGTTGTTTATCACCGTGTATGTAGTGAAAGAATGATGACATGTGAAGAGCCCAAAATAATGTAAAAGTGAAGTATTATTATCATTTTCATTTCCGCTACAGACATCAGTGATGGGACAGCAGTCATTTTTCATTCAAGAATTTATTTGCCATTTGTAAAACTGAAAGACTACCCCAGTGTGCACCAGAGTTAAGTTGAATGAGTTTTACCTGTCCCAGTCATGTCCAGTTATCCCAATAATAAACTATAAGGTGATTGTTGAAGGAGAGTAAGTGCAGAAAACCTAAGAACAATTTTTCTTTTCTTTTTTTGAGAATATTAAATATTATATACGATGAACTGCAGGATTATAAATTGTAATATATCGCCAAATTGATATTTTCTAAGAACCTTTCAAGTAACATCTAATGAAATCCTTCTTTCTCCTGCAAAGTACATCAATGACAAAATAATAGGGTGATTTTGACCCATCATACAAATACATTTAATTATTTGTGTTGAAATAAAAGAAACCATTCAGTGGACACAATACAAACAACTCACACGTTATATACTGTATATGTTGAGAAAATACCCAAAAATCAACATGAAAAATTAGATTTCTTTAAAAAGACAGAATGTGGTTTGCATAGAAAAATCAAGAATTGATCTGAATTTATGCAAATACAATTTAACAACATTCTTCTAATGGAACAATCAATACAGAAATAGATTTTAAAAAGCCTGAAACATTGTCTTATGAATGCAGCAAGTATGACCTTACAGTTGTAGCCCTTGATGTGAGAAAGGAGAAATTGAGGATTACAAAAATTGAGTCTATAAAAAAAGGATAACATGAATGAAGAACTGTTTTATCATCTGGCGTTCCCACATGAATGAAGAAACGTTTTTTTTTAAATCGCTTGTGTAGCAAACATTGGCACCAAAGGGGTTAAAAGTGGCTAAAACTCTACAATTGTCAGTATAGTTTGATAACTACCATAGACTGTATATTAACGAACGTAGTCACGCATATCTCCGCCGTTCTAACTAATGGGCCAAAAATTGGGCTTTCATGGAGTCGTTCAAAATAGCTGCAGGGGCTGGAAAATTTGAAAAAACGTATCTGCGCATGCGTCAGCTGCACGAGCCCCATTTATTTAAACGAGTGACTTCAAAAATTCACACACAAAACTAGACTGGTCCAAAAAAATCCTTCCCCCTCAGCATTGACACACATGTGGAACGGAGCTTTGGGCCAAGAGCCAACTTTCGGAACATCCTGTAAAGACGTTTGAGAGGTAAGAAAATGCTATATGTTAGCATTGGCTAATTCTCATTCCGGGTCCACCCCCATCGGCCCGGGGTGGTATTGCAGCATGTCAGCGCACGTCATTTTGGCCACTTTTGAGCCGGGACCCGCCCCCACTGGCCACTACACATACTGTACACTTCATGTTCTGTATTTTTCAGTTGTTTTCCTGTTTGCTTTCTTTCCCTGATGCGGAGGAGGCCCAGACAGCCTTCAGTTTCACACGTGGCCTGCCTTTCCATTTCACACTTATTAAGACGGTCCTTTGTTTGGGCGAGCGCCTCATGCCTCCCCGCCGCGATCCCCGGCGCACAAACCTCACGAGGGCCTCTGGGATTTGGATTACCGCACTTCCAACACGTCAGGAGAAAATCCACCCGGGAATGTGCTCCACACTTTAGCCACGTTCGCACCCTGGAATTGAGACGTGGGTTTTTTGCAGCTTAGAATCAGTCGGGTTTTTTTTACTGATTCTGAGCCGCCTTTATCAGATTATTATTTTTTTTGACTCAATGTTGATCTCACATATTATAATCAAAATGTAATGATATACCGCCTTAATAATTTCTTAATCAACACATTAATTAATTTGTGCCGTGTGAATTATTTTTAACCCAGACATGAGACAAGGAGACATCAGGAGTTTGCGTTTATTTGCCGTTTTTAAGCAAGGTCCCAGACATCTCCAAAGTCGGGTCCATGGGCGCTCCTACAGTCTACTAAAGTCTGCGACGGTCTACCAGAGTCTGCGACGGTCTACCAGAGTCTGCCACAGTCAACCAGAGTCTGCCACTGTCTACCAGAGTCTGCCACAGTCTACCAGAGTCTGCCACTGTCTACCAGAGTCTGCCACTGTCTACCAGAGTCTGCCACAGTCAACCAGAGTCTGCCACTGTCTACCAGAGTCTGCCACAGTCAACCAGAGTCTGCCACTGTCTACCAGAGTCTGCCACAGTCTTCCATAGTCTACCAAAGTCTGCCACAGTCTACCAGAGTCTGCCAGAGTCTGCCAGAGTCTGCCAGAGTCTGCCAGAGTCTGCCACAGTCTACCAAAGTCTGCCACAGTCTACCAGAGTCTGCCACAGTCTACCAGAGTCTTCCACAGTCTACCAGAGTCTTCCACAGTCTACCAGAGTCTTCCGCAGTCTACCAAAGTCTGCCACAGTCTACCATAGTCTACCAAAGTCTACCACAGTCTACCACAGTCTACCAGAGTCTGCCACAGTCTACCAAAGTCTTCCACAGTCTACCAAAGTCTTCCACAGTCTACCAAAGTCTGCCACAGTCTACCAAAGTCTACCACAGTCTACCAGAGTCTGCCACAGTGTACCAAAGTCTGATTGTCATAGAAAAGGCCTTAAATGCTTATGTAAACACAGACTTTGGAAACATGACGGGGCAGAATGAAGTGTATGACTTCAATGTACAGACGCGTTGGCCTCAGATGTCATAACCATGAGCTAAGTTTGGCTTTGGCACAGACCAAACTTCAATGTACATGAGGAAGTACTATCTATGGACTGCACATTTATGCTTGGTTAGCTGTTTAAAGTACAGTAGTCAGCAATGTACAGGGGCGACAGTGGCTCAGCCTTTGAGCCTGCAGGTTGTGGGTTCAAGCCTACCATAAGACCTACTTTACGACTCCCACTGAGGTCTGCTGTCGTTGTGTCCTTGGGCAAGATACTAAACCCCACTTTGCCTGAAGGCCCCGCTGAAAGATCTCAGCTCCTGTGGACTCACCACCTGCAGGAGGATCAGTGAGGGGCTGGTGCTCTGTGTACTGGATGTAGCTCTGACTGCCACCCCTGACCCAGAAATGGATTAAGGGGAAGAAATTGGATGAATAGTCAGCAATGTTGAAACTTCATAAAACAGTGTCAATAATAATTAGCAAGCAATAATATTTAGAAATTCACAGCCGTTTGCGGTTGATCTCTCTTGGTTGTTCTTTAACTAATGTTAGTTATTAAGAACACAAAGGCCGGCACGGTGGCTGAGTGGATAGCACTCTCGCCTCTCAGCAAGAAGGTCCTGGGTTCGAATCCCGGCCGGACCAGGGCCTTTCTGAGTGGAGTTTGCATGTTCTCCCCGTGTCTGCGTAGGTTTCCTCCGGGTCCTCCGGTTTCCCCTACCACTAAAAATATGTACAATAGGTCTGGCATGCGCCTCCTGTTCGGCGACCCCGCTCCCATCTCTGTGTGGAGTGAGAGGACAAATGCCCAAAAAATAACAATTGTAAACCGCTTTGTGACTCTGGTCTGTGAAAGGCGGTATATAAATAAAGCTTACTTACTTACTTACTACTTACTTACAAAGTAAATATTCTACATTTACCACATTTGGTCATTGAATTCTGCTTTCCAAACATAATACAGATTTTTTTTGTCCTGTAAGTCTGTATGTAATGTCCTGATGCTTTTCTTAACTATATGGGAAAAATATAAACCTATTACGCTCTTTTTGTCTTAATCTTTGAAGCTGAAGCCAATGTATCACAAAAATAGGATCTTAATGTCAATGACACGATGTTAATGTCAAAATAGATTGGATCGTTGGTGGTCATTACGGGTCAACGGTGCATTAAAACACCTTTTTATTAAATCATGTTTCATAACATAAAAAACTGTGGCTTGTGTGATCTATATTTGGACAAAATGTACTTTCTCTTAAACTTAAACAGCTAAAGTGTTCTTAATAGTTCAGCAAGTATTGTATTGTGCATTGCAGTGGTGTGAAGATGCTAACTGGTAAACCGATAATATGTTCAAAAAATAAAAATAACAAAGTATACCTTCAACTTCCGTAGTGGTTATCCCTCTCTGAGCTTGGGCCTGGAAGCTTGAGGGTTCTGTGCAGTATCTTTTCTGTTCCTACACTGCACATTTCTGGACCGAGATATCCGAGGCTGGTTCCAGAGATCTGCTGTCACCTCCTCCAGCTTTGGGGTCACAGTTGTTTGTTTTTTCCCCAATCATGATCTTTTACTTAAGCATCCGCTGGCAATAGCAGGTGTATTTTGAACTTCATAATCCACAAGCTATATATCATTTTAAAGCTTATTTTCTCAGCTATATCTATATGTAAGTGTGAACGATATCAGACTTGCATTAAAAAGATATAACGCATAATATGGGCACAAAATAAATCGTGTTTGTATAAGTTTCTTACCTTTCGTCTTCTGCTGCTCCAACAAATTAGACTTTCCCCATCCTTGCTCAGTCTCTTTCTCTCCGTACGTCTTCAGTGAAAAAGAATATCCACTTGTATTTCCCAAAGTATAATCCATTCTTCATAAATAATCCAAAAATGTGCATTTTTCTGTTGCAAAAAACGCTCGAAAGATGTTCAGGCTTCTCTTTCACATTTCACCAAGTTTGAGCTTTGTTTAGCCCCACACATATCTACATGTTCCTTGAGTCCTTAGCTTCAAAAAGAGAGGTTCCATGAAAAGATAGGAGCAGGTTTCAGTCCGCAGGACCCTTTGACCGTTTGGCCGTGTTGTTAGCTACACAGCTAGCGCAATGTGCTAGCACTGAATGATTGACGTGTCTAAGTAGCCAATAAAAAGAGCTTTCTATTGATGGGTGGGATTTGTAGGAACTCTTTACATTTTCACAGTAAAAGCATGCGTAAAGACGTCGGTAATACTGCTGCGCATATTTTATATGCATTTAAACTACAAAAACATTAATTTTGAAAAAATGTAAAAGAAAATCATACAGATTTTTGTTTGTTTTTCTGATTGAGTATTGAAACGTTGTACCTGGTCTTTGGTTTAGAATTAGAGTTTGTTGATGTGAGAACACTTCCAAATCAGATCTGTGGAAAGGCTGCACCTCGACACCCACAGCAAATGTTTTAGAGACGGATACATGTTAAAAGTCAGACTTACCTCCTCCAGCCATTTAATCATTATGCACCGACACTCTAATAATAAAACCGGCTGTACCCGTGCTTTAACGCGGGGTTAACCGGTCTAAACTTCGTTCTCCGCTTCTCCAGCCCGCAGCGTGCCGAGCAGAGGCGGAAACAGTCCCTCGGAACGGCATCCGCGGTCAATGGCCCGTCAATAAACAACAAGAATTAGCTAAACAGGCATGTGCGGGCAGCTGCCTTCTTCCAGGCTTCAGGCCCTAGAACCGTAATCGGCTTTTTATGGATCCTGATGCAAAGCGCTTTACCTTTACTCTTTGACCGCTCTTAGACTGCAGAAGCACAACATGAGCCTGGAGGAGGCCCACCCACACAGAGGCGGAAGCAAATATGAGAGAATCACAAAGAGGTGAGACCAAGACAGACTTAATGAGACTTCTGCTGATGGAAAACACCAGACTCCAAGATTTGTTTCAACATAGTTCTCTCATCAAGAACAGAACTGGATTATAGCTTCATCCACAGATCACAAACGTCCACTACTACTGCTGCTGCTGCTGCTACTACTACTGCTGCTACTGCTGCCACTGCTGCTACTACTGCTGCTGCTGCTGCTACTACTACTGCTGCTACTGCTGCCACTGCTGCTACTACTGATGCTGCCACTGCTGCTACTACTGCTGCTGCTACTGCTACTGCTGCTACTACTGCTGCTACAACTGCTGCTACTACTGATGCTGCCACTGCTGCTACTACTGCAGCTACTACTACTGCTGCTACTACTGCTGCTGCTACTACTACTACTGCTGCTGATGCTGCCACTACTGCTGATTCTGCCACTGCTGCTACTACTGCTGCTGCTACTGCTGCTACTACTGATGCTGCCACTGCTGCTACTACTGATGCTGCCACTGCTGCTACTACTGATGCTGCCACTGCTGCTACTACTGTTGCTACTACTACTGCTGCTACTACTGCTGCTGATGCTGCCACTGCTGCTACTACTGATTCTGCCACTGCTGCTACTACTGCTGCTGCTACTGCTGCTACTACTGCTGCTACAACTGCTGCTACTACTACTGCTGCTGCTGATGCTGCCACTGCTGCTACTACTGCTACACTACTGCTGCTGCTGCTACTACTGCTGCTACAACTGCTGCTACTACTACTACTGCTGCTGCTGATGCTGCCACTGCTGCTACTACTGCTACACTACTGCTGCTGCTGCTACTACTGCTGCTACTGCTACTACTGCTGCTGCTGCTGCTGCTGCTGCTACTGCTGCTGCTGCTGCTACTAAAGTCTCAAAAGCCATTCATTAATTACAATTTCAACATTTGATCATTAATTCGTTATTTTTTTCAGAAAAATCAACCAGAAAATAATAGTCAAACTAGTGTCACATAAAAGTCATGTCCAAATTCCTTCATAAAGTAAAAAACAATTATAAGAAAAGAAAATCCCTTCTATTCTTTCGGCCCCTGACCAAAATGAGTGAGCAGAAAGTTTAACCCTCATAAGTTATTTGTAATTAACAAAATCAAAACTTTCTAATCACAGAAGCATCAAAACCTGTACACTAATAATCAATTTACCTCCTATTGATTTGTGCTTATACCTTCTCCCCCTTTTGGCCAATTCTTACTGTAGCAAATTGAAAATGCGCGTTGTACAAACACGGGCACCAATTTGCATTTCCATAAACATCTCATTTGCCGCGTGTCAGCAGCGGTCGCGGGCTCGTCTGTGGCGCACCAAGACGTATCGGTGAATATTCTCCCCAAAGGTCAGCCTCCATTCAAAACAACACATTTGATTTACCGTTGAATTAAGGCCTGTTTTTCCATTCAACACAGACATCTTCTCAAATGTTGTTTTGACCTTTCGCTTCGGCATAGATTATGTAGAATATCTATTTTGTTTTTTTGCCCGCACGCCGTTGCTCAATGTTCATTCTGCAGTTACAACCGTTGGAAATGAAGTCCAGAGGCGTCGGAACAAGTTGATTTCGTGTTTTGAACTTTGCCGCAGATCAGTTGTCACTCCTGGAAACCTGTCGGCGGCACGGTGGCTGAGTTGATCGCACTCTCGCTTCTCAGCAAGAAGGTCCTGGGTTCTAATCCTGGTCTAAACAGGGCCTTTCTTAGTGGCGTTTGCATGTTCTCCCGTGTCTGCTCCGGTTTCCTCCGGGTGCTCCGGTTTCCCCCACCACTAAAAACATGTAGGTCTGGCATGTGCTTCTTGTACTGGCCCCGCTCCCATCTCTGTGTGGAGTGAGAGACAAAGGCCCAAAAAATAACAATTGTAAACCTCTTTGTGAAAGGTGGTATATGAATAAAGATTACTTACTTACTTAATAGGAATTATCTGGAAATGATGGCAACAAACTGAAAATAACTGGAAATTATGGCAAAAAACTGGAATTAACAGGGAATTTTCTGAATCCAAGGTTGGCTCTCCAAGTTTGTGGAAAGATTTTTTTTTGCACAATCTTGACAAAAAAAAAACCAGAAACGCCCTTCAATACACTTAGGATCAGAGATGATACATTTACAATTAATTCGCAGCTTTGGAGTGTTCCCCAAACATTCCCCATCTTACTTTCACATGGAAATGTACCGGAAACTTGTCGATGCAATCCTACAATTAATTACCAACTCCAATGGAATGGCTGTTGTTGAGTTAAAAAGACCAACATGATGGATGTATGAAGGCTGCAGGATCTTACAGGTTTTTTTCGTTCGACCCTGCATGCGTATTAATCTTATGCTACTAGTTTTTATCTTTTGCCTATTGGTTTGTTCATCTGTTTTGTTGTTATTGCATGTCACGTGATTCAGAAAGAATATATTCGTGACGTGGGCTCTTCAAGCTACACTTGGAACGTCCCCAGTTTCATTTGCTAAAGGCTAATAAAGAAAACTTGGCTGTTCCTTTACTTATTGTTTTGTAATTTGGAATCTTGTAAAGGCGGATGGAACACTGGCTTCTTGAATTTCCTTGACCCAATTAACCAATGCCAGAGCCCCCTTTACCATGGGCGCCATGGGTTAGCCATGATTCTTGTAATGGTCTTCTTCCAACGCCAACGCTTCTTGTGTTTCCCCTTGGCTCCTTAACCCTCTATTGAATAACATATAATTTTGTTTTAAATCATATTGATTCATATATCTAGGTATGGAGCTTTAATTTAAGCGAAACCCAAGCATTGTGTTCAAAATTTAAAGTAATGCACAATCAAGCTGAGTTGTTCTGCCTGTTGTGACGCATTTACATATTACAGAAGTGATATTAAAGTCTGATGATTGTTTGTTAGGAAGCATCAGAAGTTACTCGCCTCGTGGGAAATGAAACTCACTTAAACACAGAGCTGTCTTTGCCTCTGGGCCACCGTACGCCCCCTTCCCCCAGCCCACCAACCCTCCCTCCGTTGAACCCGCACTGACGATCGTGCTCCGGCCCCCGATCCATTTATCCAGGTGGCGGAGCGCGGTCAGGAGGCAGGATGCTTGGGTAATGATAAACAGTGGATTTGATTGTGGGAGATTTGTGCGTAATAATGGGCTGTCTGCTCAGGTTAGCTTACATATTTATGCATGAGTTTTCTCCCGTGGTACAATGGCTGCGTATTAGAGATGCCGGCTCTCATCTGTTACAAGACCGGAATCCAAATACCAAATGTGTGTTATCATGCAAGAGTAACAAGAATTCTATCTCAAACGTCCGCAACAAACAAGATCAACATTAAGAAGAAGAAGAGATCCTTTATTTGTCACACAGTAGGGGAAATGCCAGTGTTGCATCATCAGTTACTGAACAGTATTTAATGGTCTATGGGAGGAGTTTTAGGAAAGAACCGCCCTGTCCACTTTTTGAACTAAACTCTCTGATCTTATTTGACGAGCACGTATCCCCAGAATGATGGACAAATGAGAGGACCTATAGTTTTAATGATCCACCCGGGAGTAGATCAATCAATCAATCAACTTTGCATTGTACAGCGCCTTTCTTACACAAAGCAATACAAAGCGCCTCACAACCCACATCATATCAAGCAAATCATAGACAATAAAATCTACATATCCATAAAAAAAACAAAAAAACAACACACAAAAAATTAAACAGAATAACACCACAAGTAAATTACAACCTTAAAACATTAAAGACACACACGGGACTAAAATAATTAATAGCCACAATGCATAAAAAAGTGTAATCCTCCTATTACACAGCGCAAGATAAGTGCACAATAACTCTATACTAAAATCAAATCATGGCTCTGAATAATAAACTCATAATGAAGAAGCAAGTACAACATCTCTGCCTTTAGCGTAATAAAGTTTTGCTCTGGCCTGTGATTGGAGAACCACTGCGGCTCGAGGCACTGATTGGAGGAGCGGCTCTGCATCTGGCCAATCCTGCGTCTCCAGCTGGGTTCCTCTTTCTGAAGGCCATTCTCTGCATCTGTTTGCGGCTGGTGCCATTTTGGTTTCATTTTCAATGTGTGTAAATGTATGTCGTGTCACTGAGGTGTGACATTTCCTTTTTTATTTAATCTAATTTTATTTTTCAATGTTGGTTTTGTTTACATGAGTCACTTTTTTGAGTCAGCAGTTAAATTAGAGTTATCTACTGTGTATTCCAGTCTATAACATTAGCTTGTATTTTTTTGTAACCTTTTGTTTTCCGCTTTTTTTCCTTTTGAATCGTACCGAACTTTTGTTGTCTGGGAAAGATGTTTGACCGTGTGTGTGCAAAGTCATGAAGCTGTTCAGAAAGCTTCGGTTTATTTGTCCTTTGCAGTAGCCTGGCCTTAGCCATCCGTATTCCCTACATGTACATCTGGGTCTGATCCTAGTGGCTGCAGTCTCATCGGTTGAATCCAGCTCCGACCAATCAGCGAGCGGGGGAGGCGGGTGTTGTAGGTCGGTGTCGGTTTGCACCAAATTAGCCGGTTGTAGTTTGGCAGAGAAAACAATAGAAAAGTGATCTTTTCTGGCTCGGCTCCAAAGATCAAGAAATTGAAGCCAGAGAAAGAGAAATGTTTAGCAAATGTGTGGCTCCACTCCCCACAGGCTCTGTTAGCGGCAAAGGAGATGGCTAAATTTCGGCTAAATGCTAAAGGTAGGCTAAATGCTCACCCAACCGGGATTAAATATGTCATGGCAAATTCAGATCCAATAGTTTAAATCTGCAAAAGGAGTTAACCCCTCCTACCTGTTAATGGAGAAAATCCAGACCGTAATACAAAATGAAATGAGTATGACGGTATAGTAAGACCAGGCTACATTTGCAGTGAAACCACCTTGGAATAACTGATGTTGTTCTCATGCAGCAGATCTACTTCTCTGGCACTTAAAGGTCTCCTTTTATTTGTATATTTTTTTCAAAAGCAAAACTTATTCCAGACCTGTTTGCTTTTGAGAGCGATACACAATATCCACCCTATTGGCTTTTATAATAAGATATCATTCCTGAAATCACTCTTTACGAACATTGCCACATTGCTTTCATCTCCTTCCATTATCCTCGCCGTAGCTTCCCGCTAAGAACACAGTTTGATTCCTATT
This sequence comes from Knipowitschia caucasica, assembly GCA_964034765.1. Lineage (NCBI taxonomy): Eukaryota > Metazoa > Chordata > Actinopteri > Gobiiformes > Gobiidae > Knipowitschia > Knipowitschia caucasica. The sequence goes on from OZ035839.1 coordinate 34,594,008, forward strand.
AAAGTGAATGTAGAACCGTGCGCCCGTAACCCTTTGTGCCTGGAGCCGTGCCGCGCCAATGTCTGCCTCTGAAATGGATTTAAACAGAGCGCAATCAGGACAGCGCCGTGTCCCGGAGAGAAGACGGCCATCGCAACAGGTTTAGATCCAAAATGGCGGAGAGCGGGGTCGACGGTGTTAAGTGTGCTGCAATTACATCACGCTGGTAAGACATCTTAGCGCGGCTTCACTCGTTTGGTGTAATGAGGTAGGGGTAAAGCAGTAATGGCTGGCGTTCCCGCGGCTGTAATGGTGAAGTAAATGTTAACGGATAAGTGCGCAGAAAGTGGAGGATGGTTGAGTAGAAGGCAGCGGGTGGACGTGGGGTCTTTCTTTGTGCAGTTTTCTTGTTTTGTCGAAGGAAATATCACAATGAGCTGGAGAGAGGAGAATCTGAGGCACTCTTGACAATAAACCAGCATTTTTCTTCTGTATTGATAATGTTGTCTATTATGCTGTGTAGCTCACGTGACTAATACCGATCAGATTAAACCCACACCTGGTCTTACACACCTGGTCTTGCACATGCCCTGAAGAAGGCCCTATGTGGCTGAAACATATCGCTCATCCATAGGTTATTAAAGGATTTGTATTTACCGTCAAGAGTGCCTCGGATTTCTTCCTTTCTCCAATGTTTCCAGCATTTGTTGATCCTGATGAGCACTTGACAAAGATTGACCCACTGTAGCGCTTTTCTCTCTTGATCTTTCTATCATGATATACTGTTCATATCAAGGCAAACAAGTTGATTTTTTTTAAATGTTTTACAAAATCCCAAGGACGGTCTTAGCTCAGGGGTCTCAAACATTATTCTATTGGAGAGTAAAAATGGTAGAAAGCTAGTCTTATTTGTGGTCATAATAAAACTGTAGTCTATCAATTCATCCACGTTCTTCCGCTTTATCCGTTGCCAGGTCGTGGGGGCTCCAGGGACGCCCAGAGTTCCCTGTTCACACATACTTCCCTTTCCACACATACTTCCCCCAGCTCATCCTGGGGGAAACCCGAGACATTCCCAGGTCAGCTGAGAGACAACTCCCCAGAGAGCTGTCATGGAGGCATCCAGAACATGGCTTTACAATTGAGAGGACCAATAGTTTTGATGATCCAACCGGATGTAGAAAATCCTCATCCTGCTCAAATTTTCAGTGTGGTATGTTTTTCCTAGCTGTAAATGTTACTGCAGTACAGTGATCGTTGATTTCACACTGATTCAGACCAAAGCAGAGAGGACGCTCGGTCCCAACCAAACAGATCAAGCCTAAATGCAAAGAAAGAATTCAGAATGTTAAACTTCATCAACATTTATGGACATTAAGTTTGTGTAAGCTCTCAGTCGTACAGGGATTAGTCAAAGCAAAGGAAGGTTTCTCACCCATCATCTGTACTTCTTAGCAAGTTTTCCCGACGTTTCGTCCTCAACCTGGGGACTTCTTCAGGGAATGAATTCTCGGACCGCGCGTTGGAGATTTATAACCTATGGGTGTGGTAAGCCACACCCTAATCCTGATACTAACTCGTAAACAATCTAAGGTCTGCTTGATGTAGAAGGGAGCAGGTCTAACGACCCTGCTGAGGCTAACGACCCTAACTCCTTAGCATGTCACAGACCTATTGTCTGCAGGGATGCTCAAGTGGAGTGCAGGTCTCACCCCTCCTAACTCATTAGCATGTCACAGACCTATTGTCTGCAGGGATGCTCAAGTGGAGTGCAGGTCTCACCCCTCCTAACTCATTAGCATGTCACTGACCTTGTCCCAAGTTAGGGCGTTGTTTTTAGGATGTCGTCATAGATGCGAGGCAAAACAAATCTTAACCCTCCTCCTCTGTTAAGAGAAGGTTTTTGTTTCCTCACAAAAATGGCTTCTTTCACCCCTCTCTCAAACCAATTCTTCTCCCGAGCCAGAATTTTAACCTCTGTGTCATCCACCGTGTGGTTGGAGGCCTTGAGGTGGAGATGAACAGCCGACTGTGGCCCACTAGAGTTTTCTCTACAATGTTGGTAAAGTCGTTTCTGTAGAGTTTGTTTGGTTTCTCCAATATAGTGGTCAGTGCACTCCTCTTCACTACATTTAATTGAATACACCACATTGCTCTGTTTGTGTCTGGGTGTTTTGTCTTTGGGATGCACTAATTTCTGTCTTAACGTGTTGAAAGGTTTGAAATACACAGGGATTTTGTGTTGCCTAAAGATTCTTTGTAGTTTCTCTGAAACTCCCGGACTGAGGTCTTCAGAAAGTCCACTCACACTGACCAGTACTTGGCCTTTGATTCAAATCATCCGCTACAACACAAACTCGGGGTCATTAGAACGCTTCAACACCGAGCCCACCAGGTCCCCACAAGCTCGGAGGGAAAGAACAGAGAAACCAAACATGTTCAGAGAGCACTTTCCAGATGTGGCTACCCCAAGTGGTCTTTTACTAAAGCCCAAAGGACGAGAAAGGCCAGAGACACAGTCCTACAGACAGAAGAAAGTAGGAGGAGAGGGGTGTCCTTACCGTATGTGGCGGGAGTTTCAGAGAAACTACAAAGAATCTTTAGGCAACACAAAATCCCTGTGTATTTCAAACCTTTCAACACGTTAAGACAGAAATTAGTGCATCCCAAAGACAAAACACCCAGACACAAACAGAGCAATGTGGTGTATTCAATTAAATGTAGTGAAGAGGAGTGCACTGACCACTATATTGGAGAAACCAAACAAACTCTACAGAAACGACTTTACCAACATTGTAGAGAAAACTCTAGTGGGCCACAGTCGGCTGTTCATCTCCACCTCAAGGCCTCCAACCACACGGTGGATGACACAGAGGTTAAAATTCTGGCTCGGGAGAAGAATTGGTTTGAGAGAGGGGTGAAAGAAGCCATTTTTGTGAGGAAACAAAAACCTTCTCTTAACAGAGGAGGAGGGTTAAGATTTGTTTTGCCTCGCATCTATGACGACATCCTAAAAACAACGCCCTAACTTGGGACAAGGTCAGTGACATGCTAATGAGTTAGGAGGGGTGAGACCTGCACTCCACTTGAGCATCCCTGCAGACAATAGGTCTGTGACATGCTAATGAGTTAGGAGGGGTGAGACCTGCACTCCACTTGAGCATCCCTGCAGACAATAGGTCTGTGACATGCTAAGGTCGTTAGCCTCAGCAGGGTCGTTAGACCTGCTCCCTTCTACATCAAGCAGACCTTAGATTGTTTACGAGTTAGTATCAGGATTAGGGTGTGGCTTACCACACCCATAGGTTATAAATCTCCAACGCGCGGTCCGAGAATTCATTCCCTGAAGAAGTCCCCAGGTTGAGGACGAAACGTCGGGAAAACTTGCTAAGAAGTACAGATGATGGGTGAGAAACCTTCCTTTGCATTTATGGACATTGGTCTCTGCCCCTTATGGACCAATGGCTCTACGTATTAATAATTGCATTTCTTGTGTTGGATCTGTTTAATTCTCTGATCTGTGTTGGCGAATTGTTACTATTGTGATTTAGCGCTGTACAAAAAAAAATTGAAATTGAAAAAAGTGGGAACCCAGAAGTCCTACTGAACCTGGAAGACCCTGGCTGGAATCAGCATCTGGCATTTTCCCGCCGACCTCTGAACATGCAAGTGAAGTATTTCTTTCCTCCGCACTCTGAGTCTTTACACCAGGGACCACCGCGAGATCTCATTTGGTGTAAAATGAGCTCCTGTGGAGTTGGGATCCGGGGCTTTATTAAATGATTTCCTGCTTGGACAGTGATGTGCCATTAGAGCTCATTAATACCAGCGCCGTGTTTTCAGCTGCTCCCTGTGGAACTTTCTGACCCTGTGAACTTCTGTCATCCCGCCGCCTTTAAGCCTCTTAATAAAGCGGAGGTGTGCGTCTGCTTTTGTGGGATTTACAGATGCTTCTATGTAGATTTTGGATGATATTTAGTCCAGTTTGGTTGGCCACATTCTTGGGGCAGTTGGTACAGGTTTTGAGGTTATGGAAAGTAAAATACTAATTCTAAGTTTTGATAAGTTAAATATTTAGGCGATATGTGTTTGAATGAAATGTCTGTTGAATTTGTTGAGGGAATAACTTTTTTGGTCCATAGAACCTCTGTCCAGGGCGGCGGTCATGCGCGTATTCTTTTTATACTTGAATTCCCAGAGGGCCTACCTGCTCTGTCAACATCTCACACACTCCGCGACATTCTGAGTGATATTATGGGATGCGTGAGCAGAGTTGGATAATGAGAAGCTACAGTCTACAGTGCTACAATAATGATACAAATATGACATAAATTGCTTCACATTCATTCGTTATTGAACATATTATTATTTATTTGCCCAATGTTTAAGATAAAAATATTGATGGACCCAACCTTGTGGTTCATCTCGTCTTGTGGAAATTGTCTGGTCCCATTTTTTGTTACAATTAAATGTTATGAACACTGGGAATTTAAATGAGCAGTGTGTAAACATGTGGCCAAAAGTGGTACTGCAGCCTCTCCCACTCTCCTTGACTCAGGTTGCCAGATATGCAGACGAATCCAGCTGGGACCATAACAGCTGAATAGACAAGGGTTTTGTCAACAACAAATCTATAACCAACACCTTTTTCACAAAGCTAGAAATCCTGATGCATCGGTTTTATATAGCGCTTTTTTGGACACTCAAAGACGCTTCACATGTGTCATTATTCATTCACTCCATACACGGTGGTGATAAGCTACTACTGTAGCCACAGCTGCCCTGGGGCACACTGACAGAAGCGAGGCAACCAGTATGTGCCATCGGCCCCTCCGACCACCACCAACCATTCACACACACACCAGACTCATTCTAGGCAATGGGGGTGAAGTGTCTTGCCTAAGGACACAACGGCAGTTTGGCACTTTACAGCCGCAGCCGCCCCACTGTGGCTGGTGTTCCCAGAGGTTAAGTGTCTTGCCAAGGACACAACGACAGTAGTCAGTGGGAGTCGATGGTGAAAGTCTTGAGCGGGGCTTGAACCCACGACCTTCTGGCTCAAAGGCCAATGCTCTACCAACTGAGCTACTGCCGCCTCAATCCTGGTTTTATTCCTTGTTTTGTCGTTAATGATTTGAGAATCATAACGAGACCTTTTTTAGTTCTGCGCCACATGGTACTTTACCAGTGAGATTAGCTCCACGCGGTGAGTTCTGGCGCCCGGATCACAGACTTTCTGATTGGTGAAACGGTGGAGGGCGGGACATCGAAATGAAAACAATAACAAGATTTAGAGGCTGGAAAAGTAATTTAGAAATTCAAATATCTCTGAACTACTGTTATCAGTTAAAGAAGTATTGGAAAAGAGCATGTTTTATTAATGCCCTTTGACAGATTAGGGCCCTTTAATGATGACCTGACATGAAAATCTTACATAGCTACTTTAAACTTTCAATCAACAGAAGAAGAAAACTATGTGATGTATTGGTGTAAGACTTAGTTCCTGTTTGCCTGTCGTTGGCTGTGAACACTTGTAATAAAGTTGGGATTTGGAGAAAAGAATTAGCACCTGGGAGTTTCATCTGTGTGTGATCTCAGCTCAAGTGTCTCATGTGAAAACGTTTGTAATTAGCCGAACAGGAAGCAAGACCGTGGTTTTACCCGGTGAAACCTGGGTGGAAATGCTGCAATTTAGTATTTTTCCCATTAAGCAGCTTCTCACACTCTTCGTCTTACTCTTGCACAACATTACAAGAGTAATGTGTTTGCACCGGGAACTTATAATGATGGTATTTTCACTGTGTTAGCGTGTGCCACCTCTATGTGGGATTCTGCTTTTGGGACGAATGTATGGAACACGTAAAATAATAGATCACGAAAGTAGAGCATTTTAGTAGAAAAAATAGGGATTCTCGCATGTCAAATATTTGTATAGAATTGAATGTACAAACTGCAAAAGGGATGAAAACTTGCTCAAATTGTGTCCCATAAAACGAGATACATCACGTCCGGTACATTGCCACACAACCACGTCTCAGAGAAACACATAAGCCCACACTGTCTGAACCCCCCCTGATGCCAGTGCGGTCAACTCCTCGGCCACGTTGGAATTGGACCGCAAGTTTCCTGATGATGAAGGGGAGGTATCGCCTCCACTTCTTCTTGCGGCCCCCTCTGCAACCTCTGCATCTCCTACGTATCTCCACGGGGCTCACCGGATTCTCAGAGTCCAGGAAAAAGGAGTCTTTAAGTCCGAGAAGAGACATGTGCCCTGTGCGCAGAGGAATCCAAAAGTGCCAAAAACATGATACATTTTAGGGAAAAGTCCAAGATTAGGCTTCCCACGAGCCTCGTCACCACACCACCGGAGGGCGCCGCATATGCTCCAAAAACACCACCCCCTTCACCTCAGACTCATCCAAATACGTTTTGCTTCTTGCCACTGAAGTTGAGCATTCAAATTATGAGATTGAATTGATATAAATAAAAACCAGAGTCACAAAGCGCTTTACAAATGTTGCGGGCATTTGTTTCGCACTCCAAACAGAAATGCCACATAAAAATCTTACATATTGCTACTTTAAATTGTACTACATTCACAAAAAATATTTCAAAAAGATTCATTTAAAGTATGAAATGTATTGCGACTCAAGACCACATACTGTAATTAACAAAACAAAAAAACCAATCGCCCAATAATGCAACATGGTCCATATCTGTATACCGTCCTGCGTTCCTTTAATACCATCCTTTGAAAGTTGACGTCTCCATCGCACAGGTCCAGTTCCGTGTCTTGATTAGTGACGTTATTAACCGTAAGCACAACATAAACTTGCTGATGTGACCTCGGCGTCTCCGGCTGCTGCTGACGATGCCTGATCCGCACAGGCCGGTCCCAGTGGGAGACGGAGGGAGCGCACACCCACACACAAACACAAATAGGCCACACGCAGCAGGCCTTGATCAACAACATTTTTTATTTTTTTTTGCATCTATCTATAATGTATGGTTTTTTCTATAGCTGTAAATCGCTAACATAGGCAAGGCTGACGATAATACATGTGTGGGATGTGACAGGAAATGGTATCAAAGCTCCAAGCGGCTTTCATCGTGTTGCTTTGTCAGCTTGGTTTGCAGCTGCGGATGGTTGGATGTGGATTTTAGTTTGGTTTTGCTGTCAATTTTGGTCTTTAAACATGATCTTGAGAATACTTATGTAGTGGTTTTTTAATTCAAATAACTTTCACCAAAAGCCGAAAGTAAAGTTAAGAGAGTGCTTTTTATTCATTTAGTTTCAGCATGAGGAAAACCGTCAGTCAGCATGGAGTCCGTGCACAAGACTGAAAGTCCTGTCCTGGTTCCTGTGTTTTAATACTCGTGGTCCGAGTTCCATACATGGAAGTCTTGGCAGTGGCCGGATAACTAAAAGGAAACCAGATGTTTCCTGATGACTTGTTCCCAAACATGTTTTGCCTCATTCCTTCTGGGTCAACTTGACATCTAGTGTTTGGCTCTTCCTGACACAGTGCAGAGAACATTCCACTGCACTTAAGAAATAATAATAATAGTCAAACATTCTACCACATATTTCCCCCCTTTCATGGCTCTCAGCCATGAATTAAGTTCCTTCACTAACTTTTCCTGGCCCTTATCGAAGCAGTCACATGAGCTACACAATGTTGTCAATCAGTTATCATCGTGCACATTACAGAGTAATTTTAAACACTTGACACACAATACATGATGCATAACAATGTCACTCTTGAATGTAGGCGGTGGCAGAACTTGGCTCACACTTGCACTGTACATTATTTTGATTAAACAAAAAACACTCAACATATCCAATCTAGGTTCGTCAGTCGTCAAAAGTCTTACTGTCACAGTCCTGTGAAACCCTGTCTGTCCAGTTTAGATCAGTCCTAATCACATCATTAATTTCTGTAGGTTTTTAAATTCACCCTATAACTGCTTATCTATTGGGTTGTCTCTCTCTACATCAGTCATCAGTAGGTCAGGATCTTGGTTTTGGCCATCCAGGACTATCAGGTCCGTCCTACTCTGTCCAGTCAGGTCAGTGTCTGCCTGATCATTCTAAATGGGTTTTTCAACTAGCTGAGCTACGTCAAGGTTGGCAGGCTCTTTCTGTGGTCGCTGGGCTCTGGCATCAGTTTTGTCAGTCAGTTCTGGTGAGTCCATCAGTCTCCTTTGGATGGGCAGCTCCTTTTTTTTCCAGTCCAGTCATTTAGTTCTGAGGGCTTCACAACAGTCTCTCCTGAATCAGTGAATCTCAAGAAGCAATTTCAGTCCCACGTTCTGTGTGTGCAGTTCCTTCATTATGTCCTGTTTAGTCTGGGCCAACAGTCTAGGCCACCAGTGTGTCTTGGTCCTTTGCATCATTTTTTGTTGTCTTTGTACCCCGGAGGTTTCAGTTTCACTTCCATTTTCCAAATTTTGGTCCACAGTCCATAAAGTCTCTGTCACAGTCTCATCTTTATCCTCACGTTGACCTAATCATCTTCGTCCTCCCGAGTGTCCAAACGATTCCAAAAATGTATAGTTTTCACTTATATATATTTAACGTGGTCATGTTTTCAGTCCAGTTCATGTGGGGCATTTGGTCCGGCTCACTTCTTCTTTGTATGTTTTACTAGGGTCTGTGTATGACCAATTGTCTTCTTGTGGCCATTTCTCCATTGCTCTTTTATGTCTCTTGGCCAGTGGGAGTTCCTGTCCCTTCAGCCAGAATGATAGCAGGGAACTCAGCGGTAGAATAGTTTTCATTACCAACACCAGGAGAAACCTCGTTCCCCCCTTCCAAGGATTTGTCTCCTTGGCACGTGGGCGATCCCTTCGCCTGCAACGCCGCTGACGTCGCTTTCACGACCTCGTAAGGACCTTCCCTCCTCGGAGTATGCTACTTCCGTCAGGAGGTTTTCACATAGACCAGGTCCCCCGGCTTTACTGCAGGTGGAACCCCCTTCTTCCTCGACTCGCCCTGCACAGAGTTAATACGAGCAACAACACTCCCGTGGGCATTAGTCAATTGTTTCACATATGATTCCATATCATTTGTTACCACATCAATCAAAAGATCCATAGCAACTTTGTACGCCGGTAATGGCATTGACCAGCCAGTGAGCGCTTCATGCAGTGTTAGTTTTAGGCTTCTGTTGGCGCTTCCTGCTAGGCGCCATCAGGGCAAGCGTCAGTGCATCTATCCAATTCAAACCGGTGTTCATGCAAATTTTTTGTAGTTCGTTATTAGTATCATTCACTCTTTCAACCATCCCTTGACTCTGAGGATGATAGACACTTTATAGCCTTAGTTTGAACTTCTGCAGCATACATTTTAAGTTTATTCTATACAAATAAATTCGTATTTTTCCCGGAGTCAGACACATAATAATGAGGCTTCTACTCAAACTGAAGTGGGATTGAGTCCACAGGATTTTTTCACTTTACACACGCGAATGGTCAGGTTAATCTACAATAAACAATACTCGTTCAATCTTTGTGCCGTTAACACAGACTTTCCTTTCTCAAGTAAATTCACCAATTTGTGATGTGGGCGGCACGGTGGCTGAGTGGATAGCACTCTCGCCTCTCAGCAAGAAGGTCCTGGGTTCAAATCCCAGTCGGACCAGGGCCTTTCTGAGTGGAGTTTGCATGTTCTCCCCGTGTCTGCGTAGGTTTCCTCCGGGTACTCCGGTTTCCCCTACCACTAAAAATGTGTCCAATAGTTCTAGCATGCGCCTCCTGTACTGGCGACCCCGCTCCCATCTCTGTGTGGAGTGAGAGACTAATGCCCAAAAATTAACAATTGTAAACCGCTTTGAGACTCAGATCTGCAGTGAAAAGGCGGTATATAAATAAAGATTACTTACTTACTACTATGTGTCATAATATTTTATTTTTATTTATTTATTTATTTTTGTTCTTGGCTGGCCTTTGTGATGTAGCTTCATGGTGGGTCGTTGAGACTAATCGGGACCCCTCCCTTATCAGTCTCCCCAAAAACTCAACTTGGTCTTGACAATAATGCGATTTCACGAAGGACGCCCTATGTCCTTTTTTCTGCGAGCATGGTCAGCAGAGTCATAGAATCTTTATGACACGTTTCCAGATCAGGTGCACACAAAATAATATCATCGACATAGCTAATTATGGTGCTGGACACTTTGCCTGACAGTTCAACCAAATCGTCTCTCAAGATTTAGTTGAAAATATCTGGACTTAGTTTCAGGCCTTGTGGTACACAGCGGTAAGCAAATGATTTCTATATGTGAAAGCAAATAAATGCTGGCTTGGGGGACTCGATGGCACGCTAAAAAATGCAGAGCTCAAATCAATCACTGTGAACCACCTTGCATCAGACGGCACATTTGTAAACAGTGTATGAGGGTTTGGGACCTCAGAATGACAATCCTCAACCACTTCATACGCAAACCGTGTACTAATCTGTATTTACTTCTGTCTACTTTTAATTCTGATAATATCAATGAGTTACTGTATGGGTTTAGCTCTTCCACCAGGATCCCAGCCTCCACAGGCCTCAAATTATTTTTTTCCAATGCCAGCTTCAGCCTCTGGTTTTTAGTTCTGCACCCTGTTTTAAGCTTAACTTCTACTGGCTGTGCTGTCTTAATGAGCCCTGCGTCATGTTTCGACCACACTTCAGGTGGTACAACAGATAACATATCTTCCTGTAACTCTGAGTGTTGCTTACAGTTTTCCAAGTGGCACGGGAGTCTGGTGACATGTGGCTGAGCCAAACCCGATGCAGCGATGTCTATTTTAATAAAAACCTTCTCTTTGCTGAACCAAACGTTTTTGTTTTCAGTACACATAAAATCAGCTTGTATTGCCTTCTGAACCATAGGACCCAAATGCTTAGCTTCATAGTCTGGATTTACTAACAATGTACCATGTGGTAGGCTATTTTTCACCTTAACCTCTTTTTCTAAATATGCACTGTTCTCAACAACCATTGTTGCTCCCTATTTCCCTATTATAAATGAATATGCCTTAATCTGGCCTCTATCTGGCTGTTTTCTGAGCCACTCCTCTGGACAAGCTTCAGACTTATCTGTAAAACATTGTAGTGTGCAATGAGTGGGACATGAAAGCAGTGAAGCCTGGGGCAGATTTGCTTTTATAAAGTTCATCCATGGGTTTGTGGGGTCCATTAAAGTCTCATCACATTTCCCAATCAAAACGCAACTTCTTCTTTTAGGGATTTTCCCTGAAGGGATGTCATTTGATAATGTGACACTTCCACAATCACTCCATCAGGTGAGCAAAAAATAACACAGTTCAACTCACACAACGCATCTCTTCCCAACAAGTTTATGGGGGTTTGCTTTGATAATAATACTGGAAGTTCAATAGTCTTTCCTTGAAAATGCAGGGGCACTGGGTTGGACATCAGAGTCAGCTGCTTGATATCTGAGAATCCAACAATGCAACGAACTGTTGTGATTTGGGAAGGTGGCGGGAATCTGTTTGCCCCACACAGGTGTAGGCTGCGCCTGTGTCTGCCATCATCTCGACTGGTTTTTCCTGCAGCATTCGTTCCTCACCAGGCCTGGATGTTGCAGCCAGCTGAGGACCTTCCCCTTGATTCTCTAGGCATCCCAAGTAACCGGCAGGTGGTCCCTGCCATGGGTTTACAGTGCCTCTCGTTGGTGTTCTGCCAGAAAATGTTTTTTGCATCTCGTAGTATGGACCCTGACGCAGCAGTTGTTGGCAGTTCATCCCCATATGTCCGGTTTGTCCATAGTTATAACATCATGGGGGGTTTCTTCTCCATCCTCTGCCTCGGCTTCTTTCAGGGTAGTAGTCTGTTTCCAACTTGCAGAAAAATCATTTGGAGAGCTGGAGCCGGTGTTGGAGGCACAGGTTGAGGGGTTGGTGGTTGAACATTCGCAGACATTACGTCTTGTATTTTCTTCTTCCCAGCTGACAGCTGTGTCTGCCTTAATTTCCTCACGACCTCCTCATCTTCCTGCTTTTGTTGGGCCTGCTTTTGCCGCATTTTGGCAACTGCATCAACAACATGGTCGGTGAACTGTCATGTTGTACGGACCAACTGCTTCATTCAGTCTGCTTTGCGCCATCTATGGAAGCTCTTCGACTATTCGCTTCCTCAGGGCTGTCCGATGGAAGATGTCATCCTCTGATTTTGCGTTTGTTTGCTTGATCCACTCTTTTTATGTGTTATGTACGTACGCCTGGGGACATTCGTCTTCTTTTGTCATAACGATGCTGTCAGACTTGATTCTGACCAGAAACTTTTCCCTTAGGGCAGTCCATAGCTGATTGCAATATCTGTTGAAAATGTCCCCATCATTGGCTTGGGTTCCGGCATACTGCTCCAGTTTTGCAGTGTATAAAACTTCTTCCATCTCATTCTTTCTGAGAGTCTTCCCCCAAATTGCCTTTATGTCTCCCATAGCGATAATGTTGGCGATGGTCTCTTCTTCGAAGGCCAAAATCCATTAACTTGCATCATCATGTAGCAGGGCAGGCGCTGTATCAGTCCTTCTAAGTCCATAGCAGCCCAGGGCATATACTGGAGATCCCGGTCTTTTTAGCAGCGGATATTCTGATCCCTCCAATATAGTTGAAGTGACAGCTGGTTCTTGTGACATGATTTATACTTCTCCACCCTTTTTCCTCTATGACCTCTTGACCGTTGTTGAATGAGGTGCAAGATCTTCTCAGGTACTATATGTGCAACGTTGTTGCTCTCTTCAGTTGGGATGTGAGCATTGGACAGAGATCATGTCAGTGTGCTATGTTTCTTCAAGATGTTTTTCCAGGGCAGTATCAGTTTCACGTCTTTCGGTCTCGCCCCTCTCTCCATTTCTATAACACTAATGTCCAGTAATGAGGGCTCTTTTGGAGAAACTTTTCTATTATTTCCTCTTTCTCACTAACTTCCTCTTCTATATCACCATCTATCCCTTCTGACCTTAAGAACTATTTTTTTTTAAATTTATTTTATTCTATTTATTTATTTTATAACATAGCTGTAGTCACTGCCTCTCCTCCCCTTCCTCCCCTATCAGGGGAGGAATTCCTTATCACACTGAGGTACACGTGTCTTTACTTCATTGAGAACTGGGTACAATGTCTGATTTCGCCTGATTATTCAAAACGTTTTTAGCACCATAACTTTTTTATTTTTCCTTTGCTTTGTATAGGAGTGCATTCACAGTAAAGTGTCAATCAAAGTATCTGGACCTTTAAAAGGTTGTAACTCAAAAACTAAAATTACTATCACAGATCGGAAAAAAACGTTTAAATACAGACAGATCAAAAAGCTAGTGTGGATAAAATCAAAAGTAAAGATCGACAGATTTATTTTTGGCAACATTTTAAAACCAAATCGGCCTCTGATTTGATCATTCTACTGTGACGCCAGTTACATAGAAAATAGTATGTCCTCAGTCTGAAAAAGCGGCCGATGAACTCCCACAAGATTAACATGGTTTACACAATATATGTAAATCACTTGATTTAAAAAGGAATCATTAAAAAAATCAAACAATGTTTTAGATGACTCTTGATAAATGTGTAACGGACATGATGCTTTCTCTCTAAAAAAAAAATTAACTTGGGAAAAAAATATGGTCTGGTCTCACATTTAATTGGTCTACAACCTGAACATATCACATTGTTTCTACTCTGTGCAAAAAAAAACTATCAAATGTGAACATCTGAACATACTCAACAAAACCTCTGCAAAGCTCACTTAGTCAAATCATCAGGTCTGTTACATAAAATAAACCGGTGCAGCTATAGGAAACTTATCTAATGTATGAAACTTTTAGTTTTTGCAACTTCTAAAGAACAGAGGAGTCATTTTGATACATGAAAAACATAAAATATCATCTAATTATTACAATCTATTTTTCCCTTTTATCACACCTTTGTACCCTTTAGTGTGAACAAGCTGATGTCTTAAGTAAAATCTCCATTTCGTTTGACTTTTACATCTCAAATGTGCCTTCTGCCAAGGTGCCTCATGATGTGTTGTAATTTTGTGCCATTATTCACAGCAATTTTTAATTCCTCTGCCAAGAGAGGAAACATTTTCTGTTAAAATTCTACTGCCGTACAATTTGGCATTTCTAAGTAAGTAAGTTAGTAAGTCATCTATATTTATATACCGCTTTTCACAGACCAGGGTCACAAGCGGTTTTACAATTGTTTGCCTCTCACTCCACACAGAGATGGGAGTGGGGTCTACTTGCTGCTGTGCGTCTTCACCACCACGCCCAATCTTCCAGTTTCTCATTGTTTACTTAGATTGCTTTCAATAATCAAATTCTGTTCAAAAATGCTTGACAAATATAAGCACAAGCCAGAATGTTGGTGCAAATTGAGAATTTAGCAATGAGAGAAACGTTTAATAGCAGTTTAGCAATAATTAGTAATGTTTGGGAGAAAACCAGCCTTATCTCAACCAATCAGTCAGTTGTATTTTAGAGACAAAATGTTTCACAGCACAATAATGACCGCTTGTCGTAGTTCAAAAATGCTATTTAAACAAAACCTGGTTTGTTTGGACAACAGAATATATTTTAAAATTGTGTAAAATTAGGTAATACAGCCTTTGAAACCGTCAACAAAACCCTAAGAGCAGTCCCAGCTCAAAGTTACGCCTCCGTGCTTTACTCAGAGCACAGGAGAAGTGGGAGCGCAGAGGGTGGGGGCCGTATGTGTGAATGGTTTTGTGGGAGAGAGCCTGATCAGAGCGCAGGAGGATTTTTCACAGTTAAATCAAAATAACCCTTTTGACTTCACCATTAACGGCACAAAGATATAATTGTGTGTGCTTAATATGTCTATATATATTTGTAAAAGAAAAGCTTTTCACTGTAAACTCAACACGCAAGAAAATAATCTGACACGCATATACAATAACGAGACAGGACAAAGATACATCAACCGGTTTTTAACTTATTTACAAAGCGCTTTGTGTGGGAATGGCCATTTTTCGTTTCTCATAACTCATAACTCATAACTCATAACCCCGGAGCACCGTAATAACAGATATCTGTCCCCCTTTTTCCCTAGGTGATCAGCCCAGGGTTAGAAAGACCCTGTTATTGATTTAGGACGACCTTTCCGGATTCACAGATCGCTCAACCTACTTATATTTTTGGGTCAAAAAGCTCTATTTTTCTCTCACAAACACGGGGCTCGTGCCTGTTTATACTCGGTCCAACTGTCAGACCTCCGCGCTGACAGTTCCCACAAGGATGCCGAGGGGCACGATCTCGCAGTCTAAATCTCACGACTCAGAAATTTCCCGACTTACGTGTTAAAAACACAACGTACAATAACAATGGACTGCATTAACACTTTTTCATTTTATGTACTCTTTTCCGCAGTCACTAAATCTCACGACTCAGAAATTTCCCGACTTACGTGTTAAAAACACAACGTGCATTTGCCAACAGACTGATCTCGCAGTCTCTAAATCTCAAAGTCAAAACATTTCCCGATTTACATGTTCAAAAACACTACGTAGTTCCAATGGACTGCCATAACTCACTTTTTCTTTTTACTTCCTTTTTCTATAACAACATTAACCACATACATTCAAAACATTCATATTAGTACATACAGTTTTACATGCGACTGTTCTCATCTTCCTCACACACAGGTCTTTTTTGAAGAGCCAAAAAAGGTCTTACCAACCCCAACTTAGAAACCTCCAGGCACAAAAAACACCCAAAATATAATCAAAATTGCTTACCTTATTTTGTGGCCACTTTTTGGGAGTTAAATGCGCCAGAAGAAACCAGTTGGTGCCGTGCCATTCTTTCTTCATTTGACTTCCTTCAACCTGTTTGTCGTGACGCCAATTTGTAGTGGTTTTTTAATTCAAATAACTTTCACCAAAAGCCGAAAGTAAAGTTAAGAGAGTGCTTTTTATTCATTTAGTTTCAGCATGAGGAAAACCGTCAGTCAGCATGGAGTCCGTGCACAAGACTGAAAGTCCTGTCCTGGTTCCTGTGTTTTAATACTCGTGGTCCGAGTTCCATACATGGAAGTCTTGGCAGTGGCCGGATAACTAAAAGGAAACCAGATGTTTCCTGATGACTTGTTTCCAAACATGTTTTGCCTCATTCCTTCTGGGTCAACTTGACATCTAGTGTTTGGCTCTTCCTGACACAGTGCAGAGAACATTCCACTGCACTTAAGAAATAATAATAATAGTCAAAACATTCTACCACACTTACTTTCATTTAGGCAGTATTTAATGCACGGTGCATACACAAGACAATACAACACAATACAATGCAACACATCTCAGAGACTTAACAAAACCATTGAAATCACCAACACAGATCAGAGAATCAACAGTCAAAAAACAGAAAGAATGTGGAACTAAAAATGTCATACATGTTGTAGAATGTTAAAGTGTCCTGGATCACCACAGTCCTTCTAGTTGGACACTAACTGCCCAACAGACTCTCCTGCATTGACAAGGAAAAACTCATAAAAACAAATTGAGAAACCTCGGGGAGACCCACAATTGAGATCTGCTCCTACACGGACGGACGGGCTGTAGATCCAGGACCTAAGCTACAGAACGTGGACCAGCGGCAGACAACTGAGTGATTAACAAAGTGTAGGGAAAGTATATGTACATATGGTTTTATTGTAATTGATTATTTGGTTAGGTAGCAGCGAGCAGCAGAGGAAAACTGTCCCTGTCCCAGTCCTGCCTCGGGGGCCGGCCCAGGCCTGGCAGATTCACTCATGGATATGACCTCCATAGTCTGGAGATGTTTACGCTACTCACACAATTGGCATTTTAAAGAAAGTAATGAGCCCTATCCTCTCCTCTTTCCTACTTTATCTTTCATCTTTATGACTTCAACTGTTGTCTGTTTATTGGTTTTCATCCACTGTCCCATTGTCTGTTTCATACTGTGATGATGGGACCCCTGAATCCGGCCTCCTCCATCTGCACCTGTACTGTTCCGCCAACTTGACACATGGGTTCCCCCTTATCCGCCAGGGAGCTGCCTCAGTTCTGCAATACGTGGCCTCAATCCTGGATTTACAGCCCGTTCGTCCATGGGAGCAAATTCCGACGTTTCTCAGTTTTCCCACTAGGTTTTAGAGTTGTTCCTTGCCAATGCAGGAGGGCCTAAGGAAGGTGGTGATTTGCCGCTTATGGACCAATGGCTCTATGAGTTTTTAATCATTGTATTTACTGAGTTTGAACTGTTTGATTCTCTTATCTCTGTTGGCAATGGAGTCCTTCGAGATAACCGCTGTAGTGATTTAGGGTTATACAAAAATACATGTAATTGAAATGAACAAACAGGTGAGTGCCCGATACCTGTTAAAGTACAAACATTTCTCACAAAAGCTTTTTCCTGTCCTCCACTCACATGTATCACTGCCTGTTGTCTCATTCCGATCTGATGGACATAGTTTCAGCTCAGCCGCAGAATTGAGGTTCTCCAGCTCCTCCAAACAAACTGGTTTTTCACACTTCAGTTGGTGTGCACAGGTTTACATGAGTCTGTATGGATCAAAACCATGCTCCAGTTTGAAACCACGGAACAACAAACTGGACTTCACTGGAATGAGCAGAGGTTTGAGCATCAGCACCATGGACAGCTCCCTCCTTGTTTCATGGTATTTCAAAATGTTCTCTCACCAGGGTTTTTTTTTTTTTTACCAACCAAGTGACTTACTCTTTTGTCTCGACCACTTTGTCAGAACTCTGTAACTGTTGGTGATGAGGACTTAACATGGATTTTGTACTTTTTTACGCTAAAGTCAAAAGATTTTACACTTAATTCTTGCTTCTTTAGTATGATTTATCACTGATTTTTTCCACCTGAGATGTTGCTGCAGTTCAGTGTTCATGGTTGCATTCAGTGCCACTGGAGGCACTGAATGCAAACTTTAAAAAAAAAATGATAGTGAAGCATATAGCATTTTACTTTGGACTAGAGCAGAGAAAATGCTCCGAACCAAGTGGCTACTCCACCTTGTGACCCGTCCTGCTCCACCCAGAGGCTACTCCACCTCTGCTGCTGTGACCCGTCCTGCTCCACCCAGAGGCTACTCCACCTCTGCTGCTGTGACCCGTCCTGCTCCACCCAGAGGCTACTCCATCTCTGCTGCTGTGACCCGTCCTGCTCCACCCAGAGGCTACTCCACCTCTGCTGCTGTGACCTGTCCTGCTCCACCCAGAGGCTACTCCACCTCTGCTGCTGTGACCCGTCCTGCTCCACCCAGAGGCTACTCCACCTCTGCTGCTTTGACCCGTCCTGCTCCACCCAGAGGCTACTCCACCTCTGCTGCTGTGACCTGAAGGTCTGTGGCTGATTTTTAGTATGATCCTTTTAATTTTGTATTTTTGATGCTACTGGACAATGGAATTCTCTCTCTCTCTCGATCTTTCTCTTTCTCTCTCTCACTGAGTTTATTATTTACTGAACTTGTGCTGTGTGCTCCTCCTTCCTACTGTCCTGTAACTGGCTATGCAATGCAACACTGACATTTCCCCACTGTGTGTTTGTGTTTGATCATGTCTTGTTGCATTCTTCTGTTTTCCTGATTTCCACTTCGTATGCTTTTGTTGTTGTTTGACATTTTCTGTATATTTTTGGTATCTATTTTTTACTTTGAATGTGTTTTTATGCCCATACCCGTGTGGGAAAAATAAAGTAGTCTGGATCAAAGCATATCCGGGGCCGTCTGTCCTTATAGGGTGAACCGGAGGTGTGAAAGGAGAGATCCAAGTAATATCGCAATAACACAAAACACACAAAGCAATTCACCGTCACCGCAAAACAATTACAAACCTTTCAACTGTAATTGGCATCATTCAATCTTTCTGAAGTTTCTCGAAGCTAACTTTGACGCACGGCTCCATTAGCAGTGCCGGCTGCTCTTTCCTCTTGCGCGCCAGCATTAAGCTAATTGCGGCCTGTCAATCGGAGCGTTTAAGCCCGTCCACATTTCAGAGCCTCGACACGCTGTTTGATGGAAGCTAATAACCAACGCAGACTGATTGCACGTGCGCCTTTATGCACTCTAAGCTCCCAATTAGCGCGCTTAGCTTGTGCGGTCGGCGGCTAACAACGCACATGTTTTTCATTAGGGGGACGTTTATGAAGAAGTTTGTCAGGTGTGGAGCAAATAACGGGGGGGAACGCTGCGAGAGTTTGACCTTCGAGATAAAATGAACGGAGAAAAGTGGAGGGAGAAGGTTGGTTTTAGCAGATGGTTAGCCGTTAGCGTTGACTTTGCGGCGTGTAGCATTTTGAAGACAGATGGTTTTACACGAGTCCTGTCAATGTAGATTCTTATGAAATCTTACTGTAAAACCTGTTGCTTTTTCAGGAAATGCTTTTTGTGAGTAATTCCTCATTTTTACACAGTCCGAGGCGTCACCGTCGACAAAGACGTGTGTTTAAAAGTGATGAAATGTGCTGGATTGGCCGTGCAATGGTTTTACCTCCTCGAGCCATTCACACAGGTTTTCTGTTCCACAACTCCTCTGCGAGTACATCAGCAGGACCAGACCCTCTCCAGGACCAGACCCTTTCCAGTACCAGAGACCCCCTCCTCCAGGAACAGACTCTTTCCATGACCAGAGACTCCCTTTTCCAGAACCAGAGACCCCCCTCCAGGACCAGACCGTGTCCAGGACCAGACCGTGTCCAGGACCAGACCGTGTCCAGGACCAGACCGTGTCCAGGACCAGACCGTGTCCAGGACCAGACCGTGTCCAGGACCAGACCGTGTCCAGGACCAGACCATGTCCAGGACCAGAGACCCCCCTCTCTAGACCACTCATATCAAAGTAATGTGTTACACTATAATAAAATGTAAATGTAGCTGATGATGCTGTCATGAGGTTGATGGAGGTTTTGGTTTGAACATGAACTTAATAATAATAAAGAGTCTGTCTTTCTGCTTCTTGTTTTCAGATGTTTCTCCTCCGCTGATCTCAAAGAGGCAAAGTAT
Source organism: Knipowitschia caucasica (assembly GCA_964034765.1). Classification (NCBI taxonomy): domain Eukaryota; kingdom Metazoa; phylum Chordata; class Actinopteri; order Gobiiformes; family Gobiidae; genus Knipowitschia; species Knipowitschia caucasica. Next base: position 34,614,003 of record OZ035839.1, read on the forward strand.
AAAAACAAAATATAATTTAGTGTTGTGTTAAACTGCAAAGTATTTTCTAAATGCCTTACATTAATGTCATACGTGTTGGTCCCTCTTAAAAGACAAAAACTAGATGCTAGATGACAAAATAGATGTCTTTTCAATAATTAAAATATTATATTATATGTTCCCCAAATTACACATTAGTGAAACGAGCTTTGTTTGTTTCTTAGGTGAGAAATGAAGTGTTGTTTTTCTATGTTATGTAAAACAAGTTTTTTTATTGGCGAATCATATTTAAGAGAAAATATATTTGGCAAGGCAAGTTTATTTATATAGCACAATTCATACACAAGGCAACTCAAAGTGCTGAACAAAACAAGAAAGCATTAAAATCATAAATAATCACAGAACATTAAAAAGAAAGATAAAAATATAAAATCCCTCAGTTGTAGCACAGCTAAACAGAACTATTTTTAACCTGGTTTTAATCATTGCCAGAGAGGAGGCCTGTCTCACATCTTCAGGAAGATTGTTCCAGATTTTAGCAGCATGAATCTGAAAAGCAGCCTGCCCATGTTTAGTCCTGACTCTGGGCACTAACAGGAGTCCAGTCCCTGTGCTCCTCAGAGTCCCAGCAGGAGTCCAGTCCCTGTGCTCCTCAGAGTCCCAGCAGGAGGCCAGTCCCTGTGCTCCTCAGAGTCCCAGCATGAGTCCAGTCCCTGTGCTCCTCAGAGTCCCAGCAGGAGGCCAGTCCCTGTGCTCCTCAGAGTCCCAGCAGGAGGCCAGTCCCTGTGCTCCTCAGAGTCCGGGCTGGTTCATATGGGACTAACATGTCCCATATATTTGGAACAAAATAAAGACAAAAATAATGAAATTGTGCAGATTGTGCCCTATTTTCTTTTCTGAATCTGAAACGTGGATGATTTGAACCATTTTCCCTCAAAGTATTTTCCTGGAAGACTGAGAAGCCAATTATATATTAAACTGTACTTTGGTGAGTGGTTAGCACTACCCTTCTCAGCAGGGTCTTTCTGAGTGGAGTTTGCATGTTCTCCCTGTGGCTGTGTTGGTTTACTCAGAGGCGTCCCTTGCCATTAGGCAAGGCAGGCAGCGGCCTGGGGCCCCCAAGGGCCGTCTGATTTGACACAAGTGGTCGGCTAAAACAGCTACCTAGTGACGAGTTGGCGGATAAAAACTTCCCATCTGATGCAAAACTTGCCACGTTCTACATTAACAGTTAAAAACATTAGTCTGAAGTCAAAAAAGATGTATGTCGTAGTGGTCTAGTGGTAAAGTTGCAGCGCTTGTGCCACGACACCCAGGTACGAATGCTGGAGAGACCTATGTTTTGGATAAAACTAATTACTGTATATTATATTCTGTGACAGATTGCTCAAACACGATAAAAGGTAAAAAGAAGGCTATTTTTGCAGATTAAAGCCAAGAGCCAAATCTTTCATTCGGCCTTCGGTATTTATATAGACTATATTAACACCGAGGGCCAAATGAAAGATTAGATTTTGTAGGATTACAAAATCTAGTTCTGTGGTCGGTATCGGGGCCCCCAAGGACTGTTGCCTGGGGCCCCGGGGTACCCTTGGAACGCCACTAGATTTACTCCAGGTGCTCCGGTTTCCCCTACAACTCAAAACATGCACAATAACCATGAATGAAATGAATGAATGGATGGAGTGGATTGGGGCTACGATGCTTCAGTGTTTTAGGCGTCTCACTTCCGTCATCACCGTGTGTGAATGGAAAAATATATGGTTTCTGAACATTGTGAAAGGCTTTGAGTGACCTGGGTCTGTAAAACTGTGCTATATAAATAAACAGTTAGACTAGTAACAGTTAGGCTAGTAACAGTTAGGCTAGTAACAGTTAGGCTAGTAACAGTTAGACTAGTAACAGTTAGGCTAGTAACAGTTAGGCTAGTAACAGTTAGGCTAGTAACAGTTAGGCTAGTAACAGTTAGGCTAGTAACAGTTAGGCTAGTAACAGTTAGGCTAGTAACAGTTAGGCTAGTAACAGTTAGGCTAGTAACAGTTAGGCTAGTAACAGTTAGACTAGTAACAGTTAGGCTAGTAACAGTTAGGCTAGTAACAGTTAGGCTAGTAACAGTTAGGCTAGTAACAGTTAGGCTAGTAACAGTTAGGCTAGTAACAGTTAGGCTAGTAACAGTTAGGCTAGTGACAGTTAGGCTAGTAACAGTTAGGCTAGTAACAGTTAGGCTAGTAACAGTTAGGCTAGTAACAGTTAGGCTAGTGACAGTTAGGCTAGTGACAGTTAGGCCTATTTTTGGGCATTTGTCTCTCACTCGCCAGTACAGGAGGCGCATGCCAGACCTTTTGTGCATGTTTTTAGTGGTAGGGGAAACCGGAGTACCTGGAGGAAACCTACGCAGACACGGGGAGAACATGCAAACTCCACTCAGAAAGGTCCTGGTCCGGCCGGGATTTGAACCCGGGACCTTCTTGCTGAGAGGCGAGAGTGCTATGCACTCAGCCGCCCAGGCTAGTGATAGTTAGGCTAGTGATAGTTAGGCTAGTGACAGTTAGGCTAGTGACAGTTAGGCTAGTGATTTCCAAACTAGAACTCTTCGAACTGCATGAAACCTGAACAAAGAATTCTGAACGTCAGCGGTGAGTGACCCAAACATAAACTAAACCTAAATCCATAATTTGATCCTCTGCAAATGTGTCTTACAGTATTTTAGTCGTGAAAACCTTAACAGATAATTCTGAAAACCTTCGAGCATGTGTCTTAAGAATGTATATGTATAATATATCTTCCAATTAACATTTAAATGTATTGATCGATTGGTATTTGCATTTATTGAGCGTGGCCAGCTGGAGTGGCCGGAACTACTTGCGGATAAATCTAATCTGTGAATTACAAGCAGAGAGTGCGTTGCCAAAGGGCAGCGGTCATTATTGTTTTGAGAGGTCTGTTTTCAAGAAATAAAGATGGTAGAACGTTTTGAAAATACATTCAAATCAATGGAGCGTTCTACTGCTGCTGTGAGGAGCTGTGTAATAATAAGTGATAATATTTGAAAAACATGTTGAGGGCCATAACAGTCCTTGTGGTCGGTCTCTTCCTCTCTTTGTGCCCAGTCTTCTGCTCTTGCATCATCCAGCAGTAAGCAATTACAGCCTGATCTACACAACCACAGCCGCTCATTCACGACAAAAACCAAATGTACCTTTTATTAAATGGAGCGCAAAATGAAATCATGGATCCACAAATGAGCAGAAATGAGGAGTTTGGAAACCTCATCATTAATGAAGCAAATGAAGGCGCTCTTCTTACCAGGCGCTCCACCAATACTGCACTTAATGTGGTGAATGAGAGCGGTCAGCCGAGAGAGCGAGTCCAGGCGGAGACCCGGGGACGGAAATAAACGGCTCTTGACCTGGACCAAAACACTCGGTTCTCTCTGAAGATGGTCATGATTGCCTCGTGATGGTTTGGGTTGTTTCTCTAAAGTTTATCACGGTTCACTCTGGATGCAAATGTAATTCTCTTGTAATTATCAAGCTGATTTTTTCAATCATAATGGAAAAAAAAAAGGATTAGACATGGACCAAAACGATTCCCCTTCTCACAGATACTTGAGTACTGATACTTTGACACTTTCATAAAAATAATGACATAGAAATAAACTATGGTCACTTAACTGCACTGCTAAATGTCTATTGTTAGTACTGCATGTCTATTGTTAGTACTACATGTCTATTGTTAGTACTACATGTCTATTGTTAGTACTACATGTCTATTGTTAGTACTACATGTCTATTGTTAGTACTACATGTCTAGTGTTAGTACTGCATGTCTATTGTTAGTACTACATGTCTATTGTTAGTACTACATGTCTATTGTTAGTACTGCATGTCTATTGTTAGTACTACATGTCTATTGTTAGTAATACATGTCTATTGTTAGTACTGCATGTCTATTGTTAGTACTACATGTCTATTGTTAGTACTACATGTCTATTGTTAGTACTACATGTCTATTGTTAGTACTACATGTCTATTGTTAGTACTACATGTCTATTGTTAGTACTACATGTCTATTGTTAGTACTACATGTCTATTGTTAGTACTACATGTCTGTTGTTAGTACTACATGTCTATTGTTAGTACTACATGTCTATAGTTAGTACTACATGTCTATTGTTAGTACTGCATGTCTATAGTTAGTACTGCATGTCTATTGTTAGTACTACATGTCTATTGTTAGTACTACATGTCTATTGTTAGTACTGCATGTCTATTGTTAGTACTACATGTCTGTTGTTAGTACTACATGTCTGTTGTTAGTACTACATGTCTGTTGTTAGTACTACATGTCTATTGTTAGTACTACATGTCTATTGTTAGTACTACATGTCTAGTGTTAGTACTACATGTCTAGTGTTAGTACTACATGTCTATTGTTAGTACTACATGTCTATTGTTAGTACTACATGTCTATTGTTAGTACTACATGTCTGTTGTTAGTTCTACATGTCTGTTGTTAGTACTACATGTCTATTGTTAGTACTACATGTCTATTGTTAGTACTGCATGTCTATTGTTAGTACTGCATGTCTATTGTTAGTACTACATGTCTATTGTTAGTACTGCAAGTCTATTGTTAGTACTACATGTCTATTGTTAGTACTACATGTCTATTGTTAGTACTGCATGTCTATTGTTAGTACTACATGTCTATTGTTAGTACTGCAAGTCTATTGTTAGTACTACATGTCTATTGTTAGTACTACATGTCTACTGTTAGTACTGCATGTCTATTGTTAGTACTGCATGTCTATTGTTAGTACTACATGTCTATTGTTAGTACTACATGTCTATTGTTAGTACTACATGTCTATTGTTAGTACTACATGTCTATTGTTAGTACTACATGTCTATTGTTAGTACTGCATGTCTATTGTTAGTACTACATGTCTGTTGTTAGTACTACATGTCTATTGTTAGTACTGCATGTCTATTGTTAGTACTACAGGTCTAGTGTTAGTACTACATGTCTATTGTTAGTACTGCATGTCTATTAGTACTGCATGTCTATTGTTAGCACTGCTTGTCTAGTGTTAGTACTACGTGTCTATCATTAGTACTCCATGTCTATTGTTAGTACTACATGTCTAGTGTTAGTACTACATGTCTATCATTAGTACTACATGTCTATTGTTAGTACTGCATGTCTATTGTTAGTACTGCATGTCTATTGTTAGTACTACATGTCTATTGTTAGTACTACATGTCTATTGTTAGTATTGCATGTCTATTGTCAGTACTACATGTCTAGTGTTAGTACTACATGTCTAGTGTTAGTAATACATGTCTAGTGTTAGTAATACAAGTCTATTGTTAGTACTACATGTCTATTGTACATGTCTATTGTTAGTACCGCATGTCTATTGTTGATAGTACATGTCTATTGTTAGTACTGCAAGTCTATTGTTAGTACTACATGTCTATTGTTAGTACTACATGTCTATTGTTAGTACTACATGTCTATTGTTAGTACTACATGTTTATTGTTAGTACTACATGTCTATTGATAGTACTACATGTCTATTGTTAGTACTGCATGTATATTGTTAGTATTGCATGTCTATTTTTAGCACTGCATACCTATTGTTAGTACTGCATGTCTATTGTTAGTACTGCATGTCTATTGTTAGTACTGCATGTCTATTGTTAGTACTGCATGTCTATTGTTAGTACTGCATGTCTATTGTTAGTACTGCATGTCTATTGTTAGTACTACATGTCTATTGTTAGTACTACATGTCTATTGTTAGTACTACATGTCTAGTGTTAGTACTACATGTCTATTGTTAGTACTACATGTCTATCATTAGTACTACATGTCTATTGTTAGTACTACATGTCTATTGTTAGTACTACATGTCTATTGTTAGTACTACATGTCTATTGTTAGTACTACATGTCTATTGTTAGTACTGCATGTCTATTGTTAGTACTACATGTCTATTGTTAGTACTACATGTCTATTGTTAGTACTACATGTCTATTGTTAGTACTACATGTCTATTGTTAGTATTACATGTCTATTGTTAGTACTACATGTCTATAGTTAGTACTACATGTCTATAGTTAGTACTACATGTCTATTGTTAGTACTGCATGTCTATTGTTGATACTACATGTCTATTGTTAGTACTGCAAGTCTATTGTTAGTACTACATGTCTATTGTTAGTACTACATGTCTATTGTTAGTACTACATGTCTATTGTTAGTACTACATGTCTATTGTTAGTACTACATGTCTATTGATAGTACTACATGTCTATTGTTAGTACTGCATGTATATTGTTAGTATTGCATGTCTATTTTTAGTACTGCATGTCTATTGCATGTCTATTTTTAGTACTGCATACCTATTGTTAGTACTGCATGTCTATTGTTAGTACTGCATGTCTATTGTTAGTACTGCATGTCTATTGTTAGTACTGCATGTCTATTGTTAGTACTGCATGTCTATTGTTAGTACTGCATGTCTATTGTTAGTACTACATGTCTATTGTTAGTACTACATGTCTATTGTTAGTACTACATGTCTAGTGTTAGTACTACATGTCTATTGTTAGTACTACATGTCTATCATTAGTACTACATGTCTATTGTTAGTACTACATGTCTATTGTTAGTACTGCATGTCTATTGTTAGTACTGCATGTCTATTGTTAGTACTGCATGTCTATTGTTAGTACTGCATGTCTATTGTTAGTACTGCATGTCTATTGTTAGTACTGCATGTCTATTGTTAGTACTGCATGTCTATTGTTAGTACTACATGTCTATTGTTAGTACTACATGTCTATTGTTAGTACTACATGTCTAGTGTTAGTACTACATGTCTATTGTTAGTACTACATGTCTATTGTTAGTACTACATGTCTATTGTTAGTACTACATGTCTATTGTTAGTACTACATGTCTATTGTTAGTACCGCATGTCTATTGTTGATACTACATGTCTATTGTTAGTACTGCAAGTCTATTGTTAGTACTGCATGTCTATTAGTACTGCATGTATATTGTTAGTACTGCTTGTCTAGTGTTAGTACTACATGTCTATTGTTAGTACTACATGTCTATTGTTAGTACTACATGTCTATTGATAGTACTACATGTCTATTGTTAGTACTGCATGTATATTGTTAGTATTGCATGTCTATTTTTAGTACTGCATGTCTATTGCATGTCTATTTTTAGTACTGCATACCTATTGTTAGTACTGCATGTCTATTGTTAGTACTGCATGTCTATTGTTAGTACTGCATGTCTATTGTTAGTACTGCATGTCTATTGTTAGTACTGCATGTCTATTGTTAGTACTGCATGTCTATTGTTAGTACTACATGTCTATTGTTAGTACTACATGTCTATTGTTAGTACTACATGTCTAGTGTTAGTACTACATGTCTATTGTTAGTACTACATGTCTATCATTAGTACTACATGTCTATTGTTAGTACTACATGTCTATTGTTAGTACTGCATGTCTATTGTTAGTACTGCATGTCTATTGTTAGTACTGCATGTCTATTGTTAGTACTGCATGTCTATTGTTAGTACTGCATGTCTATTGTTAGTACTGCATGTCTATTGTTAGTACTACATGTCTAGTGTTAGTACTACATGTCTATTGTTAGTACTACATGTCTATTGTTAGTACTGCAAGTCTATTGTTAGTACTGCATGTCTATTAGTACTGCATGTCTATTGTTAGTACTACATGTCTATTGTTAGTACTACATGTCTATTGTTAGTACTACATGTCTATTGTTAGTACTACATGTCTATTGATAGTACTACATGTCTATTGTTAGTACTGCATGTATATTGTTAGTATTGCATGTCTATTTTTAGTACTGCATGTCTATTGCATGTCTATTTTTAGTACTGCATACCTATTGTTAGTACTGCATGTCTATTGTTAGTACTACATGTCTATTGTTAGTACTACATGTCTATTGTTAGTACTGCATGTCTATTGTTAGTACTGCATGTCTATTGTTAGTACTGCATGTCTATTGTTAGTACTACATGTCTAGTGTTAGTACTACATGTCTATTGTTAGTAATACATGTCTAGTGTTAGTACTACATGTCTATTGTTAGTACTACATGTCTATTGTTAGTACTACATGTCTATTGTTAGTACTACATGTCTAGTGTTAGTACTGCATGTCTATTGTTAGTACTGCATGTCTATTGTTAGTACTGCATGTCTATTGTTAGTACTGCATGTCTATTGTTAGTACTGCATGTCTATTGTTAGTACTGCATGTCTATTGTTAGTACTGCATGTCTATTGTTAGTACTACATGTCTATTGTTAGTACTACATGTCTATTGTTAGTACTACATGTCTAGTGTTAGTACTACATGTCTATTGTTAGTACTGCATGTCTATTGTTAGTACTGCATGTCTATTAGTACTGCATGTATATTGTTAGTACTGCTTGTCTAGTGTTAGTACTACATGTCTATTGTTAGTACTACATGTCTATTCTTAGTACTACATGTCTATTGTTAGTATTACATGTCTATTGTTAGTACTACATGTCTATAGTTAGTACTACATGTCTATAGTTAGTACTACATGTCTATTGTTAGTACTGCATGTCTATTGTTGTACTACATGTCTATTGTTAGTACTGCATGTCTATTGTTAGTACTACATGTCTATTGTTAGTACTACATGTCTATTGTTAGTACTACATGTCTATTGTTAGTACTACATGTCTATTGTTAGTACTACATGTCTATTGTTAGTACTACATGTCTATTGTTAGTACTGCATGTCTATTGTTAGTATTGCATGTCTATTTTTAGTACTGCATGTCTATTGCATGTCTATTTTTAGTACTGCATACCTATTGTTAGTACTGCATGTCTATTGTTAGTACTGCATGTCTATTGTTAGTACTGCATGTCTATTGTTAGTACTGCATGTCTATTGTTAGTACTGCATGTCTATTGTTAGTACTGCATGTCTATTGTTAGTACTACATGTCTATTGTTAGTACTACATGTCTATTGTTAGTACTACATGTCTAGTGTTAGTACTACATGTCTATTGTTAGTACTACATGTCTATCATTAGTACTACATGTCTATTGTTAGTACTACATGTCTATTGTTAGTACTGCATGTCTATTGTTAGTACTGCATGTCTATTGTTAGTACTGCATGTCTATTGTTAGTACTGCATGTCTATTGTTAGTACTGCATGTCTATTGTTAGTACTGCATGTCTATTGTTAGTACTGCATGTCTATTGTTAGTACTACATGTCTATTGTTAGTACTACATGTCTATTGTTAGTACTACATGTCTAGTGTTAGTACTACATGTCTATTGTTAGTACTACATGTCTATCATTAGTACTACATGTCTATTGTTAGTACTACATGTCTATTGTAAGTACTACATGTCTATTGTTAGTACTACATGTCTATTGTTAGTACTACATGTCTATTGTTAGTACTGCATGTCTATTGTTAGTACTACATGTCTATTGTTAGTACTACATGTCTATTGTTAGTACTACATGTCTATTGTTAGTACTACATGTCTATTGTTAGTATTACATGTCTATTGTTAGTACTACATGTCTATAGTTAGTACTACATGTCTATAGTTAGTACTACATGTCTATTGTTAGTACTGCATGTCTATTGTTGATACTACATGTCTATTGTTAGTACTGCAAGTCTATTGTTAGTACTACATGTCTATTGTTAGTACTACATGTCTATTGTTAGTACTACATGTCTATTGTTAGTACTACATGTCTATTGTTAGTACTACATGTCTATTGATAGTACTACATGTCTATTGTTAGTACTGCATGTATATTGTTAGTATTGCATGTCTATTTTTAGTACTGCATGTCTATTGCATGTCTATTTTTAGTACTGCATACCTATTGTTAGTACTGCATGTCTATTGTTAGTACTGCATGTCTATTGTTAGTACTGCATGTCTATTGTTAGTACTGCATGTCTATTGTTAGTACTGCATGTCTATTGTTAGTACTGCATGTCTATTGTTAGTACTACATGTCTATTGTTAGTACTACATGTCTATTGTTAGTACTACATGTCTAGTGTTAGTACTACATGTCTATTGTTAGTACTACATGTCTATCATTAGTACTACATGTCTATTGTTAGTACTACATGTCTATTGTAAGTACTACATGTCTATTGTTAGTACTACATGTCTATTGTTAGTACTACATGTCTATTGTTAGTACTGCATGTCTATTGTTAGTACTACATGTCTATTGTTAGTACTACATGTCTATTGTTAGTACTACATGTCTATTGTTAGTACTACATGTCTATTGTTAGTATTACATGTCTATTGTTAGTACTACATGTCTATAGTTAGTACTACATGTCTATAGTTAGTACTACATGTCTATTGTTAGTACTGCATGTCTATTGTTGATACTACATGTCTATTGTTAGTACTGCAAGTCTATTGTTAGTACTACATGTCTATTGTTAGTACTACATGTCTATTGTTAGTACTACATGTCTATTGTTAGTACTACATGTCTATTGTTAGTACTACATGTCTATTGATAGTACTACATGTCTATTGTTAGTACTGCATGTATATTGTTAGTATTGCATGTCTATTTTTAGTACTGCATGTCTATTGCATGTCTATTTTTAGTACTGCATACCTATTGTTAGTACTGCATGTCTATTGTTAGTACTGCATGTCTATTGTTAGTACTGCATGTCTATTGTTAGTACTGCATGTCTATTGTTAGTACTGCATGTCTATTGTTAGTACTGCATGTCTATTGTTAGTACTACATGTCTATTGTTAGTACTACATGTCTATTGTTAGTACTACATGTCTAGTGTTAGTACTACATGTCTATTGTTAGTACTACATGTCTATCATTAGTACTACATGTCTATTGTTAGTACTACATGTCTATTGTTAGTACTGCATGTCTATTGTTAGTACTGCATGTCTATTGTTAGTACTGCATGTCTATTGTTAGTACTGCATGTCTATTGTTAGTACTGCATGTCTATTGTTAGTACTGCATGTCTATTTGTTAGTACTGCATGTCTATTGTTAGTACTGCATGTCTATTGTTAGTACTGCATGTCTATTGTTAGTACTGCATGTCTATTGTTAGTACTACATGTCTATTGTTAGTACTACATGTCTATTGTTAGTACTACATGTCTATTGTTAGTACTACATGTCTATTGTTAGTACTACATGTCTATTGTTAGTACTGCATGTCTATTGTTAGTACTACATGTCTATTGTTAGTACTACATGTCTATTGTTAGTACTGCATGTCTATAGTTATTACTGCATGTCTATTGTTAGTACTACATGTCTATTGTACATGTCTATTGTTAGTACTACATGTCTATTGTTAGTACCGCATGTCTATTGTTGATACTACATGTCTATTGTTAGTACTGCAAGTCTATTGTTAGTACTGCATGTCTATTAGTACTGCATGTATATTGTTAGTACTGCTTGTCTAGTGTTAGTACTACATGTCTATTGTTAGTACTACATGTCTATTGTTAGTACTGCATGTCTATAGTTATTACTGCATGTCTATTGTTAGTACTACATGTGTATTGTACATGTCTATTGTTAGTACTACATGTCTATTGTTAGTACTACATGTCTATTGTTAGTACTGCATGTATATTGTTAGTATTGCATGTCTATTTTTAGTACTGCATGTCTATTGCATGTCTATTTTTAGTACTGCATACCTATTGTTAGTACTGCATGTCTATTGTTAGTACTGCATGTCTATTGTTAGTACTGCATGTATATTGTTAGTACTGCATGTCTATTGTTAGTACTGCATGTCTATTGTTAGTACTGCATGTCTATTGTTAGTACTACATGTCTATTGTTAGTACTACATGTCTATTGTTAGTACTACATGTCTAGTGTTAGTACTACATGTCTATTGTTAGTACTACATGTCTATCATTAGTACTACATGTCTATTGTTAGTACTACATGTCTATTGTAAGTACTACATGTCTATTGTTAGTACTACATGTCTATTGTTAGTACTACATGTCTATTGTTAGTACTGCATGTCTATTGTTAGTACCTACATGTCTATTGTTAGTACTACATGTCTATTGTTAGTACTACATGTCTATTGTTAGTACTACATGTCTATTGTTAGTACTACATGTCTATTGTTAGTACTACATGTCTATTGTTAGTACTACATGTCTATTGTTAGTACTACATGTCTATTGTTAGTACTGCATGTATAGTTAGTACTGCATGTCTATTGTTAGTACTGCAAGTCTATTGTTAGTACTACATGTCTATTGTTAGTACTACATGTCTATTGTTAGTACTACATGTCTATTGTTAGTACTACATGTCTATTGTTAGTACTACATGTCTATTGTTAGTACTACATGTCTATTGTTAGTACTACATGTCTATTGTTAGTACTACATGTCTATTGTTAGTACTACATGTCTATTGTTAGTACTACATGTCTATTGTTAGTACTACATGTCTATTGTTAGTACTACATGTCTATTGTTAGTACTACATGTCTATTGTTAGTACTACATGTCTATTGTTAGTACTACATGTCTATTGTTAGTACTACATGTCTATTGTTAGTACTACATGTCTATTGTTAGTACTACATGTCTATTGTTAGTACTACATGTCTATTGTTAGTACTACATGTCTATTGTTAGTACTGCATGTCTATGTTAGTACTACATGTCTATTGTTAGTACTACATGTCTATTGTTAGTACTACATGTCTATTGTTAGTACTACATGTCTATTGTTAGTACTACATGTCTATTGTTAGTACTACATGTCTATGTTAGTACTGCATGTCTATTGTTAGTACTACATGTCTATTGTTAGTATAATGTCATTTATACTACATGTCTATTGTTAGTACTACATGTCTATTGTTAGTACTGCATGTCTATTGTTAGTACTGCATGTCTATTGTTAGTACTGCATGTCTATTGTTAGTACTACATGTTTGTACATGTCTATTGTTAGTACTACATGTCTATTGTTAGTACTACATGTCTATGTTAGTACTACATGTCTGTTGTTAGTACTACATGTCTATTGTTAGTACTACATGTCTAGTGTTAGTACTACATGTCTATGTTAGTACTACATGTCTATTGTTAGTACTACATGTCTATTGTTAGTACTACATGTCTATTGTTAGTACTACATGTCTATTGTTAGTACTACATGTCTATTGTTAGTACTACATGTCTGTTGTTAGTACTACATGTCTATTGTTAGTACTACATGTCTATTGTTAGTACTACATGTCTATTGTTAGTACTACATGTCTGTTGTTAGTAATACATGTCTGTTGTTAGTACTACATGTCTAGTGTTAGTACTACATGTCTATTGTTAGTACTACATGTCTAGTGTTAGTACTACATGTCTAGTGTTAGTACTACATGTCTAGTGTTAGTACTACATGTCTATTGTTAGTACTACATGTTTGTTGTACAGTCTAATATACATGTCTGTTGTTAGTACTACATGTCTATTGTTAGTACTACATGTCTATTGTTAGTACTACATGTCTATTGTTAGTACTACATGTCTATTGTTAGTACTACATGTCTATTGTTAGTACTACATGTCTATTGTTAGTACTACATGTCTGTTGTTAGTACTACATGTCTATTGTTAGTACTACATGTCTATTGTTAGTACTGCATGTCTATTGTTAGTACTAAGGGCACTTGTGCTTAATAGTAATTTCAAATGTCATGTTGATTTGTTATATATTTTTTTGCCTATTTTTCTCTTTCTACTTCCAGAACATGTTTGCACCAAGAGCCAAAGCCATTTGTTGGTTAGTGACTTCCTGTTACTCACAATCCTGATTCTGTTATAGATTCAGATAAAGTCACAAAGTTATGAAGAGTAAAAAAGGTTTGTTCTCCGTGTAAAAGGCGCCATATTGACTGCTCCGGGAGTTCTGCCGTTAACTCACTGCCTACCAGCCGTTTTTGATGATTTCACTGAATTTTAAGACCCATAGAATATTGTGTGCTGTGACTATATAAAATATCAAACCAGATTCTGAAAGACAGGATTGTCTACTTTCATCAACAAAAATAAGTTGGATTCTAGCTAGTTTTGTTTTCCTGTAATCTTCAGTTAAATAGAGAGAGAAGTTCACAGAAATCACCAGTCTCAGCCAAATACGTCAATGGCAGTTAATGAGTTAAGATAGATCGCGACTCAAAATGCTTGCTTTCAAAGAAAATCACAAAATGCAACATCACACAAACCCAACTCTTTAAGAACAAGATCATACAGTATTCTGCAAAAAGTCCCAAAAAAAAAAAAAAATCCTTGCTTACTTTTCTTTGAGGTCGCCTGTTTTAGAATCCAGCTCACGACCTTTCAAAGTATGCAAAGTGCGCAGAGCTGTCCGGAGAGCAGGGCTTGCGAGATGTACAACTCCGCCATCAGGCAGGGAGGGGCGGTGCGGCTTTTTTTAGCACGCGCACTTTATTACCGTCGTCAAATCCCCACTCGCAAAACCCGCACAACTGCTGACGGGGCCAGAACTCCGGGCGGCACAGACTCACCTAAATAAGCTCAATCAAGGGCTATTTTTTTTTTCTTTTTTACAAGGGAGCGCACTTCTCGGTGTCCCAGACAGCAGGCCATTTTTCAGGTGCGTTTGGACAAGACCAGGGGGTGGGTGTGGAGCAGCGAGAGGTGACTTTGGGGAAAAAAAAAGAAACAGACGTCCCCTTTTTTTCTTTTTTTACGCCTTACATTACTTTGTCATACGTGTTGGTCCGTCAAAAAAAGATAAAAACTAGAGGCTTTAAGTAATCTGTCTTTTCAATGACTAAATATAATATTCTGTTTTGAGTTTGCATGTTCTCTCCATGTATTGTTTCCCCATTATTAAGGAAACAAGAATATCAATATTATTATACATATTATACAAATTATACATACACTGTATAAATGAAGTGCATATTATTGTAAATATACCACTGACCACAAAATCAAAGTTAAATTAGATTAGAATAATAAAGTAAACTCAATGACCGAACACATGAAGAGTATAATGGTGTGTGTATGTACGTATGAGTATGTGTGTATATGTGTATAGATATGTGTGTGTGTATGTACGTATGAGTATGTGTGTATATGTGTATAGATCAGAGGTTACATTAACTGAAAATTCTCCGTCATTGACGGATTTTTTTTTTTTCTGACGTAAAATTTGGAAGGCCGTCCGTCATTTTGAAGGATTGAAAATTAAGTTAAAATTTTACATTGCGAGTCGTAGTTGACCGTCCTCCCCACTAGATGGCGCCAGCGCCGTTTATATGATACAGGCTGTCACATGTCATATTTGACAGATAGCAGTCATTAGCAAAAATGTCAAATCAGTTGAGCCTAAAAGATTTTTTTCAGCGATCTGCTTCAGCTCAAAATAATGACAGCAGGGGACAAAAAAGACCCCCTTCATTTGAGGAGGACAATGAAGACACCATTCAACATCCGTCGGTTTCACCCCCTCGTCCACCGGACCGAGGCGCCAAGGAAACCCGAAGGGAGTATCGGTCACAGTGGGAGCAAGAGTTCACATGGCTAACCATGAAAGATGGAAAAATGTATTGTCAAATTTGCCAAGAAGCTAAAATGAGCAACGGCTTTGTCCGTGGTTGTCCCACTTTTCAAAAATCATCATTAAATGACCACAAGAAAAGCTTAAGCCATAAGGAAGCATCTCGTATTTTGAACCAAAGTGTAGCTATGGAGAAGCATGTGTCGCAGTCACAGGCAGCTTGTAACGAGGCTCTGAAACCCCAACTGAAAGTTGTACTTCACATGGCGAACACCAATACACCAAGCCACCTTTACCCAAAAATAATAGAACTATTACAGTCCACTGGCTGCCCAAACTTAAACGCTGCACACGTGTACACTCACAACCAAAGTGTGAACGAATGGAGGATGCGATAGCTCAGACCATAAACAACATTGTTAATGACCGCATCGCTGACAGCAGATTTGTTGGCATAATACTGGATGAAACCACGAATATCACAGTGGACAAAATGCTGATAATCTACCTAACATACCAACTAAAGGGAGAGCCTGAAACTAATTTCCTTGGAAATTATGCCATGTCCTCTGGCACCGCAGGGTGCATCACAGCCAAAATTAAAGAAGTTCTATCGGGTCGTGGTGTGGCTCTGGATTGCGTAGTGGGACTGGGAAGTGATGGGGCGAATGTGAGGGTGGGTCGAAAAGCTGGAGTTGCTCAACAGTTACGCCAAGATGACTGCCCTTATCTCCTGAACATACACTGTGGTGCGCACAGAACAGCACTGGCAGCCCGTGACGCATCCAAAGCCGTGCGTCAAGTCAGTGCCTATGTGACAACTCTGAACAACGTGTACACTTACTACAAAAACTCTCATACGCACACATAGACTTCACCAACTACAACTGGAAATGAATGAAGGTGACGCGCTGAGTTTAAAACAACCATGCGCTACGCGTTGGCTGTCCCTGGAGAGAGCGGTGAAAGGCATTCGTGCCAACTGGGCATGTGTGGTCATGGAGTTGGAAGAAGAAGCTGCGAATGGTTGCCCGATTGCAAAAGGTTTACACAAACAACTCCTGAAGCATGCATTCCCTGCGTTAACTCACCTGCTTGCTGATGTCTTGGCTACTGTAAACCAAATGAATCTCACGTTTCAAAAAGAGGACGTAAACATATCCTCTATTCAGCCCATTGTGAGCATGACCGTCGCCAATCTGGATGACTTCGAAAAAGGCCTCGGGGATGTGGAGAAGAAGTTTGTTGAGTGCTTTCGAGAGGGCATCTTCTGTGGTCATCGGCTCACTCACGTGGATGAACACGGCTTCTCCGCCTTACGAGCGCAGTATATTGGTGAGATTATGAAGTCAATTAAAAAGAGATTCCCTTCTGGGGATGTGAGCCACATTTCTGACCTCGACACTGTCCTCAACGCCTCTCGTTTTCCGAACACAAACAGCGCGCTCCAGGAGTACGGCTTGGATGCTGTCGAGCGCCTTGCTGACTTTTATGGCGCGCACCCAAACGCAGCGGTCTCACTCGTTGAAAAGGAAAGGATGGTACGGGACTTTCGCTCCGTGAAACGTGTGCTTGCAGGTTCAGGTAACCCGCCATTTAAGGACTCCTGTAAGCTTCTCATCAACACATACGCGGAGATGTTCCCAGACTACAAAACTCTGGCCGAAGTAGCGCTTGTTATTCCTGTGTCAAGTGTCGCTGCTGAGCGCGGCTTCAGTCTCCAAAATAAAATCAAAACTGCACTTCGAAGCCGTCTGACCGAGACAAAAACACAAACTCTAATGACAATCGCCTCGGTGTCGCCAGCCCTGCACACATTCAATTATGAACAGGCGAGTGCTCAGTTTAAGTCCACAAAGCCGCGAAAGAAGGTTTAATAACCGCATTCAGGCAAACTCCTGTACGTGTTTGTTCCACATGTTAATGGAGGTTAAATGTTACGCAGAGTTGTCGATTGTTTTGCGATTTTTATGCAACTTTATATAATCACAAATTAAATGTATTGTACATTTGTAAACGAACAGCTAATAAAGCACGTTATAAAGCCTGTTTTTGTTTATACAATTGTTTAATTAATAGCCTATAGGGTATTTCAAACGTGAAAATAAAATGACGGATAAAAATAGCTCATGACGGATTTTTTTGGACCCTGTCCTTCATTATGACGGGCTGAAATGATCTCTAGCGAAACCACTGGTATAGATATGTGTGTGTGTATGTACGTATGAGTATGTGCGTATATGTGTATAGATATGTGTGTGTGTATGTACGTATGAGTATGTGTGTATATGTGTATAGATATGTGTGTGTGTATGTACGTATGAGTATGTGTGTATATGTGTATAGATATGTGTGTGTGTATGTACGTATGAGTATGTGCGTATATGTGTATAGATATGTGTGTGTGTGTGTATGTACGTATGAGTATGTGTGTATATGTGTATAGATATGTGTGTGTGTATGTACGTATGAGTATGTGTGTATATGTGTATAGATATGTGTGTGTGTATGTACGTATGAGTATGTGTGCATATGTGTATAGATATGTGTGTGTGTATGCGTTAAACTACATACACACATTTAATCTTGTATTTACCTTTTCAGAGAAATATATGTTATTGTTTGTTTGTACACTTGTAAATTTTGCACCATTTCCCTTGTTTCCACATAAATAACGTATTTTGTAAATGAGGGGTAGGACCATATAAGCTTTTGCTTCTTCCTACTCCCTTTTGAACATGTGAATGGATTAGACATTTTGGTTTTGTTTTACGGCTTATGTAGGAAGTGTGCACACATGTTTCAAAATAAACTAAACTGAAACTGAAGAATAATACATAGGGGGAGTTTCATACTTCTTCCCAGTCCTTTTCGAGCTGAGGTTTTGTTAATAAAACAAAACATACTGCATGTGTACTGTGTTTTTTTCCATTCTGTTGTTGTGTTGTTGTTCTTTGTTCTTGTCTGCCATGGCTCGAATGAAAGTATTCATTTATTCACTCATTCATTTTCTCCATAATAGACATTAGCCATTTTTTAAATTTCCTTTAGTGGAAAAATAGTAGTACTTTGGTTCAATGTTTAAGATAAATGAAAGTAAATGGTTGTTTTTATGAGAAAATTATCTCAACAATGTGCCATGCTAGCACAGATATAGCCGTACCATCAATGCTAGCACAGATATAGCAGTACCATCAATGCTAGCACAGATATAGCCGTACCATCAATGCTAGCACAGATATAGCAGTACCATCAATGCTAGCACAGATATAGCCGTACCATCAATGCTAGCACAGATATAGCAGTACCATCAATGCTAGCACAGATATAGCAGTACCATCAATGCTAGCACAGATATAGCAGTACCATCAATGCTAGCACAGATATAGCCGTACCATCAATGCTAGCACAGATATAGCAGTACCATCAATGCTAGCACAGATATAGCCGTACCATCAATGCTAGCACAGATATAGCCGTACCATCAATGCCAGCACAGATATAGCAGTACCATCAATGCTAGCACAGATATAGCCGTACCATCAATGCTAGCACAGATATAGCCGTACCATCAATGCTAGCACAGATATAGCCGTACCATCAATGCTAGCACAGATATAGCCGTACCCTCAATGCTAGCACAGATATAGCCGTACCAGCTAATACCATGCGAGCTGGTACTACTAATGTAGTACCAGCTCGCCCACTCACCATGTTGTCTGTTTACAAAATTCCGCGCATGCCCAGTTCCCGTCACGGAAGTTTGGGCTTGATCCCGTCATTGCGTCACAGCGCCACCAACAGGTCTGGCATAGTTTCACAGCGTTTTCAGGCGTATTGACTACATTCATATGGACGCACACATTTACTGAGCTAACTCCGTGTTTACAGAAAAAGTTTCTGAAATTATAAGCGTTTTGTCTTCGTGTGGATATAGCCTTAGTTTAGCCAACGGCAAGGTCTTTCCTTTCTGCTGCTGTCAGACTGTACAACAGACCTGCGTGAGTCTTCTGCTGCTGCACACCTGCATTTCTCCTACGGGGATCAATAACGTATCATTCTATCTATCCATCTAATTTGAACTAATGTCAGATTGTGTCATATTTATTTATGTATTGTTTATGTGGTTGGGACAGTACATGTTAAGGAACACTCCTCTCCGGATTATATTCTTGGACTAATTTGCATCCGTTGTCCCACACTCGCACTCAAACACAAACTAATTCACCCTAAAGTATACATGTTTTTAGTGGTAGGTGAAACAGGAGCACCTGGAGGAAACCAACATAAACACGGGGAGAACATGCAAACTCCATACAAAAAGGCCTCGTGTGGCGTGCGCAGGCATAACCAATCAATCGAGAGTCCAATATATTGCTAAAATATGAATAATCATGAAATATAAACAACAGTTAACATACTTTGAAAACTGTATTTGTATTTTTGTTATGCATATTGTTATTTGTTCTGAATCTATTAACTATTCTAAATTAAACCAGTGGCTGCACTTTATTACTGTTGTTAGTACATTTTTTTTTAAATTATGTCATTATTAGTTTGTGTGGATGGATGTATTTCTCTATCTTTCTAGATCAGGCATCTCCAAACTCAGGCCCCGGGGCCAATTGCGGCCCTCAGTGTCCTTTCATGTGGCCCTCTGCCTTGCCAACCCAAAGCAGTCTTTGAGATCATAAACACAAGTTCACTGTGTCATCCATCCAACTTCAGCTCAGCCAATATTGACCTGTCGTAGCTCGTTCTAAAGCCCAGTACGTCTCCATTTCAGTCGATATTTGCACTTATTTTACTGACGTAGTTTTTGATTGTGTCACAAGTGAGATGTAAACATGTGTCATTCAGCCAACTTCAGCTCTGTTATATATCATTTTAAAGCTCAGAACAGCCAGTTGCTAGTCAAGACAGTTTTTCAGTCCATGACGTCGGGCCCTGGACTAGTCTGGTGAACTAAAGTGGCCCTCTTAATAAAAAGTGACTCTGTTTTTAACTTTCTTGAGAGACTTTGATTCAAAAATCCACCGATCAAATTAGTTCTTGCCTTTTCTTTCCAACTGCACGTTTTCATGTGCGTCGCGTAGAAGTGAGAAGTTACCATGTTCTGACACTTCTTTGCTCACATTTAACAACACAATACCAAAGTCTAAAACTTCACATAGAAAACACATCCTTGTGCTTTAATATTCTTCAAAAAAAAGCCTTCAGTTTTAGTTTAATCTAGTTTGGGAAGGAGCCTTTATTACATGATCATTTGCTCATTACCAAAGGTTGAGTTGGCTCAGTAATGGGTCTCCAGCCGATTAGCAAACATTTTAATTCAGTTACCGCACACCTACGCTTCTCTCCGTTCATTCTTCAATCTTTTCCTTCCACTTCAGAGAATTCCCAAAACACATTTCTACTCTTTGTTCTCAGCAACTTCACATTTTCCTTATTATTTTTTATTTTTTGCTTTTTTCCACAGAACATTTTGGAGTGATTGTTCAATTGGGAATTTCAAAGTTGCGACGGAAACAGAGACATGAAAACAGGCGCAACGGAGCAAAGGGACTGGGCTTTTGTAGCAGGTGTGTGTTGTTAAAACAGCAGCACAAAGAGAATAATAAGTGCTGGTTTAGTCCTGGTTTGTGTAGCGGTTTGATCCACTTTAGTCTTTGGGCAGACTTGAAAAGATATGCAAAATGATCGTGCTATTTTTCTTTAGATTTTGTTACCTTTTGACCCTCTTAAAACATCCCACTTCAAAAAACTGTTCTGGAGATATCCCTATAGGGGGCAGTAATGTATACCTCACCTCTCACCCACACGCACTCACACTGGTCCAAACTCTCTCTCCAGGCCTGAAAAAAACTAATACTAAGTCCAAAGTCCTGTCTCTGTCCCTGCCTCAGACTAACTCACAAAACATCCATCCATTTTCTTCCCCTTAATCCATTTCTGGGTCGGGGGTGGCAGTCAGAGCTGCACCCAGTACACAGAGCACCAGCCCCTCACTGATCCTCCCGCAGGCGGTGAGTTCAAGGACACAATAACAGTAGACATTTGTGGGAGCAGTTGGAGCTCGAACCCACGACCTTTAAGTCCAAAGGCTAATGCTCTACCAACTGAGCCACCGTCGCCCCATTCTACAAAACAGTTTTATGAAAATGTGTAGAAGAAGAGGAAGTTCCTCTGAAGGCATGATTGTTTTGACGTGTGCTGTATTTAAAATCTACATCTGACTCTAAACCTTTCCTCCAGCTGAAGGCATCATTCTCTTTCTTCAACATACTTCCTTCCTTGATTTTTTGTTACAGTTTTTTTTTGATGATTGAATCAAGAGTGAACATGTTATTATTCTGTTTATCAAAAATAAATGTAGACCAACTCCCAGCAGCCAAACTCCCTCTCCTCCCCACGCACACTTCCTGGTACCATCACAGAGACCCGGGTCTTCCCCACATGGTGCTTGCTCTTTTTCCAAATTCATTTTTTAAACTGATTTTTTTTTTCCCATGACCTTAACTTTATGTACTTGTAAACGTGTGTTCCTACTGCCTTCTTCATTGGTTCAGACTGTACCAATTGTTTATTAGAAATGTTAATTTTTATAGGCTAGTATTCAATGAACAAATGCATTATTCACAACGCCTTTGAGCGCACTGTAAAATTCCACCGAAAAAGTTTCCATACTTTATTACAGAATTCAAGACTTTTCAAGGTCTGGTTTTTTGAAGGTCAGTTTTTCAAAATTCCATACTTATTAAAACTTTCAAGCACCCTGTCCCCAAGATGGCCTCGGGACACCTCTCTGGGAGTCGAGCTGGAGGCGTCCCAAACACATGCTCAAGCCTCCTCAGCTCCTCTCAGTCTAACTCCAAAAACCCAAAAAGGAAAATATCTCTTTGTTGCAATAATTCAGAAGTTAAAGGACTCACTGTTTGTCTGTCGGACTTTTTATGAAGTACCAACTGTTAGCGTCAGATCAAGGTTTTTTAACACTCAAAGATCCTTCACATGGTATTGTTCTTTCACTACATACAGCGTTGTGAGAAGCCACGCTGTGTAGAGAAGTGAGTGAGAAGTGAGAAGTGTGGGACGAATAAAAGATCTCTTAATTAATCAAAGTGTCTTGAAGGACGCAATAATGAATACAGAGAGGAAACAAAGAATGTAGTCAGCCACCAGTTGTGTAAGTTTTCACTTAAATTCATATTTTTAAAGAATATATTTGCAAACGATGGTGGAAAATAGGTATTTCGTCAATAACAAAAGACAATCTCAGTAATTTGTTTTATATCCTTTGTTGGCAATGACCGAGCTCAAACATTAAGCCCATGGATGTGATCAAACCGACGCCCCCTTGGTCACTGATTGGCCGAAAGGTACACGCTTAAACTGTAATTACTGTGTGTGTCGTGCATGTAATAAATAGATAGATAGATACTTTATTGATCCGCGAGGAGAAACTCAGGTGTCCAGTAGCAGCAGAAACATATCCATTCAAACAAACAAAACAAATAAACAGATCATTCTAAAAACAGCAAGCAATAGTATAGAAATTAAACAGCACTTTAGGTCACAGCAGCAGGGGTGGAGTAAACTCTGGGTGGAGCAGGACGGGTCACAGCAGTGGGGGAGTGATGCATTCAAAGGGGTAGTATGTAAACATGTGGCCAAAAGTGGTACTGCAGCCTCTCCCACTCTCCCTGACTCAGGTTGCCAGATATGCAGACGAATCCTAACCTTGCCTGCAAGCTGAATTCTCGCGGTATTTGCGAGTTCACAAACCCCTTTGAGAATACATAACAGCTGAATAGATAAGAGTTTTGTCAACAACAAATGTATAACCAACACCTTTTCACAAAGATAGAAATCCTGGTTTTATTCCTTGTTTTGTCGTTAATGATTTGAGAATCATAACGAGACCTTTTTTAGTTCTGCGCCACATGGTACTTTACCAGTGAGATTAGCTCCACGCGGTGAGTTCTGGCGGCCGGATCACAGACTTTCTGATTGGTGAAACGGTGGAGGGCGGGACATCAAAATGAAAACAATAACAAGATTTAGGGGCTGGTTAAAGTAATTTAGAAATCCAAATATCTCTGAACTACTGTCATCAGCTAAAGAAGTATTGGGAAAGAACATGTTTTATTGATGCCTTTGGACAGATTCGGGCCCTTTAATGATGACTTGACATGAAATGTTCACATATTGCTACTTTAAAGGCGCCGTCCCGTATCGATTCATTACAGGACGCACACAGTTTTTTGAAAATCCGGGACGATTCCATGTTTTAAGGAACGTTGGAATCCCTTTACCTATGTGTCTTTAAAACCCTCGTGGACCGGGCTTCTCTGTGAGGCATTTGAAAAGTAGAAAAGTCTAAATAAAGAAATTAAACTGTTGCCTTTCTCCTCGTTCTTGATTCCCTGCACGGTCTTGCGGCTGCTTTCATCTCCCTCGCTCTTAACTAAACGCTGGCGTGTTTGTGCGGAATCAAAGCGAGTGATTAGAGAGAAAAACCACTCGGAGAAGGCAAAAATAAAAGAAATAAAAAAATAGACAACACGGTTATAAAAATAAAAAAAACAAATCGTTAAGCAAAAGTAAAATTTACAATCTCCACAAAGTTGTCGACACCGCAGGAGCTGAGGGCCTCAAGCTGCGTCTGGAATAATCCTGTCTTTGTTCACAAAAACTCTATTGTTGACTTAAAAAAGCGACTTGTTCTGCGCGTGTAAAGAGCCCACGGCGCGGAGCCTTTGTGCTGCAGCAAAAAAAAAAAACTTGATTTCAGTTTCCGACCTGTTAGCGAGAGATTCATCCGTCCTGGAGTCCACCTCTTTGCCAGTAAGGTGATGTTATGAAGGGCAGTAAGGTGACGTTATGAAGGGCAGTAAAGTGACGTTATGAAGGGCAGTAAAGTGACGCTATGAAGGGCAGTAAGGTGATGTTATGAAGGGCAGTAAGGTGATGTTATGAAGGGCAGTAGACTGACGTTATGAAGGGCAGTAAGGTGACGTTATGAAGGGCAGTAAAGTGACATTATGGAGGGCAGTAAAGTGTTGTTATTAAGGGCAGTAAAGTGACGTTATGAAGGGCAGTAAAGTGACGTTATGAAGGGCAGTAAAGTGACGTTACGAAGGGCAGTAAAGTGGCGTTATGAAGGGCAGTAAGGTGACGTTATGAAGGGCAGTAAAGTGACGTTATGAAGGGCAGTAAAGTGACGCTATGAAGGGCAGTAAGGTGATGTTATGAAGGGCAGTAGACTGACGTTATGAAGGGCAGTAAGGTGACGTTATGAAGGGCAGTAAAGTGACATTATGGAGGGCAGTAAAGTGTTGTTATGAAGGGCAGTAAAGTGACGTTATGAAGGGCAGTAAAGTGACGTTATGAAGGGCAGTAAAGTGACGTTACGAAGGGCAGTAAAGTGGCGTTATGAAGGGCAGTAAGGTGACGTTATGAAGGGCAGTAAAGTGACGTTATGAAGGGCAGTAAAGGGACGTTATGAAGGGCAGTAAAGTGACGTTATGAAGGGCAGTAAGGTGACGTTATGAAGGGCAGTAAAGTGACGTTATGAAGGGCAGTAAAGGGACGTTATGAAGGGCAGTAAAGTGACGTTACGAAGGGCAGTAAAGTGACGTTACGAAGGGCAGTAAAGTGACGTTATGAAGGGCAGTAAGGTGACGTTATGAAGGGCAGTAAAGTGACGTTATGAAGGGCAGTAAAGTGACGTTATGAAGGGCAGTAAAGTGACGTTATGAAGGGCAGTAAAGTGACGTTATGAAGGGCAGTAAGGTGACGTTATGAAGGGCAGTAAGGTGACGTTATGAAGGGCAGTAAGGTGACGTTATGAAGGGCAGTAAAGTGACGTTATGAAGGGCAGTAAAGTGACGTTATGAAGGGCAGTAAAGTGACGTTATGAAGGGCAGTAAGGTGACGTTATGAAGGGCAGTAAAGTGACGTTATGAAGGGCAGTAAGGTGACGTTATGAAGGGCAGTAAAGTGACGTTATGAAGGGCAGTAAAGTGACGTTATGAAGGGCAGTAAAGTGACGTTACGAAGGGCAGTAAAGTGACGTTACGAAGGGCAGTAAAGTGACGTTTATGAAGGGCAGTAAAGTGACGCTATGAAGGGCAGTAAAGTTACGTTATGAAGGGCAGTAAAGTGACGTTATGAAGGGCAGTAAAGTGACGTTATGAAGGGCAGTAAAGTGACGTTATGAAGGGCAGTAAAGTGACGTTATGAAGGGCAGTAAGGTGACGTTATGAAGGGCAGTAAAGTGGCGTTATGAAGGGCAGTAAAGTGACGTTATGAAGGGCAGTAAAGTGACGTTATGAAGGGCAGTAAAGTGACGTTATGAAGGGCAGTAAGGTGACGTTATGAAGGGCAGTAAGGTGACGTTATGAAGGGCAGTAAAGTGACGTTATGAAGGGCAGTAAAGTGACGTTATGAAGGGCAGTAAGGTGACGTTACGAAGGGCAGTAAGGTGACGTTATGATGGGCAGTAAAGTGACGTTACGAAGGGCAGTAAAGTGACGTAAGCCTGGTCTTACCACACCATGGTACTCATTTAATTTTGTACTAAGGTCTGGATTTGCCCCATTGAGTTCCGTTAACAGGTGGGAGGGGCTAACTCTTTTTGTAGATTGAAACGATTGGATATGAGTTTACCGTGGCGTATGCAATGTGCCCGAGTGAGTCGCTAGCATTTAGCATTAAGCCTAGCATTTAGCCTAGCTTTAGCCATTTCCTTTGCCACCAACGGAGCCCGTGGGGAGTAGAGCCATAACATCTTTGCTTCAATGACATTTACTAAACATTCCTCTTGCTCCGGCTTCAGTTTCATGATATTTGGATTGAACCAGAACAGATTATTTTACCATCACATTCTCCGACAAACTACAAACCAGAAAATTTGGAAATAACTCTTGACGTCACCGACACCGACCTACAACACCCGCCTCCCTCGCTCTCTGATTGGTCAAAGGGGATTCAACCGAGGAAACTGCAGCCACTAGGATCAGACCCAGATGTACATGTAGGAAATGATCATGGACCAGAGTTTACACATGGTAAGACCAGATGTACAAGTAGGAGATGATCATGGACTATAGTTTACACATGGTAAGACCCAGACGTACATGTAGGAAATGATAGTTTATGCATGGATAAGACCAGGAGACTGTGACTTAAACTGAGCACTAACTGTTGGTAATGGAACTAGTGCCGGGTCAGAAACACGATTGTCATGAAATTGTGTGTTCTTGTCTCGGTCAGACGGCTTCAAAGTGCAGTTATTTGGATTTGGAGACTGATGCCGCGCTCAGCAGCAACACAACACAGGAATAACAAGCGCTATTTCGTCCAGAGTTTTGAAGTCTGGGAACCACTGTGTATGTGTTGATGAGAAGAGTCCGGCGCCAACCTTTCCCTGTCGACCAGAGAGACCGCTGTGATTGAGTTTTGTTTGTGTGTTTTTGAGAATGAGTCCTTATTCAGACAATGCAAAAAAAAAAAAAAGAAGAAAAAAAAACCTTTACGTGTACAATGTCCGAAAGGGAGCAGGAAGACGTATAATGCTAAAGTAACCCCGCCCCCTTTTTCTACTTCCGACTTCACTTAAATCCAACCAGATGAACGAAAAACGACACAAGACAATAATCAAAGCTGTATACAAATATTACAATGCTTCTGTTTGATTCCCACAAAATGGCCGTCTCATAGTTCACACCAGGCTGCTCCAACGGAAATGTGAAGTAACTAAGGTTTATTTATATAGCACATTTTACAGACCAAGGTCACCCAAAGCGCTTTGCAATGTTCAGAGGTCCGATATTGTTCCAATCATTCCACACACGGTGATGACGGAAGCAAGACGCCGAACACTCTCTCATTTACATTCAGACCTATTGTGCATGTTATTAGTGGTAGGGGAAACTGGAGCACCCGGAGGAAACCTACGCAGAGACAGAATATGTAAACTTCACTCAGAAAGGCCCTGTTCCGACCGGGATTCAAATCCAGGACCAGAAGCCAGAAGGTTCCCTCTGGAAAACCACATTGGGTACAGTCCGTCTTCTCCTTCCAGGGGCAAAGCTCTGGAACTCTTTAAGTTTTAAACACGAAACTGAAGAATTTATTTTTTATTTTTCAACAAATCAGTTGAGTGACCGTTGAGTTGGGGGACCCCTGCCTTTGTATAATGTGTCTGTAATAATGTAAAATGTGTTTTTCATTGTGTTAAAAGCCCGTTTAGAGACGGACATTTCAAATTAGCCTCGGCTATAAATGTTGTAGTGTTTCAGATGTTGATTGTGTACACTTGTCAAAAACATAAAATCAAATAAATACATTTAATTTGTGAATATATTAAGTTGCATGAGAATGGATAGAGCATGGGGCAACAGTGGCTCAGTTGGTAGAGCATTGGCCTTTGAGCCTGAAGGTCGTGGGTTTGTGCCCACCATAAGACCTACTTAATGACTCCCACTGATGTCTGCTGTCGCTGTGTCCTTGGGCAAGACACTTGACCCCACTTTGCCCAAAGCCCCAACTGAAAGATCTCAGCTCCTGTGGACTCACCACCTGCAGGAGGATCAGTGAGGGGCTGGTGCTCTGTGTACTGGGTGCAGCTCTGACTGCCACCCCCTGACACAGAAATGGATTAAGGGGAAGTAAATGCATGGATGGATGGAGAATGGATAGATCAAAATACCTTTTTATCTATATAACAAAACACTCACTCACATGTCATATGCTAAAGCAGGTAGGATTAGCATATGACAGGAGTGTGCCTATTAAACCTAATGATCGCTGAACGTATTTTAGGCTCAAGTGATTCAATATTTTTGCTAATGGAAAGTCGGGCGAGCTGTGATTGAGCAAATGAATCACAGTAATGAAATTATTGTACACATGGCATCAACATACACATAGTTGCTACTCTAAGGTCACGCCTCTCAGAGATTTCACCCTCAATGTTGTCCTCCCCGAGCGTTCTCATTTTCTCAGTTGATCTTTGCCGATGCAGGAGGGTCCAAGGACAGCGGTGATGATCCAGGACACTCCACATTCAACAATATTTATGGACTTAATTAACATTTATGGACATTGGTCTGACCCTTATGGACGAATGGCTCTGTGTGTTTTTTGATAATTGCTTTGAGTTTGAACGGTTTGATTCTCTGACCTGTGTTGGCAAATTTGACAGTTTTGTTAAGTCCTCAGACATAACTACCAAAAAAAATGGAAAAAACACAAACAACTGGATCATCCCTTTATTGACCACAGACCCTTGTTTTCTGTTTGACAAATATAAAACCATCCATGCTATATATTTTTTTCTTTCAGAATGAGGAAAGGCAAGTTCTGTCCAACATAAATATTTCGATCCAAATTTCTTTTTTCAAGAACATTTTTTATTACTGATTCTGTGGAATGGTCTGCACAGAAGCCAAACTTATCTCATGGCATTTCACACAAGCCACAAAAGTTTTCTGACTTAAAGTAGCAATATGTAAGATTTTCATGTCAAGTCCTCATTAAAGGGCACTAATCTGTCAAAAATCTGTCAATAAAACATGTTCTTTTCCAATACTTCTTTAACTGATAACTGTAGTTCAGAGATATTTGGATTTCTAAATTAGTTTTACAGCCCTGAAATCTTGTTATTGTTTTCATTTTGATGTCCCGCCCTCCATTGTATTACCAATCAGAAAGTCCGTGATCCAGATTTCCAGAACTCGTCTCTGGTAAAGTACCATGTGGCACAGAACTAAAAAAGGTCTCGTTATGATTCTCAAATCATTAACGAACCAGGATTTCTATCTTTGTTAAAAAGGTGTTGGTTATAGATTTGTTGTTGACAAAACTCTTGTCTATTCAGCTGTTATGGTCCCAGCTGGATTCCTCTGCATATCTGGCAACCTGAGTCAGGGAGAGTGGGAGAGGCTGCAATAAAAAATGTGTCCAGACTTTTAAATAATGCCAAAACACGGGTAAATGTAATGTTATGCTAGCGGTTAACTGATGTTGTGGGAGCAAAATTCACACACAAAAATCCACCAAAAATTGTGGCCGCAAAAAGTGAGGAGTTAGTAGAAAAGTAGAAAAGTTGCATTTATCGTAATTCCTATGCTCTTTCCCGGTGACATAGTGGTGATAATATGGAGTTATTAAGATCTCAAGGTTACCCCCGACGGCACCTCCACATGACCTTTACATTCCATTTCCCTCCGTTCGTGCACGTCGATGGGGTTTTCCACTCCACTCTCCTCGCAGCGCAGGGTCAAGTCCATTTTCTCGTTTCATTTTGATAAATCTCAATCTGTTGACCCAGAAATGACTCCGACAGGCGTCCGCACAACCACAGCCTGGTCCGCCGTGGCCACGATAAGGCGCCATTACACGGATAAGTGCTTCCAGTGTGAGCGTGAAGGATACACCACACACACAGGCATACACACACATAGTCATACACGCGCGCACACACACACACACACACATAGTCATACACGCGCGCACACACACACACACACACTGAAGAAAACAAGATAGAAACCGTCACACAAGGCATTCAAATCATAATTTTAGCACATTAAAAAGATTAAATCTCTCAGTTGTAACTGTTTTAACCTGGATTCAAACGTAGAAGCTGAAGTAGAAGTCTGTCTCACATTTTCAGGAAGACTGTTCCAGATTCTAGCTGCATTAATCTGAAATGGCTGTCTCGCCATGTTTAGTTCTGACTCTAGGACCAGCAGGAGGCCAGTCCCTGTGATCCTCAGAGTTCCAGCAGGATGTCAGTCCCTGTGCTCCTCAGAGTCCCAGCAGGAGGCCAGTCCTTGTGCTCCTCAGAGTCCCAGCAGGAGGCCAGTCCTTGTGCTCCTCAGAGTCACAGCAGGAGGCCAGTCCCTGTGCTCCTCAGAGTCCCAGCAGGAGGCCAGTCCCTGTGCTCCTCAGAGTCCCAGCAGGAGGCCAGTCCCTGTGCTCCTCAGAGTCCCAGCAGGAGGCCAGTCCCTGTGCTCCTCAGAGTTCCAGCAGGAGGCCAGTCCCTGTGCTCCTCAGAGTCCCAGCAGGAGGCCAGTCCTTGTGCTCCTCAGAGTCCCAGCAGGAGGCCAGTCCCTGTGCTCCTCAGAGTTCCAGCAGGAGGCCAGTCACTATGATCCTCAGAGTTGGTTCATATGTCCCTAACATGTCACAGATGTACTTTGGTGCGAGGCCAACGACTTGTAACAAACAGAGCTGCTCTAAAATGTATCAATAATATTGCTGATGTTTCTAAATTTCTCTCTGTTTTTAACCATGTTTTTACAGTGTCTTTGGGTGTTTTGAAAGACGCTTTTAAATATAATGTATTATTATTATTATTATTATTATTATTCTGAGCCACAGGAAGCTACAGTGCAGAGACCTGGGAACTGGACTGATGAGACCATACTTCCTGGTTCTGGTCAGGACTATACTGCAGCTGTTTTACAAATACATACACACACACACACACACACACACATGTAAAACAAACTCACACATTCTGTACGCACAAAAAAACACACACGCGCATATGTTTGTGGGTGGAGCCCGAGGTTTGTTTTTGATGAGAGAACATGTCATATAACAACATATGCCCATTATTATCACTGAGACAGGACGAGCAGATGTGGACGCACTGTGTGTGTGTGTCACAGTGACATACACCATGTGTGTGTGTTACAGTGACATACACTGTGTGTGTGTGTTACAGTGACACACACCGTGTGTGTATTTGTGTTACAGTGACATGCACTCTGTGTGTGTGTGACCCGCTCAGTTTGACGGGATGTGGACAGTCCCTCCACCACGACACCTGTTTCCTGCTTTGTGCAAACTTCATGTCGCTGTCATTGTTTCAAAGTAACATTTGAATATCAACATAACTCACAACTCTCAGTTCTTGCTCAGACATTCTGCCGTTAAGTAAACTAATTATTCGTCTTAAAATATTGCACTTTTATCACTTTAATTCAAGGCGACAGTACCTCAAAGAATAATGACATATGAAGCGTCTTTGAGTGTCCAAAATAGCGGTATTTAAAACCGATGCATTATTATTAATTACACTTATTCCACACATCAGTGAATAATCTCCTGATACGCTGTACATTTCATCTAATTTACCAACATTTCATCTCATAAATAAATCATCTAAAATGTAACCATTATTTGCTAAATCATTAAAATAATTAATCTTGAATCAACTAAATCTATCTCTTTCTCCTCGCAGAACGGGCCGAACAAGTTTGGCCCATCTTTAAACAAGAGTGAAACAAAAGGAAGCTTCCATAAATGTTATCATGCATTTATTGGAATTGTAGATTGCAATTTTCTTTCCAAATACTACATTAAAACAAAACTCAACGTCACATTTTTACAGAAATGACATCTTCAAGGTGATATTTAGACAAAACATACTTATTGTTTTAGCCTTTGTAGTCAAGCATCAAGCACATAGTTCTTTTGCTATAGTTACTTATTTTAAGATTTCTTGATCAGTAAAAATCACCCCACCTGCAGATCATTTCACTTATTTCTAAAGATTACTAAAGACACTTAAAGTCAATGTATTTTTCTAGTTTTGCGACAGGCTACATTTACAGTGAGAGTTTTCTGCATTATTGGGAAACAAAAATACCATCCATCCATTTATTTCTACTTTATCTGAGGCCGTCTCGTCTGTGTCTCATCAGACACACCTCCACCAGGTCATCAGGGGGAATTCTGAGGCAAAACATAGACCAATACCATTTACACAGTACATCCATTAAAAAACTCAGAAGTTATTTGTGATATCCCCATTAAGGGCTTTTAATCTGATTTCTGGCGTCCATGGCAACAATCGACAGTTTAATGCATTTGGTTTCATTTTTGTATTGTTTTTATTCAATAGATTCTAACAACAGTCGGTACAAAATATCAGTCGTACACTTTAAACTTTTCAGTCAAAGTCCAAATTGAAAACAACTTCTTCCAAATGATTTCTATTGAATTAACAATGTGTATTCAACTTTAATCCATATTATACCCCATCCTGAAAGTGTGGATCCATATATATATATATATATATATATATATCCATATATATATATATATATTGCTCCTGCTCAGGGCTTTTTCTGAATGTCAATGGGGCAATCATATGTTTAAGGTCAAAGATTTCGCCTTCTGTGTGTGTACGTGTATGTGTGTGTGTGTGTGCGTTCTTTTCTGGCGCTACCCCTCCTTGATTCTAATGCAGGCCCCAGAGCAGGTTGAGGGGGGATTAGTTGCGAGCGAGACCCAGGATTAGAGCTCTCTGCTGGGTCGGGATGAGCAATGGAAGGCAGGTGCTTGTGGAGCACTTGGTGAAATAATAATATCACGGCGGTGGAGAGTTGCTCTGTTCAGAGGGGAAGCAGCTGGAAGGATCTTTTCTTTTTTTTTTTTTTTTACTTTATTTGTGTGTGGGAATTGAGGCCAGTGCTGACTCCAGCAGAAAAGGAAAAGCCGGTGGAGATGGCCGTAAAGACGTGAACACAGAAAGCAACAGAGAAAGTTATGGCCTTACAAGAACAAATATCGGGATTTGTAAATTGTGACTGTGCATCAGGTGTTTTAGAAATCTGATTCTGCCTCCATGACGTCTAATACCGGCAGCAGATTACAGACTATGGTCCTAATCTGAAACAATTCTGTCTCACAGTTGCAGAGACCACATGCTTCACTGACAATTTCTATAAGGAAGACATGGCTGCATCAAAATTAAACAAAAACTCTTTCTTCCCTGACCTTTATTGTCATTTAAATACATTATGATCCAATATTACTTTTAG
The DNA here is from genome assembly GCA_964034765.1 of Knipowitschia caucasica. Taxonomy (NCBI): domain Eukaryota; kingdom Metazoa; phylum Chordata; class Actinopteri; order Gobiiformes; family Gobiidae; genus Knipowitschia; species Knipowitschia caucasica. The sequence continues at coordinate 34,647,503 of OZ035839.1, forward strand.
CATATAAAGTTATGAAAAAGGGTGTTTAATGTCGCTCCACTAAACCTGGACCAACACTATGTCCTAGAAGGTCAAGTATAAAGGAAGGATGTATAACAACTATTTGGATGCAGCTCAAGAACAGGACCAGTTCCCAAAAAACACTATTGGTGCAGATTTTTGTCCTGTAAATTAGCAGTTTTTTCAGCACTACAAATAATAGCGATGGATGAGAACCGCAGTAGCAGAAGTCACTTGGTAAAACAGCTGACATCGCCGTGGTAACTGCAGATGTCGGACACGGAATGCTTAATTCACACACAAAACTACTGCAAGTAGCTGGATCTGTCTGGATATCACCTTATTCGCTTAGTGTTTGAGAAGTGGAAAAAGGTCTGTGTTAGTGTGTGAGGACCTAGAGTGTATGTGTTTATGGGAACGTGGTGTGTGTGAAGACGTGGTGTGTGTGTGTGTGTGTGAACCTGGTAAGTGTGTGAGGACCTAGTGTGTGTTTGTGGGAACGTAGTGTGTGTGAAGATGTGGTGTGTGTGAGGACCTGGTAAGTGTGTGAGGACCTAGTGTGTGTTTGTGGGAACGCAGTGTGTGTGAAGATGTGGTGTGTGTGGGGACCTGGTGTGTGTTTGTGAGGACCTAGTGTGTGTATGTTTGTGGGGACATAGTGTGTGTGAAGACGTGGTGTGTGTGAGGACTTGGTGTGTGTTTGTGAGGACCTAGTGTGTGTGTTTTTGGGGACGTAGTTGGTGTGAAGACGTGGTGTTTGTGTGTGAGGACATGGTGTGTGTGTGTGAGGACCTGGTGTGTGTTTGCGAGGACCTAATGTGTGTATGTTTGTGGGGACTTAGTGTGTGTGAAGACGTGGTGTGTGTGTGAGGACTTGGTGTGTGTTTGTCAGGACCTAGTGTTTGTGGGGACATAGTCTGTGTGAAGATGGTGTGTTTGTGTGTGTGAACCTGGTGTGAGGACCTAGTGGTTGTGTGTGTGCTTGTGGGGACGTGGTCTGTGCGTGTGACTGTGGGGACGTGGTGTGTGTGAAGACATGGTGTGTGAGGACCTGGTGTGTGTTTGTGAGGACCTAGATTGTGTATGTTTGTGGGGACGTAGTGTGCGTGTTTGTGTGGACCTGTTGTGTCTCTGGGGACGTGGTGTGTTGTGAGTATAAGTGGTAAATATGTTTTTGTATTTTATGCTTTAAAAAAATGTCTTCCATAGATGCAGACAAACTCTAGAAACAACATTGATACAGACGCTCCGCCTTTTGAGAGAAATGACAGTGCAAGTTTACATTATTTCATTTGTAATCATTTTTTTAACATTGATTTATGCACGTTTGATACCAAAATGGTTTTTATCGAGCAAAGGCACTTGTACTATCACACAAATTATGTTTTCATGCCATCATCTAAATGCCACCATATACCAATGGTTACTATACAACTGGGAGCCAATAAGCAAAACTAGATGGCATTAAAAAAAAATATATATATATATTGATACGTCGTAGAGGAAATTACTCTTCTGATACATTTTTGTTTTGTTTTTTTCAGCTTACTTTACCAGTAAAATCTAAAGAGCCCAAACTTCAGTTGGACCTCATCAGAGACAATGGCGAAAGAGATCACAATTTTGAGGTTATGAAAGCTGGCAGTGGAACTCTGGCACCAAGGAAACAGACAGATGGTAATTCTTATTAACATGTTGATTCATTTTAGATAAAAACTAACTATTGTTTCTGTGGTCTACAAGAACTAGTCGATGAAGAAGCAAACGATCTCTCAGAAACTGAAGAGCTGCAGACAACATCACAAGGTGAGCTTTCCACCAGCACATTAGCACATGCTCAAAGTCCCGTATGATGTTAGGTTCAGTCCAGGTTTGATTCAGGTTCGGTCCAGGTTCGTTCCAGGTTCAGTTCAGGTTCAGTCCAGGTTTAGTTCAGTCATTCATCTTCCGTCATCATGTTGAACAGGATCTGTTTCAGACTCTTCCTGGAACAGACTGTGGGCCCTCAGACCTGGACTATCCTGAAGCAGACTGTGGGCCCTCAGACCTGGACCATCCTGGAGCAGACTGTGGGCCCTGACAGTGAAGACCAAATGGATAAATCAGGATTGGATTGACTTTTAATCAAATCTGTTTTTTTTATTTACACATTTCAGCAAAGAGCCAATCCATCAAGTAAGTCAACTTTTGCTAATAACAAATCCATTCATAGAAAATATGGTTATTGGATGCATTTAAGACACCTTAATTTTTAACTACTGTAGTCTTTCAGAGTCAGAACAAACTCAAAGTCATGTCATCCAAACACATCCCTGCGATCTAAGAAACTGATGTGTCCTGTAGATCTGACATTATTTTAGGGTTGGCCTCTAAGTTTGGATTTTAATTGTAGACTTCTTTCAAACAGACTTTTTATTGTAATGATTAGCCTCATGCATGTAATATGCCCCATGTACATGCATGAGGCATGATCTACAAGCCACATGCATGTAGATGACACTGCATTAGGTGCTTTGTTGGTCGAAATGTTTTACTTTACTTTAAAACGTCTATAATTTTAAACATGACTGTTGAAGGCTTGATAATCCTGAACCACGCCCCCTTTAGCTTGTTCTGGCCAATGAAATAACCTGTTTTGCTTGTTTGTTGCTGATTGAATGTTTTATTTTATAGAAAACGTAAGAAAGCATGGTCTGAAGAGGAGGTAAAGGCAGTGGAGAAGACCATGATGCATTTCATGAATAATGGAAAAGTACCTGCGAAGTCGCCCTGCACTGCCTGCATCGAAGCTTCACTTGACCAACTTCAACATCGGACATGGTCAGAGATAAAATGCCACATCAAAAATAGAATTTCTGCTATGCAAAAGAAATGTACAAAGAGAGTTTGAAAACCTGTGTTACAGAGAAAGTTTGTCAAATACACTGCGTTCGAAATCATTCGGCAAATTATGTTTTAAGATTTTCAAAATTGTCAACTGAAGTCAGAAATCATAATTTGCATGTGTTTATCTGTGAGAGAAAACACAAATGTTGTTACAAGTTATTACGCACATCAGCGTATCCATACATGTTAAAAGTTTGTTGACCTTGCGGCACTAGGATCATTTTCAGAGGTCATTTCTGTATATCAGCTCCCTCCCCATGAATCCAGCCCAAAACATGACTCCCCCACCATTTTGCCGGCCCCTCTACTACTCCATCTATCTGGACCTCCAGGGTTGCACAGCATTTTGATTTTGAGAAATAGTCTTTATTTCTGGGCCCAAATTGATCAAATTTGGTGGTCTGCTAATTATGCGCAACAAACAGGTGATGTGCTATTGATGTCAGTGATTTAAAGAGTCCTGACACATCTACCATCAATGACTTATTTAAACGTATTTTTTCCTCTATCACACGAAAAAGCAACTTGCCTAATAAATTGGAACGCAGTGTAGGTTTGAAGTTGTTCACGTTCAAGTTGTAACCATCGGCGGCGTCAGGCCAATATGCCGGGGCTACAGCCCGGAGTGTTTTTTGTTCAGCCCTGAATTAAAAATGACCCTTGACAAAATATGAAGACCGTATTTTTGTGTCATTATGAAGAGCTCCCTCAGCTCAGCTAGCTCTGTGTCAATAAGAGTTAAACACAGACAACAGCAGCAGCAATAACACACAGACCAGGAGCACACGGTGCAGCTCCACACCGTCTCCTCCCACCCGGTGTGTTTTGTCAACATGACCACTGGTAATGAGAGTGTTGATAGTTGTGTTTGATAACTTTAAAAAATAAAAATAAAAAATATATCCATCCATCCATCCATTTTCTTCCGCTTTATCCGTTGTCGGGTCGCGGGGGCAGCAGTCTAAGCAGAGACGCCCAGACTTCCCTATCCACACACACTTCCTCCAGCTCGTCCGGGGGGACCCCAAGGCGCTCCCAGGCCAGCTGAGAGACATAGTCCCTCCAGCGTGTCCTGGGTCTTCCGCGGGGCCTCCTCCCGGTGGGACGTGCCCGGAACACCTCCCCAGGGAGGCGTCCAGGAGGCATCCGGAACAGATGCCCGAGCTACCTCAACTGGTTTCTCTCGACTTGGAGAAGCAGCGGCTCTACTCCGAGCTCCTCCCGTGTGACTGAGCTCCTCACCCTATCTCTAAGGGAGCGCCCAGCCACTCTGCGGAGGAAGCTCATTTCGACCGCTTGTATCCGCGATCTCGTTCTTTCGGTCATTACCCAAAGCTCATGACCATAGGTGAGGGAGGGAACGAAGATTGACCGGTAAATTGAGAGCTTTGCCTTTCGGCTCAGCTCCCTCTTTACCACAACGGTCCGATACAGCGACCGCATCACTGCGCACGCTGCACCGCTCCGCCTGTCAATCTCACGCTCAATTCTTCCCACACTCGTGAACAAGACCCCGAGATACTTGAACTCCTCCACTTGAGGAAGGACCTCTCCACCCACCTGCAGAGGGCAAGGCACCTTTTTCCGGTCGAGCACCATGGCCTCGGATTTGGAGGTGCTGATTCTCATCCCAGCCGCTTCACACTCGGCTGCAAACCGCCCCAGTGCATGTTGCAGGTCCTGGTTCGTTGGAGCCAACAGGACAACATCGTCCGCAAACAGCAGAGATGTTATCCTGTGGTCTCCGAACCGGACCCCCTCCGACCCCTGGCTGCGCCTAGATATTCTGTCCATAAATACAGTGAACAGAACCGGTGACAAAGGGCAGCCCTGTCGGAGGCCAACATTCACCGGGAACAGGTCTGACTTACTGCCGGCAATGCGAACACAGCTCTGACCCCGGTCATACAGGGATCGGATGGCCCTCAGCAGAGGACCCCCGACCCCGTACTCCCGGAGAACCCCCCAAAGGACACCCCGGGGAACACAGTCGAACGCCTTCTCCAAATCCACAAAACACATGTGGACAGGTTGGGCGAACTCCCATGAACCCTCGAGTATCCGATGGAGAGTATAGAGCTGGTCCAGTGTTCCGCGACCGGGACGAAAACCACACTGCTCCTCCTGGATCCGAGATTCGACCATCGGCCGTAACCTCCTCTCCAGTACCCTGGAGTAGACCTTACCGGGGAGGCTGAGGAGTGTGATCCCACGATAATTGGAACACACCCTCCGGTCCCCCTTCTTGTAGAGAGGGACCACTACCCCTGTCTGCCACTCCATTGGCACTGCCCCCGATCGCCACGCGATGTTGCAGAGACGTGTCAGCCAAGACAGTCCTACAACATCCAGAGACTTTAGATAATCAGGGCGGATCTCATCCACACCCGGAGCCTTGCCACCATGGAGGCTACCAACCACCTTGGTGACCTCAGCCAGGGAGATAGATGTATCCGCCCCAACATCCTCAGCCTCTGCCTCTGTAACAGAGGACGTGACGGGGCGATTGAGGAGAACCTCAAAGTATTCCTTCCACCGCCCGACAATATCCCCAGTCGAGGTCAGCAGCTCTCCACCCGCACCGTACATGGTGTTGGCAAAGAACTGCTTCCCCCTCCTGAGGCGCCGGATGGTTTGCCAGAATCTCTTCGAGGCCGACCGATATGAGAATGAGAATGGCCACCCCAGCTCGCCGCCTCTCCCCGCGGGAAACTCCAGAAAAGTGGAGCGTCCAACCCCTCTCAAGGAGTTGGGTTCCAGAGCCCAAGCTGTGTGTGTGGAGGAGAGGCCGACTATCTCTAGTCGGTATCGCTCAACCTCCCCCACGAGCTCGGGTCCTTCCCCCCCAGTGAGGTGACGTTCCACGTCCCAAGAGCCAGATGTTGTGTGTGCGGACTGGGTCGCCGAGGTCTCCGCCTTCGACTGCCGCCCAGTCCTCTCAGCACCGCGCCACCACGGACCCCTCTGCAGGTGGTGGGCCCACAGGAGGGACTGCCCACGTCATCCCTTCGGGCTGAGCCCGGCCGGGCCCCTTGGGCTAAGGCCCGGCCACCAGGCGCTCGCGTACGAGCCCCGACCCCAGGCCTGGCTCCAGGGTGGGGCCCCGGCTGCGCCATGCTGGGCGACGTCACTGCTCTCGTTATAGTGCAATCCATGGTGGTTTTTGGACTGCGCTTCGTCTGACTCGTCACCTGAGACCTGTCTGCCATGGGAGGCCCTACCAGGGGCATGAAGCCCCAGACAGCATAGCTCCCAGGATCATCCGAGTACTCAAACTCCCCCACCACGTTAAGGTGGCAGTCCAGGGGGGAGTAAAAAAAAAAAAAAAAAATATATATATATATATATATATATATATATATATAATGATTTTAGGATTTAAAACTATGTCTCCAGCACCTTCTGAAAGGGCGGACCCCACAAAACCCAGACTTAATCCGTGTGTATCAAAAATATAAAGTGACAACTGTGTTGGCAAAATAACATGATTTTAGAAGTTGAAACTATGTCTCTAGGTCATTCAGAAAGGGTGGATCCCAGAAGGAAGGGCCCTGTCATTGGACCCCACTATGTAGCAAAAACAGGTATGTGTGTGTATGTGAGGACATAATGTGTGTGTGTTAGTTTACTGTGGTTGATCTGAATTGGTTTGACTGACTGGTTTTACCATTGCAGTTATATACTGTACGCCTTGATAACTGCCTAATTCAACATAATCGTGATTGGAAGTTTTTTCTGTCCTGAAAAAGATTAGAAGAAAATATAAAATGGCCATTTTATCTTGTTTTGTTCAGCACAGTTGCCTTGTGTTTGTATGGTCCTATACAAATAAAATTACCACGTCTTACCCATAGACTGTATATATTAACGGACAGAGTCACGCCTATCTCCGCCGTTCAAACTAATGGGCCAAAAAATGTGCTCTACTGGAGCTATCCAAAATGGCCGCGACTGGTCCCGCCCACAAGAAAATTGTGAAAAAACGCATCAGCGCATGCGTCAGCCGGAGCAGCTCCATTCATTTGAACGAGAGACTTCAAAAATTCACAGCGAGTAAACTAGACTGGTCCAGAACACCCCCCTCAGCATTGACACACATGTGGAACGGAGCTTTGGGCCAAGAGCCAACTTTTGGTCCATCCTGTAAAGACGTTTTTGAGAGGTCTGCCAATGCTATATGTTAGCATTGGCTAATTCTTCTTCTGGGTCCACCCCCATCTACCCGGGGTGGTATTGCAGCATGTCAGCGCACGTCATTTTGGCCACTTTTGAGTTGGGACCCGCCCCCACTGGTCTTACCTCGTTGTTTATATAAATTGCAGGCTCTGAGGCACTTATATATCTGAATAATCGGAGAAAAACTGTACTTTGAATTGTTCAAGCTTGTTCCTTCCATACACTGCTCTGACCCCATTCCAGCCCCACTGCTTCGTCACTCTGATTACCCCCATATGTACAGTGTGTATATACACCTATATATACTGTATGTATCAACTCTCCACGCTCTAGTACCATTCCACCGGGATCTTCTGCTCTTGTTCCCACCGCGTCTTGCTCAAGGGCACCTCCGCTGACCGCCCGCCCCTCGTCCAAGCTCGGGATCACCTTCCGCCAGCTCTTTCCTCTGCCCTCATCAGTCTTTAGGCAGGTGTGCCTCGCCATGCATCAGCCACCCCAGGGACCGCACAGAGCCAGCTGCTTCCACCCAAATAAAATACACAGCAGTGAGAATATTCTCGCTAACAAGGACGCAAGGCGGAGGAAAAATCTGCAGAATCAGGAACGCGATTAAAAATAGCCCCAGCGTTGTTAGAAGGTGTATTGTGAGACAGACTGCGAACACACAAAACCAGAGTGTTTTGGGATGTGGGACTCTGTGACGGAGCTTCAGTCCAGTTTTAATCTCAGAGACGCACAGTGTGAAAAATCATCTTTCCTAAACATGTGACTGTTCAACATTGTTCTATCGTCAAAAACAGAAATGGAGTCAGTCAATATTAGGACGTTTTGGCACATAGTCCGACCCAACAGAGCATTATACTTAACTTTATTAACACAAAGTTTGACAGTGTTTCTCGTGTCAAGTGACACGAGATGTTTATTTCATTGTAACAGTCCAATTATAAAACTATATTGAGGGCATGAGTTTTTGAGGTCTACACCAACTGTTTAGAGTCAAGAGCCGTAAATGTTAACGGACGTAGTTATGCCTATGTCCGCCGTTGAAGGGTATGTGTCATCACTCTCCTCCATGTTGTTCCCTCATCAAAACAAATATGTTGAAGTTTTCTTTAAATCTCAATCAAAGCTAATATGAGAAGATTTTGGCACAAACCAGTTAGCCTGACTCTCGCCAGAGCCTGACTCTCGCCAGACCCTTGTAGATTGCTGTGCTTCTCACATGGGTCTGGGTCTATTTCATAGTGGATACATTTCAGAAGGCGGGGCCTTGTAGAAAAATCCTTGTATAATAATAATAATAATAATAATAATGCATTGGTTTTATATAGCGCTTTTTTGGACACTCAGACGCTTCACATGTGTCATTATTCTTTCACTCCATACACATGTGTGTGATTGGATAGACCGCTTGTCTCTTATCTTGAATTATATCAGCGATCCCCCAGTCGGCCCTTAGGTCTGTGGGTCAGAACCTGTTGATGGTCCCACGCACGCGCTTTTGGACCAGGGGAGACCGGTCCTTCCAGGCTGTTGCGCCTAAGCTCTGGAATAAACTTCCGTCTCTCTGCGGCTGATGGAGCCAACATTCAAAGGTCAGCCAATAACCTTTTTATTTGGGAAAGCTTTTACATTATCTTCTGGCAGCTGTTTCAAACCTGTCACAGAGTTGTCTTGGCTATATATTTTTATTTTTTGTTCACACATTTTAAAGTTATATTTTAACTTTGGTCTGTTTTTACCTGTTTTAACTGTGAAGCGCTTTGTGGCCTTGGTCTGTGAAAGGCGCTGTATAAATAAAGCGTACTTACTTACGTGTTCTTTCAACCACTCACATTGAAGCACACGACTCCCATGGGTTGCCAAATGCCGGCAAGATTTTCCAGCCCAAACCCGCGAGAATGCCAAAAAAAAAACAGCCAGAATCATTTTTTGGCTGAAAACGTTATGAAATCAACTTGGGCTATCATGATTCTGTTTATTCATTACCTACAAGTCTTTTGGAAAAAAAGTATGCTGGAAACCACCCAACCTGGCAACCCTGCTGCGTAGTGTTGTAAACAGGAACACTTAAACCAGTACTTACTGTTCGCATTATCAATGTTAGACGAATTACATTTCACTTGTGTGATTACAAAAATATATAAACACCATAATTTCCGGACTTGAAGCCGCAACTTTTTTTCTAGTTATTTGATGCCTGAGGCTTATATAGCGATGAGGCTAATATGTGTTTTTTATTATGTTACAGATGTCAGAGCAGAGTTTATGGACTTATTACTTTGACTCCATTAAGTCTTAGACACTCGTTTGATGTTAAAATGATGAAGATGAATGAGCCATGGAAGCTAACGGCATAGCAGTTAAACACCTTTTCATTAAATCCCAATGTGACCAGTTAAAAAAGTCGTCTCCCTGCTCCTACAGTGGCTTCTATTCAAGTGCCTATACAGTATGGGGACCAAAGATAACTGATCCCATTGTAGCCTATAGACCCCTCTGTTGGAAAGTGAAAGGTGCCATTCTGACCTACCCAGGCATGGCTCCTGTTGGGGTCTTGGAGCAGGCACAGCTGTCTTCAGTTCCCTCATCACCACAGTACAAAGTCTTCAAGCTGATCTCCAATCATCGTCAGATTGTTCTGTCTTCCACCGTGGTGACTAGATTGTTTTACCTTCCCTCTGAGGATTTTACTTTGTGACTTATTTTCTGATTTTTGACTTTTATGTTCCTAGTTCCACTGCCTGCTCGGAGCCCTCCACTGGACCAAGCCCTGTCCTGTTTCCCTTCAGCCGAGCCTGCTGCACTTTTTGTTAATACATTTTTTACTGCCCTTTTGGTGTCTGCTTTAAGGTCCTCTTGAGGTCCTCTCGTCTACCCTAACACTGTTTTTTCTTTTTAATGAATGTATCTATTTATTTACCCTTTATACTTAAAGAGCGACTAAACACCTGTGCCCAGCCTTACTCCGCCCACATGAACATTTGAAAATTTTCTTTTAAAGTGGTTCTCACCCCCGCTCCTCGGAGCTTAAGTTACTCACATTTCCTGTTCAAATCTTCCTCTAAATGGGCGTAGCCTGGATGATTAAAGGGGCCGTGAACAAGACTGGGCCGTTTACATTGCTCTGGGCGGGGGGTTGCTGACGTCAGGTCTTGCTTCAGACGTCAGGTCTTGCTGCCGCGCCAGTGTTGGCGCAGGATTCAAAATTCCAATGTAGTTTTACAGGTCGCCAGCAGATGGCGCCTCAGACGGTTTTAGGCAGAAAGTTTAACTTTCAACTAATTTGCACCAAAGTGACAAGATTATGACCAGGACATGTAGACAACACTATTGGACACTCATTTATACCGTTTATCAGCGCAAAAAAGTGGATTTGAGGGTGAGTTGTCCTTTAAAAGGGCGTTGCCTGGAGGACCAAGGGACAATAAGGGCGGCTTAGAGTTGGGCGTGGTCTGGGCTGTGATTGACAGCTCACTTGTCTCACTAAAAAAAAAAGACAGTTGTCATTGCTGCTTAAAGCAATAGTTTACAGACCTGAAAGTCTCATTCCACCCTTGTTTACACACTAAGATAATTGTAAAGCTACACACCTGAACCCAATCACACTCAATAATCTCAGAATTACTCATGTAATTTTATTTTAATCCACTAGATGGCACCAGAATACTCCAAACTGCAGCTGGGGCGTGTGTGAGAGATGAATGGGTTTATATCACTGGTACAGACAGACTGACGTCACACAAAACAACTGATGTCATAGAGAACTTCAGAGTCAATGGAGAGGCCAGAACCGAATTCAAATGTAGTACCACCAAAAAAGGTTGAGAGGGCGCCACACAGACGTTTTTTGGCTCAAAAGTGATCAGGATATGTAGAGAGCACTACAATAAACATATTTACGCAGTTTATGAGTTGAAAAAAGTTGATTTGGTGTTTAGCCACTCTTTAAAGATTCATTAATGTATTTAACCAAACATAGTCCATGAAATACTCTGTCGACCTGGAGACGAATTGAGGAGGGTGGATGGTAGAGGAAGGGGGTAGGAATAGCAACACCAACAAAAACCACACTGATTGTACTTGTCTTCAAAAGCTGTCACTAACTGCATTTAATTGTGTGTGACAAACAATAATAATAACATTAAAATAATCACCTTTTCTCCACATAAAAAGTGTGATAATGCCCCATGACTCAAGAGAAACATTAGAGTGAATGTTACATACAGGTCTAGACTGAAGTGACTGAAATGTTTAGATCCATGTGCCTCTTTGTGGATTGAAAAGTACAGCGGCGAGTTCCTCCCGGCTCCGCATCATGTTCTGTTGAAACTTTGAAATGCTTTTTATTGTGAAAATCTGGGGTCATGTGTCTCCTTCAAGTAAAGCGCTAATGGATTTGAGGGCATCAAAACGCACCACGTCCCTGTTTTTCCGCCTGCAAAGAGGATGAATTGAATAATTGCCGTGGTTCGTCTGTTGGCTCTGGCGGGTTACAGAGGTGACCGCCGTAATATAGATCACATTAAGTAAAGGCTGTTCTGTCAGGATTTCAGCTTTTAAAAGTTTAGCCGCTATTTACAAGTGAAGGGTCGACGGGAAAATGTGTTATGGACTTGCTAATGTGGACATTGGTTGTTTTAAAGGGCACGTTGTGTAGAAGTGACATTTTGTTTGGCTTTTTATACACAAAATAATGTCTGTAGAATTGTACCTGTGCACGATATCGCGCTGCGGAGATGGAACAAGGAGCGTTGACATTGACAAAAGTGAAACAGATGTTGCTTATCTATTGCTTATCCATCTACTTAAAGATGCGGTACCACCTGTTTTTGTTTCATAAATAGCTGTAGTGTTATTGGAAAGTAAAAGGTTGTGAAGAAATCAGACCGCAACATTCTGTCTTCATCTATTGTCTAGAAAGTGTCTTATTGTTTGCATTCTAAAGAGAGAGCCCTGTGAGTCATTTCACTCTTTGGATGGAGCTAAACAATGCAGCTGTGTTGTAATATAGTTAAAGATAATAGTGAAATTAAAGCAGAAATTCAGACTGGAAGAACTAAGCTCCTCCCACTGTCGCTAACGGCAACAGCGTCTGTCAATCACACTCAGCTGCAGCGCCACACTGCCCTCTCCTGGCAGCAATCAGGCACTGGCTCCATCAAGCTTCGTATTGTGACGAAGTTCCATCCAAGCAGCTGCTTCACTCATGCCACAACCCTCCTCCTCCCCATCTCCGCCTTGTTCCAGACCAGCTCTTTCACCCTTCTCCTAAACTACCACCATCAGGGTCTATGCCCCGGGGGATGTCAACTCATAATGTCTTTCCCCTTCTGCAACCGTGCTGTTCTCGGACGGGGTCTAGGCGCCAAATCCTAACCACATTTGATTCAATAAAAAACTATACATATACTTTAGACATATGTGGAGGAAGGAGAGCCCAGAGCAAGAGAGGAGAAAGAGGGGAGGGGTTAGTGAGTGTTATCTGTGTAAATGAGAGCGTCGGTGTGTCTTGGTCTTGTCTATTGTCATTGGTGCTAATGTGTGTCATTGACTGTTATGTGTGTGTCTGTGTGTGTGCACTTGTTTTCAACTCCTGGTGGGTTCCATAACCTGAGATTCCACTCACGTCATGGGGACTGGTTTTACGTGGTGGGGCCCGAACACCGGACCCCACTGGTCCAAGCTTAATAATCAATGGGTAATGCTTTTCTAACGGTCCTTATGCAGTCTCTGTAAAAATATGGAAAGGACCCCTGGAGGTTTACTTTCCTGAAAAAAGTGTGTTATGTGTCGGAACCCTGGTGGTGGGTTGCGGGATATCAAGGAGGGGCACACTGGGGCAATTTCAGTCCAGCAGGCTGGAGCCAATCATGGAGCAGCACAACAGAGGAAATCAGGTGTCAGGCTAGAAAAAGGTGCAAGTGTGTGGTTCATTAGGCTGCAAGAAATCATGGAGGAGCACACTGAAGCGCACGCTTACAAACCACTGGTAAGTGCTGACTACAAGTCATGACTTCAAATTGTTATATAGAATGATTACAAATTATTTGTTGTTTGTGCAGCTTAGTCAAGAGTCCCTAATTGATGAAGTCGACTCAGATTCTGACGATTTAACTGTCAAGAAGAAACCTGTAAAAAAGTATGGAAAAAGAAAAATCAAAAACACTTTTCTTCAAGACTCGGAAAGTGACGAACCAAAGGCAAATAAGATTGTTATCATGCAGCTGCAAAAGAAGAAAAATGGGGGGCGAGTATACAGCAAGAGACACTTCTGCCTCTACTGTTCAATGTCCTGCCACAAAATGTCCCGTCATTTGACTAGAAAACATGGAAATGAAAGTGACGTAGCCAGAGCATTGGCTCTACCTGTGAAATCTAAAGCACGTAAACTTCAGTTTGATTTGATCAGGAATAGTGGAAACCGTGAGCACAATTTTGAGGTTTTAAAGGCCGGCATTGGAACTTTAGTCCCAGCTAAACAGCCAAATTGCCCAGTTAACCCTCTATGGCATGACTTTTTATTTTAGGGGGAAAAAAATATTTCAACACACTTTTTAAGAGCTCGTGGGTCCCTAATAACATATTGATCTTTACATTTGACCCCCCCCCACCCCCCCAATCAGATAATGGTTTGTTGCTTAAGGGCAACATTGTGCGACGAGGGTACTAAAACACCAAGGTTTTCAATATTACATTGAATTAGGAAAATAATAAAACAAATACATTAGAGAAGTTTTTATTCTTTTATTTTTCAAGCTCAACTTTTTTAAACGGGTACAGAGCACTCCAGATTGCAAAAACAAAAGCAAAAACAGTTCTGAGCCTCTAGTAAGTCACACAGCTGCGGGTCTCGGTAGCCTATTGTGTATGGAACAGCAAGAAGCAGTTGCTAGTGGCTGTGAAACATAGATGTTTCACAGCCAAGACAGAGACCTGAGACCAGGACTAATGTGAGAGGACTTCAGGACAGAGACCTGAGACCAGGACTAATGTGAGAGGACTTCAGGACAGAGACTTGAGACCAGGACTAATGTGAGAGGACTTCAGGACAGAGACCTGAGACCAGGACTAATGTGAGAGGACTTCAGGACAGAGACTTGAGACCAGGACTAATGTGAGAGGACTTCAGGACAGAGACCTGAGACCAGGACTAATGTGAGAGGACTTCAGGACAGAGACCTGAGACCTGGACTAATGTGAGAGGACTTCAGGACAGAGACCTGAGACCAGGACTAATGTGAGAGGACTTCAGGACAGAGACCTGAGACCAGGACTAATGTGAGAGGACTTCAGGACAGAGACCTGAGACCAGGACTAATGTGAGAGGACTTCAGGACAGAGACCTGAGACCTGGACTAATGTGAGAGGACTTCAGGACAGAGACCTGAGACCAGGACTAATGTGAGAGGACTTCAGGACAGAGACCTGAGACCAGGACTAATGTGAGAGGACTTCAGGACAGAGACCTGAGACCTGGACTAATGTGAGAGGACTTCAGGACAGAGACCTGAGACCAGGACTAATGTGAGAGGACTTCAGGACAGAGACCTGAGACCAGGACTAATGTGGGAGGACTTCAGGACAGAGACCTGAGACCAGGACTAATGTGAGAGGACTTCAGGACAGAGACCTGAGACCAGGACTAATGTGAGAGGACTTCAGGACAGAGACCTGAGACCAGGACTAATGTGAGAGGACTTCAGGACAGAGACCTGAGACCAGGACTAATGTGAGAGGACTTCAGGACAGAGACCTGAGACCAGGACTAATGTGAGAGGACTTCAGGACAGAGACCTGAGACCAGGACTAATGTGAGAGGACTTCAGGACAGAGACCTGAGACCAGGACTAATGTGGGAGAACTTCAGGACAGAGACCTGAGACCAGGACTAATGTGAGAGGACTTCAGGACAGAGACCTGAGACCAGGACTAATGTGAGAGGACTTCAGGACAGAGACCTGAGACCAGGACTAATGTGGGAGGACTTCAGGACAGAGACCTGAGACCAGGACTAATGTGAGAGGACTTCAGGACAGAGACCTGAGACCAGGACTAATGTGAGAGGACTTCAGGACAGAGACCTGAGACCAGGACTATCGATTGGAATGTCCCTAACTCCTTCATTCTTGGACCCGTAAAACGTTATTGCATCCATTTCCTACAAGCAATAGTAGATAGATCAGAATGGAAGATAGAACAGCAAAAAACATTGAGTGTGGTGTTGATTATCCATTCAAGCACATCCCCAACCAGCAGCATTACACTGCCCAAACAAAAGTGCTACAACTGCATGATGTTGCCTTGAGGCAACAAACCTAAACGTGCAGTTTTTGTATATAAATGGAAACAAAAAACATATATTAACAATCAAATATGCTTCTTAACATATTCATGCACAGTCACATATTTATTTTATCAAGTTTTTCGAATTTAAACATGTAGAAAAGTTATATTTATCCTACCTTTTTCTGGCACTGTGTCACTTGTGACTCTGCTTCCTGAAAGGACTGCTCCACCCCCAGACAATTGCCCCCACCCACTTCAGAACTTGATTTAATTGGACAGAAACATGTCTAGTAATTTTATAAAAATAAAAAATAAAAAAAAACATTAAAGGGCCAGTGTAAGAGCCAAAAGATTGGTTTGTTGCCCGAGGGCAACAGTATGCCATAGAGGGTTAAATCCAGTGAGTTTTTGCACTGTATAGACTGTGGGGCATTGCTTAAGCGAAAGTCGCTGTGGAGGCATGTGGCCAGGTGCCGGCTTTCACAGAAAGATGCCCAGGCTAAACCAGGTAGAAGTAGGGTCCAGTCCCTCTGCTCCCTAGCCCAGCCTGTACCGGAGGGCATCAGCAAAAAGCTGTGGTCTTTAATTTCGGCAATGCATCAGGATGAGGTCACGGGTGTTGTCAAAGCAGAAAAGGGGATTCTGAGACTCGGAGAGCACCTGTACTTAAAACACGGGCATGATAAGACAAAGCATGATTACATTAGGCAGAAAATGAGAGAAGTCGGTAGGTTAATTAACGAAGCAAAAACCGCAGGGAAACTGAAAACAATTAAGGATTTCTTTATTCCTTCCAACTTTAACCATGTGATTGATGCAGTCAGGTCTGTGGCTGGATATGATGAGGAAACAAATCAATACAAGACTCCATCCTTGGCCCTCAAACTCGGCCATAGCCTCAGAAAGCTAGCAGATATTCTTGAATGTGACTCAAAAATGGAGCATTGTGTTGATGAACTATTTATTAAAAACCTCCAACGAAGCCGGCTGCTTTTTGAGAAGAGGTGGGACGTCTGTGTTTCTTCTGCTGCCCTACAGACCCTCCGGCAAGCCAAGTGGAACACTCCGGACCTGCTCCCTCTGACTGAGGACGTTAGAGCCATGCATGCACATATTGAGGTATGTCGACCTGAATATGTGCAAACCCTAATAAGTGAGCCAACGTCTAAGCATTGGTCTAAACTGGCAGTTTTGACTCTTTGTGAGGTCATCATTTTCAATCGAAGAAGGGAAGGTGAGGTTTCAAAGATGCCACTGACAGCCTTTACCTTAAGAAGTAAGACTGGGATCCATTCTGACATTGCTCTGGGACTGTCCCAACTTGAGAAAAAGCTGTGTCAGCATTTTCAACGCATTGAAATTAAAGGGAAAAGAAGTCGGAAAGTGCCGGTTCTTTTGACTCCTGAAATGATTGCTTCGATGGAGGTGCTGGTGGAGAACAGAAGGGCCTGTTCCATCTCTGACCATAACCCATACTTCTTTTCCCGCCCGGGCGCAGACACCCACATCAGGGGATCAGACTCCCTACGCCAGGTAGCCAAAGAATGTGGTGCGGTGCATCCAGAGATGCTATCCTCAACCAAACTTAGAAAGCACATAGCTACTATGTCTACAGTTCTCAATATGAAAGAGAATGAGATGGACATACTTGCCAACTTCCTCGGCCATGACATTCGCATCCACAGGCAATATTACAGACTACCAGAGGGGACACTGGAGCTGGCCAAAATCAGCAAAGTGTTGATGGCCATGGAGCAGGGAAGAGTGACGGAATTTGAAGGAAAGAGCCTCGACCAGATACAAATTGAGCCTGAAGGTAATTCTTGATATTATTAAAATATGTATAATTTTTTTCCCCTAAAGGCCACTTGTATTTTTATTTTCTGTGCGACAGGGAGAGCAGTAGAGATCCTCTCACAAACGGACGGGCTAAAAGAAACTTCAAGCGGAGAACCTTCAACCATTCATCCAGATGCACCCCATGGTAGTGGCAGTGCCCCTTCTGGTAAGTGTACCAGGTGGGGGATTACAGCCAGGCTGCTTGGTCCTCACCCTGGGAGTGTATATTGCTAATATATTTTTATTTCTCTCCCTAGAACGTGTAAGAAAGCCATGGTCTGCATCTGAGGTGAAGGCTGTGGAGAAGACCATGACACCTTTCATACAGACTGGAAAGGTCCCTGGGAAGTCTCACTGCCTGGCCTGCATTAATGCCTCACCAGATGACCTTAGACATCGGACATGGAGTGGCATTAAATTCTATGTCAAAAATAGAATCACTGCAATTCGAAAACAAAATCTAAAATAAAATTCCTTTAAAATAGTTGTTTGGTTTCTATTGACTGTTTTGTATTACTTAAAGTCTTGGTAAAAAAAGATTATGTCTATGGGTCCCATTCTGAACGGCCCTGTCAAAGGGACCCACCAGGTAACAAAAACGTGTATGTGTGTGTGTGTGTGTGTGTGCATGTGTGTGCGCGTGGTTTTTGCTTCGACCAATCTTTTCAAACCAAGCACAGGTTTTTCTTGTTTTCTCTTTGTTGTATCTGGTGCACGTTTGAAATAAAATTAACAAATGAGATTCTGTATAGCACAATTACTGTAATCTTGAAAATATTGTGTATATGTATTATTAATGTGCTGTCAGATTACCGCCAATCCATATACAATCCTAATAATACCCTTTTTTTTGTCTTTACGAGACCCTCCAAATTAAAATAAAGAAAAGAAACTGCTAACTAGTAACTATCTTTAAAGGCCAGTTGTCAGCCTTGTCATTCGATGCCACAGATCAAACTTGCGTTGGTTTTAAATGGCTTTTGCTGAAGTCTGACGCCTCGTGAATCCTCCGAGGGTCACGTCGCCATCTCTCCGTCATCCGCTGCCCACGCCGGTTTGACACGATCGTCTTTGACAATGGCGCTCCCGGCTCATCCACGCCGTAGCTGTCACAGGAACAAAAAGAAACGGTGGCCTTTTCTTCTCCCGGCTTCACAAGAGCAGGTGAACGTACAGACACGCCACTTAGAGCCGCTTAAATAGGGCTCCCCACCGCGCGCTAATGAGGATGCTAACCAGACGCATCGCCCATCGCCCGCTAATGACACGGATCCGGCACTGAGACGCATGATTGACAGGTCACAGCGGGAGGGGGCGTGGTCACGAGGAGCGAGCTAATTGCGGGAGGAAGTTAGAGTATGGAATGTAGAGATTGTTCTGCAGCTAAACCGGAGAGTGGCGTTATCGTGTTGCTTCACAGAAGAGAAAAAAAAAAGGGTTAAAAAAAAAATGCAATTAGATTTATTTGTGTATATCCCTAAATCTTTTTAGTTTGTTGAATATTTGGTTGGGACGGTACATAATATCCATTGGTCATCCCACAGTCACACAGTCAATCACCCTTAACCTTTGTACATGTTTTTAGTGCAGGGCCAACCGGAGCATCGCAACCATCGAAACCTACGCAGACACGGGGAGAACATGCAAACTTCACTCTCCACTGTTCCGACCAGGATTCGAACCCAGAACCGTCCTGCTGAGAAGGGAGAGGGCTATCCACTCATCCACCGTGCCGCCCGACGTCACAAAGTTGTTGATTCCTCAGCAACGGATCAGAGAATGGAACAGTTTGATAATGAATCTTATCTTGAGCACATGTTAACTCAGCTGTAAATACTTCCGAACCAAGTGCAATTAGAGCTCTAGAGTTTTGTTTTATTCTATTTTATTATCTTACCGTATTTTGTTATTTATTTGTATTATTATTATGTTGAATAATAGATAATAGAGTTTGATTTGCGTGATCTTATTTCCTACTTTATATTCTGCTGATGACTTTGAAATGTAAGGACTGTCTTATCTTAAAATCCTCTCTCATTTTATTAGTTTTAAGGCAAGTTGGTGGTGGGAGGGGCTGATGGCACAGACTGGTTGCCTCGCTTCTGTCAGTGTGCCCCAGGGCAGCTGTGGCTACAATAATAGTTCATCACCACTGTGTTTGGAGTGAATGAATAATGACATGTGAAGCTTCTTTGAGAGTCCAAAATGTGCTTTTTAAAACCAATGCATTATCATTATTATTATTACTATTACACAAGTTGACAGCCAAAAAATGGTCAGGGGTTTCTCAACTGATTTAGACTAATGTTGGTGTTCTAAGTAAGTAAGTAAGTAAGTAAGCTTTATTTATATACCGCCTTTCACAGACCAGAGTCACAAAGCGGTTTACAATTGTTATTTTTTGAGCACTTGTCCTCTCACTCCACACAGAGATGGGAGCGGGGTCCGAATATCACATGCATTTTGCTCTATCAGGTCAACTTTTTGAGATACAGCCATAGTGTTACGGATTATGTACGTCTACGTCATTATGAATGAAGTAAATAAAAACTGAATGACTTTTACTTTTACTTTTATTTCTTGAGGAAAACGGAAAAAACGTCAAGGGTTTCTCAGCTGATGATCCGCAGAAATTTGTTTTTTACGTAAAATCGATTAAAAAAATATTTCTGTAGCAAAAAATCCTGACCTGATTGAGCAAAACCAAGGTCATTTTCGGACTCAGAGCATCAAAATAAATTCAGCTGGAAAACCCTGGACTATTTTCAATAAATATTTTTTTGTTACCCAGTGTAATTATCATTAATAAGGGAAACTCCTGCTTTGGTCCATCTCTAGTCCATCTCTAGTACCAGTCTCTAGTCCATCTCTAGTCCCAGTCTTTTGTCCATCTCTAGTCCCAGTCTTCAGTCCATCTCTAGTCCCAGTCCAGGTCCCGTCGGTGGTGTCTGTGCGCACACAGCGGGGGGGCGTGGCTAATTGCAGAGTTAAAGAACAGCGCGGCGGAGGTTTGTGATGCTAATGGGGGCGCGGCGGTGCACTTTTGCTCTCGGATCGAACAGGATGCTATTGATCGCGGCGTTGTTTATTTGGCCGGGATGCGGCGCCCGGACAAAGGTTACGGCGCGTCGATGGGAGGTTGATGGTTGTGGCCTTTAGGAGCGAGCAAGCGGCGAGCGAACGGCGAGCGCAGCAGGAGACGGCGGCTGATGATCAAACCTCATCAACTTTACATGCACCAGTCCACTCAGCAGCTTTTAGTCAATGTGCATCCAAAGAAAGACTTGTTTTGTAAGGATTCTTTTTGAGGGGACACGAGGTGAATTTTAGTTTTTTTTATATTTGTAAAGTATGTAATTAGTATTTATTTATATAGCGCCTTTCACAGACCAGAGTCACAAAGCTCTAATTGTTGTCGGCATTTGTCTGTCACTCCACACAGAGATGGGAGCGGGGCCAGTACAGGAGGAACATGCCAGAACTATTGTACATGTTTTGAGTGGCTGGAGAAACCGGAGCACCCAGAGGAAACCTAGGCAGACACTGGGAGAACATGCAAACTCCACTCAGAAAGCACAGTTCATATAGAAGGCAACTCAAAGTGCTGAACGAAACAAGATACAGACAATAAAACACATTCAAATCATAAATAATGACAGAACATAAACAGAGTAACGATAAAATCCTTCAGTTGTTTGCAGCAAACAACACTTTTTTCAAACTGGATTTGAACATATTCAGGGAAGCCTGTCTCACATTTTCAGGAAGACTGTTCCAGATTGTAATTGCGTTAATCTGAATTGCTTTGTTAAGATTACGAGATCCTTTATCCGTCCCACAGTGGGGAAATGTCAGTGTTGCATTACAAGTTACAGAATGAATCCGAATCAGAATCATTTTTATTGCTACGTAAGTAACAAAAGTCACCACTTGGAAATTGCTTTGATGAGATGAGATTCATTTAAATGCCATTTGCAGTAAAACCACATTGGAAAACTGTGCAAGACTACCCCGGTGTGCACCAGAAGACGACACACCAGAGCTCTTGCCACAGAGCAGAGCAATGAGGACTTAAGTATAGGCTCAGCTCCATAGTTTAAAACTTTAATCTTCTTTACCTTTTTTTTTGCGAAGAAGCAATAAAGAATAAAGAAGTATAAAATAGTGTACTCTCATGCAAAAACTATACTTCAATGAATACATCTGTGAACTGCATATATTCAGGGTGAATACCTAAAGATACAATCCTTACGTTGTTTGCAGCTAAACAGAACTGTTTAAGCTGGATATGAACATTGTCAGAGAAGAAGCCTGTCTCACATTTTCAGGAACAGATTTTAGCAGCATGAATCTGAAATGTGGAAAGCCCTCTGGTGTGTAATGTCTGGTTTACACTGAGATAGTCATGCAATGTGGTTTTACAGCAAATGGCAAAAACAAAACTTGAATCTTGCTGCCTCCTCATGTTTAGTTCTTTGAGATGAATGGATCCTTTATTTGGCCCACAGTGGGGAAATGTCAGAGTTGCATTACAAGTAACAGAATGAATGAGGAAGTGAATGTTAAAAGAGAGAGCCATTGGTCCTTAAGGGGCAGATGACCAACGGGCCAAAAACGCCGGGACTTCTAGTGCTAATAAATCAACATTACGCACAGTGGACACCTCGGCACCACTGACCGTCGCGTTCACACACTCATGATTCATCTCTGAAGAGTGACTTTACTCTGGACAGTGACTCCAGCAACGCCCTTTTCATACCGACTCACCAGCGACAGCGTTCACAAAGAAATGCCGAAGGGGAAAACAGTAAGGAAACAGTCATAAATATTTGACTAATGAGGAAGAGTCTCTCCTCAAGAAAACTTTCCTTTGTGCCTCTGGAAAATGTGAATGTTTTTAGTTTGAAAGTAGACCATGTGTTTTAGACAGATTAAACTACAACATTTCTTCTCTGAGGCTGCACCATGTTTTGCTCCACCACAATGAACGCCTCAAATACTTTGTGTAGGCTTGTGGAAAGTGCAAGCCCCGGTGATCCAAGATGGCTTGTGCTCAGTAGCGCATGGGACTTCACGGGCGCTGGGCATCGTCCGGTACTCCCGGTTCTGGCTCCGATAGCTTCTCACGCAGCGACAGAAGTAGTGACAGTCGCTGAAAGCCTGTTGTGATGAAGTGGCCGGAACTACTTGCGGATTAATCTACACACCTGAATTAAAAGCACAAATTGCGTTGACAAAAGGCAGCGGTCATTATTGGTTTGAGAGGTTGTTAACTCAAGAACTAATAACCGGTAGAACGTTTTGAAATTATGTTCAAATCAATGGTGCGTTCTTCTGCTGCTGTGAGGAGCTGTATATTAATCTACAGTATTTGATGAGCGGGTCTTCATGAATGACATGGTCCTGCAGACGGCGATGGGCGAGGCTGATTACTCCGATGCTCCACGCTGTGAGGATCCGCTCTGCATGGACCACACACGCTCAGACTGACAGCTTCACTCTCTCACAACAGGGAGTTTCACTAATGACAGAATAATGGAGGTTCAACATGACCACGGGGCAAACATATGTGTCAGGACGTCCGGGCGGCGGGTGGGAACAGGCTGCTGTTATGTTAGGCCTGCTCAAATTAGACATTATTATGCAAAATTGGCTGTTTTGGCTTTTTTTTACCATGTTACACCACACGCAACATTATTAGTCAATCAAAAACAGACCTGGGGTTGTTTTCAGCTCCATCCACGCTAATAACAAGAACACAAACATGTCTCCTCTCTCTTTTTGTCTGAATGCTCATGTCTCCAACCTGCTCTGTTGTGTTAGTTAGTTATCTATTTATTTTTTTCAAAACACAAGATACAAATATCGGTTATCAAATGTAAAACATGTCACAGGTTATGAAAAGGAGGCTCGGTGAAGCAAATGCTTTACATCATATTGGATGGGAACAAACATTCTGTGATCCTTTAATGAGAAAGTGAACCCCAATGTGGTTCTTTAGTTTCCACACTGTCCTTTAAGACATTTGTTGGTAATGAGCGGACAGAGACGTTTGGAAACAGGCTTTGAGAGAAACTATTCAATTCAACTCGATTCCATTTGGTTTTGTGTAAAGCCCTAAACAAAGATGTCGATTCACCAACAGAGAGAATCACACACAGTTAAAACCTTAGACTGTAAATATCAACGTGATCGTATTATTACTCTGTCTCCAAAATAAGTTTTAAACTCAAAAAGTGCGTGAGTTTGTCATGTGAGATGAACCTTGCCAACTCCCTGGTCACTTTCTAACCGAGAATCATTGCTATTTCTTTGTGAAACGGATATTTTCTCAAAGCTGACCCGGCTGCAATTGTTCATCCAGGTCTTTTCTACTTTAAAAACGCCAGAGTAAATACTGTGGATCATGTTTAATCATGAAAAACATTCTCCTTTATTCGAAAGCATCCGCGACACTTCTCTCTTTAGAGCCATCTTTTATACACAGTAGCATGAGCTCAAGGACACTGCGAGTCTGACACCAGCGCCACACCAAACCGGCCATCATTCTCCACATATTTTCTTTTTGTATCCGCTGACAACGAGGTAGAAAAACTGTTCCTTCAAAACGCTGTTCCGTGTCCGTTCATCTTCTCCCATTCACCCACGAGGGCCATCCAACAAAGCCGGGCGCCCGCTGAATAAGAGCGCGAGCTGCTCTCTGCTTTCCTCGAATCATTTCCCTTCACCTGCAAAAGTACAACAACAAAAAAGACAGAATTGTGAGTGTGTGGCTGGTCGTTTGTGCGGCAGAGGCGGGAGACTGAATACGGCTCCGGAGAGGGGGAAAAAACGGATTCCTTTTCAACTTGACGGGCGAATAAAAGGCAATAGCAAAGTTCAATGGCTCCTTCCACCTGCCGTTTGTCTGCGAGTGCGACGTTTTGTAGTAGTCGCGGTGTTGTCGGAGGAGGCTGTGTGGTTAAGGTCAGCGAGGGGCTTGGAAAAGTACAGCGGAATGAAGTACAAATGTAGTGCTTTTCTTTACATACTGTAGGCGTGCTGAAGGCTTGTCATTCCCACCGATGTCTCTAGTTTACAGATGCTTCTAATCATGTTGGATCATCACAGTGTAACCCAAACACAAATTGCAAAAAGTAATAAATAAAATACTAAAACATTCCACGGATAATAATAATGCATCGGTTTTATACAGCGCTTTTTTGGACACTCAAAGACGCCATTATTCATTCACTCCTCACACGGTGGTGATAAACTGCTATTGTAGCCATAGCTGCCCTGGGGCACACTGACAGAAGCGAGGCAACCAGTCTGTGCCATCGGCCCCTCCGACCACCACCAACCATCCACACACACACCAGACTCACTCTAGGCAATGGGGGTGAAGTGTCTTGCCTAAGGCCACAACAACAGTTTGGCACTTTACAGCCACCCCACTGTGGCACCTGGTGTTCCCAGAGGTTAAGTGTCTTGCCTAAGGGCACAACGACAGCAGACATCAGTGGGAGTCGATGGTGAAAGTCTTGAGGTGGGCTCGAAAATGAATGAAAACCCAAACCTTTTTCAAATCACGCCCGTGTTTATTCAAGGCCAGGCCATTTTACATGAACAGTAGTCCCTCGCTATAATGTGGGTCACCTTTCATGGTCCCGTTGTTTTGCAAATGTATTTGTGAACAATATTGCATGTTTTTTAAATCATTTTTTTGCATGTATACTCCAACAACATTATACAACGTCATGTAACCTCTTGTACAACATGATTGTTACCATTATTTAAAGTCAGAAGAAAATAATCATAATAATGAAGCGGAAATTCAGACTGGAAGAACTAAACTCACAGCGCTCCAAGTCCTCCCACTGCTGCGTCACGGCAACAATAGCAGTCAATCACACTCAGCTGTAGCGCCACACTGCCCTCACCTGGCAGCAATCAGGTACTGCCCCATCAAGCTTCAAAAGATTATTTTCCGGCAAATAAATTTGCTAAACATTTCTCTTGTTCTGGCTTCAATTCCTTGATATTTGGATTGAACCAGAACGAATTTCTTTTACTATCGCATTCTCTGACAAATTACAACCAGCTAATTCAGCACATACTCTTGACGTCACCGACACCGACCTACAACACCCGCCTCCCCCGCTCTCTGATTGGTCGAACGGGATCCGAGGAAACTGCAGCCACTAGGATCAAACCCATGTAGGAAATGATCATGGACCAGAGTTTACACATGGTAAGACCAGACGTACATCTAGGAAATTATCATGGACCAGAGTTTACACATGGTAAAACCCAGACGTACATGTAGGAAATGATCACGGACCAGAGTTTACACATGGTACGACCAGACGTACATGTAGGGAATGATCACGGACCAGAGTTTACACATGGTAAGACCAGACGTACATGTAGGGAATGATCACGGACCAGAGTTTACACATGGTAAGACCAGACGTACATGTAGGAAATGATCACGGACCAGAGTTTACACATGGTACGACCAGACGTACATGTAGGAAATGATCACGGACCAGAGTTTACACATGGTACGACCAGACGTACATCTAGGAACCGATCACGGACCAGAGTTTACACATGGTAAGACCCAGACGTACATGTAGGGAATGATCACGGACCAGAGTTTACACATGGTAAGACCCAGACGTACATCTAGGAAATGATCACGGACCAGAGTTTACACATGGTAAGACCCAGACGTGCATGTAGGGAATGATCACGGACCAGAGTTTACACATGGTAAGACCCAGACGTACATCTAGGAAATGATTATGGACCAGAGTTTACACATGGTAAGACCCAGACGTACATGTAGGAAATGATCACGGACCAGAGTTTACACATGGTAAGACCCAGACGTACATCTAGGAAATTATCACGGACCAGAGTTTACACATGGTAAGACCCAGACGTGCATGTAGGGAATGATCACGGACCAGAGTTTACACATGGTAAGACCCAGACGTACATCTAGGAAATGATCATGGACCAGAGTTTACACATGGTAAGACCCAGACGTACATGTAGGAAATGATCACGGACCAGAGTTTACACATGGTAAGACCAGACATACATGTAGGAAATGATCATGGACCAGAGTTCACACATGGTAAGACCAGACATACATGTAGGAAATGATCATGGACCAGAGTTTACACATGGTAAGACCAGACGTACATGTAGGAAATAATCACGGACCAGAGTTTACACATTGTAAGACCCAGACGTACATGTAGGGAATGATCACGGACCAGAGTTTACACATGGTAAGAGCAGACGTACATGTAGGGAATGATCACGGACCAGAGTTCACACATGGTAAGACCCAGACGTACATGTAGGGAATGATCACGGACCAGAGTTTACACATGGTAAGACCCAGACGTACATGTAGAAAATGATCACGGACCAGAGGTCACACATGGTAAGACCCAGACGTACATGTAGGAAATGATCACGGACCAGAGTTCACACATGGTAAGACCCAGACGTACATGTAGGGAATGATCACGGACCAGAGTTTACACATGGTAAGACCCAGACGTACATCTAGGAAATGATCACGGACCAGAGTTTACACATGGTAAGACCAGACGTACATGTAGGGAATGATCACGGACCAGAGTTTACACATGGTAAGACCCAGACGTACATGCAGGGAATGATCACGGACCAGAGTTCACACATGGTAAGACCCAGACGTACATGTAGGGAATGATCACGGACCAGAGTTCACACATGGTAAGACCCAGACGTACATGTAGGGAATGATCACGGACCAGAGTTCACACATGGTAAGACCCAGACGTACATGTAGGGAATGTTCACGGACCAGAGTTTACACATGGTAAGACCCAGACGTACATCTAGGAAATGATCACGGACCAGAGTTTACACATGGTAAGACCAGACGTACATGTAGGGAATGATCACGGACCAGAGTTTACACATGGTAAGACCCAGACGTACATGCAGGGAATGATCACGGACCAGAGTTCACACATGGTAAGACCCAGACGTACATGTAGGGAATGATCACGGACCAGAGTTCACACATGGTAAGACCCAGACGTACATGTAGGGAATGATCACGGACCAGAGTTTACACATGGTAAGACCCAGACGTACATGTAGGAAATGACCACGGACCAGAGTTCACACATGGTAAGACCCAGACGTACATGTAGGAAATGATCACGGACCAGAGTTCACACATGGTAAGACCCAGACGTACATGTAGGGAATGATCACGGACCAGAGTTCACACATGGTAAGACCCAGACGTACATGTAGGGAATGATCACGGACCAGAGTTTACACATGGTAAGACCCAGACGTACATGTAGGGAATGATCACGGACCAGAGTTTACACATGGTAAGACCCAGACGTACATGTAGGAAATGATCATGGACAAGAGTTTACACATGGTAAGACCCAGACGTACATGTAGGAAATGATCACGGACCAGAGTTTACACATGGTAAGACCCAGACGTACATGTAGGGAATGATCACGGACCAGAGTTTACACATGGTAAGACCCAGACGTACATGTAGGGAATGATCACGGACCAGAGTTCACACATGGTAAGACCCAGATGTACATGTAGGGAATGATCACGGACCAGAGTTTACACATGGTAAGACCCAGACGTACATGTAGGGAATGATCACGGACCAGAGTTCACACATGGTAAGACCCAGACGTACATGTAGGAAATGATCACGGACAAGAGTTTACACATGGTAAGACCCAGACGTACATGTAGGAAATGATCACGGACCAGAGTTTACACATGGTAAGACCCAGACGTACATGTAGGGAATGATCACGGACCAGAGTTTACACATGGTAAGACCCAGACGTACATGTAGGGAATGATCACGGACCAGAGTTTACACATGGTAAGACCCAGACGTACATGTAGGGAATGATCACGGACCAGAGTTTACACATGGTAAGACCCAGACGTACATGTAGGGAATGTTCACGGACCAGAGTTTACACATGGTAAGACCCAGACGTACATCTAGGAAATGATCACGGACCAGAGTTTACACATGGTAAGACCAGACGTACATGTAGGGAATGATCACGGACCAGAGTTTACACATGGTAAGACCCAGACGTACATGTAGGAAATGATCACGGACCAGAGTTTCACACATGGTAAGACCCAGACGTACATGTAGGAAATGATCACGGACCAGAGTTCACACATGGTAAGACCCAGACGTACATGTAGGGAATGATCACGGACCAGAGTTCACACATGGTAAGACCCAGACGTACATGTAGGGAATGATCACGGACCAGAGTTTACACATGGTAAGACCCAGACGTACATGTAGGGAATGATCACGGACCAGAGTTTACACATGGTAAGACCCAGACGTACATGTAGGAAATGATCACGGACAAGAGTTTACACATGGTAAGACCCAGACGTACATGTAGGAAATGATCACGGACCAGAGTTTACACATGGTAAGACCCAGACGTACATGTAGGGAATGATCACGGACCAGAGTTTACACATGGTAAGACCCAGACGTACATGTAGGAAATGATCACGGACCAGAGTTTACACATGGTAAGACCCAGACGTACATGTAGGAAATGATCACGGACCAGAGTTTACACATGGTAAGACCCAGACGTACATGTAGGAAATGATCACGGACAAGAGTTTACACATGGTAAGACCCAGACGTACATGTAGGAAATGATCACGGACCAGAGTTTACACATGGTAAGACCCAGACGTACATGTAGGGAATGATCACGGACCAGAGTTTACACATGGTAAGACCCAGACGTACATGTAGGAAATGATCACGGACCAGAGTTTACACATGGTAAGACCCAGACGTACATGTAGGAAATGATCACGGACCAGAGTTTACACATGGTAAGACCCAGACGTACATGTAGGGAATGATCACGGACCAGAGTTTACACATGGTAAGACCCAGACGTACATGTAGGAAATGATCACGGACCAGAGTTTACACATGGTAAGACCCAGACGTACATGTAGGAAATGATCATGGACAAGAGTTTACACATGGTAAGACCCAGACGTACATGTAGGAAATGATCACGGACCAGAGTTTACACATGGTAAGACCCAGACGTACATGTAGGGAATAATCACGGACCAGAGTTCACACATGGTAAGACGAGGCTGCTTACGAACCCTTCCAGTATCACTCTTGCACGGATGAGCCATTGCACGATTTACAACCACAGTTTGCAAAGTCAACAAGTTTGCCGCTCCGTAAGCAACACATGTGAAATGGATGTGGATATTTTCTCCTCTCACCTGCGTCGGAGCGTATGCAGCGGTGATGAACGAGCCGACGCCAACGGGACGTAATGTATAGTCCTCCACAGGCCTCCGCCGCCCGAGCCGGGGCACGCAGCTGCAGGTCCACCCCGCTTTAGCCCCAGCTGATTCATCACCAGGTCAGCACGTGCAGCAGACACACAGAGGGGGAATGTAAAGGATGGGAGACGGCTATGGTTCTGGGGGATACTGTATACTGTACCCCAATACTACATACTTCAGAAATAAATGCAGACATTTCAGTGTAAGTAGTGTCAACTTTATGCGAGATATGTCATACTAGCTTCTTTGTTATGCTAAAGATTTTATACTAGCTTCTACATTATGCTAAAGCCAGAGATTTTATGCTAGCTTTTTTATTATGCTAAAGCTAGAGATTTTATGCTAATGTCTTTATTATGCTAAAGCTAGAGATGTTATGCTAATTTCTTTATTGTGCTAAAGCCAGAGATTTTATACTAGCTTATTTATAATGCTAAAGCCAGAGATTTTATACTAGCTGCTTTATTATGCTAAAGCTAGAGTTTTTATACTAGCTTCTTTATTATGCTAAAGCTAGAGATTTTATACTAGCTGCTTTATTATGCTAAAGCTAGAGATTTTATACTAGCTTCTTTATTATGCTAAAGCTAGAGATTTTATACTAGCTTCTTTATTATGCTAAAGCTAGAGATTTTAGACTAGCTTCTTTATTATGCTAAAGCTAGAGATTTTATACTAGCTTCTTTATTATGCTAAAGCTAGAGATTTTATACTAGCTTCTTGATTATGCTAAAGCTAGAGATTTTATACTAGCTTCTTGATTATGCTAAAGCTAGAGATTTTATACTAGCTTCTTGATTATGCTAAAGCTAGAGATTTTATACTAGCTTCTTGATTATGCTAAAGCTAGAGATTTTATGCTAGCTTCTTTATTATGCTAAAGCTAGAGATAGGTCAGAAAGGTCTTGTCTGTGGAGGGAATCAAACCCTAGACCTTTCTGCGGTGAAGCACAAGATGAGAGATAAACATTAAAACATAACTATGGGTACGCTTTGTGTTTTTGTATGACATTTAATAAGAGCATTTGAATATAACAGAAGATCAAGTCAGAAAGTTACAACATACTAATACGTTTTGTGAAGGGCAAGAGAGTTTTGGTGGCAGTAACATCCTTTTAAGAATATATATAATGTGTTTTTCTTTTTATATGCAGCCAAACCTTAAATATACATAATTTATGTTGACTAAAATCACTATTTTTGCACTTATAACCACATATCATCAAAGCAGTTTTCCTCACCCTGTAATTAGATACACTTGTCGTCTATACTTTTGGGACGTGATTGAGAATATGACCAGAAAAGAAGACCAAGATATTCAAGAGTTCCAATAAATAATATTTCATTATCTTTACAATCAAATACTATACAAAACTCTCTGAGCCAAACTAACTGTCCCTCCAGGCCTGAAAAGGGACCCCCGGGTACTCACAGGTACTCGGCAAAGTCCTGTCTCTGTCACAGACTTCATCCCGTGCAGACTGCATTGATATATATTGTAGGAACCAGAATGTTAATATGGTAAGGAAACAACCCGTTTGTGTGAATGAGTGTGAATGAGTGTGAATGGGGGTGAGGGTGGGAGGGTTTTGGAATGGAGCACTAATTGTAAGTGTATCTTGTGTTTTTATGTTGATTTAATAAAAAATTAAAAAAAAAAAAAAAAAAAAAAAAAAAAGTCCTGTCTCTGTCCCTGGCTCAGCCTCACTCACAACGTCCTTCAAAACAGTTTTATTATAATGTGTAGAAGAAGAGGAAGTGCCTCCGAAGACGTCCTTTTTGCTCCATTTATAGTAAGACCGGAGAGCCTGGTCTGGGTCTGGTCTGGTCTCATCTCCTTCCCCTCTCTGGATAAGACGTTGATACATGGTTGAAAGAGTGTTGTTGTATCGGCGTGTTGGTGTACAGTATGTGCTGTAACTTACTGCTCTGTATTGAAGTTTAAAATCTCATTTCCTTGTTGTATGGACATTCTTTGAGGGTCAGCACTAGATCATACGGAATCAGGACGGAAGCGGAAGAAAATATACCAAACTGCTTATTCATGCCTAAACTTAACCAGCCATTCCCATCAAATAACCCCAACCCACCCTTAACCCTAACCTTAACCATCTTACTCAGACCCACCTTAACCCTAACCATAACCATCTTACTCAGACCCACCTTAACCCTAACCTTAACCATCTTACTCAGACCACCTTAACCCTAACCATAACCATCTTACTCAGACCACCTTAACCCTAACCTTAACCATCTTACTCAGACCACCTTAACCCTAACCTTAACCATCTTACTCAGACCACCTTAACCCTAACCTTAACCATCTTACTCAGACCACCTTAACCCTAACCTTAACCATCTTACTCAGACCCACCTTAACCCTAACCTTAACCATCTTACTCAGACCCACCTTAACCCTAACCTTAACCATCTTACTCAGACCACCTTAACCCTAACCTTAACCATCTTACTCAGACCCACCTTAACCCTAACCTTAACCATCTTACTCAGACCCACCTTAACCCTAACCTTAACCATCTTACTCAGACCACCTTAACCCTAACCTTAACCATCTTACTCAGACCACCTTAACCCTAACCTTAACCATCTTACTCAGACCACCTTAACCCTAACCTTAACCATCTTACTCAGACCCACCTTAACCCTAACCTTAACCATCTTACTCAGACCCACCTTAACCCTAACCTTAACCATCTTACTCAGACCACCTTAACCCTAACCTTAACCATCTTACTCAGACCACCTTAACCCTAACCTTAACCATCTTACTCAGACCACCTTAACCCTAACCTTAACCATCTTACTCAGACCACCTTAACCCTAACCTTAACCATCTTACTCAGACCACTTTAACCCTAACCTTAACCATCTTACTCAGACCCACCTTAACCCTAACCTTAACCATCTTACTCAGACCGCCTTAACCCTAACCTTAACCATCTTACTCAGACCCACCTTAACCCTAACCTTAACCATCTTACTCAGACCACCTTAACCCTAACCTTAACCATCTTACTCAGACCACCTTAACCCTAACCTTAACCATCTTACTCAGACCACCTTAACCCTAACCTTAACCATCTTACTCAGACCCACCTTAACCCTAACCTTAACCATCTTACTCAGACCCACCTTAACCCTAACCATAACCATCTTACTCAGACCCACCTTAACCCTAACCTTAACCATCTTACTCAGACCACCTTAACCCTAACCATAACCATCTTACTCAGACCACCTTAACCCTAACCTTAACCATCTTACTCAGACCACCTTAACCCTAACCTTAACCATCTTACTCAGACCACCTTAACCCTAACCTTAACCATCTTACTCAGACCACCTTAACCCTAACCTTAACCATCTTACTCAGACCCACCTTAACCCTAACCTTAACCATCTTACTCAGACCCACCTTAACCCTAACCTTAACCATCTTACTCAGACCCACCTTAACCCTAACCTTAACCATCTTACTCAACCCACCTTGACCCTAACCTTAACCATCTTACTCAGACCACCTTAACCCTAACCTTAACCATCTTACTCAGACCACCTTAACCCTAACCTTAACCATCTTACTCAGACCACCTTAACCCTAACCTTAACCATCTTACTCAGACCCACCTTAACCCTAACCTTAACCATCTTACTCAGACCCACCTTAACCCTAACCTTAACCATCTTACTCAGACCACCTTAACCCTAACCTTAACCATCTTACTCAGACCACCTTAACCCTAACCTTAACCATCTTACTCAGACCACCTTAACCCTAACCTTAACCATCTTACTCAGACCACCTTAACCCTAACCTTAACCATCTTACTCAGACCACTTTAACCCTAACCTTAACCATCTTACTCAGACCCACCTTAACCCTAACCTTAACCATCTTACTCAGACCGCCTTAACCCTAACCTTAACCATCTTACTCAGACCCACCTTAACCCTAACCTTAACCATCTTACTCAGACCACCTTAACCCTAACCTTAACCATCTTACTCAGACCACCTTAACCCTAACCTTAACCATCTTACTCAGACCACCTTAACCCTAACCTTAACCATCTTACTCAGACCCACCTTAACCCTAACCTTAACCATCTTACTCAGACCACCTTAACCCTAACCTTAACCATCTTACTCAGACCACCTTAACCCTAACCTTAACCATCTTACTCAGACCACCTTAACCCTAACCTTAACCATCTTACTCAGACCCACCTTAACCCTAACCTTAACCATCTTACTCAGACCACCTTAACCCTAACCATAACCATCTTACTCAGACCCACCTTAACCCTAACCTTAACCATCTTACTCAGACCACCTTAACCCTAACCTTAACCATCTTACTCAGACCACCTTAACCCTAACCTTAACCATCTTACTCAGACCACCTTAACCCTAACCTTAACCATCTTACTCAGACCCACCTTAACCCTAACCTTAACCATCTTACTCAGACCACCTTAACCCTAACCTTAACCATCTTACTCAGACCACCTTAACCCTAACCTTAACCATCTTACTCAGACCACCTTAACCCTAACCTTAACCATCTTACTCAGACCCACCTTAACCCTAACCTTAACCATCTTACTCAGACCCACCTTAACCCTAACCTTAACCATCTTACTCAGACCACCTTAACCCTATCCTTAACCATCTTACTCAGACGCCTAAAACTTAACCAGTCACCACTTAAGGACTTATTAGTCTAAAACTAATTAGAAAGTAGGATTGTTACTTCCGTTTTCGTCCCGATTCCGTTTATGATCTAGTGCCGACCCCAATCACACGCAGGACTCAGATCAGACAGGGCAGGGCAAGGCAAGTTTATTTATGTAGCACAGTTCACACACAAGGCAAACGCCAAAGCAACCAACACACAATAAACAACCACACAAGGCACAAACAAAACACATTGTATAAAACACAGTCATTTAAACACATATAAACACATATAAACCACATCAACACTTGCCTGCCATGTCTGATCCTCTGCGGTGTGAATTGGGGGACCACTGGCCCTCCCACTTCCTGGAACTCAGCTTCTGCAGGTGCTGATTGGAGGAGCAGCCTCCCACTGGGCCAATCCTTAACT
>OZ035839.1:34682247-34782247 GCA_964034765.1 Knipowitschia caucasica
TATTCAGCTGTTATGGTCCCAGCTGGATTTGTCTGCATATCTGGCAACCTGAGTCAGGGAGAGTGGGAGAGGCTGCAGTACCACTTTTGGCCAGATTTTTGCATACTTCTCCTTGAATACTCAATTAATTCTTGTGATTTTGTATGTGTGACCATGGCCTGATATACATTTGTAGTTTTCTATGAACCCATTTGTTATTGGGAAGAATTGTAAGATCGAATGTGTCTTTTGTCTGCTTGCGGCAAGATTGGTTGTAACAGTGCTGCATCCACACATCACGATATCAAAGGGAAAAGGATAAACGTACAGTATAAGCAGGACAGTACCATGGAGTGGGAGGAGACGCGCACAGAACACATGAACGCGCTAAAAATCTGGTTGGTTATACATTTGTTGTTGACAAAACTCTAAACGTCTATCATGGTCCCAGCTGGATTCGTCTGCATATCTGGCAACCTGAGTCAGAGAGAGTGCAGTACCACTTTTGGCCAGATTTTAGACAGTCTCACTGAGTCTTCCGAATTGCTTTTTCAAGGGATTCCTGAAAGTTATACTGAAAGAAACTCCATTGTCAGAGCCATAAAGACACATGTTAAAGCCCGAGAGCCTCCACGCCAAACCAAAAAGTGCTACGCAACCATGTTTGCCCTGGAATCTGAATGTTTAGATTAATCCCAGTGAGAACAGAGGAAGAGGTTAAACCAACTTGGACGAACGGAAATGAAAGTGTAGTAAAAAGACAAGGGGGGCACTGTTGTAGCCACTTGTCTTATATCAGAATGGTCATATAGCACACTGTGGGGCTGAGATATTTCATTATAATCAAATCAACAGACTGATTGGTTGCAATTATCCCATCACTGAGCCTGCAATTATATTTGGGCTTTTTAAAAATCGGCAAGCAACAACCCCCTCACCACCGCTGCTGTGATATCTTCCACTGGCAGCTAAATCATTAATTATAGTATATTACATACTGTGCTTTTGTCTGCTTTACTGAAAGTGGATCATTATTACATTTTTGAACGTATCAAAATGTATCTAAAACAAGGGCCAACAAATACAGTTTAGGATATATACAGGTATTTGATGATGATGGAAGTTATCCAGCTTAAAAAAAGTGGGAGATGTCCTAAAAACTTCATAGGTACATATCATAGGTACACTTCATAGGTACATATCATAGGTACATATCATAGGTACACTTCATAGGTACATATCATAGGTACATATCATAGGTACACTTCATAGGTACATATCATAGGTACACTTCATAGGTACATATCATAGGTACACTTAAACTGTGAGTGCCAGAATCTGAAACAAAAGTTCAACTCAATATTTTGTAGCTTTTGTTGGCAATAATTCAATGCAATTCATTTTATTCTTGTGGAGACCTGAATCACAACAGTAGGACTTAAAGGTAAAGGTTCAATCCATCCTCTGCATTTGACCCATCCTGATGCCACTAAGGCTTATGTCAGGAGCAGTGGTCGCCGTAGTAACAGCGCCTGGGAACCCATCTCCAGATGTTGATGCTCGGCTTGGTCAGGACCAGAGCTGGAGGATTTAACCTAGTGTGCATGTTTTTAGTGGTAGGGGAAACTGGAGCACTCGGGGAAACCTACGCAGGCACGGAGAGAACATGCAAACTCCACTCAGAAAGACCCTTTTACAACCGGGATTCGAACCCAGGACCTTCTTGCTGAGAGGCGAGAGTGCTATTCATTTATTTGATTTATTTCTTGATTTATTTGATTGGGACAAGTGTACACAATCAACTTGTGAAACAGTACAACATTTACAGCCAAGGCTAGTCTGCAATGTCCGTCCCTAGGAGGGCTTTTAACACAATTAAAACACATTATACATTATAAAATTCACATTATACAAAAGCAGATAGATGATGCTCACACACCTGGTTTGTTTTAAAAAATCGCTTTAGTTCATGTTTAAAACCAGCCCAGTCAGAGTTCAGTTTTAGCTGAGGGCTTTAAGAGTTCCAGAGCTTTGCCCCCTGGACCGAGAAGACCGACTGTCCGAATGTGGTTCTCCTGAGGGGCACTTTCACATTACCGTTAGAGGAGCCCCGTGTGACGGATCTCAGAGGAACTATGAGAGCACTCAGGACAGCAGGGGCTCGACTGTGCAAACATTTGTACAATAATTTACAATTACAGAATTTAATAAAATTATCAAAACAAAGAATATTTTGTCTCTGCAACACCTGGCAATGGTGTGTTCTTTTTGGCTTTTTGTCCAGTACTTTTATGGCTCTGTTGTAGAGCATTCTTACTGGTTTGATGGTAGATGCTGTGGCCTGGGACCAGCAGGTGATACAGTAACTGATCTGAGAAAAAATCATAGCATGTAGAAAGATATTGGCTGCGTTGAAACCACCCAGACGTGCCGCCCAGACACCCGGACTTAACAGAACCATTGAAAGCGCCAACACAGACCATAGAATCAACAGTTAAGACAGCAGGGGTGCTCAATACGTCAATCGCTATCTACCAGTCGATCGCAAAGGTAGTATTGGTAGATCGCATTAAATAAATAAAAAATTACATATTCTAAACGAATATATACAAAAAACTCCGGGGAAAGTGGAGATTTTTGAAAACTCCGTTAATGCATTTGTGTGTAGACAGAGATAACCGGAGTTTTGCGTTCTCGCACGCCACAGTACCCCCCTAAATTCCTCTGATCACTGAAGCATGGATCATACTACCTTAAAAACTGTTCGCTGTGAGATGCTCGCAGCAGCGAACATCCTCGCTCCACATCAGAGAGCAGCAAAGTGATCGCAGGGACTCACGCTCGAAAACAACCAAACCAGGACTAAACCAGGACTAAACCAGGACTAAACCCGGACTAAACCAGGACTAAACCAGGACTAAACTAGGACTAAATCAGGGCTGAGGACGGGGTCAGTGCTTGTAAACATACATCTTTACTCTGAGTGTCTTCTATGACTGTAAAAGTGCCGTTACCGGCGTCTGCATCAAAGCTCCGCCCACTTCCGCGTTTTTCCCCAACGCAGGACAGGACGTAAGAGACGCACATGTTTGGAATGTTACGAATGTGATTGATAACGCAGATGTGTGGATGCAAATTATTTTATAAACGGAGGAGGGGAAATATTTGGATTTAAAAAAAACAGGCATGGCACATGGACATGGCACCACAATCAAATGACATCTGTGTTTTACTCAGTAATGTTTTACTGACACTTAGGTGACTGCACATGCGCAAACAACCGCGCTCAGTTCAGGAAAGCTAAACCACGACGAACTTGTCAGCGAGTTACCACCAATTTTCCGGACTATGCATCCCTGGCCGATTCAATTCAGTGCAAGTTATCAGAGTAAACTCGGGTAATGACAAAAAATTTACATAGGTAATTGTGTTGTGTTGTGCTATATTGGCTCATGCGGTTTTGCATGTACATAAACATACATTGTAGGTATAAAGAATATTTTTTGAAATATATGATTTGCATTTTTGTAGTAGGTAGATCATTTTGACTTGATCCTTTTATAAGTAGCTCGCATGCTGAAAAAGTGTGAGCACCCCTGCTATACATGTAGAACACAAAGGCTGTTGACAGTGGAATTGTTGTTGGTTTCTCATTAAAGTGAATGTGAGTATAACAGTCTAGACAACTTTGGGGTTGCCCTACATTGGAGTGTGGAAATCTACCATTGAGGTGTTGAAACCAGGCTAATAATTATCCACATTGTCCACAATTGGGGTGTTTTGTGAAACTATGTTGCAAGACGCTGTCCAAAAAGTGGTTCGTGTTGATGTGTGAGGGTGTGGGTTTTCTGTTCTGGAATAAATAAGCCGCCTGAAAAGCATCAAGCAGGACTTGGCTTTTGGCTGTGTATAAGACGCACACTGAGGCCTCGTTCGCAGCTGAAAGGCATCTCCTCCTTGTTACATGCAAGTAACAAACTAATCCCTCGTCTGTTGTAAGCGTTTGTCCAGATAACTGTAGTAGAACCCATTTTTAACATGTCTGTACATTGACCTGTAATAATAATAATAATAATAATAATGCATCGGTTTTATATAGCGCTTTTCTGGACACTCAAAGACGCTTCACATGTGTCATTATTCATTCACTCCATACACGGTGGTGATAAACTACTAATGTAGCCACAGCTGCCCTGGGGCACACTGACAGAAGCGAGGCAACCAGTATGCGCCATCGGCCCCTCTGACCACCACCAACCATTCATACACACACCAGACTCATTCTAGGCAATGGGGGTGAAGTGTCTTGCCTAAGGACACAACAGCAGTTTGGCACTTTACAGCCGCAGCCGCCCCACTGTGGCTGGTGTTCCGAGAGGTTAAGTGTCTTGCCAAGGACACAACGACAGTAGTCAGTGGGAGTCGATGGTGAAAGTCTTGAGCGGGGCATGAACCCACGACCTTCTGGCTCAAAGGCCAACGCTCTACCAACTGAGCTACTGCCGCCCACACTGAGCTACTGCCGCCCACAGACTCCTCCAGTCTCATTGGTATTTATAACTCCAATTCTAAGCCATGGCAACAATCCAAAAACATGGTGGCGGTAAATAATCTTTAAGGTCCTGTGTAATTTTTTCAGTTGGTCCGATTGAAAAAAACATGTTAACCAAAAGCAAATGAGACCTTTTTAAGAATATATATTTCCTCCATGTTTTTTAAGTGTTGTCATAGACTTAGAATTTGACTTATAAATGTCCGTGAGGCTGGAGGACTCTGTGTCAGTGCACCATCTTGAAATACAGTGGTTGATAAGGGACAAAAAGGAGTTTGAGCTGGAGTTGGGGACCACTGTCAAAGACCACATATTGTCCTGAGAAGCTACCGTAGTACCGGAGATTATAATACTATAATGTTTTATTTATTTGTTCACAAACATGAGTTAAATCCACATCTTTTACACTCAGACATGTAGGTTTGTGAAGGGACTCCCAAGAAGCACAACTTGGCTTTCTTTCGTAATCAATTTTTTATTCAAGTGTTCCATTGTATTTACATTTTCACTTTTTTGTCCCGTTTTTGTTCCCCACATACCCTTTTCCATTGTGATGGGCGGAGAAGCTCAAAATAACAATAATAATAATGCATCAAACTTGTATAGAGCTTTTTTGGACACTCAAAGACGCTTTACAAAACACATAGAAAAACAAAATTAAGGAGAGGCTGAAACAGGTGGGTTTTTAGAAGAGATTTAAAGTTCTGTAGAGAGTCTAAGTTTAGTGAGGGAGTGAGTTCCAGAGAGTGGGGGCGGCTGCAGCGAAGGCTCGGTCCCCCCAAGGTTTGGTGTTTAGTCCTGAGGGGAGTGAGGAGGTTGGAGTCTGTGGATCTGAGGCAGCGGGAGGGACAGTGACGATGGAGGAGGTCTGTGAGCTAAGAGGGGGCCAGGTTATGGAGGGACTTGAAGGTGAGGAGGAGGACCTTGTATTGGATGCGGATAACAATAAAAAAGCACAACTTAGCTGTTATGTAGGGGCCCATATAACATTCACAAGTCGAAAACAGGACAACAAACAAAAACCCTCCTCCCACCTCCTCCCAACCCGGTTCAATCCATTTCAAGCTTGCCAGTAGCAGCCTTACCCATGTCTGCCAAACATCCATACAGTATTATTTTCCTACAGGAGACCAATCTTGTCCCAGTCGCTCTGCAGTTTGTAAGGTCGGCTCGACATATTACCCCGGACTCGCATTTATACCAACATCCAATGTTATAAGTGGCTTTCACATTCCTCCTGTTTGTTTACCGATCTCTGCCTGTGCTCAGACGGCCTCACGAAGGGTCTGTGGGTCCTGGCTGTGTTTGTTGGGCGTATTGTCAGCCGCCACCTTGGACCTCTGGCCTCATTACGGCGGGCTGTCGGCCGGAAGGTGACCCCGAGGAAGATCTGGGGCTCTGAGTAACGGAGAAGCTGCACCTGCGCCTGGAAACTGGAGACAGCAGGGAAGCGAAGGGAACACGAGGTGACATGAGGGGATTTGGACAAACTCAAAACAAGAATTAGGTTTTTTCAATGGTTTTTGAATAGAGCTGCGAAAAGCAGTTTTTAACGCATAATTACTTTTTTGTATGATAAGCTTAGGGCACATGAGGAATGGAAGACGCATGCAGGATTTCTATCTTTGTGAAAAAGTTGTTGGTTATAGATTTGTTGTTGACAAAACTGTTGTCTATTCAGCTGTTATGGTCCCAGCTGAATTCGTCTGCATATCTGGCAACTTGAGTCAGGGAGAGTGGGAGAGGCTGCAGTACCACTTTTGGACAGATTTTTACATACTTCTCCTTTAACAGTTCAGTAGCTTGTAAAAAACAATAAGAATCAAATACAGCTCATGTTAAAGCTTTGAACAGCTCAAATCCAGCCGTTAAATTGGTTTTACAATCCATACACGGGAAGGAAATAATAAAAAGTCCCAAAAATCCAAATTGGTTTGTCTCTTACCTAAGCCCAGTCGAGCACAGACTGACAAAGGCAAATTCTCCTTTCCCTTTGAATTAGCCAATATGTTGACTCTCCTGTGGCTCTTTCTCTGGATTGTCAGACTGTTTGATGGTTAAACTTTGTTGGAATAAAGTTTTCCTCCACCTCTAATTGTCATTTGCATGCACGTGTTACAGTTTCAGTTAAACAATGTGCACTAATTCTTCCACTGTTCCCAATTATAAGTTTCCAGTTAAGGTAACCCAGTCCAGTGAACTCACTGGGGACTTACGGTGTGTTTGCTGTGGTCTGTCACATCTTTTATCTCCACAGAAACACAGTCAGGACCAAAAGAGAAGAATTGTACACCTTTTGTTTTCAATTTCATTTATTTTCTTCTGCTTTATCCGTTGCCGGGTCATAGGGGCAGCAGTCTAAGCAGAGACGCCCAGACTTATATCCACAAACCACAGAGATATTTGAATTTCTAAATTAGTTTTACAGACCCTAAGTCTTGTTATTGTTTTCATTTCGATGTCCCGCCCTCTACTCAATAAAAGTCAGCTTTGCGTCTGTCTCCATTAGAACCTCTCCGACTCTGTACTCATGGACCGTCACTTTGAAGTTTACCCATTTTCCCTCATTTCAAACTGGAGCCAGCCACAGCCGACAAAGGTGGCTTGGATCCGGTGAGACCCGTTTGGGGAGCAGACGTGAGGATTGAGGGGTGGGGGCAGAGGGGCCGACAGTTCTCCAGATGAGAGAAGGGGACTGGGCGCTCTCTGCAGACGGGAGTCCAAAGGCACCGAGCAGAGCAGGAGAAGGCACCACAACACAGAGCCCAGTGAGACGGAACAGTCCAAGGCCCAGAGGGGGTCGTGGAAGGAACCATCTACAGTTTGGGCTCGCCGCTCTCCTTTGAGTAGCTTATACTTTTACACACATGTACAATAGGTCTGTACTGACGACCTCCCATCTCTGTGTGGAGTGAAAGACAAATGCCCACAACAATTTTAAAGTATAAATAAACATTTTTACTTACTTACTTAATGCCTGTGTTTGAAGCTAGTAACTTAATCGAGGTAACATGATTCTGCCGTAAAGAGCGTCCATGTTGATTCTGTCCATGCTGGAGACCGGAGAGAGAACGGCATCTGCTCCATATGAAACAGGAGCCAGATTTACCGATTTATTGGGTAGTAAGTAAGTAATGTTTATTTATATAGCGCATTTTTGTTCAGAGTCCGATTCTGTGTGAGACTGCATCTGTTTAGGCAAGACAAGTTTATTTATATAACACAGTTCATACACAAGGCCACTCAAAGGGCTGAACAAAACAACATCACACTGTATTTGTGTACAATAGAGAGGGAAGACAAAACCTGAATATCAACATTGTAAGAGAAGAAGCCTGTCTCACATTTTCAGGAAGACTGTTCCAGATTTTAGTTGCATCAATCTGTAGTACCGCCCCCCCAGAATTAGTCCTGAATCTGAACAGCAGCAGGAGGCCAGTCCCTGTGTCCTAGGAGTCCCAGCAGGAGGCCAGTCCCTGTGCTCCTCAGAGTCCCAGCAGGAGGCTAGTCCCTGTGCTCCTCAGAGTCCCAGCAGGAGGTCAGTCCCTGTGCTCCTCAGAGTCCCAGCAGGAGGCCGGTCCCTGTGCTCCTCAGAGTCCCAGCAGGAGGCCAGTCCCTGTGCTCCTCAGAGTCCCAGCAGGAGGCCGGTCCCCGTGCTCCTCACAGTCCCAGCAGGAGGCCGGTCCCAGTGCTCCTCAGAGTCCCGGCAGGAGGCCAGTCCCTGTGCTCCTCAGAGTCCCGGCAGGAGGCCAGTCCCTGTGCTCCTCAGAGTCCCAGCAGTAGGCTAGTCCCTGTGCTCCTCAGCGTCCCAGCAGAAGGCCAGTCCCTGTGCTCCTCAGAGTCCCAGCAGGAGGCCAGTCCCTGTGCTCCATGGAGAACAGCTTGTGTTTTTTCTATGGAAGTCTATCACTCATTTGTGTCATTTGTTTTTCCATGACTTTTTCCTGGTTTTTCAGATTCTTGTTTTTAATGACACCAGGATGAGTTTGAGCAGCACTGACAGCAACAAAGATGCTCAAACTTTCATTTAAAAAAAAAAAACAACAAAACCCAAACCCTCTTAAGGACTTGCCTCTCGTCGCGGCGTTTGAAGCGAGCCGCACGCTCTCTCCGCCGCACGCTGGCTACGCAACACTCGTGCTTTTAGACATCCTTACATTTTGTCGTCCAGAAATAGCCCACGCCGAAACACCAAATGTCCAATCGCTCTTTAATTTCCAAATCAAAGCGTTTGTGTTGTTCAGGAAGCCCCGCTGATTGCACAGGAAGGCCATCTCAGAGGCTTTTTGAGTCGCGGGCCCTCGCCGAGTTAATAAGCACTCTAAAGATAGACAAACAAAATGAAGCCGGAGGATGGAGACAATGCGGGGAGGGACCGGATCGCAAACGGTGACATTTACAAAAGAGCCTGGGATTTCAAAGGGACACTTATCCTCGTTTGGTTTGGTCTGTTATTGCGAATTGAAGGGAAAAAAAGAAGATATAATAAGAGGAGAAGTAAGAATGGTGTTACAGTTGTTGAAGGAAAGCAGCTTAAAACAAACGCTCTGTAACTTTTATCGTTAACCGAAATTTTTTCCACTGTGTTTCCAAACCCTGGGATAAATAAACTATATCTAAAGTAACAGGTCTGAGAAGGCAGACTAAGCCACCCGCCTTTTTTCACCTCTCGCTGTAAGGGTTCACACTAAAGGGTACAATTTTCATTTATCCAAAAACCTTTTTAATATCTCTGTCCATTAGAAGTTGCTAGAAGAAAACTGTTTCAAACTGTTGTCAAATGTTCTAGAGCAGCCATTCCCAAAGTCAGTAACACCGCGGCTCCCTTAACAATCTGACAGGTCTGCGCGGCCCCCGAAATACTGACCAAGAAGACAATGTTGAAAATAGGCTCTTCTCGTTACAGTATTTTATTTGGGGGAAACAGTCTCTGCTACAAACATGTCAGATTCAGATTCAGATTCATTTATTTGCCATTTGCAGTAAAACCACATTGGAAAACTGTGCAAGACTACCCCGGTGTGCACCAGAAGACGACACACACCAGAGCTCTTGCCACGGCGCCATTTTTACGGCGCCATGCGACAAACAGTAGAATAACAGTTATTCAACAGCATAGAGCAAAACAGACATATATTTCAACAAACATGGGGAGAGACATGGTACATGTGGAAAAACATGCGGATCTTTTTAATGGGAAGTCATCACTCTGGCCCGCCTCGTCCAATATAGCGCGTCAGAGGGGAGTGTGGGTGGGGGAGGTGGAGGGGAAGACCACCATAGACTGAAAAAGAGAGAGAGGCAGACATGTAGGGGGGGGGGGGGGACTGTAACTGGTGTTCTGAGTTGTGAGTCTGAGATAGATAAGAGTCCAGTGTCAGCCTTGAGTGGCCGTGTGTGGTGGTGGAATGTGAAGGACAAAGATAGCGCAGG
Organism: Knipowitschia caucasica; assembly: GCA_964034765.1. Classification (NCBI taxonomy): domain Eukaryota; kingdom Metazoa; phylum Chordata; class Actinopteri; order Gobiiformes; family Gobiidae; genus Knipowitschia; species Knipowitschia caucasica. The sequence goes on from OZ035839.1 coordinate 34,692,212, forward strand.
TGCCTGCAAACATTGGAGACAAAACAACACATGCCCTTGTGGGAAATTTGTATAAGCACTTTAGCTGATCAATGAAAGGCAGTGTAAACTAAAGCCATCCATCCATCCATCCATTTTCTTCCGCTTTATCCGTTGTCGGGTCGCGGGGGCAGCAGTCTAAGCAGAGACGCCCAGACTTCCCTATCCACACACACTTCCTCCAGCTCGTCCGGGGGGACCCCAAGGCGTTCCCAGGCCAGCTGAGAGACATAGTCCCTCCAGCGTGTCCTAGGTCTTCCGCGGGGCCGCCTCCCGGTGGGACGTGCCCGGAACACCTCCCCAGGGAGGCGTCCAGGAGGCATCCGGAACAGATGCCCGAGCCACCTCAACTGGTTCCTCTCGACGTGGAGAAGCAGTGGCTCTACTCCGAGCTCCTCCCGTGTGACTGAGCTCCTCACCCTATCTCTAAGGGAGCGCCCAGCCACTCTGCGGAGGAAGCTCATTTCGACCGCTTGTATCCGCGATCTCTTTCTTTCGGTCATTACCCAAAGCTCATGACCATAGGTGAGGGAGGGAACGAAGATTGACCGGTAAATCGAGAGCTTTGCCTTTCGGCTCAGCTCCCTCTTTACCACAACGGTCCGATACAGCGACCGCATCACTGCGCACGCTGCACCGATCCGCCTGTCAATCTCACGCTCCATTCTTCCCTCACTCGTGAACAAGACCCCGAGATACTTCAACTCCTCCACTTGAGGAAGGACCTCTCCACCCACCTGCAGAGGGCAAGGCACCTTTTTCCGGTCGAGCACCATGGCCTCAGATTTGGAGGTGCTGATTCTCATCCCAGCCGCTTCACACTCGGCTGCAAACCGCCCCAGTGCATGTTGCAGGTCCTGGTTCGTTGGAGCCAACAGGACAACATCGTCCGCAAACAGCAGAGATGAAATCCTGTGGTCTCCGAACCGGACCCCCTCCGACCCCTGGCTGCGCCTAGATATTCTGTCCATAAATACAGTGAACAGAACCGGTGACAAAGGGCAGCCCTGTCGGAGGCCAACATTCACCGGGAACAGGTCTGACTTACTGCCGGCAATGCGAACACAGCTCTGGCTCCGGTCATACAGGGATCGAATGGCCCTCAGCAGAGGACCCCCGACCCCGTACTCCCGGAGAACCCCCCAAAGGACACCCCGGGGAACACAGTCGAACGCCTTCTCCAAATCCACAAAACACATGTGGACAGGTTGGGCGAACTCCCATGAACCCTCGAGTATCCGATGGAGAGTATAGAGCTGGTCCAGTGTTCCGCGACCGGGACGAAAACCACACTGCTCCTCCTGGATCCGAGATTCGACCATCGGCCGTAACCTCCTCTCCAGTACCCTGGAGTAGACCTTACCGGGGAGGCTGAGGAGTGTGATCCCACGATAATTGGAACACACCCTCCGGTCCCCCTTCTTGTAGAGAGGGACCACCACCCCGGTCTGCCACTCCATTGGCACTGCCCCCGATCGCCACGCGATGTTGCAGAGACGTGTCAGCCAAGACAGTCCTACAACATCCAGAGACTTTAGATAATCAGGGCGGATCTCATCCACACCCGGAGCCTTGCCACCATGGAGGCTACCAACCACCTTGGTGACCTCAGCCAGGGAGATAGATGTATCCGCCCCAACATCCTCAGCCTCTGCCTCTGTAACAGAGGACGTGACGGGGGGATTGAGGAGAACCTCAAAGTATTCCTTCCACCGCCCGACAATATCCCCAGTCGAGGTCAGCAGCTCTCCACCCGCACCGTACATGGTGTTGGCAAAGAACTGCTTCCCCCTCCTGAGGCGCCGGATGGTTTGCCAGAATCTCTTCGAGGCCGACCGATAGTCATGCTCCATGGACTCTCCGAACTCCTCCCAGTCCCGGGTTTTTGCCTCTGCAACAGCCCGGGCCGCGGCACGCTTGGCCTGCCGGTACTGGACAGCTGCCTCAGGAGTCCCCCGAACCATCATGGCTCGATAGGACTCCTTCTTCAGCCTGACAGCATCCCTTACTGCCGGTGTCCACCACCGGGTTCGGGGGTTGCCGCCGGGACCAGCACCAGAGACCTTGCGACCACAGCTACGAGCCGCCGCATCGGCGATTGAGGCAGAGAACATGGTCCACTCGGACTCCATGTCTCCCTCCTCCGCCGGGACCTGGGAGAAACTCTCCCGGAGGTGCGAGTTGAAAGTCCGTCTGACAGGGGGCTCAGCGAGACGTTCCCAGCAGACCCTCACTATACGCTTGGGTCTGCCAGGTCTGACCGGCTTCTTCCCCTGCCAGCGGATCCAACTCACGACCAGGTGATGATCGGTTGACAGCTCCGCCCCTCTCTTTACCCGAGTGTCCGAGACACGCGGTCGAAGGTCAGATGATACGACAACAAAGTCGATCATCGACCTCCGGCCTAGGGTGTCCTGGTGCCACGTGCACTGGTGGACACCCTTGTGCTCGAACATGGTGTTCGTGATGGACAAACTGTGACTGGCACAGAAGTCCAACAACTGAACACCGCTCGGGTTCAAATCAGGGGGGCCGTTCTGATCACCCCTCTCCAAGTGTCACTGGCGCCTCCCACATGGGCGTTGAAGTCCCCCAGGAGAATGACGGAGTCCCCGGGCGGTGCACCGTCCAGTACCCCTCCCAAGGACTCCAAGAAGGCCGGGTACTCTGCACTGCTGTTAGGCCCGTAGGCCGTCACAACAATGAGAGACTTGTCCCCCACCCGGAGGCGGAGGGACGCGACCCTCTCATTCACCGGGGAGAACTCCAACACATGGCGGCTGAGATGGGGGGCAATGAGAATGGCCACCCCAGCTCGCCGCCTCTCCCCGCGGGAAACTCCAGAAAAGTGGAGCGTCCAACCCCTCTCAAGGAGTTGGGTTCCAGAGCCCAAGCTGTGTGTGGAGGTGAGGCCGACTATCTCTAGTCGGTATCGCTCAACCTCCCCCACGAGCTCGGGCTCCTTCCCCCCCAGTGAGGTGACGTTCCACGTCCCAAGAGCCAGATGTTGTGTGTGCGGACTGGGTCGCCGAGGTCTCCGCCTTCGACTGCCGCCCAGTCCTCTCAGCACCGCGCCACCACGGACCCCTCTGCAGGTGGTGGGCCCACAGGAGGGACTGCCCACGTCATCCCTTCGGGCTGAGCCCGGCCGGGCCCCGTGGGCTAAGGCCCGGCCACCAGGCGCTCGCATACGAGCCCCGACCCCAGGCCTGGCTCCAGGGTGGGGCCCCGGCTGCGCCATGCCGGGCGACGTCACTGCTCTCGTTATAGTGCGATCCATGGTGGTTTTTGGACTGCGCTTCGTCTGACTCGTCACCTGAGGGACCAGTTGATTAATTCCATATAACTAAAGCCAATATATCCAAATTATACTGGAACTGGACCCTCCGTTCACCGTTATCCGGAGTTGACCACGTCAGTGCGAGGTTCCACCGTGAGGCCCAAGTCCTTCAATCAATCCTTCCACGCGTCCATAGTTCCACCCAGGTCCTTTTGGCTAAAAAGGTCTCTTGCATGCACAATTAAGCACACTTCAAATTTACACATTGTGTTAATTAACAATATTTCTTGTCCACGAGAGACACTTCGTCTTGGACTCGTGCATACATTATTTATCCAATACAAAGACAAATATTCAAGAATAAAAGGTAACAAAATAAACAGCGAAGGTGAACGTTTTGAAGAACTCTGTTAATAATAGGATACAAGTAAACAGATTGAATGAATGTCCATTGAACCGACAGAAAAAGATGCTACGGCCTGTGGCTAATGCTACCGGATAACAAGCACTAGCATAACACACACTCACCGATCGCACGAGCAGGAGCACTGCGGTGGTAGAAGGATCCTACACGGGAAACATGCAGAAGTTCCCTCTGCTCCAATCAGCTGCAGACTTAATAAGCACAAGAGATCATAGATCGTAGTTAAGGACAGATTCTAGTGGAGAATAAACGATGCTCTCACTTGTATCTGTTTAGCCCTTGTCTGAATATTTAATGTAGAACAACTTGGCAGCACCGGGAGCATGACCATACGGAAGTAAGCGATAGAACAACATGACTACATCCAGTCGCGCCTTCAAATAATAGCTTCTGTTAGACAGGGAGAAAGAGTGTATATAATATATTATTAATTAACACCTCCACACGCTGATAGCAACACTGTGTACAACAATACTGCATTTATAAAAACACACATTTAACAAGCCAAACATTGTCTATTTATAAAACCTTATAATGTCGGCTGCATGATAAGAAAAAAAATGCACCCGGCAAACCCCTAAAACAATCTAACCCAGCGGCCCTGAGTTCCTCCAGATAACATTCATATTTTTAAAAGTAGGCCAAGACCACTTTTAGATTAGCTTTTGATATTTTTATTATTAATTCCATATTTCAATTTATCTTATTATTATTTATTATAAAATATGATTGCTATAGCTATTATTCTGTATCGTGTGTTCCCCTTTTAAGGTCTCACAATTTATTTATACATATTGATTGTTTTTGAGTGTACCCAGTGTTTTTTCCTCTGGAGGAAGCCCACTTGCACTGAGGTGGAGAAGTGTCGGTGGTATGCTGCGGGTCGGACAACCCTTGGGCCTGGTGGAGCCCTGGGTCCTCGTTTTCAATTCTCCTCTGGGGTCCAGTTCGTCCCTGTGGCTACGGCGGCTCCACTGAATCCTCGGTGAGACGGCTCTTGGATTACGCTTTTTCAGAAGGATTGCATCAGAACCCTGCCAAGGTCTCTCATCATGGTTTTAATGTTTTACTGTGTGTGTGTGTTGTTTGAGTGTGATTGTGAGTGTGTGTAGGTGTTCATGAAGCGCGTGTGTGTTTTGTCTGTGTTTTGTGTGGTGGTCTGTTGGGTGGTCTGGGGGAGGGTCTTGGGTCGGCGGGATTGTTTTTAAACCAAACTGTAAAGCACTTTTAGTGTTCATCTTTTTGTATGAAAAGCGCTTTATAAATAAACATGAGATTGATATGCTTGATAAATTGACAACAAAAGGTTTTATGAATGTTTATTGTAGTATTAGGTGGTCCTTAATACATACTAATATTAACATAATAATTAATTACATACGAAAAAAGTTTACCAAAGTTTGACCCGACAAGAAAGTGTAATTTATCCAAGATGGGCGGAATCCCCTAACATAACCGAATCTCCTTCAGTTATATGACCTAGCCCCAAGTAATCTTCGGATCCCCTAACCCCATGTTTCAGGGTCTAGAAATCCATATAGGACTTGTCTAAATATGCACCTGAGATTATTACAAACTTATGGATACATTATTTTAGAGTATACACGGCAAGGTTTTTAATCTTTGGGTGAACCATCATGCAGTCCTTAAAGTTATTGATAAACATGCCCCATTTAAAACTATTCACGTAAAAGGACGGCATCTTCCTGGACTAAATCTGACTAAATCTCTTTTTAAACGTCGAGACCAAGCTTAGTACAGAGAGTCTAAGGGACCCTAACAACTGGAGATCTATAAACACTCAGGAATCATCAATAGGGGCGTGGGGGGAGAGGGGGGGGGGGGGGGGCGGGGGGGGGGGGGGGGATGAGGGGGGGGAGGGCGGGGGTGGGTATCCGAGGAACCTTCGGTCTGAACTACAACAATCCTAAAGGGCAAGCAAGTTTAATTGGTATAGCACAATTCATACACAAGGCAACTCAAAGGAGCTGAACCAAGAAAGTCCATTAAAATCCTAAAAAAGTCCGGAAATTAAAAAGGATAAAAATATAAAATCCCGTCAGTTGTATGGCACACTAAACACTGTTTTAACCTGGTTTTAATACATTGTTAGGAGGGCCTGAGCACATCTTCAGGATGAGACATTTTAGCAGCAAAGCTGAAAAGCAGCCTCCCCATGTTTAAAGTGGCACTAACAGGAGTCCAGTCCCTGTCTCCTCAGAGTCCGGGCAGGTTCATAGTCCACCAGTGCAGGCCTAATAACAAGAGAGAGACCTGTGGAGCAAGAGAGAATTCTGACTAATGTGGTCGTACTTCCTGGTTCTCAGGACTAATGTGGTCATACTTCTGTTTCTAGTCAGGACTAATGTACTTCCTTGGTCGACTACTGCTCCTGGTTCTAGTCAGGACTATCCTGGCCATATTTTTAGGGTCGTACTTCCTGGTTCTAGTCAGGACTACAGGGGCCCAAAGACAATAATTTTCAGTTTTGTCTGCTTAGCTGAAGGAAGTTGTTTTGCATCCACTCACTATCTGATGTGCTACAGTGAAGGATGAGTAACACAGGTACATGATTCTCCTGCAGTCAGTGAACATAGATCTGAGTGTCGTCTGCATAGTTGTGATAGGACACTTTGTTTCTGCTATTAACTGAACCTAATTAGACGCAAGCATGTAGAGATTGAACAGAAGAGTCCAGGATCGACCCCAGTGGTACTCCACAGTCAGAGGCCAAATGATCTGAGACACAGTTTCCAATCTCCACAAGTACTTCCTGTCTTCAGGTACGGGAGACCTAAACCAACTTAGGGCGGTGCCATCGACGCCAACCCAGTCCTCTATCTCAGTAATAAGGAACTTCATGGTCTACAGTGTCAAAGGCCGCACTTACATCTAACAAGATTAAGATTGAGACATGCCTGCGTCCAGAGTTCAGCCGGATATCGTTTGTAACCTTGACCAAGAGGCATTCTCAGTGCTTGTGTTGGGGTCCCTAAAGCCGGACTGAAACAAATCAAATGAGAGTTGTTGATTATAAGAAATCTAGTAAGCTGTAGTTAGACAACGTATTTCAAGGACTTTCCCCATAAATGGCAATTTGAGATTGGAACGATAGTTTGTTTACCCGTATTGCATCCAGACTGCTCTTTATTAGAAGGGGCCTGATGACTTGCAGTTTTCCAGGCCTTTGTGAATATTCCAGACATGAAGGGACATGATTTGACTATCTGGTGTGATGAAGGTAACAGACCTGCTCATGAACAGACATTATAAATCTAGTGGGTAGTACATCAGCTGCATGTGGAGGACACAGACCTGGAGAATATCTCTTGACATTTTTATCATCCTACAGGTGCAAAGTAAGTTAGCTCACAGAGCCTTTTTGGCTTGTTGGATTGTTATCCTGTGGATTAGGAGACAATGGCGTTTTTGATGTCCTATGAACCTTGATCATTGTAAAAAATTAGCAACTCAATTGCATATTACTTTGGAAGTAAGCTCTAATGTGCTTTGAACATGGGGGATTGTTAATCATAACAGTTGCAAACAGAACAGCAGGTTGTTGCTGCAGCCTCAATCAATTTCAGAAAAATACCTTTCTCTCGTACTAAACGTAGAGCACCCGGTTAAACTCGCACAACTTATCTTGAAGGATCTCCGTAATCAACCTGAGTTTGGACATGCGCCACTACCGCTCGGCCCTCCGTCCCACTGTCTACTATCAGTGCTCTGACCAAGGTTTCGCTTTAGCCCACGGCGCCTTCTGACGAATATTCACAAAATGCTGCACATCAGACAAAAGAATATGCACTCAGGAATCATAAGGATGACCAGCTTACAAACCAGACAATTATTGACTCCAAGAATAAACACATGTGTGGCAATTTTGACCTATGGAATCACCCGCAGCTCCCCCCCCGCAGCAGCTGCGTTTACACAGGCGCCGCACGGGTGGGGGCATTGTTTGCTTAAGCAGAGACCAGACCAGAGACCAGAGACCAGACCAGTCTCAGACCAGAGACCAGTTTCAGACCATGTGACGTCATCGGACATGTTGATAAAACCGGGGGAAGGACAGTCTGAGGAAACAGAGCAGGGATAGAGACAGAGAACATGGCAGAGCGCCTGCATGTTCTCTGCACATTTTTCAGGCCTTGAGGGACAGTTTAGAATGGCCAGCATAGGGTTAGATTTAGGGAAATTAAGAGCTCAAAGAGTTTTGTATCAATATTTAATTGTAAAGAGGAATAAATGTTCTATTTTTAACTCTTGCATTCTTGGCCTTATTTCTGTATCAAATTCTGAACACGCCAGTCAAATCATTTTTTGACATCAGATGGTGACCCTCGACGTGATTTGATACAGAAAGAAGACGCAAGATGAGCTCAGATATAGACTGGGTCCGTCGGCCGGGAGAATTCTCTCTTCTCTTCTCTCTTCTCTTCGAAAGAGGTAAGCGGATCGTTACTTTTGAAAATCTGCACATTGTTTTAAATGGAAGAGAGAGAGAGAATTCGGCTCGGCGGACTGCAGCGTGGCCAGACGACCGCCGTGACGGGCGTTCTATCGGACGCGATAGAACAATAGTCAGGTTTTTCGACGTTTTTGAACCTTGAGGGAAGCATTGGTCACCTCAAAAAAAGAATATACAGGAAAGCCACAGGGTTATAAGTGCAAAAGAGGCACACCTTCGTGCAGAGAGGCACAAGAGAATTAGAGAAATAGGGACAGTTAGGGTCAGAAGTTATAGGAAAAAGGGTACATTTAAACAGAAAAAAGCCAAGTATCTAAAATGTGGATTCTGATAATAATGATCTGATTAATGAGAAAAGAAGGAGCCACTTGGCTGTAGTATACGAGTTTCATGTGAAGAAATGACAAAAGATCAGTCTGGGAGTTTCTCTCTTGTATTCTGATGTAATGTTTCGATAGTTACAGAGAATCAGAAAAAAAAAAAAAGGTTCTGCTAGGAACCCTTGATACATTAATCAGGTAGCAAATGGTAATGTTTTCCATTACTGACGTATTTAAGGATAAAATGTAAAGTGTCGTTTGACGTGAGAAAAACTCTCACCACTGATAAAACATTGTCACGATAAAAAAACGAGGAAAATGTAGCAAATTTTAAAGGGGATGTTCATGAATTTGGTGTATTTCAGTCGTACATGTACTCCTCTGTTTGAGAAGCCACAAAGCCCCTCCCCTCCCTCCTTCTGCCTCCTGGCTCCCTCTCTGATAAATGCTTGAGGCATACAGGCCACTCAGCCCCTCCCCTCCCTCCTTCTGTCTGCTCTCTCTCTCTCCCTCTCTCCAGTTAAGAAAGAGGCATACCAAATATTTTTTGTAGAAAATTACATTTATACACACGATAATGTTACTGTCATGGAGTCATATGATCACAGAACTTTGAGTTAGATTATGAAGAGGCATTATTTTATTTTTATCTCCAAGGCGTCTGGACAAGTTTTTTCCCTACATTTTGGTGATATAAAAGTTAGAATGATCTTAAAGAGCATTATACTTTTGGAAAAATAGGGCTTAGGATAGCAATTGAATGCAGAATTCGGTTTTCAGAATCTAATGTTTAAAATGTTAATATTAATTATTTGATAGGTTTATGTAGATTTGTAATTAATCATTGGTTTTGTATGGTAATTAACACACTTGTTTGTGTTTCTTGTTTGTCTGTTTTTTCTGAGGAAAACCTCTGTCTGTTTCATTTGGCCAAAAACGCCTGCCACAAGACCTCAATCGGGCGCCATCAACACGGACCATCAGCGCCTCCCCCTCTCCCGGCGGGTCGCAGGGGGCAGCAAAGACCGCAGCATCGGCTGCAGCAGCTAACAGGAACTCTCGAAGAAGACCTCTCCGGCCTCCATTTCATGGAGAAGAACCAGACTTTTGCACAAACCGAGTGGAGTTATGTGCACGGAGAGGAACGTTGTGTAAACCAAGCGAAGGACGACACATTGGTGTGCGTCAGAAAATGAGACAAAGAAGACATGAAAGAAAAAGACATTGCAAGGAGAAGAAAGTGATTGAAAGAAGAAGAAGAAAGAAAGTGATTGAAAGAAGAAGAAAGAAAGTGATTATGGAAAGAAGAAGAAGAAAGAAAGTGATTGTTGAAAGAAGAAGAAAAAGACATTGAGGCAAAGACATTGGACACTTTGAGACAAAAGACATTGAAAGACGCCATAAGAGGAGGACGTGGCTGGGCTAAATGAAACAGACGGAAGGTAATATACAGACAGGCAACAAACGCACAGAGACATATGGGACATTTAAGTCATATTTACACATGTAGGTCATTCGTTCATAACACTACATTTAGCTGCATGAAAGAATACAGGACAATCGTTAAAATTAATTAGACTCTTACTTTAGCATGAGACACAAGGAGATTAGAACAGCAGTATATTTAAGGTAGAGGACCTCTATTATTGAAACTATCATTGTTATTTAAAATTATAGACGCGGAGAAGTTTAGAATTATTGATTTTGACTGCATGATCTTGGTAATACGGATATTTAAAGCAGTGTTTTCAACCTCTGAACCGTGGCTCGTTAATCATTTAAAACAATCACATGCACAGTTGAAACTGGTGCTAGAAAGAGAACTGCAGCTTTTAATGGACGCTGCATTTAGTACAAAATGGTTTGTTCAGACAATTAAAGTTTGAAAAATGATTTAAAGCATTTCTAAATTTTGGCTAAAAGGTGATATTGGATCGTTTCTGATAACACATTGACGCAACACTGTTCATTGGTTGAAAACACGGATGTAGGGACATTTTATGAAATCTTTTATGACATGTTTCTTTTCCAAATAGCTAAATTAGAAACAATTAGGACAATTATGTCTTTAATACAACTGTTGGCAGTTTATTTGAGACATGATTGGTGCAAGTACACACACATAAAACAATGGTCTTTTCTCCACATGAACGTGAAACAAAGGTGAAGTATTAAAGTTTGAAACTAATTTACATTTTTAAGGAATCCGAACTGGCTTTTAAAAAAAAAAAAGGGAAAAAACATTTTAAAGTAACAAGAGCTCATTAAAGATATAGGGGACACAATCTGTGATAAGCCCGAGCAAAGACCACGTGGTAAACATTAAAGTTGGAAATGGATCCTTGTAGGAAAAATCTCTTAAAGCTCTGCATGTTCTGCAGGCTCTGAAAGTTGCAACAATAGAAATAGCTCATGAGACAATTGTAATTGGACATGGAAAAATATAACAAAGTTAAAATTACAGGCCTTCTGTGTTATATGTTTGTGTGTGCTATATGTTTGTGTGTGCTATATGTTTGTGTGTGTTATATGTTTGTGTATGTTATATGTTTGTGCGTCATGTCAAGTACACTACGTTGACCTTAACAAACTGGACCAATATACTAACGTGGGGAGGCGGCCTGTGTGAGTGATGTGAGTGTGGAGTGAAATGAGGAGTGCTGAACGGAATCATGGAATAACAAATGTTTTCTGTAATGTTTTAATGTGATCATGGAATAATTATTTTTTTGTCAACAGCATACGGTGTAAGTACTAGAGATTCAAAGATAACAAGCTTTATTGAACAGGTGTAAAAGTGAGAGTACTCTGGGATGAGTACTCTGAGAAAAGTACTCTGCGGAAAGTACTCTGAGATGAATACCTTGCTGAAGGTACTGGGAGTCCCTCCCTCTGCTGTTTGTCCTGACAGTGATTCGGTCCAACCGCAGTGAGCGGTCATTGGGCGGAGGACAACTTTGGTTTGTAACTCACATTTAGGGGAGTGTAAAATTAGAAACATACATTTTGTTAAGTCTGTATTTGGCTACAGCCTCTGCCCTGATGTCACACACCGTCTGTCAATGCAGTTATGTTTTGCCCAAATTGGGAAAAAATTGACAGGCTGCACCATGCGAAGAGAGGGAAGTGGGCATTTTTTTGTGTTCTAATGTTTCTTTTTCAGATGAAAGATAAACTGCACCTGCTTCAGGGATGACAGTAGTATGGATCATAAGGAAATGAGCCTCTACTTTGGCACCAAAGCCCACAATATGAATTGAGGACGATCCGGGAGGAACAACAGGATTGGAACAGTAATCTACACACACACAGACACATGTTTTATACTTTGGACCATGACCAATAGGGGGAGTATAGTAATGTTATTGTCATAGGTGGTCATGGTCCTTAACCTTCTAAATCATTAGAAAGAAGTGTAAAACATATATTTACAAGACCAAATAAATAATAGAAAAGGGCAGCCTAAAAAGCAAAATGGGAAAATTATTAAGTAATTTTTGGAGTTGCCAAAATGAAATAAAATTCTTTATTTGTCCCATAGGGGGTCACTCTAAATTTAGTGTTTGTGCAAATTCAAAAGGAGAAATAATAGCGCTTATAACATCAAGCAGATCTACTCTTTAAGATAATAGATCATACAATAATAATAATAGAATAGAATGAAATAGTCTGGAGCTATAATGTCATTGGATTCAAGGAGCTATAGGTTGAAAAGTCGCTAAGAAGAGGTGTCAGAATAAACAATAGTAATAATAGTTAGAGTAGTGAATAATCATCCATCCATCCAACCATTTTCTTCCCCTTAATCCATTTCTGGGTCGGGGGGGGGCGGCAGTCAGAGCTGCACCCAGTACACAGAGCACCAGCCCCTCACTGATCCTCCTGCGGGTGCTGAGTCCACAGGAGTAAATAATCAAAATAGTTCTATTGTGAAAATAAGTATCAATAAGGTCAAATTGTTCTAATAATTAGAGTAAAAAGGAATCAAATGGAGTCAGATTTTAGATGTTTCTGTTTTCCACATCTGTAGGAACTAGTGCAGATGTGTTTATAGAGAGTAGTATTAAAATGCAGACATAGAACGACAAGCTTTAACAAAATTTTAAATCTAAAAATAGCTCAAATATAACATTGCTTTTGACGCAGCCTCTAAGCTGCTCCATTGGAGAACAGGTTAAATGTTATTGTTTATTACAAACAGCTGATGTATTTACACATATTAAGTTTGGGACAACTCTTTAAACAGTTATAAGCAGTGGACAGAAGCCAGGAATGTGCTTTTGTTTATTAAATAATTAATTTCATAGCCTTATTATCGTAGAGAACGTTTTAAAATAGTTAAAATCCCTTTCAGGCAACTTGATTTAGATGTATGTCTTTAATATTGGAGAACTACTGTGTTGTTTTTGGAATTGTCTGAAATACAACACATAAAATAGTGATTTGCAGAACAAGAACCGGCCAATGAAAAATGATCTATTGTCAATGCTATTGCTACAACTAGAACCAGTGTAGCTTTGATTAATGAGATTGATTAATGAGATAGATTAATGAGATAGATTAGAACCAACACAGATTTAAAAGCATTTTAATGTATTTGGGTATAGCACAGAAGTAGATGTTTAGATGTTTTTGAGAATTTTAAAAGCTGTCGATTTGTCAGCAACAGATTAGAGAATCAAAATACCGTTGTATAGGGACTGACCCCAGAGAAACCTGCTAAAATAGATTAGCTCTTATAAGGATAATACCAATTTGATTAACAATGTACATTCATCCCAAAACTGTCTGAGAGGAGGAAGTGACAGCACTTCCTGTTTCGACTAATGTATTTGGAAAACTGACCGCCATAATAATGTTCATATTAACCATTTGTTTCTCTGTGTCCAGTTTTGTTCCTGAGAATGTAGAATAAACATGGAGCAAAAATCACACTGACAAAGCCACTGTTAATGAAAGCAAAACCATAGTATAGAGGGATTTATTAGATAAAAACATATGTTTCGAATGTGGTTGTGTGTTGTTTGTTTTCTCTGTATTGACTCTTCACAGATATCGAGCCTAAAGCACAAGTATTGATGATGAACGAGGAGGTGGATGTGACCTATTGTAAAGATAGGTCAAAAGAGGGACTGACGAATATTCACAAAATGCTGCACATCAGACAAAAGAATATGCACTCAGGAATCATAAGGATGACCAGCTTACAAACCAGACAATTATTGACTCCAAGAATAAACACATGTGTGGCAATTTTGACCTATGGAATCACCCGCAGCTCCCCCCCCGCAGCAGCTGCGTTTACACAGGCGCCGCACGGGTGGGGGCATTGTTTGCTTAAGCAGAGACCAGACCAGAGACCAGAGACCAGACCAGTCTCAGACCAGAGACCAGTTTCAGACCATGTGACGTCATCGGACATGTTGATAAAACCGGGGGAAGGACAGTCTGAGGAAACAGAGCAGGGATAGAGACAGAGAACATGGCAGAGCGCCTGCATGTTCTCTGCACATTTTTCAGGCCTTGAGGGACAGTTTAGAATGGCCAGCATAGGGTTAGATTCAGGGAAATTAAGAGCTCAAAGAGTTTTGTATCAATATTTAATTGTAAAGAGGAATAAATGTTCTATTTTTAACTCTTGCATTCTTGGCCTTATTTCTGTATCAAATTCTGAACACGCCAGTCAAATCATTTTTTGACATCAATAGACAAGAGTTTAGTCAACAACAATTCTATAACCAACACCTTTTTCACAAAGATAGAAATCCTGGTTTTATTCCTTGTTTTTTCGTTAATGATTGATTAATGACCAGTGAGATTAGCTCCATGCGGTGGGTTCTGGCAACCTGGATCACAGACTTTCTGATTGGTGAAACGGTGGAGGGCGGGACATTGAAATGAAAACAATAACAAGATTTAGGGCCTGGAAAACTAATTTAGAAATCCAAATATCTCTGAACAACTGTTATCATTTAAAGAAGTATTGGAAAAGAGCAGTTTATGATTATGACGGATTAGGGCCCTTTAATGATGACTTCACATGAAAATCTTACATATTGATACTTTAAGTTGGGATTGGTCCGGAAGCAACATAAAAATTTGAATGGGGTTTGCAGACACACATTTGCAGTAATGGTTACAGTATATCTAGAGAAATAGACAGAGTAAATTGGGCATTAATGATGAATGAGTCCTGCAGCTTATTCTACAGTGAAAGTCACATATGCAGACCCAGCAGTGTCCATTCTGTTTCGCGAGCAGTCGGAAGCAAAGACCTGAGCAAACCAGAGAAACCCCCTCTCTGACTGGAACAACAGAAACACCAACTCACCTTGTCCTCTGAGTTTTTATTTCCATTTTAGAAGAACTAATTTATCGTCCAACTTGTTTAAAAAGCCTCCCACCGAGCGAGTGTTTTGTCTCCCGTGTCAATCACCCGTGGAGCGGCCCGGCTTGCAGGATGGCTCTTCTTAACCTGCGTCCGTTCGCCCACTCCCTCTAAAGTGCAGCCCATCAGCCAGAGCGGAGGGGTGTGAGAGACCTCCGCCACGCTCTGTGTGGGCTCCTCCGAACATGCCGCTATGAAAGACTTTCCAACGGCAGCAGAGGTGGGAGGACCGTAATGAAATTTAATGCAAGTAAATGGGCAGAAAGTGAAGGGAACCAAAGGCTGGTTTGTGAAAGGTACCAGGAGTTCAGCTGCAGGACCTTTTGTAGAATAGATGTGGTAATTTGGTTTGATTCTGGAAACAGCAGTTTGGGAGAGAGTGTGAGCCGGTGTGGGCGGTTTATAGGGAAAGAAGTAGAAGTACATACAGTATACTGCATATACAGGGCCTCTGTTTCAGGCATGTCAAACTCAGGTCTGTGGGCCCAAACCGCTTGACCAATTTTAGTGGCCCCTTAAATCAATTTGAATTATCATTATTACAGTAACTTGCAGCCTTGATGGTATTGGGATACTATGGCATGTTGTATGTAGTTAAATAAAGAAATAAAGGTGAAGAACTTTTATAATTTTTGGACCCAACCAGCTACGTTTGTACATTTGGCCCCAATCAAAATGAGTTTGACACCCCTGCTCTATTTAATCATTAGGGCAAAGTCAGAATATCCAGCATTATCATTACAAATGGTTCAACCCTTTAATTTTCACATCTTGAAGAAAGCTTTTGAAGGAGCACTAATAGGTTAAGGTTAAAAATATAGTCAGTGCAGGATATAATTATGTACAGTAAAAAAGTGGCAATGAAAGAAAGAGTGGCAATAGCAGTGCAGGTTTTATGTTTTTACCTTGTTTTGAAAATCTATTTTTTTAAAGTATTATTATCATTTGGCCTTTACCAAATGATTGCGATTAAGTATGGTGACTCAAAAAGTGATGCACCAAATGGTTGAGGAAACAGTCAAAGGGTTAAAGGTCAAACGAATCACTTTTCTATATATATATATTTAAAAAAAACAGAATCAGAATAAATTTATTGTCTCATTTTGCTTTCCCTTCACGGTTGTCTGTGACTCGTGGTTGAACTTTCAGTAAAACTATGGAGGTACAATCTTCATGTGTGTGGTTGTAAACACGGCCAAATGTGCATAAGTTCAAGCTGTGTTGATACTTTTGAGAGACATTGTGTGAGTGAATGTATGATTTTTGCTCTAAGTACAACACCATACATTACAATATATTCTTGTATAGCTCTAAACCACAACAACATCATCTCAGAGACTGAACCATTGAAATCACCAACACAGATGGTAATTTCACCATCAATCACCATAATAAAATCAATCAACACATCAACAGTACTCGACCCTAGAGTTGGTTTCTTCAAAAGTCTAATATCAGGAGATGGCAGACAGTGGAACGACTGGAACTAATCTGTGAAAAGTGCTGATATT
The DNA here is from genome assembly GCA_964034765.1 of Knipowitschia caucasica. Classification (NCBI taxonomy): domain Eukaryota; kingdom Metazoa; phylum Chordata; class Actinopteri; order Gobiiformes; family Gobiidae; genus Knipowitschia; species Knipowitschia caucasica. Next base: position 34,708,627 of record OZ035839.1, read on the forward strand.
TAACAACCAAAATAAGAAAGTAGTGACACTGACACATGTGGCCCCTGCTGTGGGACCCACCTGGTGTGAGGGACGGATCCCGAGGAGACAACATGCACCAGGCTTCACTTTCCACCAGAAGGAATTTGTTTATTGGCTGGTTTTTATATTGACCTTAAACATGCACTGCTGTTTTCCAATTTAAAACAAAATCATTTTTTAGATGAGGCACAGGACAGCGGAAGGCCCTGTAATAGCATCAGGAAATTGCTTGTGATTTGCAGCCAAAGTGCTTTACAAAATTACATCTTGAATAAGTCTCAATGTTTAAAGTAGCAATGTTAGATTTTCATGTCAAGTGATCATAAAAAAACCATAATCTGTCCAAAAGGCATTATTAAAACATGCTCTTTTTCAAAAATAACTTTTACAGCCCCAAAATCTTGTTATTGTTTCCATTCGATGTCCCGCCCTCCACCGTTTCACCAATCAGAAAGTCTGTGATCCGGGCGCCAGAACTCACCGCGTGGAGCTAATCTCACTGGTAAAGTACCATGTGGCGCAGAACTGAAAAAAGGTCTCGTTATGATTCTCAAATCATTAACGACAAATCAAGGAATAAAACCAGGATTTCTATCTTTGTGAAAAAGGTGTTGGTTATAGATTTGTTGTTGACAAAACTCTTGTCTATTCAGCTGTTATGGTCCCAGCTGGATTCGTCTGCATATCTGGCAACCTGAGTCAGGGAGAGTGGGAGAGGCTGCAGTACCACTTTTGGCCAGATGTTTAAATTACTGCTCCTTTAAGTGGCTGGGAACATATCTGGGGACTTCAGACCAGTACCGTTGTCTTTGGGTCTTCGTCTGTGATCGGGAACAAACCATTTCTGTAGAATGTTGTCGTCTCGTGGCTAATCTCCTGTTTGTGTAGGAGTGTAGCTGTGACCCCAGTGGTCTTGCATTTCTCTGTGTGTGCATGTGTCTGTGTGTGCGTGTGAGTGTGTCTGTCTGTGTCTTGAGTGTGTGTAGGTGTGTGTGTCTGTGTCTTGAGTGTGTGTGTGTGTGTAGGTGTGTGTCTCTGTCTTGAGTGTGTGTTTGTGTCTGTGTTTTGAGTGTGTGCGTGTGTGTGTGTGTGTGCGTGTGTGTGCGTGCGTGCGTGTGTGTGTCTGTGTGTCTGTGTCTTGAGTGTGTGTAGGTGTGTGTGTCTGTGTCTTGAGTGTGTGTGTGTGTGTGTAGGTGTGTGTCTCTGTCTTGAGTGTGTGTTTGTGTCTGTGTCTTGAGTGTGTGCGTGTGTGTGTGTGTGTGTGTGCGTGTGTGTGCGTGCGTGCGTGCGTGTGTGTGTCTGTGTGTCTGTGTCTTGAGTGTGTGTAGGTGTGTGTGTCTGTGTCTTGAGTGTGTGTGTGTGCGTGTGTGTGTGTGTGTAGGTGTGTGTCTGTGTCTTGAGTGTGTGTGTGTGTGTAGGTGTGTGTCTCTGTCTTGAGTGTGTGTTTGTGTCTGTGTCTTGAGTGTGTGCGTGTGTGTGTGTGTGTGCGTGCGTGCGTGTGTGTGTGTGCGTGCGTGCGTGCGTGTGTGTGTCTGTGTGTCTGTGTCTTGAGTGTGTGTAGGTGTGTGTGTCTGTGTCTTGAGTGTGTGTGTGTGTGTAGGTGTGTGTCTGTGTCTTGAGTTTGTGTTTGTGTCTCTGTCTTGAGTGTGTGTTTGTGTCTGTGTCTTGAGTGTGTGCGTGTGTGTGTGCGTGCGTGCGTGCGTGCGTGTGTGTGTCTGTGTCTTGAGTGTGTGTAGGTGTGTGTGTCTGTGTGTCTGTGTCTTGAGTGTGTGTAGGTGTGTGTGTCTGTGTCTTGAGTGTGTGGGTGTGTGTGTGTAGGTGTGTGTCTGTGTCTTGAGTGTGTGTTTGTGTCTGTGTCTTGAGTGTGTGTGTGTGTGTGTGCGCACTGTATATACGAGCAAGACGGCCCCTCCTGTAGAAAGCCCAGGGACATGGAGGTGTGGGTGTATATATGTGTGTGTACGTGTGTGTGTTTGTGTGTGTGTGTATATGTGTGTGTGTGTGTGATGGAGGCGTGGGCAGGAGAAAAAAGGGGGTGTAGCAGCTCTTTGTAGACCCCGCACACGTCTCTCCTGAGCTGGGTAAAGGATCATTCATCTGGGACACTCCTGCTCCAGGCTTGAATAGAAGAACAAAACAGTACGAATTAAGTCCTTGATTTAGTCTGAGTTTAGACCCAGCTTTTGTTTGGGGCCAAGTCTGTCAACACGGGATCCTTGGGTAATATTGTTGTATCTTTTCAGGGCTTCTTTTTGTTATCCCGGTTCATAAATACCCATTGATCTGAGTGGTAGTTTTCCTGTGTCTTCTGAAATACTTTATGCTATGTACTGCTCAAATCTGCCGTTTATGGGAAAAATTCTGGAAAAAGTTGCTTACCAACAACTTACAGAATTCTTAGTAACTAATAGTTCGTTTGATGCGCTCCAGTCCGGCTTTAGAGCCAATCACAGCACTGAGACTGCACTAGTGAAGGTTACAAATGACATCCGACTTAACACCGACACAGGAAAAGTCACAGTTTTAGTAATGTTGGATCTGAGTGCTGCGTTCGACACAGTCGACCACGAGATCCTCATGCAGAGACTAGAGCACTGGGTGGGTGTCACTGGGACTGCCCTAAGTTGGTTTAGGTCTTACCTAGAAGACAGGAAATACTTGGTTCAGATAGGAAACTGTGTCTCAGATCATATGGCTCTGACCTGCGGAGTGCCACAGGGATCAATTCTGGGGCCTCTTCTGTTCAATATTTACATGCTGCCGTTAGGTCAGTTAATACGCTCCAACAATGTATCCTACCACAATTACGCTGATGACACTCAAATTTATGTCTCACTTACTGCAGGAGAACATGGACCAGTGGAATCACTCCTTCACTGTTCTCAACAGATTAGTGATTGGATGCAAAATAACTTCCTTCAGCTAAACGCAGACAAAACAGAATTGATTGTCTTTGGTCCTCAGAAACAAAGAGAGAGCGTTATTCGTCACCTTCAGTCTCTCTCCCTGGAACCTGTAGGCAAGGTCAGAAACCTAGGAGTTATAATGGACTCAGACTTAAATTTTAACAGTCATATAAAATCAGTAACATCAGCAGCATTTTACCATCTGAAAAACATTGCCAAAATTAGAAACATAGTGTCTAAATCAGATCTGGAGATTCTCATCCATGCATTAGACTACTGCAATGGCCTGCTCACAGGTCTCTCCAAACAGGCTGTAAAACAACTGCAGTATGTCCAAAATGCTGCAGCTCGAGTCCTGACCAGGACCAGGAAATATGACCACATTAGTCCAGTTCTCAGGTCTCTGCACTGGCTTCCTGTGGCTCAGAGAATAGACTTCAAAGCAGCACTGCTTGTGTACAAGTCTCTCCATGGCCTCGCACCAGGGTACTTAAGCGACTTGTTAGTCCCATATGAACCGGCCCGGACTCTGAGGAGCACAGGAGGTAGCCTCTTACTGGTTCCAAGAGTCAGAACTAAACATGGGGAGGCAGCGTTTGAGATTTATGCAGCTAAAATCTGGAACAATCTTCCTGAAGATGTGAGGCTAGCATCTACTCTGGCAATTTTTAAATCAGGGCTAAAAACTGTTCTTTTTAGCTGTGCATACGGCTGAAGGATTTTATTGATACATACTCTTTTTTTTTTTTTTTAATGCATTGTGGTTATTTATTATTTTAATCCCGTGTGTGCTTTTAATATATATATATATATTTTTTTTTTTTCATTACTTGTGATTTTATTCTGTTTTTAATGTATTTATTGATGTCTCTGATTTGTGTGATATTATGTGGGTTGTGAGGCGCTTTGAGTGGCCTTGTGTTGGAAAGGCGCCATACAAATAAAGTTGATTGATGATTGATTGATACTGAGAAAACACCTGTTATTGTACTTGAATGAACCATATGTCTTCAAACAAATACCTGACTTTTTGGGTGTTTGAGCACAACTGTTTATTTTCCACCCATTACATTTAAAAAGAATTTAAACCTTGTACATAGAAATAAGTTTTGTTGTAATATTTGAAGGGCTCATTAGTAATTCTAACCCTAACCCTGACCTTATGTCTAATTAAATATATACCGTGTCTGCACCAACCTCAAATTGACGCCTTTCAGTTCTGGAAGTGTAATTAATCCGGTTTTGTTAATTCTTAGGCTTCTGGACTTTGTGGCTTTTTGTGTCTTCATATCTACTTTATTTCTGTATCATTATTATTATTATTATTATTATTTAATTTTCAAGTGAGAGAAGTTTTACCTTTAGCTCCTAAAGTAGAGCCAACACCAGGACCACTAGTTACCGAAGCAACATAATTTAATTTTATCTTTAATTCAGACACACAAAGAATCCATTTAACAAACAAACAGACAAAAAACAAACATACTATTTCATATTTACAAGATTCTGTATAGACAGTTTCTCCAATGCCTCCAAAGAAGCCTTACACTGCTCTTTACATGACAAGTTAAAACATCCATAACCACATTTTAAAGTCCTCAGTCTGAGTGCATCATTGTTTGCAACCTGCAGCTTCTTATACTTGTTCTTTCTTGTTCTTTCTGTACCTGCACCACTGGGGGCAGTATAGAGTTTCAGACATAGTTCATTTCACTTTGTCGGTGCACATGTGGAATCTCCGTGCCTTAAGCCTGGTTCACACGGTAGGATAATTAGGCCGATTTAAGACCCGATTTACCCCTAACGTCAATCAAAAAGCTCAGATTTTGGTCAAATAGTGTGGTATGTTAAGACTGCGTCGCTCAGAAGGACTTCGGGACTGCTCCGATCTCAAATCTGGGATATTCAACTCGTGGGATTATTTTGGCCCGACTTCTCTTCATGTGTGGCTTCGGGACAGATGAGCACGCTGTCAGTGACTGCGGTGTGTAGCCAATCAGAAGACAGGGTGACGAGGCGGTAGGGCTGGGCGATAAAACAATATCGATATATATTGCGATAGACACGTGTTCGATATCAATAGAAAACGGGGTCGATAGAACTTCGATAGTTTCACTTCAGTCCCTTCGAAAAAAAACAGGAACAAAACACAGGAAGTAAAGCCGAGTCAGAAGCGCATGGCATTCTGGGGGATGTAGGCAAAGGCTTCTCGACCTATCACAGCGGATCTAAAGATCGTGTTTCAGGCCGTGTCAATGGTTAAACACGTCCGTGAGAGGAACAGCATGTGCGGCGGGAGAGGCAGAGACTTGATGCATTCGGCGAAAGCAAGAGATTAACTTTTTACGGAGCCGCCACAGGGACACAAGACACTCGAAAACAGCCAAAACAGGAGCCTAACCAGGACTAAACCAGGATTAAACCAGGACTAAAGTGGGGGAGACTGCTTGTGAACATTTGGCTCCAGCCTCATTCCCCCGTGACTGTAAACAAGGCTGCTAACATGTGATAGCCGACACGACAAATGTACAGATAAATAAAAAACAATCAATATATATCGTTATCGACCGATATGAACTACTTATATAGTGATATAGTTTTCAGCCATATCGCCCAGCCCTACGAGGTGGTGAGGAAACATCGGGAAAAAGAACCCTAACAGTCAGCGGCGCAGCAGAGAGTCCGGTGATGGTGACGTCGGAGATGGAGGATAGTCCGAGCTCGCTGTTAAAAACAAACTGCAAACTTTCGTCACTGCATCCTCTTCGTCCGCCAAGATTGTTTACTCTGAAGTCACGCTTGATCTCTGGAGATTTTGCGAGATTTCCCGTTTGACCTGGGAATGCTCGGGAGTGAAATGCGTCTGTGTGTCATGTGTGTGGTTTGTGTGATTTTACTGCGCACCACACACTGTACAACCAATGTGTTAGACGCTTGATTTTTTATCTATGTGTGTGGGGTCTCTTAGGTCTGGAAAATCGGCCGACAATTTTAAAATCGTCGCGTGTGAACCAGGCTTTAGCGTGTGAACCAGACTTTAGCGTGTGAACCAGGCTTTAGCGTGTGAACCAGACTTTAGCGTGTGAACCAGACTTTAGCGTGTGAACCAGGCTTTAGCGTGTCCACACAGTTTACAGTTCTACCTCTGACTGGCATTGAGGTCCCTCCTGATGACGTGCCCCGGGTTTTTGACCTTCTCCACTTCCATAAGCTCCACACCAGACAAATACAAGGCAGGAAAAGAGGTCTAATATTTACTTGCTACCACTTAGCATAAAATCGTTTTGAAAAGAAAATGGACTCTACAGCGGTTGCTCCATCAGGTCTTTGAAAAACTACCACAGACTTTAAACCTGGATCTATTGTACTTTATTTACTCCAATGCTGCCGTAGTCTTACCATAATCCCCGATGCGTTTGCTTTGCTCCCTCTGGTCTCGGCCCGTTTCTCGATGTACTACCGCGCTCGAGCTTCTCCCCCTCCCACCGAGCGCTCCAGGACTCGCAGGCGTGGGCTGCTGGAACATGTGTGGGGGGGTGGGCGCTCTTTGTAGCCCCCACACGTCTCTCTTGAGCTGGGTAAAGAATCATTCATCTGAGGCCCTCCCGCTCCAGGCCTGGATCCACAGAACAGTGATTCACAAGCGCACAACACGGATCAGGAGCAGAGTGTTGTTTGCAGGTGCGGCGGAGAGACGGGAGGTCACGCCGTCAACACAAGACGCAGTGTGGGCAGAGTACGGCCGGCACATAACATCTAACACCATGGGTTTAACCACGATTACGGATTACGGAGCCTTCACACAAGTTTACGGCTCGTTGCTGTCCTGGTTTCTGTTTGTAAATGGAATAAAATTCATTTGAACCGATTTTGTAAGCCTCAACTCAATTCAATGTTTTCAGAATTCCGTCGGTTTGAATGGGAGCAGTCACAATGACGGCTCTGGGGGTTCTAGTAAACTGAAAAAAGTAAAATCTTGCTTGGATTTATTAATTGAAAATCATATATGGCTTTTTTTTAAATGGAATATTTTTTTTTGCTTAAATGTAATCAGATTATTGTAATATTTCTAAGATACTTCATAATCTTATTAGAGAAAAAAGTCTGAGCAGTGAGTTTTTAAGCTTGTTTTAAGTATTTTTTGCTTATTTCCAGACAACTTCTCTTGTTTGGATTAATAAAGTTATGTTATATTTTAAGAAAGCATTTCTCAAAAATGTTTAAGAAATAATGAAATAATACTTGAGATTTATGTTTTTCTACTAGAATCTACTAGTCATTTGGGGCTAGTATTATTTTTTTATTTTCAGAAAAGTCATATTTTCTTACAGTATATTAATCAGTATTTTACTATTTTCATATTTTTTTCTCATATTTTTTTTCAAGAGATTTTTGCCAGTGTGGTTTCAGAATTTTGGGAGTCTGAGTGTTTATAGATACAATGGAACTTTTAGGATGGGATCTGTGTGCCCCGTCCCCATCCTGCAACCCAGTGTTTCCCAACCTTTTTGATCCGTGGCCCACCTTTTTCTTTAATAAATATCTCCCGGCAAACCACCGGCAAAAAACAAACTCTGAAACCTTTAATTAGAAAGTCGTTATCATCAAACTGCATTATATAGAAACTCAAACAAGCGCAATCATTTGTTCTATTCTTTAGACATTGTTTTCTATTCACATTTTTTGGACCAATTAGATCAGCTGTGTCAAACTCAATTTGTCTGGGGCCAAATTTAGAAACGTAAGAGCTGCTTGGGGCCAAAGTCAAAAAGTGGTATATTTATTTTCTGTGTAGATTTGGATTTATCTGAAATTGTGCCAAACATCAGACGCAATTGTCTTTGGCCAAACTTAAAAAGATTAAATTATATAGCTGATTTACTAAGAAACTAAGCTTTAAAATGAAGTATAACATGCCATAGTATCCTAATACCATCAATTCCGCAAGTTACTGTAATAAATACATGAAAATCCTCTCAGGGGCCACTACAAATGAAGTTTGGACCACAGGCCTGAGTTTAAAACCTGATTTAAATGATAGTGGATCACAAATCAAAGTCTCACGGCACACAAACATACCGCGGCCCACAGGTTGAAAAACACATGTACCGTTTGTGTGATTCCCGGAGCCTTGAACCCAGAGTCTGTGCCCACTGGAGTGAGACGCTATTGATGCGAAGAGCTTGGAATGACCAGGAGGGATACATACACTTTATAAACATGGTATTATTCATGTTTCCACCCCCTTTTCTCCTGCTTTATCTTGGGGCCGGATCACGGGGGCAGCAGTCTGCAATCACAGGGATTTCCAGACTTCCCTCTCCCCAGACACGTTCCCGATCCTTCACAATCCTGAGGCGTTCCGAGGACGTAAGATTCACTTTCAGTTTGATTGTACTTGACATTTGCAGTATAACCACATTGGAATACATTTGCTGAAGTCTCCAGTGTGCACCAAACACACAAATAAAACAAGGTAAGAAGAAAACGCTCAAACCAAGGTCAGTTTGGTCTTCGATCGATCTATTTATTCTTGGTCTTTAAAATAACAGTTAGCAAACACAGTATGTTTCTAGATGGATAGACGGACGGACGGATGGATACTTTATTGATCCCCGTAGGAGAAATTCAGGTGTCCAGTAGCAGTAAAAAAAAAAAAAGATTAAAATTGATCATTCTAAAACGCTAACAATAGTATTAATCAGCAACAGCCTCAGGTCACAGCAGCAGAGGTGGAGTAGCCTCTGGGTGGAGCAGGACGGGTCACAGCAGCAGAGGTGGAGTAGCCTCTGGGTGGAGCAGGACGGGTCACAGCAGCAGAGGTGGAGTAGCCTCTGGGTGGAGCAGGACGGGTCACAGCAGCAGAGGTGGAGTAGCCTCTGGGTGGAGCAGGACGGGTCACAGCAGCAGAGGTGGAGCTTGGTTCAGACCATTTTCTCTGCTCTGGGCCAAAGTAAAATGCTAAATGCTTCATTAGCATTTTTCAAAAAGTTAGCATTCCTCCAGTGGATTTTCCCTGATCCACTTGGTTTGGACCATGAACCCTCTCTGCTCTGGTCTGGACCAGTGCAAAACCATGAATCCTCTCTGCTCTGGTCTGGACCAGTGTAAAACCATGAACACTGAACTGCAGTGACATCTCAGGCAGAAAAAAAAAAATATATATATATATGTTTATGTTTAGTAATTTGTGTTTTTAACTTGTTACTCAACTCATATAAATCCTTCACTTCTTAACTTGATTATTGGACCATTTATTGTCCAAGAAATGATCAGCTCTGGTCTATTTTGCTGGTGGGGATCACTTTAACTCAGGCATGTCCGTTTTCAGGCCCGCGAGCCAATTGCGGCCCTTTGTGCCAGTTTATGAGGCTGCTAAGACAAAGTCGCCATTGTGTCATCCAACCAACTTCAGCTCCACCAACCCACTCTATTGTTGTTTACTGTCATTTGTTGTATGATTGTGTCACAACATTCCAAGTAAAATGCAGCTGTGGATCAATAAAGAAGTCCATCCATCCATCCATTTTCTTCCGCTTTATCCGTTGCCGGGTCGCAGGGGCAGCAGTCTAAGCAGAGACGCCCAGACTTCCCTATCCACACACACTTCCTCCAGCTCGTCCGGGGGGACCCCAAGGCGTTCCCAGGCCAGCTGAGAGACATAGTCTCTCCAGCGTGTCCTGGGTCTTCCCCGGGGCCTCCTCCCGGTGGGACGTGCCCGGAACACCTCCCCAGGAAGGCGTCCAGGAGGCATCCTGAACAGATGCCCGAGCCACCTCAACTGGTTCCTCTCGACGTGGAGAAGCAGCGGCTCTACTCCGAGCTCCTCCCGTGTGACTGAGCTCCTCACCCTATCTCTAAGGGAGCAGCCAGCCACTCTGCGGAGGAAGCTCATTTCGACCGCTTGTATCCGCGATCTCGTTCTTTCGGACATTACAATCGAGAGCTTTGCCTTTCGGCTCAGCTCCCTCTTTACCACAACGGTCAGATACAGAGATCGCATCATTGCGCACGCTGCACCGATCCGCCTGTCAATCTCACGCTCCATCCTTCCCTCACTCGTGAACAAGACCCCGAGATACTTGAACTCCTCCACTTGAGGAAGGACCTCTCCACCCACCTGGAGAGGCTTTAATACTTCAATAAAGAAGTATCATTACCTATTTTAAATTCCAGAATCCAGTCAATCGAGTTTTTAAATCTTGGTTTTCAGCCCGAGGTCAAGTCTGATGAACTAAAGTGGCCCTCTTACTAAAAAGTTTGGACACCCCTGCTTTAACTGGACCAAGCCTGCTTCCCAGATCTGTGTCAAAATGAATAATGAACTAACTTGAGTGTATTTAGGGACATTTTTGTACCAATTATTGAGGTGAGTTTACACTAGACATGTTTTCTTACCCAGACTGGTATTGCTTGGATTGGTCTTGCTTAGTCCCCTCCGTGACAGAATAACTAAAAAAAAAAACGTATCTCAATAGTTTCAGATTCAGTGTCTCCAGGGTTAGCCAAATGGAAGAACGACAAAAACAAAACTTACTGAGTTTTACTGAGAAGTGAAAGGACCAAAATAATCTGTGGTCCTGTGGTCGAGCAGATTTACTTTTAGAGAGGGGGGACTTAAATACCTTTCAAATAAGATAAGATCAAGTACTATTTTGTTATTGTACAGTATATTGGTTTTGCGTATATCATTTACCCCACGTACATCCAGACTCCTAAACCTAGCCTTTTTTTTTAAATAATGACTTTTCTTGTTAGGTGTAAGAACTGGGGACCTAAAAATGCAGAATAGACCAAAGGTTTAATTACAAAAATCTAAATCAGGAGTAGCCTGGTTTAAAGAACACCAGACGGGACCGGGGCGGGAGCGTGATGGGACCGGGGCAGAGGACAGGACGGAACCAGGAAAGAAAACGACGGAGAGGTGGTAAGAGACTGACCAATGACGGGACCATGATGGGACTGAAAAGGTACTGAAAAAATTGAGAAAAACGCATTAGTACAAAAAAAAACTTCAACACTATGAAGTACAGGACAAGCCGAAGGTTGATTCACCGCGTTTGTGCCGGAACGACCTGGCACCGGAGACAAGGTCAGGCTGGTTCTTATGCTTTTATATCTGGTGATTGCTGGAATGTTGAGCAGCTGTGGAGCTCTTCAGGTGAGTGTGGTGATGAACCCAAACAGGAGGGGGAGCAGCAGGGAGGAATCACAACACTTCTAGCCCCTGGAAAAGCCATGTTCCAGCTTCTTCCCTCTGGCAGAAGATATCATTCATTGAGATGCAGGAAATCTTGCTTCTTTCCACTGTCATCAGTTTAAACAACGCCCTAAAATGATCTTCCACTTGGGGCTGTTTTTGTTCATCGTATTTGTATTTGTCTGGTGCAGAGTGGGGACTTTCGCAACTGTATTCCGATGTGGTTTTGGAGCTCCACATGTTGCTGAATTTGACACAGATCTCGGGCTCACGTCAAAGCCATGAAGCCCTCTCTTGTCTCTCTCGCTATCTCCCCTCCTCTCTCACCTCTCATCTCACTCTCCCCCTTTCTATCTATCCATCTCTCATGCCTCTCCCAGCTCTGACATCTCTCTCTCCTCTTCCATCTCCTCCTTTCTGTCCATCTCTCATGCCTCTCCCAGCTCTGACATCTCTCTCTCCTCTTCCATCTCCTCCTTTCTGTCCATCTCTCATGCTTCTCCCACCTCTGATATCTCTCCTCTTCTCTCCCCCCTTTCTCTCTCTCAGGCCTCTCCCTCCTCTGATATCGCTATCTCTCCTCTTCTCTCCCTTCCATCTCTCTCTCTTTCATGCCTCTACCACCCCTAATATCTCTCTCTCCTCTTCTCTCCCCCCTTTCTCTCTCTCAGGCCTCTCCCTCCTCTGATATCGCTCTCTCTCCTCTTCTCTCCCTTCCATCTCTCTCTCTCTCATGCCTCTACCACCTCTAATATCTCTCTCTCCTCTTCTCTCCCCCCTTTCTCTCTCTCATGCCTCTGCCATCCCTCCCTCTCTCTCTCCTCCACCTGTCTCTTTTCCGCCCTCTCCTCTACCTCCCCTACCTCATACATCTCACTTCTCTTCTTTCTCTCTTTCTTTCATGCCTCTCCCACCTTTCTCTTCCCCTTTCTCTCTCTCATGCAATTGCATTCGAATGTGGTTTCACGGCTAATTAAAAATAAAATGAATTCGAATCTCAATCTGAAGTGTAGCAGAATTGGTTCAGTCAAAGTGAACCGGACCAACAAGTGTGAACACAGCCCTAGATTGTACAGAAAGTATGAAAAGACTTGGACCGCTGAAAATGATTTAAATACAAAAGTATCCATTTCTTGTTTTAAGTCCTTAATATGTATCCACAGACCAACGCATCTGGCTCGTCTCCATATAACCACATTACCGGTCCAAATAGCAGCCCCAGCGCTTCACAAACCATCGTACGAGACCTTCTCAAGCTTTTCACTTCAACGGCGTTTGCCAAATTCCTTCTCTCCGCAGCGTGGTTCCTCTGGGGTACATCCATTGTGTTGCCTCCTAAACACCGGCTGTCTTTGGCTTTTAATCCTTCTGCGATCCAACCAACGAGAGCTCATTTCATCTGCTCATCCCTTCCCTCCTCTCCGTATCCGCGAACGCCCACTGCAGGCGCTCTCCCAATCCCGCCTTTTGTTTATCGCTCTGACTTCTTGCTCTGCCTTTTCAATTACACGTCCTACGGCGCATTACGATTCACCCGACACGCGGCAATCTCCTTATCCGTCCTCTTGGCGCCGGGATGAAAACGTTGGCTATCTGCTGTTATGAGTACAGTGCGGCAGGTCTCCGTGGGGCTAACTAAACAGTGGCTTATCGCGCCCGTTTGACATGCTAATCCGTCTCTGACATTAAGGCTTGGAGAGGAGTGTTTCTTCAAGATGCAGAAGAAAGAGAAGCCATGTTGTGGATGTGGGATGATGGACAGAAGTGTACAGACCTTGGCAAAGTGCGGCCCCGATTCACAATTCTACAGTAAATGGCCCTCAGACCTTTTCCCCATCCACAAAGTTCTTTCTGTCTCCCTCTATTTCAATGGATGGAAGTCACTATAAATGTTTGCCACTAAGTGTGAACTTTGATTTATCAAAAACACTATTCCGTTCGCGATACTGAGCCTTCTTTAGTTTTCGTCCAGATTTGGTTCAAACCCAGCACAATTGAAATCTAAAGTGAACTTGAAAAGTAAAGTAAAAAATACACTCTAGTCTCTCTCTCTCGTCTCTCCGGTCTCTCTCTCAGTCTGTTCTCTCTCTCTGGTCTGGTCTCTCTCTGTGGTCTCTCTCTCTGGTCTGGTCTCTCTCTCTTGACTCTCAGGCCTCTCACTGTGGTCTCTCAGTCTGGTCTCTCTTGCTTGTCTCTCAGTCTGCTCTCACTCTCTGGTCTGGTCTCTCTCTTTTGTCTCTCTCTGGTCTCTCTCTGGTCACTCTTTCTGGCCTCTCACTCTGGTCTCTCTCTGTGGTCTCTTTCTGTTGTCTCTCTCTCTGGTCTGGTCTCTCTCTTTTGTCTCTCTCTGGTCACTCTTTCAGGCCTCTCACTGTGGTCTCTCAGCCTCGTCTCACTCTCTGGTCTCTCTTTCAGTCTGGTCTCTCTCTATGGTCTGGTCTCTCTCTCTTGTCTCTTAGTCTGGTCTCTCTCTCTCTATGACCTCTCTGGTCTGGTCTCTATGGTCTGGTCTCTCTCTCTTGTCTCTCTGGCTGGTCTCTCTCTCTGGTCACTCTTTCTGGCCTCTCAGCCTGGTCGCACTCTCTGGTCTCTCGCTTGTCCCTGTCTGGTTTCAGCCTGGTTTATCTCTCTCTCTGGTCTCTCTCTCATGTCTCTCAGTCTGGTCTCTCTCTCTGGTCTCTCTCTGGTCACTCTTTCTCGCCTCTCAGCCTAGTCGCACTCTCTGATCTCTCGCTTGTCCCTGTCTGGTCTCAGCCTGCTTTCAGCCTGGTCTTAACCTGGTCTCTCAGCCTGGTCTCAGCCTGGTCTCAGCCTGGTCTCCGCCTGGTCTCAGCCTAGTCTCTCAGACTACTCTCTTCGCTCTCATTCTAAGGTCATGCCGACAGCTTCAATAAGCTCCTGCCATAATTCCCATGGAAGCGATTTGTCTTTCTGTCAAATCAAATTGAGCAGATCTGATTGGACGGCGGGGCGTGGTGCATATTCCTTATCGGCGGCCATCTTTATTCAGCCTGTGTGTTTATGAGGGACGGTTTTTTTGTGGTGTATCCCTGACGATGTGTGCGACAGCCTCACAGTCAACCCGGTGAAGAGGTCTCTGCTTCCATTCAGCAATGTTTTCTTGTTGTTACAAAATATTTCATAAATAACACATGTTTGTTCCAACAGAAAGAAGGTTAGGGTCTTAGTCAACAAACCAGACCACAAAAACATGTTATCTTGGCCAGAAAATTGGTGCTGAGAGCTCATTGGCTGGTTGGCGAGAAGGTTTTTCCAATCAATTACTAGCATTACTATCGCTATGGCAACCAGCAAGTAGGGACCCCCCTCAGAGCCATGCTGCATGCGGCAAACACTTATGTACCCATTGGAATATATTTGTGATTTTATGTTTTTTTTTGGGGGGAATATTGGTGAAGCTAAGCAGGACAAGGCCTGGTTAGTGCTGTGATGGGAGAGCTCTGGGATCACACCAGGTGCCACAGTGGGGCGGCTGCGGCTGTAAAGTGCTGAACTGTTGTTGTGTCCTTAGGCAAGACACTTCACCCACATTAGAATGAGTCTGATGAAGTGTGTCTGTGAATGGTTGGTGGTGGTGGGAGGGGCAGATGGCACAGACTGGTTGCCTCGCTTCTGTCTGTGTGCCCCAGGGCAGCTGTGGCCACTGTAGTGTATGGAGTGAAAGAATGACATGTCTTTGAGTGTCCTGAAAAGTGCAATTCAAAACCAATGCATTATTATTGTTGTTTTTTTGATTCTCTGATCTGTGTTGGCGAATCGTTGACGGTTTTGTAGCTGCTGTGATTCAGGGCTGTACAAAAAAACCTTGACTTGAGTATGCTTGGCGCAGCAATACTTTCTCTATTTGGTGAATATTTTCCAAAGCAAGGAATCAATACAACTTTTGGACTAGTTCCAATCCAAATACAGAATGTGTTCACGGACAAAACATGCAAAAAGTGTCCGTCTCTGGCTGTTTGCGGCTGTGTTCCCCGAGCTGTCGTCATATTGGAAACGTGTTTAAGGAAGGACCAATTTATCCCCAACACGTTTCTATAAAAATCCAGTGAGTGCAAGTGTTTCTGGCTGATTTGACACTTTCTGGACGTGGGCCGTGTCGAGTGCGGGTGACTGACAGACTCAAGCAATTTTCCTGCAAACCCACGGGCAGAATTTCATCTGAGCTCGACACGGGCTGCTACTATAACGGTGCAGTCGCAGAGTGGAGCCGGGCTTTTCTGAAGGACGGCTGTACGGGCTGAGTGGGGGACGTACAGCTGAGGGGGTACAAAGCTGTCGCGAAGGCCTTGAATCGTTTTTCCAGAGCAACACTATTGGAGAAGTAACTGGTTTTCGATATCCGATTTTGTTGAGTACTTCAACTCAATTCAATGTGTTTTTGTACAGCCCTAAATAATAACAATAATAACAATACATCAGGACACACACGTTTAGACAGACACACAAAACTAAAAATCTAAAAGCAGGAAAGAAGAGGATAAAGTTGAAACTAAGAGTCATATGCATGGAGGAATAGGTGAGTTTTTAACTGTTTTTTGAAGGAGTTTCTGAGATGAGGAGAGAGAGAGTTCCAGAGAGTGGGAGCAGAGATGGCGAAAGCTCGGTCTCCCAAGGTTCGGTGCTTGGATTTGACAGTGGGAGTGAGGAGAGTCTGCAGATCGGAGTCGATGGGAGGGACTGTAGGGCTGTAGAAGTTCAGTGAGGTCTGGAGGAGCGAGGTTATGGAGGGCTTTGGAGGTGATGAGGAGGCCTGTCCAAACAGGCTGTAAAACAGCTGCAGTACATTCAAAATGCAGCAGCTCGAGTCCTGACTAGAACCAGGAAGTACGACCACATTAGTCCAGTTCTCAGGTCTCTGCACTGGCTTCCTGTGGCTCAGAGAATAGACTTTAAAACAGCTCTGCTTGTTACAAGTCTCTCCATGGCCTCGCACCAAAATATATTAGTGACATGTTAGTCCCATATGAACCGGGACTGGACTCCTGCTGGGACTCTGAGGAGCACAGGGACTGGACTCCTGCTGGGACTCTGAGGAGCACAGGGACTGGACTCCTGTTAGTGCCCAGAGTCAGAACTAAACATGGCGAGGCTGCTTTTCAGATTCATGCTGCTAAAATCTGGAACAATCTTCCTGAAGATGTGAGACAGGCCTCCTCTCTGACAATGTTTAAAACCAGGTTAAAGACAGTTCTGTTTAGCTGTGCTACAACTGAGGGATTTTATATTTTTATCTTTCTTTTTAATGTTCTGTGATTATTTATGATTTTAACGCTATCTTGTTCAGCACATTGAGTTGCCTTGTGTATGAATTGTGCTATACAAATAAACTTGCCTTGCCATGAGGAGGATTTTGAAATGGATGCGCTGTTTGATGGGGAGCCAGTGGAGTCTATGGAGGACAGGGGTGATGTGTTCTCTGGGGCGGGTCTGAGTGATGAGGCGGGCGGCAGAGTTTTGGACATATTGCAGTCACAAAAATCACAGCAGTAGTTACTCACGAAGGACTTTACAAAACAGTAGAATTCGCCACACATTGAACACAGATGAGAGAATCAAACACAAGAAATGCAACAATAAAACACACGTAGATCCTTGAGGGGCAGAGACCAATGTGGCTGAGTGGTTAGCATTCTCACATCTCAAATCCTGGTCGGAACAGAAACTCCAGTTCCTGGTCGGAACTGGATGTTCTCTGGGTGCTGCGGTTTCCCCTACCACTAAAAACATGTACAGTAGTTATGATTGTGTAGGTTGGGTGCGTTCGGCGTCTCGCTTCCGTCATCACCGCGTGGAGAGAATGGAACAATAGCTGAACTCAGAACATTGTAAAATGCTTTGGGTAACCTTGGTCTAAAAAATGCGCTCCGGTCTGGACCAGTGCAGAACCGTGAACACTGTACTGCAGCAACATCACAGGTAAAACAAATCCAGAAAAATGACATTTTTAAAACTCCATCCATGACACTCGACAACATTTATGAACATTGGCCGTCTGTCCCTTTTCTGGTTTCCTCAACCGCTTGGTACGTCATATTTTGATTCAATTCATCTACTTTAAGGTCTATATAGGAGGATTTTCCCGAAGTTTAGGAAATAACCGCTCTCTTCTCCACTTTTTGAACAAAACTGTCTTTTTTGACGAGCAGTGTCACCAGAATGATTGACAACTGGGAGGACCAATAGTCTTGATGATCCACCCAGAAGTAGAAAATCCTCCTATATACATTTAAAAGCAAGCTCGGAACTAAAATATACTGCACCTCTATGGGGCGTCGCACTTGGTTTTAGCCACGTTTACCATCACACTATCTGGTAAAGGCCTAGAATTTAACAAAGAATATCCAAAATAGAAAAAAGGACATTGCTTTCATCGAGGAGTGAATCTTAAAGGGTTTTGGACCAATGGCTCTATGTGTGTTTAAAAAAAAATCTAATTTCCTGTATTTGATTGTGTTTGATTCTCTGATCTGACAAATGACTTTAATAAGAATAATAATGAGATAATATTGTGAGAATAGAATAATATAGGTACAGATCTGTGAATATGTACACGTTTACAACATGGCTCACTCCAAACTAAACTGTACCATTGCTCCATCTAACTTCAAGCGACAATAAAATAAATGTATGAACTAAAAATGTCTGTACCTAAACACCTTGAACTTTGGGGACATATTTGTTACATTTAGTACCTGTCGTGTTGGAGGCTTAGTGAACGAAAGAATGAACAGGACAGCGAAGACTATTTAGTGGTTAATGGTTGGAAATATAACTATAATCATTATGTAATTATAGATTTTACATTATGCAAAAAACAACAATAAATCAAAAACTGCGGGCAAACTAGGCGTTTTGGACGTAACAATCATGTCCACTTTTGTTACGGCTGTCTTGGAGCGCTGTTAATAATACGGGCATGAACAAATCTGTGTTTAAGTAGAGCGCCCTCCACTGGACAAACAAGCTGGAAACAAAACAAGAGTGGGTCTGTGAATAATCAGCGGCACACGCCCTCGTACATTTCGGGACTTTTTGGTGTCATTGATACAGTTTAGTGTGGAGTGAGCCATATACTATACAGAGATTAACGGCTTATTAAACGAGCGCGAGGTCTGTACAGAGAAATATCAGACCGCGGCCTTTTTGTACAGACCGAGCCGTGGCGAGGTCTGTGCAAAAACGACTAAGGTACAGACCGAGCAAGCGAGGTTGATAATTGTTTTATTATATGACTAGTTTTAATTTGTGCAAATATCGATTGGTTTCAACACTAGCAAAAACACATGCAACCAAACTGTCAAATGGTGAAATCAAGAACTTATCAGATCATTGAGGCGCCCGCTGTAAGTTCTAAATCTCTTCTGTGTCTTTACCAAGTATGTTCATGTCCGACTTGGTTTTCCTAATCGTGGGTTTACCTTTCTGGTCTGTAACGAAGTTGTCAATCACTTCTTGACTGTTAGGAGTTGTGTTTTCGTCGTTATTTGCTGTTATTACTTCCTCTGGCTCTTCCAACTCGTCCTGATAAAATAATTCACTGGAGAATGCTCACAGTCGTCGCCCATTATTTCTTTTTTACCGAGGACAGATATCAAATCTGATACGCACTGCGGACCGATTGTCATGGTAACGGTCCGAGATGGGAAAATACCAGACCGCAAATCAGCCAATCAGAGTCAAGTCCATCCATCCATCCATTTTCTACCCTTTAATCCATTTCTGGGTCAGGGGGGTGGCAGTCAGAGATGCCACCCAAGTCTCATAGCACCAGCCCCTCACTGACCCTCTGCAGGTGGTGAGTCCACAGGAGGACGGCTGCTCTCTGAGTGTGAGCATAGCCTTGATCTTTCAGTGGGGGCTTTGGGCAAAGTGGGGTTAAGTGTCTTGCCCAAGGACACAACGACAGCAGTCATCAGTGGGAGTCGGTGGAGAAGGTGCAGAGGTGGGAATTGAACCCACGACCTTCTGGCCTTAAGGCCAATGCTCTACCAACTGAGCTACTGTCGCCCCAGAGTCAAGTCATATAATGAAATAGGATACTACACATCTGTAAATATACAACATATAGACGGACAAAGCAGACGAACTTGAAGCCTGTTTAAATGAAGTCGTCCATCCAGCCGTCTATCTTTACAAGTGTATAAAATATATCTGAATGGAACACGGTTTATAGATTTTAGAGTGTATTCCTGGTCCTGAACACCATCGTCATGGCATGTCAAACTATGGTCTTGTTAACCACCTTCTCCCCCAAAAACAAGGACTGGGGCATTTGAAGAAACATCACAATCTCTGCAAATGAACAGGGTCTAAAGTCAAAATAAATCCGGTCTTTGGCAGATCAGTGTCACTCAGAGCTTCGGCACTTTCTCAGAGGTCGTGCTCCTCAAAAATAATGAGGCCGGGTTTTGACTGAAGACTTCTCCAGGTTTGTCTCCGAGGTTAAGAGCTCCACATGTCGCTAAATTTGACACAGATCTCGGGCTCGCGTCAAAGCCATGAAGCTCTCTCGCTCTCTCTCTCTGTCTCTCTCTCTCTCTCTCTCCTCCACCCGCTGCCACCTCTCATATCTCTCTCACTCTTTCTATCCATCTCTCATGCCTCTCCCACCTCTCTTCTCTCTCCCCCTTTCTCTCTCTCAGGCCTCTCCCTCCTCTGATATCGCTGTCTCTTCCCCCCCTTTCTATCCATCTCTCATGTCTCTCCCACCTCTCATATCTCTTTCTCATCTTCTCTCCCCACCTTTCTCTCTCTCAGGCCTCTCCCTCCTCTGATATCGCTGTCTCTTCCCCCCCTTTCTATCCATCTCTCATATCTCTCCTACACCTCTCACTCTCTCTCCTACACCTCTCTCTCTTCCGCCTTCTCCCACCTCTCTCTTACCCTTTCTATTCCATCTCTCATATCTCTCCTACACCTCTCACTCTCTCTCCTGCACCTCTCTCTCTCATCCGCCTTCTCCCACTCTCTCTCTCACCCTTTCTATCCATCTCTCATATCTCTCCTACACCTCTCACTCTCTCTCCTCCACCTCTCTCTCATCCGCCTTCTCCCACCTCTCTCTCACCCTTTCTGTCCATCTCTCATATCTCTCCTACACCTCTCACTCTCTCTCCTCCACCTCTCTCTCATCCGCCTTCTCCCACCTCTCTCTCACCCTTTCTATCCATCTCTCATATCTCTCCTACACCTCTCACTCTCTCTCCTCCACCTCTCTCTCATCCGCCTTCTCCCACCTCTCTCTCACCCTTTCTATCCATCTCTCATATCTCTCCTACACCTCTCACTCTCTCTCCTACACCTCTCTCTCTTCCGCCTTCTCCCACCTCTCTCACCCTTTCTATCTCTCTCATGCCTCTCCTACACAGCCACTGTAGGCTTGTTGAATTGCTAAACACACATATTGCTAGCCTGGTCTCACCATACCATTGTACTCATTTCATTTCGTAGTAAGGTCTGGATTGGCTCCATTGACTCCATTAATAGGTGGGAGGGGTTAACCTCTTTTGCAGATTGAAACAATTGGATTCGGAGCAAACTCTTGACATCACCGACACCTCCCT
This sequence comes from Knipowitschia caucasica, assembly GCA_964034765.1. Classification (NCBI taxonomy): domain Eukaryota; kingdom Metazoa; phylum Chordata; class Actinopteri; order Gobiiformes; family Gobiidae; genus Knipowitschia; species Knipowitschia caucasica. Next base: position 34,729,338 of record OZ035839.1, read on the forward strand.
ACAACACCCGCCTCCCCTGCTCTCTGATTGGTCGGATACAACCGATGTAACTGCAGCCACTAGGATCAGACCCAGACGTACATGAAGGAAATGATAATTGTCTTTACAGATGGCTGAGACCAAGTTAATTTACTTGTTTAGTCATCGTGACTAACTCAGGAGCCAAACGAGCCTAAGTCAGGATCAGTAAAACTCCTGGAAACAAGCCCGGTGTCCGCTCAGCTCCTCACTTTTCCTTTTTTTACTCCCAGTCACAACAAAACGCAGCTAATAATACGGCCAGCTGTCTTACAAACTCCCCTGCTCTGCTCCGGCTGGCTCCGCATGACACCCATTACCTGGTAGGATGATCCGTCCCCTCCGCCTCCTCCGCTCCTCTTTAGAATGGCCTAATGACGGTTTCATAAAGGCGGAAAAGGTTGACACGCCGAATGATTCACGCTTCACACTTTCTTTCTCTCTCTCTCTCTCTCCCTCCTTCGTGTTTTTGATTGACGGCTCAGGCCCGGAGCGCAGGGGCCGTTTGCAGCCATTTCTTATTTTAATTCCTGCCTGGTGTGACTGAGCCAATGGATGGGAGCCAATTACCGTAAGTGTGGCGGGGTCAGAGCATGACATTCCCAGGCGCGGAGCAGGTGAGCCCAGCTTCGCCTGTTATACTCATCACAGAATACAGGAGGTTAGCACGGGAGGCGGCCGCGGTCATCTGGAGGCCTTATTATGCCTTTGTCGGAGGTTTTCCAAAGAGCTGTGGAGCCTGGATCATGTTTGTGTGTGTAGTTGAAAGAACACATCGGCTCGAGAAAGTATTAATACACCTTGAACTTTTGCAATTGTACTCATTTTAACAACAATTTCAATTTTTAAACCCATTTTTAATGAGTTTTAAACCCCGTACTTTTATGCTGCTCTGTTTTGACATGAATAGATTGAATATTTATTGACTTTTTAATACATTTTGATTTTTTTAATGTGTCTTGTGAAGCATTTTGAATTGCCTTCTACACAAATTACACCATACAATTAAATGGTTTCTATGGATAGATAGATAAATAAAATTGACCTAAAAAAATGTTTAAAATAGTAATAATCAGCAACAGCCCTTCAGGTCACAGCAGCAGAGGTGGAGTAGCCTGTGGGTGGAGCAGGACGGGTCACAGCAGCAGAGGTGGAGTAGCCTCTGGGTGGAGCAGGACGGGTCACAGCAGCAGAGATGGAGTAGCCTCTGGGTGGAGCAGGACGGGTCACAGCAGCAGAGGTGGAGTAGCCTCTGGGTGGAGCAGGACGGGTCACAGCAGCAGAGGTGGAGTAGCCTCTGGGTGGAGCAGGACGGGTCACAGCAGCAGAGGTGGAGTAGCCTCTGGGTGGAGCAGGACAGGTCACAGCAGCAGAGGTGGAGTAGCCTCTGGGTGGAGCAGGACGGGTCACAGCAGCAGAGGTGGAGTAGCCTGTGGGTGGAGCAGGACGGGTCACAAGGTGGTGTAGCCTCTTGGTTCGGAGCATATTCTCTGCTCTAGTCCAAAGTAAAATGCTAAATGCTTCATTAGCATTTTTTAAAAAGTTAGCATTTCTCCAGTGGATTCTCACCTGGTTCACCATGAATCCTCTCTGCTCTGGTCTGGACCAGTGTAAAACCATGATCACTGTACTGCAGCAACATCTCAGGCAGAAAAAAAGCAAAAAATAAAAATTGGCCATTGAAGATGATTGAACAACAACAATAATAACGATAATACTGCATTGGATTTCTATAGCGCTTTCTTTGGACGCTCAAAGACGCCTCACATGTCATTATTCATTCACTCCAAACACAGTGGTTATAAACTACTACTGTAGCCACAGCTGCCCTGGGGCACACTGACAGAAGCGAGGCAACCAGTCTGTGCCATCGGCCCCTCCCACCACCACCAACCATTCACACACACACCAGACTCACTCTAATGTGGGGGAAGTGTCTTGCCTAAGGACACAACCACAGTTTGGCACTTTACAGCCGCCCCACTGTGGCACCTGCTGGTCCCTGAAGTGTCCCATCACAGCACTAACCAGGCCCTGTCCTTCTTAGCTTCAGAGGTCTGAAAGTATCTGGCTTTCAAATACAGGTATGGCCATAACATTATAAACATAAAGATTTAATTTTGAATATTTGTAATGAAAGTTCACACACAGAAGGAACAGTAAAATGATACATGGTTCAAAACAGTTAAGAGTTGTTTTGTAAAGAGGAATGGGCTAAAATGTGGAATGCTTGTAGCATCAAACCCCAAAAGACTAACTTCTGTTTTTCAGCTAAAGGGATTCCACAAAGTATTAACTGAATAAACTTGTGCAGGCCCAACTTCTTGCTCAACTTTTTCTAAATAAACAAATGTATTTATTTAGACGTTTTTTTAAAAGAATCATTTATCATTGTTCTTTCACTTCACAGTAAGGATTAGGGTTGCTTGTTTTTGAACTTTCAATGTAAAAATCAACATAAAATCTTAATATTTATGGTTACAAACTTGACAAAATGTACAAAAGTTCAAGATGCATTAATCCTAGCTCTGAATGATTAAGTGTGAGTAAAAACTGTAGATTTTTTAGATCCTTGAGTCATTACTAAAGACAACTTTCCACATCTTTTAACCGTGTTTGTTGTTTTTTCCTCGTCATGATCACGCGCTCACACTTGTATTTAGAGCGATTGGTGCATGTTTGAGTCATTTATTCGCTCCTCTGACTATGTGTCAAACCATCAGCCTCAGTGTCAAATGTGGGGGTGGCAGCATCCTGCTGTGTACAAACTGATGTGAAGCTGTTGCATTTCTCTGCAGCGCTGGATGTTTACCTCCCACCTCAGAATAGAATGGATGAAAACACAATACATTCATTTGTCTGATAGAACATCTATGAAAACTGCTGTTCACAAACTCTCCCCAACAGCATTAACCCTTTAAACACTACAACCCTCATTTTTGACAACTTTCAAAAGGCCATAACTTAAAAGTGAAGCGATAGTGTAGTTCTGAAAATTAGAAAAATATTAAGGATAAAATTTAAGAATGGCTTGCGTCTAACCCTGCAGGTGAAAGCCAGATCCAAATAGACTTTTAAAGCTAAGCAGGGCAGGGCCTGGTTAGTGCTGTGAAGGGAGACCTCTGGGAACACCAGGTGCCGCAGTAGGGCTGCTACGGCTGTAAAATGCCAAACTGTTGTTGAAGTGCAAGAGATTTAACATTAACTAGAATGAGTGGTGTGTGTGAATGGTTTGTGGAGGTGGGAGGGGCCAATGGCACAGACTGGTTTCCTCGCTCCTGTCAGTGTGCCCCAGGGCAGCTGTGGCTACAGGAGTAGTAGTAGTTCATCACCACTGTGTGATGGAAGGAATGAATAAATGACATGTAAAACTTCTATGAGTGGCAAGGCAAGGCAAGTTTATTTGTATAGCACAATTCATACACAAGGCAACTCAAAGTGCTGAACAAGATAGAAATTAAAATCATAAATAATCACAGAACATTAAAAAGAAAGATAAAAATATAAAATCCCTCAGTTGTAGCACAGCTAAACAGCACCGTTTTTAACCTGGTTTTAAACATTGTCAGAGAGGAGGCCTGTCTCACATCTTCAGGAAGATTGTCCCAGATTTTAGCAGCATGAATCTGAAAAGTCCTGAGTGTCCAAAAAGCGCTAATAATATCATTATCATGAAATGTACCATTCTTAATTATATCTTTAACATGTTTCACATTTCTCAATTGTGAGATAAATAAAGTTTATCTTATCTTATCTTAATTTTCAAATCATGACATCATGCAGTGATGGCAATCGTGGATTTTCAAATTTTCATGAAATATCTTGTTTTGTTTTTTTAAACTGACATGGACACACGAGCAGAACTCACATTGTACGATGGTAAATGATCAGGGAAAGAGTAAAACAGTGTAAATAAGACTCGCAACTGCCCCCGTCACACGGTTAGAAGTAGTTACTCGAGTATTCGGTGTAGTAGGTCACCATTACAGGCCAAACCACGCGCAACACTTTCAGCTTCATAATTATAACCTCCATTACTGCGTTGAGCTGCCACGTCCCTCACGCTTCCAGCCCAACTCCTCCACTCGTCGATGGCCTCTCCGGTCTCCCATCCTCTTGTAAGTGCATTTGATTGTCTGCTCTCCTTCTTCCCTCTGTCATAGCTCATGCCTGCCCCCTCCCCAGACGCTTCCCTCCACCGCCCTCCCTCCCGCGCACACATTACACCGGTGTGCGTGGGCTTCACATTCTGTCCGCCGCTCGCTCCATCTTTGGGCCAAACGCGTCCTGTTACTGTCTCATTACGAGCGGGCGCCGCGCTGATAAATCAATCAAACTTCCTCCTCGCCGTGCCACGGGGGTGATGGATGCAGACGGAGAGAGCGGACGCGGGGCCCACAATGCACTTCTCCGAGCGCGCGTATATATGTGCTGAGGCAGCGAGGTGCCCACAATAGCTGACTTTTCTATTTCCATTCATTTCACAGGGATTACTCCGGCTCAGGGGCAGAGGGAGGCCTGGATAAGGGCCTATAGCTGTGCATTAGTAGGCATGGTTTAGTCCGGGTTTAGACACGGGGTAAAGACCGGCTTCAATCTTGAGTCTGATCGAGGTTTGGAGCTTTACATTATCCCTGTGTGAAGAGGTCTTTCTCACAAACTCATGGCTTGAGCGGAGCTGTTTTGGTGTCCTTAGGCAAGACACTTCACCCACATTGCCTATGAGTCTGGCTTTTTAATCTAAAGTAGTTTGAAAGTTAGGTTCCCCAGCTGTCATTTTGAAATAGTCGATTTCAGAATTTAGCACTACTTCCTGTTTGTTTTTCACTCATTGACTTCCATTGACATATTTGTCTTAGACCCTCTATTCGACTGGGGATTACAGGACAATAAAAATAGCTAAAAACAAATGTATTGTTGCTGATCAAAGTGGACAATCCAGTCTTTCAGATGGTTTCAGATTTTACATAGTCTTAGGAAATAATATTCTATGGGTCTTGAGAATCAGTGAACTCATCAAAAATGGTTGGCAGTCAATGAGTTAAGCTTTTTCTTCAACATTGGGTTATATACTACCACTTCACACATGTATTGTGTACTTAGGCATTATCCCTGTGTGAAGAGGTCTTTCGCACAAACTCATGGCTGGATCTGAGTCGTTTTAGTGTCCTTAGGCAAGACACTTCACCCACATTGCCTAGTATGAGTTTGGTGTGTGTGTTTGTGCGTGTGCACATGTGTGCGTGTGTGTGTGTGTGTGTAATGAGCTAGAGGTAGTTGGAGGCACACGATTAAGCCCCATGGCAGCTGTGGCTACAGTAGGAGCACTTGGTGGTCCCAGGGTTCTCACATCAATTCTACCCAGGTCCTGTGGTGCTTAGCTTCAGAGATCTGTCGGGATCTGGCATTCACATACAGGGGGCGCCACTTCAACTCAACACTAGATCTAAGCCCATTATGATTGTAGTCCGGACACTTACATGTCTATAGTGTGTATTAAGAAATGTATTGTGATATTGTCTGCATGACTCAGCAAGAGAAAAGCCCTCACTTAAAGCTGGGATACCTAACTTTAAAACCATTCATATTTTCAACTATGTTTTTTTAGAGTTTGCAGTGTTTTTATGAAATACATATTAAAAAGAATTACAATATAATTGAGAGTGAGAACAAGTCATCAATTAGGTAGTGCAACTTTACACTGCAAAAACTGATGAAAAATCTATCTAAATTTGCTAATATTTGGAAAAATGTATCCTAATTTGAACACATTTTGACTGCCTTAAAACAGGATTTGTCAATGGGAAAAAACTAAAATATCTTGTTTTAAAAATGACAAGAAATGTCTCCCTTGGATTGAGAAAATAAATAAGACTGAATGGCTTCGTCCCATTGGTGAATCTTGTTTTCAGACGGACAGAATGTGTCAGATCAAGATACAGTGCCTTGCGAAAGTATTCGGCCCCCTTGAACCTTTCAACATTTTGCCACATTTCAGTCTTCAAACATAAAGATATAAGATTTTAATTTTTTGTCATGAATCAACAACAAGTGGGACACAATCGTGAAGTGGAACGAAATTTATTGGATAATTTAAACTTTTTTAACAAATAAAAAACTAAAAAGTGGGGCGTGCAATATTATTCGGCCCCTTTACTTTCAGTGCAGCAAACTCACTCCAGAAGTTCAGTGAGGATCTTTGCATGATCCAATGTTGTCCTAAATGACTGATGATGATAAATAGAATGCACCTGTGTGTAATCAAGTCTCCGTATAAATGCACCTGCTCTTTGATAGTCTCAAGGTTCTGTTTAAAGCGCAGAGAGAACCATGAAGACAAAGGAACACACCAGGCAGGTCCGAGATACTGTTGTGGAGAAGTTTAAAGCCGGATTTGGATACAAAAAGATTTCCCAAGCTTTAAACATCTCAAGGAGCACTGTGCAAGCAATTATATTGAAATGGAAGGAGTATCAGACCACTGCAAATCTACCAAGACCCGGCCGTCCCTCCAAACTTTCATCTCAAACAAGGAGAAGACTGATCAAAGATCGAGCCAAGAGGCCCATGATCACTCTGGATGAACTGCAGATAACTACAACTGAGGTGGGAGAGTCTGTCCATAGGACAACAATCAGTCGTGCACTGCACAAATCTGGCCTTTATGGAAGAGTGGCAAGAAGAAAGCCATTTCTCAAAGATATCCATAAAAAGTCTCGTTTAAAGTTTGCCACAAGCCACCTGGGAGACACACCAAACATGTGGAAGAAGGTGCTCTGGTCAGATGAAACCAAAATCAAACTTTTTGGCCACAATGCAAAACGATATGTTTGGCGTAAAAGCAACACAGCTCATCACCCTGAACACACCATCCCCACCTCAGCTGTAGTTATCTGCAGTTCATCCAGAGTGATCATGGGCCTCTTGACTGCATCTCTGATTCAGTTTTTTTATTTGTTAAGAAAGTTTAAATTATCCAACAAATTTCATTCCACTTCACGATTGTGTCCCACTTGTTGTTGAGTCATGACAAAAAATTAAAATGTTATATCTTTATGTTTGAAGCCTGAAATATGGCGAAATGTTAAAAGGTTCAAGGGGGCTGAATACTTTCGCAAGGCACTGTAAAAACCACTCCATTCAAGCATTTATTCCCTCCTACTTCCTCATTGTTTGCAGGTTTAACATAAAGGGAACTTTGAAACCACTCGTCCCTGTGCTAAACTTCTCTGACACCACGGAATTCCCTTTCTACCTGAAACAAAAGCACGAGCCAAAAGGTGAGAGACTGACCTTTCGGAGTGAACGGCCGCCTCAAACCCAAACTTTACAGGAGCGAAAACAGCCGGAGGATCTGGAAAACACAATATAAGCAAAAACTAAAAAAGAAATCCATCTCTCTGCTGTCTTGGCGACGTCGTCCAAAATCCCGGAGGAGGGGCTTTGGTGAAAGGTCAGGGCGGCTGAGGAGCGAGCTGTGGAGCGGCCTGTCACGCCCATCTCACGGCTTTTTCACATTTCCCACTCGTGTTCCAGTCACACGCCATGACACCTAACATTTACTTTGGCTTTTTCCTGCTTCTTTCCAAAGTCTACATTTGCATATTACTGTAGCGTGGGCAAAGGTAGCGTTCAAAGTGCTTTACTCCGGTTGTTCCTCAGGTAAAAGCAGCCGCACAGAACAAATATTGTCAATTATATGTGTTGTTATTTATCTTTAGCATGATTTTGAGGACGCAGAATCTACTTTAGCATCTTATGTTTTAGTGAGATAATTTCTTCTAGTTTTAATGTATGTGTTTAATACTTCACTCTTGCTTCTTCATTATGCTAAAGTTGGAGGTTTTATACTTGCTTTTTCATTATACTAAAATTAGAGATTGTATTTTATTTCAGTATGGACCAATTGTTCATTTATCTCGTGCTGCGTGCTCCTCATTCTTACTATTGTGTAACTGCTGATGCAACACTGACATTTCCCCGCTGTGGGACCAATAAAGAATAATAATAATGCGCAGATTTATGCCGTTGGTCCCTCCTACCTTCACCAACCATTCACACACACCAGACCCATTCTAGGAAAAGTGGGTGAAGTGTCTTGCCTAAGGACACAACAACAGTTCGGCACTTTGCGGCCGCCCCACTATGGCACCTGTTCCCAGAGGTCTCGAACCAGGCCCTGCACCGCACAGCTTCAAAGGTCTGACAAGATGTGGATTTCACCTGCAGGTATGGCCATAGGATTTCTTACCCAGGTGTAAATCCAGAGCAGGGAAAATGGTTCGAACGCAAAAAAAAAGTCACAAGAAGCAGAGAAATTGGTTTTTAATGGGAAAGACACCGTCAAGAAGCTCAAGCAGAAGAAAACGGAGGATTTCGTCAAGGCAGTGGAGAGGATGACGCCCAGAAAACGCACCAAAAAGACAGAAAAGGTTCATAAAAATCAACCAGAGGAAGCAGCTCCTCAACAGAGGCTGTACCACCTGCTGCTGCTGCACTTTCTTACTATTGTTGGTAACTTTTCAATTTAAATTCGCTTTCTACGCAGAGTGGCTGGTGTAAGGAGCTCAGTCACACAGGAGGAGCTCGGAGTAGAGCTGCTGCTTCTCCACGACGAGAAGAACCAGTTGAGGTGGCTCGGACGTCCTGGACACAGGTTCCAGGCGTGTTCCACCGAGAGGAGACCCCGGGAAAGACCCAGGACACAGAGGGACGTGTCTCAGCTGGGAACGCCTCAGGATTCCCCCAGATGAGTTGGAGGGAGTGAGTGTGGAGAGAGAAGTCTGGGCATCTCTGCTTAGACTGCTGCCCCCATGACCAGGCAACGGATGGAGCGGAAGAAAGTGGATGGATGGATTTTTCTCACACATATACTGTAGCACTAACCATTTCTTTTGTAGAATAGAATCATAATAATGGTCAATGGAGTCAAAGGCTTTTTGGTGATCAATGCACAACCTCACTTTTACTTTTTATTTTCTCCACTAAGTCAAATAGAGCGTAGGTAGTATAAAAAAAGTGAAATAGACAGATTACATTTAGATACAGATAGATTTGGCCTAACCCTAATTGGCATTTACTCAAAAATATGCTCTCTTATAATTATAATTCTGCACAAAGTACTTTGGAAAAACTCAGTTGTTAGATCCACAACCAATAACGGCGTTCATTACATTCCAAACTCCTTTCTTTTTAATCTTTTTAATGAATAGATTTGTGCAATACTCATACTAATTCTATAATACTGTCTTTTTACCAAAAAGCATCAAAGCTTGTGTCAGAAGTTTCCGATTCTCGCAGAATGGAGATAAAACAACTCCAGGTCTGTGTTTGATGAAGCAACTCTGCAGCAACACGGATAAAAGACGTATTGATACGAACATTGTCACGACTATTCATATATTTATAAAGAAGTCCTTTATTTTGGTACAACCGCCAGGAGAAAAGATATACCAAGAGGGAGACGAACCTGGAAAATCATTCTGGTTTCTAAATAAACTTAGCCTGGTCTTACCGCAACATAGTACTCATTTCATTTCGTACTAAGGTCTGGATTTGCTCCATTGACTCCGTTAACAGGTGGGAGGGGTAACTCCTTTTGCAGATTGAAACCATTGGATCTGAGTTCACTGTGACGTATGTAATGAGCCTGAGTGAGTTGTTAGCATATAGTATTTATCCTAGCTTTAGCATTTAGCCTAGCTTTAGCCATCTCCTTTTCTGCTAACGGAGCCCGTGGGGAGTAGAGCCACAACATCTTTGCTCAATGACATTTGCTAAACATTCCTCTTGCTCCGGCTTCAGTTTCTTGATATTTGGATTGAACCAGAACAGATTATTTTACTATCGCATTTTCCGACAAACTACAACCAGCAAACTCTTGACGTCACCGACACCGACCTACAACACCCGCCTCCCCCGCTCTCTGATTGGTCGGAGGGGATTCAACCGTGGAAACTGCAGCCACTAGGATCAGACCCAGACGTACACGTAGGAAATGATCAGTCAGTCAAGCTGCATAGGGAGCCCCCTGCTGGAGAAGTATGGTAACTTGAGCACTATCCTCTCCTCCTTCCTACTTTATCTGTTTAGCATTTTTAGGATTTTGACTGTAGTTTGTTCATTGCTATTCACCCGTTCTCCCATTGTCTGTTTCATGGTACGATGACGGGATCTCTGAGCCTGGCCTCCTCCATCTACACCTGCGGACTGCCCCGCCCGACCCGCCTGGGAGTGCTTCAGTCCTGTACCGCAGGGGTTCCCAAAGTTTTTAGCCCGCGACCCCCATCATAAATGCGCTGCTCCCCCGCGACCCCCCACCTCAACAGTCCTTCCCGTCAATGAGCATGTATTTCCTTGATACGGAGTAACGCAGAGACTCGCGCCACTACTGAGCTGCACTGTCCAGCCCATAAAGGAGGCTTGCGTATTTTTACTCATGTAGTGACACAGTGATGGGCTTGGTGGGCTCCCTCCTCAGCAGAAGTGGAGCGCATTTCTTGCGGCTCGCCCTCTCTGTTCTCATACCGCGGTAAAGTGGCCCGGCTTTTCGGAGTCAGCGGTAAAGAGGTCCGCACATAAAAAGCGGGTGGCCGCTTTCTGCTGTTACTTTATGCAGTTCATCCCCGCGGCTTCTTTTTCCAAAGTTACTGTAAGTAACAGCATAAAGCAGCCACCCGCTTTTAATGTGCGGACCTCTTTACCACTGACTCCGAAAAGCCGGGCCTCTTTACCGCGCTGTTCTACCCCTGCCTTCTCTCCCTCCGCTGCCTACTCTCCCTCCGCTGCCCTCTTTCCCTCTCTTCGCACCATCAGCCTGACCTCACATGTGACTTTTCTCCCCCTCCGGGTTTTTCTGTTGTGGATATTAACCACGTTTCATTTTAAAGCAGGTATTATTTGTTTGAAGCCTCGAAACACCTTTAGTTTTAGCAAACAACAGCAGGACACGCTTTGTCGCTGCGTGACGTAAGCTGCGTAACTTGATTTTGATTGACGCTGTCAATGACTGGACAAAATTACAAACGTAATTTAAATATTTTATATTCTCCTAACACAATTTAACAAGTAGTCCTTTTGAATCAAATCAAATGCTAAATCAATATTTAAGGGCTATTAATTAGCTAAATTTCTTTTTTTTTATTTTTTATTTTTTGGAAATCATCTAGCGACCCCCCCCCAGGGGTTCCTGCGACCCCCCGGGGGGTCGGGACCCCCACTTTGGGAACCACTGCTGTACCGGACCTGTCCACGTTCAGCGGCCACTGGTCCACGTTCTGTAGCTAGCTTAGGTCCTGGATCATTAGCCTGTCCGTCCGGAGGAGCGGATCCCTTTCTCAAATGGGTCTCCCTCCCTGTGGGTTTCCCTAGTGCTCCCCAAGGTTTCTCACTTTTTCCCACTGGGTTTTTTAAGAGTTGTTCCTTGTGGATGCAGGAGGGTCTTGTTGGACAGTTAGTGTCCAACAGAAAGGATTGGTGATGATCAGGACACTTTAGCATTCTACAACATGTATGGACATTTTCTTCTGTGTGTGCTTTATATTCTTCATGTGTTTTAACTGTTGATTCTCTGACCTGTGTTGGTGATTTCAATGGTTTTGTTAAGTCCTCTGAGATGACTTCTGTTGTGACCTAGGGCTATACAAGAATAAATTGTATTGTATTGTATCATGGACCAGAGTTTACACATGGTAATCTTAATCTTAATCTTTGTTTAAAATAAAAGCCACACCAAGGTCTTAAAATCTAGTTGTGGTGTCCTCCCTTTCTATGTTGCGGTTCCATGATCCGGGCCGTGACAAAGTCATAGTAATAGGGCTAGGCTTCTGTCAGTATTTCACTGCAGCCTAAACCTTTTCAGTCATAATTTGTCTTGACTTCAAATGATCTGTGTTGTCTGAGTTGTGAAGAAGTGACTGAACAAATAAAAATACTACTACTACTACTGTTTCATAGTTTGACGTATTACCTGTCTGTGAAAAGCTGAATGCACGCCAAATATGTTCTTCTAATTATGGCTGTGACCTTTGTAGCTTCTGTGCTCTTCCTTGTGGCTAAACTCTGACATAAAAACAACAAAGTGAGACCTCACAGACACGACAACAGCACATACATCCAAGCATCAAGCGGCTCTGATGAAACTCTGGCCCAGTCTTTGCGTGGCTGACATTAAAAGCATGCCTGTTTATTGCATCATGGGGGATGGGAGGGGCCGGGTCGGGGGCTGTACAGATGTCCCGCCGTCCTGGGACCTCATTATGGGGGACCAGAGCCGTGCAGAGAAGGTTACGGCCGCCACATCTATGCACACAAAGTATACGTTCGCCGAAGGGTGACACGTTTAAGGTTCGGGAGAGGAAAGACTCACGACGCTGCAGTAAACAGAGAGTGTGAAGTTGTTATTCCAGAAGTATATGGTCCAGTGCTGGGTTTTGTCAGAGTCTGCAGTGTTGGATTGAGGGTGTATGTGAAAGGAAATGTGTGGCTCTGCAGCTTTTTTTACCCAAAATATGCCATCCGTCCTTTTTCCTCCACTTTATCTGTTGCCGGGTAAACTCATTAATGATGATTTTTTTCTTGTGATCTCCTGGTGGCCAGAGGGTAATTCTGTCACACAGGAGATCAGGAAGCTAGACTAAAACCACAGAGAAATAAAGTCAAAATAAAATAAAGTACAAAAACAAACTCCACACCGTGACAAGAACACGATCACAAAAATCTATTTTGCATTCAGTACAGACCAAAAGTTTGGACACACTTTCTCATTCAATGATTGTCCTTTCTTTTCATGACTATTGACTGTAGACCCACACCAGGCTGTGTAAGGGCTGTTTGACCAATAAGGGGAGAGATGGTGCTGGGCCAGATGACCCGCCCTCCAGTCACCGGACCTGAACCCAGTCCAGATGGATTTGGACCTGAACCCAGTCCAGATGGATTTGGACCTGAACCCAGTCCAGATGGTTTTGGACCTGAACCCAATCCAGATGGTTTTGGGGCTGGACCACAGAATGAAGGCGAAAGGGCCAACAAGTGCTAAGCATCATGGGAACTCAGACCATTTCAGGTCCTCTTGAAGCTCATCCAGAGAAAGCCAAGAGTGAAGCAGTATCAGAGCAAAAGGTGCTACTTTGAAGAACCTAGAATATAACACATATTTTCAGTTGTTTTATACTTTCTTTTTTAGTTCGTACATAATTCCACATGAGTGAATTCATAGTTTTGATGCCTTCAGTGTGAATCTACAATTTTCATAATCATGAAAATAAAAAACTCTTTGAATGAGAAGGTGTGTCCAAACTTTTAGTCTGCACTGTATATCACGGTCATTTCTGTGTAGCACATTACGTAAAAAGTAATATATAAAAAAACAAGGAGGGGTCTCTACAATGAAGAACTTAGCCACACTTCACTTCCTGTATGTCTGCTCGAGTTAAATGAGTCTGTCTCTTTCATAAGTGTTCTCTGCGTGGGAAGATGAGAGGACGGCTTTGGCTGCGCTTCAGTCCTGGACTAATATAGAACCGAGTGTGACTTTCTTCATATGTATATAGATGGTATACGCTCCCACAATATGCTGCAACCGCGAGCAGAGAGAGATGGTGGAATATGGAAACGTGTGATTAGAATAAACCTCTTACATACAGGACAGTAGTAAGACACACAGGGAGCACACAACTTAAGTAAAGTAAGTTGCAGCTATGTTTATTAGCTTCAAATGCTTCAATAACAGTTCTAGACTTTTTGCTGACGTATAGGTTTCCAACAGATCACTCAACAGTCGTGTGTCCGTCGGTTAAAGTAGCAAAATGTAAGATTTTCATGTCAAGTCATCATTAAAGGGCCCTAATCTGTCAAAAGGCATTAATAAAACATGTTCCTTTTAAATACGTTTTTAACTGATTACAGTAGTTCAGGGATATGAAGGCGCCAGAACTAAAAAAGGTCTCGTTATGATTCTCAAATCCTTAACGACAAAACAAGGAATAAAACCGGGATTTCTATCTTTGTGTAAAAGGTGTTGGTTGTTCTTGTGTTTCATTAAACTGGCCAGTAGGGGGTGAATGAGCAGAGATGGGACAACTCAGTTTTGGTCCCATTGAAAACCATGTAAAGTCTGTTTTGGAGTCAAAGGCTCTCCTCCTGTGCGGTGTACGGTTGTTGGAACAGTCTTAATCGGGGACACTCAATTCTAAGGGAGGACTATAAATATTTCTCAAAAGAGTCTTGATTTCAAGCATTTGTGAAAAAAAAAAAAAAAAAAAAAAACAGGAGAAATTGCTGTGTTTCATTGGGGTGGCCTGCAGGGGGCGCTTATCTGGGAAAGCCTTGATCCACCTCGCCCGCCTCATTCCAGTGATTTTTTTCAAAGTGTCCTCCTTTATATGAGACCACAGTTGGAACATGAACAAACTCTTGTCTTTCTCTCTATTTGTGCGGTTGCTACAAGCATACAACGCACAAAAAGATGGCATTTTGACAGCGCTTCTTCTTCTACTACTGTATATCTCTGTGTATAAACCCGGCAGACTGCACCGCCAGGGTACGTTACGTCCTGTCCCACGCTTGTTATTCGCGCCACTGCCCTGACGTCATGGGAAACACAAGAATAGATTTGTTGTTGACAAAACTCTCTATTCAGATATTATGGTCCCAGCTGGATTCGTCTGCATATCTGGCAACCCAAATGTTTTTTTCAGAACGCAAAAACATGTCAGGCAATTCAATTCCTTAAAGATGCAGGAGGAAGGTCTGAGGACAGCGGTGAAAATCCAGGACACATTTGTGGTCTATGCTGTTTTTCAATCATTACATTTCTTGTGTTTTAACTGTTTTATTCTCTGTAACTTTGTAAGATACTTCTGAGATAACCACTGTAGTGACCTAGGGCTTTACAAAAATGTGTTTACCTGAATTGGATCTATGGCTGTGATGATGTGGCAAAGGCTTTGTGACAGAAAAGTCGTTTTTTTTATCACATAAGCACACAAAGAAAGACATTGTTACAGGTCTATAAAGTCTCCTTTTCTAATGCACGGACTACAAATGGACAGGCCATTAGCAGGGAGTAGGCGTCTCCGGCCCAATCCCACTGCACTGTCCTCACAACAGGCCAACTGTGGAACGGGAGACGTCTTTCTGAACCACAGGACGCAACAGAAAATGAGAAAATGCCCAATACAAACTTGAAATGTTGTGTGCGGTCGCAATTGATTGAGCTGTGTTGTTAAAATGGTACAGATGTTAGAGAATGAAAGGAAAAGTTGAGTCAAATGATCAAAGACTGAAAGATATGTTTAGTTGTTCAAACATATGAAAGAGTTTGTTACAGTACGATGGGAGGAGGTGCTGGTGCAATCTTTAGCTTTTTACTGACTCTAACTTTGGTCTGCGTTCTGCTGGACTTTTAAATACCAGAAATATTAATGTGGCAGTGACCGAGAGAGGAGCTGATGAGATTTCACCTCCTTCACTCAGGTGTCCTCTACTATTGGGGTTGGATAGAACAAATGTACAGTTTTAAAGGTATTATCTCATTGACTGCCAGCCCTTTTTGATCATTTCACTTCATCCCCCTCCTCCCCTCTTCCTCCTCTCACTCCACCTCCTCCTCTGTCCACTGTTTGCGCTCCCCTCTTCCTCCTCCTCTGTCCGCTGTTTGTGCTACCCTCTTCCTCCTCCTTTGTCCACTGTTTGCGCTCCCCTCTTCCTCCTCCTCTGTCCAGTGTTTTCGCTCCACTCTTCCTCCTCCTCCTCTTCCTCCCCCCTCCTCCTCCTCTGTCCATTGTTTGCGCTTCCCACCTCCTCCCTGTTTACCCCGACCTGACCTCGAGATCGCCCCCTATCTGTCGCACCAATCAGCGACGCCTGCCTTTGGAAAACACATTACCGCGGGCGTTTGCCAGAGCCCAAACTAAATTGCCACTTTTGGAACACACTTAAATAAAAGGGGCCAGGTCGGCGGCGGCGAGGCCCGTCCTCTCCATTCCAGACGCCCCATTCAATCCAATTAAACTTTATTGACACTGATGAAACGGCGCCTCTGATTTTCCGCCCTAACTGCTTGGACTCCCGATTTCTGCAGATGTGCTGTTTCCAAAGCCGTGCCGCAACTCGCCAGCTCTGATTTATACATTACTTTACTGAGGAATTGCACCATATTGTTGTTTACCAGAGAAGAAAGCTTTTATATGTGGAAATGTGTAAGCAATCATCAGGCGACGATTCCGCTCACACAAAGCGGCTTCTGCTTTTGTGGAAGATTCACAGCGTCTTTTAAAGTCTGTCCAACTTTGCTGCTTCGAGGTTTGCCTTTTCTTGTGTCACTGGAGATGAAATATTCCGCATTATTAGTGCAAAATGCTGCAGCTCGCTTTTTAACAAACACATCACCCCAGTACTTTATTCCCTACATTGGCTCCCAGTTTTGTTTCGAGTTGATTGTAAAATGTCACTCTGTTTGTCAAGCCCTGTCTCGTCCCTTCATACTTGTCCGAACTTTTGACTGTTCGTGACTCGGGCAAATTATTGAGGTCCTCATCTCAACTCCTCCTGGAAGAACCAAGGACTAGGTCTAAACACTGGGAAGACAGGTCCTTCTCAGTCCTGGACCCGGACTATGGAACAAGCTGCCCCCTGACATGCAAGTCCTTTCTGATTTTGGCCTTTTTAAATTGACGCTCAAAACATATCTATTCAGACTGACATTTTTTTAATGCTTTTTAACTGTTTTATGTGATTATATTGTAAAGCCTATTGGTCGCCTTGAGTGATATAAAGGGCTATACAAAAAAATGATTTTGTATAGCCCTTTATATCTTGATTTTATTTATTGATTATGGTACAGTAGGTCCCATTTCGTTTTGTCGTCTTCACTCACGCTTTTCATGAATCACGCAGCTGCGTGAAACATATTACATCCTATCGCCACTAGGTGGCAGGTTAAGTCCGCTTTAGCTCTGCCAGCGACTTAAACGTGCACCGGTCTGCGCTACACTCACCTGAGAGAGAGAGAGAGAGAGAGAGAGAGAGAGAGAAGAGAGAGACAGAGAGACAGAGAGAGGTGTGCGAAGGACAAACCTGCTGTTTACACAAAACTAAGAACTCTACATTAGACTCATCCATGAATATAATCAGCGCATCTCTAGCTAAAAGGAGCAATATGTAATATTTGCATGTCAAGCAATCATTAAATGACCCGAATATTTCTAAAGGCGTTATTAAATCATACTCTTTTCGAATTCATCTTTAACTGATAACAGTAGTTCACCCGAGATATTTGATTATCAAAATTAGTTTTACGACCCGTAAAAGTTGTTATTGTTTTGATTTTGATGTCCTACCCTCCGCCGTTTCGCCAATCAGGAAGTGTCATGTAAGTCCGTGATCGGGTTGCCTGAACTCCGCGCGGCTCATTAATCTCAGCGGTAAAATAACATGTGGCGCAGAACTAAAAAATGTCTTGTTATGACTCTCAAATCATTAATGACAAAACAAAGACTAAAACGAGGATTTATATCGGGATGTCTTTGAACAATTGAGACAGCTGATAAAAGTTCACGTGTGATGCAGAATTTTCTAGTTTGATTCCGTTCTTCACAGTGTCTCTGTTCGTGTGAATCGGTGGTGTAGTGGTCTAAACTGTGCGCTTACGATGCAGGAACCCGGGTTCGACCCCAGGCTATGTCTTTTTGTATTTATTGCATGTTATCACATTCTATGACAGATTGCTCTAAAAACGGTAATAGATGAAGGTCAAGACGTTTTTTTGCAGATTAAATAATCATTTAAGACCACATGTACCCCAATTAAAATAATGTTAGTCTCTTTTTGATGTGGGACTTTTACATGTTTGTCTAAAAAATAGGGAATAAATAAAATTGAAAGGTGATATCCTCTTGAGCAAACCCTGATGTTGATACGCTGAAGAAATACGTTCCAACATCCATTCTTCCCACTCCTATTTTGGACATCAATTGCTTATTTATTTTGCATAAACTATGTATAATTACATTGCTTTTATTTTGTTTTTGTTTTTTATCTCAAATGTCCAAATAATAATAATACAATTTTTACATATTGTTCCTTTAAGTCATCTTTTATTTGAAAACAATCACTGCATGAAAAGTGTGATTTTCGTCTCTTTTCGGCCCTGTATATTACTGTGAAACTTCTGGGATTCGGCTGTTGACGGTAGTTTGTTGTCCCCTCCTCCCTCCTCCACAGGAGGCTTTAACATGTAAATGACAATGCTGTGAGCTATACAAATGCTAATCAGGGTTGAGGGGGTGCACAACTACTTTCAGTCAGTCTGCAGCATGGATCAGGTCAGCACACTGTAGACCCGGATTTTGTAAATGCTCAAACTGTTTACACACACACACACACACACACACACACACACAGAGAAATATTTCATCATGATTGATTATAGCTTGTCATGTCAAAATCAATTAAATAAATCCAATAGGACAAAAGACATGTTGAAAGTATAAGTGCTCATCAAAGGATATATGTATGTACAGTACAGACCAAAAGTTTGGATTTTGTCTTTTTTTTCATGACTATGAACATTGTAGATTCACACTGAAGGCATCCAAACTGAATTAACTCATCTGGAATTATGTACATACCTAAAAGAAAAAGTATGAACCAACTGAAAATATGTGTTATATTCTCGGTTCAAAGTAGCACCATATATATATATATATATATATATATATATGTGTGTGTGTGTGTGTGTATGGCATTAAAACGGCTGTTTTAATGCCATAACAGTTCATTCAGTTCATTTCCTCTATAAATTCATTCATGTCATTGATGGCCTAATAATAGTGTAGTAGCCTACATAGGATACAATATATGCAGCATAATATGAATAAATATATATTTATATAAATATTATTACATTAATTATGAGGCAGGGTGACCAATAGTGACAGATCTGCCAGCCAATCACGAGAGATTATACTTATTTGAAAGTGATTTCATCCAATGGGGAGTAAGCTACCAATGGGGAGTAATCCCACGTGGGCTGGCCATGTGTGATTTTTCAGCCAATCACATACATATCCATTACCTACACAAAACATGTGTAGATATACCAAATTCAATTTCCATGGCATATGTGAGATTTCATAACACTTTGAAGCAACTTTTGTTCAAGTTAAACTCATCATTCTATCAATGTGCAGAAGCCAGTACTTTTCCCTTGTTTTGTCTATCTGAAGGCCAAGCTACATGGCACTGTGGAAGCTGCTGATTGGAGGTCTCCATGCCTCCGCTCTGTATAATACACTTGCATTCTGTTGTTCGTGTTGTTCGTGTTGCACGGTGCGGAGCCCAGGCCTTTGACGAGGGATTTTCACACAGCACTAAGCCCATTTTTTTCAAAAAAAAATTACAATTTTGATTTCAAGATTTCAAAAGGCAGAAAAGCAGCGGGGCGACAGTAGCTCAGTTGGTAGAGCATTGGCCTTAAGCCCAGAAGGTCGTGGGTTCAATTCCCACCTCTGCACCTTCTCCACCGACTCCCACTGATGACTGCTGTCGTTGTGTACTTGGGCAAGACACTTAACCCCCCTTTGCCCAAAAACCCCCACTGAAAGATCAAGGCTATGCTCACACTCAGAGAGCAGCCGTCCTCCTGTGGACTCACCACCTGCAGAGGGTCAGTGAGGGGCTGGTGCTATGAGACTTGGGTGGCATCTCTGATTGTCACCCCCCTGACCCAGAAATGGATTAAAGGGTAGAAAATGGATGGATGGATGGATGGATGGATTTCAAAAGGCTATAACTTTAAAGTTTGAGATAAAAGCATTTTTATCAGTATATCAGTATCAGTATGAACCAAACGTTGGGATGGATGTTGATTCGTCATCTAATTTGCATATTGTGACATCATCAAGGTGGTGGCCATTTTGGAAAATGTTAATTATTGTCATGGATCTATTATATTAACTGGATAGGGTATTACTAGCTTGTAGCTGAATAACTCATGTGCTCAGGGGATTCTCGCGGTACTGCAGACTGAACCAGACTAAATTCACGTGGGCTACCCAGACATTTTCCCCATAGAACTCAATGCATATTAAAACAGCTCAACCTCAGCTGACAGAGAACCTACAGATTCAGATTCATTTTATTAGCCATGTGCAGTATAAAAACTACATTGGAATACATTTGCAGAGAAAGGTACTCTGTGTGCACCGACAGAATAAAGAGCACGATACAATGTAATATAAAATACACATACACTGAATATAAAAGAATAAAAAAAACAGCTGACACTGTGGCACCGATCAACAAAACGATACAAGGGGTAAAAGCAGGAATTAAAGTGCTCTGTTTAGGCACCTAACAGCTTGTGGAAAGAAGCTGTTAGCATAGCGAGATGTCTTGCATCTCAGCGACCGATATCTTCTGCCAGAGGGAAGAAGCTGGAACATTGCTTTCCCAGGGTGGCCAGAAGAGTCATTGATGATTTTAAGAGCGCTGTTCAAAAGTCTGGATTTATAAAGAACCTCCAGAACAGGAAGCTCACAGCCCACGGTCCTCTTTGCAGAGCGGAGCACCTTGTTTAACGCTCTCTTTTCTTTATCTGTGATGTTTCCAAACCACAGACACAGAACCAACAAGTAAACTCTCAATGGTGCAGCGATAAAAGTTAAGCAGAATCTTAGAGTTAGTGGTGAATTCTCTAAGTTTACGCAGAAAGAAGAGCCGCTGACGTGCTTTCTTAACAACCCGGTTAGTATTTTTGTCCCATTTCAGGTTAGACAGAGTTAAACCCAGAAACTTGCACTCCTCTACGATCTGCACCTGGGAGTTGTCGATAACAACAGGAGTGTGAGAACTGCTATGACTGAAGTCAAAGACAAGTTCACATGTTTTTGCAGTGTTCAGCTGGAGATTGTTTACTTTACTCCACTGAAAAACATGTTCGATCTCTGCTCTATAAGAGGATTCATCTTTGTCACTGATGAGACCGATGATGGTGGTGTCATCAGCATATTTGATGATCAAGTTTGAGTCAGAGGAGGACACACAATCGTGAGTGTACAAAGTAAAAAGCAAAGGACTCAAAATACATCCCTGAGGAGAACCAGTGCTCACAGAAACAACATCAGAAAGACAGTCATTGATTTTTACTCTCTGAGATCTGTCAGTTAAAAAGCTAAAAATCCATTTACACATGGCAACATTCAGACCAATGAAAAGCATTCTGGCCACAGATTTACTAGTGTCCAAGTGACTGTAGACAGAGTTCAGAGCAAAGGAGATGGCATCCTCCACACTCCTGTTCTGTCTGTAGCAAACTGGAGCGGGTCAACACTCACAGGGATCTGGCTCTTAATAAACTCCAGCACAAGCCGCTCAAAAGTTTTCATAAGAACAGACGTTAGAGCCACAGGACGGTAGTCATTGAGACATGTCACTGGAGACTTCTTAGGAACTGGAATAATGGTGGACCTTTTAAAGCTCACCGGCACCGTACAGCTCCTGAGTGACAAGTTAAAGATGTCCGTTAAAACAGGGGCAAGTTGCTCGGAGCACAATTTCAGGACGCGGGGAGGAATGCAGTCCGGGCCTGCGGCTTTCCGAGCTGTGGTCCTGGACAAGATCCGCCGTACTTCATCCTCAGTCACTGTGAAGGCACCCTGACATTCGGGGAAGACTAAAGGCAGGGGATCAGCAGATTCAGCAGCAGCTGAATCTGCTGCTTTCATAAAGGTCAGATTTTGTGGGGATTTTAGTGTCCCTTGTCATCCTGATTTTTTTTTCTTCTTAAATCCTTCGGTTTTGTTTAAATCCACACTTTAGTGCCACAAACTCTGCTCGTTTGGCTCTCGCTCTAACTCCCGCTCTGATGAACTGCTCTGATTGGTCAGAGCGCGGCCGAGCCCCTCTGTGCACGTGCGTGAGACCCGGTGTGAGACCCACACACGCGTGTTTGGGGCAACGCATTATGGGAGATCATCCACTGCACAGAACCGGGAGGACCAGACGATGCCCAAATACAGGCGAGTTTCCCATAGATCTTTGAGAGTTTCAGGCAACTTCCGCTAATCTTTCAGCCCCCATGCCGTCACAAAGCGCCACTGAGCACAACCATTCATTTGAATAGGGCGCCATCTTGGCTCGCCGGGGCTTGATTATTGTATAAAGATTTCAAAAAGCTGTAGTTTGAGAGTGTATTTTGAGATCAGGGAATACCATCAACAGTCTACGTGAAATATCTTTAGTATGAAAACACAATGTGGGATAGAAATAAATTCACTGATCAAATTTATATAGAATATTTCAGCACTGGTCCACGGCCATATGGAACTGTATTAGACCTTCAATGATCAAGATGGCACTGCTTATAGTTTACCAGTCATGAAATCTGCACTTTGGTTTCAATATTACCCTTTCAAAAGACCTGGTGGCATACAGTTTATCTCAGTGGAAATGAGGTTCCAGAATTCATCGTTTAGAAACAGAGCGATTAAATGAATGGGCTCAGAACTTGTCAGATTGTCTCAACAATAAACAACAGGCTCTTTTATGGATTATCTTCTCTAAAGAACTGCCTTCATCATCATCATCTCCGTCCGTAAAGGCAGATTAGCGGTGCGTTTTCTTCCGTGGCTTCTGCCACGTCTCCTGCGTTCCCCGCGGTTGTTTAACCCCGCTGCATTCACCCATATGCCCGGTGTTATGATCCCCCTGTCCCTTTCACCACGTCTCCTGTCTGGCGTTCGCAGAATGTTTCCACTGTGGCCGCACACCGCGGTAAAGAGGTCCGGCTTTTTGGAGTCAGCGGTAGAGAGGTCCGCACATTAAAAGCGGGTGGCCGCTTTATGTTAAACAGTGCATTGTGGCGGCTCATCCCCACGTCTTCTCTTTCCAATGTTGCTGTAATTAACAGCATAAAGAGGCTATCCGCTTTTAATGTGCGGACCGCTTTACCGCTGACTCCGAAAAGCCGGACCTCTTTACCGCGGTGGCCACACGGAGGACGTAAACTCTGGGTGACTGTGGACTATTGTGGCGCGGACTCCTGTCACTAATAATGTCTGTATCTGCTTCACTGGAGACCTGCGTGTCTTCCTCCTCTGAATCTGAGTGAGCCAGTACCAAATACTTCTCTGATCTCTGGAGACCTCTGGCTCTGCTCTGGCTCCGCTCAGAACTACGGCTCCTGCTTCGCGTCGCTGCGCCGCAGGTGTTTTACAAACTCATTTTACTCTAATACTTTGAATATAACCATTCCCACAAAGGCCGCTCATATTAAAGGCACACATGTCCACTAACTCCTCGTGAAAAGTATTAACAAAAATTACTGCAATAAACGTGTGTGGTTATTATTATTATTTTCTGGGGCATTGGACCTTCTATGTAATAGAAAAAATGTAAACGTTAACAAAATCAAAAGTGTCTCAGCCTGTACTTGAACCCGGGTCCTCTGGCACCACAGTCCAGCTCCTTATCATTGAGCTATAAAGCCACAGAAAATCATCCGATGAAGAGAGAATAATGACCAGTGAGGCCAATGTTGCTAACCCTGCTCACAAGTGCCACCTGGTGGTTGTTTGGGTCATTGCAGCATCACTGGGGGAAAAACAAATAAAAGAGTGAGTCTCGTGCTATTCACGCGTGAAAGGCGACAAAACAAAATAGGACCTACTGTATTAAAGGGGACATGACAAAGGTACATAATTGACTTGTTGTGCTCCCTTGTCATTGTTGTTGTGCTCCCTTGTCATTTACTCAAAACAGTTCTTTAGATTCATGTGTGTTTTAATCTAAAGAATGACAGGATGGAGGCGGCTCCTTGCTCCCCCCTCAGTCCTTCATCGCATGGTCTCTGCACTCATTCTACAGCCTGAGTCCTGGATCTACAGCCCAATCGTTCATGGGAGCAGATTCCTCCCTCATTATGGGCCTCCTCAAGGTTTCTCACTTTTTTCCCCACTGGGTTTTGTTCCTCGCTGATGCAGGAGGGTCTAAGGACAGTGGTGATGATCCAGGACATTCAACGACATTTGTGACCATTAATTAACATGTGTGTACTTTGGTCATCTGCCCCTTATGGACCGATGGTTCTATGTATTTTTATATAATTGCATTTTCTGAGCTTGAACTGTTCAATTCTCTGTTCTGTGTCGGCAAATTGATAAGTCCTCTGTTATCATAAAAATGTATTTGTTGCTGTACATGCTAGGCCCAAACCAATAGACATTAAAGAGGACATTAAATGACCCTGGATACGCACAAGATACATACAGACATAACAGAAATTATCATACCCCGAGGAGAGATGGTGGGAGAGAGAGGACCATGGAAGCCTCTGGGCCTCAGTATTAGACCTGCTACATGTTGCTTAGAGAGTTGACACCGACCAAGAACCCAAACTCTCTGTATACTGCTGTGAGGTCCCTCTCAGGTTCCACTGGGTTGGCCTCTTGTTGTGCGTAAAGAGGCCGAGAGCAGAGCCGTGCGGTGGGACTGATTGTGGAGACACGTTTCTGTTCTAACAGTGTTAAAGATCTTTAGATGTTTTAGATTTCAAAAGGACCAAACTATGAACAGTTTATATTTAAAGTCTGTTGTGTTTGTAGTTTGGACTAAATCTGTGGTCATTTTTGTTAATATTATATTTTTACACCAAACGCTTTAAAACACGTATTTATTTATTTACATTGAAACCGGACAGTGCAGATTAATCAACATTAAACAACGTAAATGTGCCAGAGTTAGCTAAATTAAGCAAATTTTAATCGTTAGTTCCGTGGGCAGATGTTAAGGCCAGCCTAAAAATAAAAAAAACAATTAACGACAATTAAATTTACAAATACAATACAGTACATTCACATTGAAGGAAAACAATAACCATACATTTGCCGTACAGTTAGTGGTCACAAGTTTGAGTCTCCCTTAGCCACTTTTTAGCGTTCATGTCTCCTTTAGCCACTCACCGGCTTCGTTCCTTTCTTTACGTTCCAGCACCTTGACCATTCCACTCTTCTCCAGTCAGGACGCATTTGGAAACCCACCAGGCTGACATCCCACTCCGCAGCAGCCGCAGCCGTGGACCTGGGGGTGATCCATCTCTACCCCATACTCCATGTTAGGGCAGCCATGAAGACATTAATCACAGCGAGCTCCAGCGGGATCGCGGTGAGCTTGTTTTGGGTCCGACTTGACCTAACAGGGCAGTCCATTTAGCCAGGAGTACGATCCGACCTTGGTCTGACCCGCCAAACCAATTTATACCAGGATTGAACAGAGGAGAGCTGGAAAAATATGGCCTTGTGCTGGAGAGGGCAGGCAAGAACAAACACGCCATGAGGCCGTCTTGTTTGGTTGTGTTAGTTTTGTCAAAGGCAACGGAGTCTGAGCTTTCAAACATGTTATGACAATGTTCTCTCAGCAAAACAGACCTGCAGCTGTTAATACTGGAACTTTAGGCACAAAAACATCACAAACTAGTTATGTCTTGACTCCTCAGATTATGAAATCCTGGATAGGGCAGTAATATTTCGAAATGATTGCCTCCCAGTAAGCCAGGCCTTAATTTTGAGGCCTTTAATTTTGAGCCCTTGAATAAAATGCACTGTGAAATTCAATGAAAAAAAAGAGACGGATAATTTGTTCCATCAGATTTTACATTTTAAATGGACCTGAATCTTGAATATTTTTGTCTGCCAATTTCAGTCACTGGTTATCAATTTCATAGCCTGGCCTTAGCCATCCGAACACTCTGATCAATAGTTTTTCCCTGCATGTAAAGTCTGGGTCTGGTCCCTGTTTTAGCGATTACAATCGGTTGAATTCCATCCGACCAATCAGCGAGCGCGGGAGGCGGGTGTTGTAGTTAGATGTGGGTGACGTCAAGAGTTTGCGTCGAACGGGCCGGTTGTAGTTTGTCAATGGCAAAGAATGCGATAGAACCAGACCGGAATACTTTACTATCAAGAAATTGAAGCCGGAGCAAAAGGAATGTTTAGCAAATGTAATTGCTGGTTAAGAGTTTGGCGCTACTCCCCACGGGCTTCGTTAGCGGCAAAGGAGATGGCTAAGGCTAGGCTAAATGCTAATGACTCACTCGGGCGCATTACATACGTCACGGTAAACTCAGATCCAATAGTTCCAATCTGCAAAAGAAGTTAACCCCTCCCACCTGTTCACGGAGTCAATGGAACAAATCCAGACCTTAGTATGAAATATAATGTGTACTATGGTGTGGTACGACCAGGCTATCAATTTCATAGTGTTTAAAAAAATTAAAACATTTAATTTACAGACACATAGAGAACATGCAAACTCCACTCAGAAGGACCGTGTTGCGACTTGGATTCAAACACAAGAGTTGAGACAGCTAACCACTCAGCCACCGTGCCGCCCTTTCTTCTTATGGAGAGAAATGAACCAAAACTCTATAAATGTCTGACCCAAAACCATGGTGTTTGTCCGCTCCTGGTGCGACACCATTAGACGCCGGCTTTAATTGCATCACGTTGCTGCTGAATGATGTGTTTTTCTTCCATCACCATCTTCGTTTTGTCTTTAATTAAATCTGCCCGTCTCTGCTTCATGTACTCTGTCCGTAACAAGGCCTAACGTGTGCCCGGCCTCTGGAAATGTGATTATAAAGCAGTATGCCTTTTTTTCCTCCTCCTCTTTTATTCAATTATTGCGGTGTCGCTGCAAAGAGGAGTGTGACAGGGAGATAAACAGGCTGCAGTTACTCAGCAGTTTGGAGGCTCACAGCAGAGCTCGGAGTGCGCACTTTGAGATGAAGAGGTGTGTGGCAATAGACAAGTCACAGCTTTCAGGAAACTTAGTCTGAAACACCGACTTTATCAACTTTGTATCCCTGCGTCACCGCTGTTCTGACATCAAGAACAACGGTTTAGCCAGATCTATGGAGATTCAATTCATTTCTGTGTAGACCTGTGGCCGGTTAGATCTGTTGGTTAGACCGTGGTGCTAATAACGCCAAGGTCGTGAATGTAAGACCTTCTCCACCGACTCCCACTGATGTCTGGTGTCCTTCGGCAAGACACTTAACCCACTTTGCCTTTGTAAAGTGCATCACCTCCTCCATCACCTCCTCCATCACCTCCTCCATCACCGTGTGGTTCGCTGGAGCCACAGTCAGGGACAAACAGAGACTACAGCGCATTGTGCGCTCTGCAGAGGAAGTGATCGGCCGCAGCCTTCCATCGCTGCAGGACCTGTACGTCGCCCGAGCTCGAGGCCGGGCTGGTCGTATCACAGCCGACCCCTCTCACCCTGCACATGGACTATTCCAAACACTCCCCTCTCACCCAGCACATGGACTATTCCAAACACTCCCCTCTCACCCAGCACATGGTCTATTCCAACCACTCCCCTCTCACCTGCACATGGACGATTCCAACCACTCCCCTCTCACCTGCACATGGACTATTCCAACCACTCCCCTCTCACCTGCACATGGACTATTCCAACCACTCCCCTCTCACCTACACATGGACTATTCCAACCACTCCCCTCTCACCTGCACATGGACTATTCCAACCACTCCCCTCTCACCTGCATATGGACTATTCCAAACACTCCTCTCTCACCTGCACATGGACTATTCCAACCACTCCCCTCTCACCTGCATATGGACTATTTCAAACACTCCCCTCTCACCTGCACATGGACTATTCCAACCACTCCCCTCTTACCTGCACATGGACTATTCCAACCACTCCCCTCTCACCTGCACATGGACTATTCCAACCACTCCCTTCTCACCTGCACATGGACTATTCCAACCACTCCCCTCTCACCTGCATATGGACTATTCCAAACACTCCCCTCTCACCTGCACATGGACTATTCCAACCACTCCCCTCTCACCTGCACATGGACTATTCCAACCACTCCCCTCTCACCTGCATATGGACTATTCCAAACACTCCCCTCTCACCTGCACATGGACTATTCCAACCACTCCCCTCTCACCTGCACATGGACTATTCCAACCACGCCCCTCTCACCCACACATGGACTATTCCAACCACCCCCTCTCACCTGCATGGACTATTCCAACCACTCCCTCTCACCTGCACATGGACTATTCCAACCACTCCCCTCTCACCTGCATATGGACTATTCCAAACACTCCCCTCTCACCTACACATGGACTATTCCAACCACTCCCCTCTCACCTGCATATGGACTATTCCAAACACTCCCCTCTCACCTGCACATGGACTATTCCAACCACTCCCCTCTCACCTGCACATGGACTATTCCAACCACTCCCCTCTCACCTGCATATGGACTATTCCAAACACTCTCCTCTCACCTGCACATGGACTATTCCAACCACTCCCCTCTCACCTGCACATGGACTATTCCAACCACGCCCCTCTCACCCAGCACATGGACTATTCCAACCACGCCCCTCTCACCTGCATATGGACTATTCCAAACACTCCCCTCTCACCTACACATTAACTATTCCAACCACTCCCCTCTCACCTGCACATGGACTCTTCCAACCACTCCCCTCTCACCTGCACATGGACTATTCCAACCACTCCCCTCTCACCTGCACATGGACTATTCCAACCACGCCCCTCTCACCCAGCACATGGACTATTCCAACCACTCCCCTCTCACCTGCACATGGACTATTCCAAACACTCCCCTCTCACCTGCAAATGGACTATTCCAACCACTCCCTTCTCACCTGCAAATGGACTATTCCAAACACTCCCCTCTCACCTGCAAATGGACTATTCCAACCACCGTCCAAGGACCGTCACTTTATGCTACTGTCACTTTACTGCACGCTACCGCACTCTTAAGGGTCTATTGTGTGCACCTACTTGCACTTGTATATAGTAAACTGAAGACATTTATGTAGATATGTATTTATGCATGCCCTTAATTTTATTCTGATTTAACTTGTTTGCACCGGGAGCCAAAGCAATTTCCTAGTTAGTGACTTCCTGTTACTCACATGGCAATAAAAGGATTATGATGACACTGTGGGATGAATAAAGGAATATATAATCTTATCTTCTTTGAACACAGACTTTTCAGTGCAACTACATGTACTTTTACATAAATAAAAATGAAAACACCTATTTGCAAAACCAGCCAGAGAAGTGCTGAGGTGGGAGTCTGCCTGAGCCGAGGTCATGTCGGCGGACGCTGCTCTCAGTTTTCCCTTTCACACCTGCACACTTCCAAACACCAGCACACACTCGTCACACACAGGTGCAGTACAGACGCAGTATAGATGCAGTACAGGTGCAGTATAGACGCAGTACAGACGCAGTACAGACGCAGTATAGACGCAGTACAGACGCAGTACAGACGCAGTATAGACGCAGTACAGACGTAGTTCTAGGGGAAAGGTACAGGAGGTCAGGACCCAATGGGCAATCTCTGAAAATCTATTTTATTGTTTTTTTTTTCAATTTGTTTATTTTTACTGTACACATCATAATTGTTTTACCTATTCTCTTTTTGATACATATAAAGCTGCCAAACTTGTTTTTTTAAATGTGTCACTTGTATCTCTGTGCAGCACTTATAATACTTTTCTTATTTTAATCAGTATTTTACTCATTTTCACAATATTAATCTCTCAAATTTTTTTTCAAGAGATGTTTTTCCAGTGTACAGTGTGTGTGTGTGTGCTTATGTAGAGCTACACTAAATACTTAAAACCTTGACTTTCCCGTGTCTATAAAACTATATCCATGCGGGCCACAGCGGCTCACACACGCTCACAGTGATGATTGTTGAAACTGAGGATGTTAGATGGACCCAAATAACAACAAAACTCCAAACAAAACTTACTGGATACACATTTTCTTCAGTGTTATTTCTGGCTCCACCTGAATCCTGGATCATTTTACTTTCACTTTACTGTCATCTGTAACTCGTTTGTGAACTTTCAGTAAAATATTCTAAATTATATCTTTATGTTTATGGTTGGAAAGTTGGAAAAACGTGCAAAACTTCAAGCTGCACTGACACTTTTGAGAAGCACTGTGTGTGTATCGGTGTGAGTATCAGTGACATGTTAGTGCAATATGAACCAACTCTGAGGACTCTGAGGAGCACAGGGACTGGCCTCCTGCTGGGGCTCTGAGGAGCACAGGGACTGGCCTCCTGCTGGGACCCTGAGGAGCACAGGGACTTGCCTCCTGCTGGGACTCTGAGGAGCACAGGGACTGGCCTCCTGCTGGGACCCTGAGGAGCACAGGGACTTGCCTCCTGCTGGGACTCTGAGGAGCACAGGGACTGGCCTCCTGCTGGGACTCTGAGGAGGACAGGGACTGGCCTCCTGTTAGTGTCCAGAGTCAGAACTAAACATGGGGAGGCAGCATTTCAGATTCATGCAACAAAAATCTGGAACAGTCTTCCTGAAAACCAGGTTAAAAACAGTTTTTGTGGCTCTGTGAGATGGCTCTCTGAGGTGGCTCACTGATGTGGCTCTCTGAGGCGTGGCTCCCTGAGGTGGCTCTCTGTGGTGGCTCTCTGAGGTGGCTCACTGAGGTTCTCTGAGGTGGCTCACTGAGGCTCTCTGAGGTTGCTCTCTGAGGTGTGGCTCTCTGAGGTGGCTCTCTGAGGTGGCTCTCTGTGGTTGCTCTCTTTATGACTGAGTGCTTTGTGCAGCTCTTCACCTTCACCTAATCCAGAGAAAAACACTTTTCAAATCCATCTCTTTTTAAAAACACGACTGAAATGATTCTCCGTTTGTGCCGTGGTTAAAAGGACCTTTGGACGTAATAAAAGGTTGGATTCAGGACACGGACAAAGGCAGACGCAGAGAGAGAAGATAATTATGTGGAGGGTACAGGTTTGTGCCTTGTGCTCGTATGACGCTCAGTGAAACGGCCAAATGTGAAAAACATAAACAGCCTAAATGATAGTGTTTACCTTCAAACATCTACGCATCTATCATCTATCCAGATCACATAATCACCATCGTCCAAACGTGTGTGTTCTGCTAAAGTTTCTCTTGTATTTTGAAGTTTTCTTAATAAAACTTTTTGCATAAATGATATTAATTTTCTGCTCATTTTGACCCTTTCACATCATTTTGAGATTCTTTACTTCGCCGAAGGACGTGAAGTAGAAACTCATGAATGCATTCTCTGATAGCAAATTACCTAGCAACCAAGCAGCCAATCAAGAGGTCCGTTCCCCTTCGCAATATTCGCTAGCAACGGCAAATTTGGGGACAAGAAGATCCTGATTTTGGGCTCTTATCTGGATTCACAAAAAAATTATTCATATATAAACACTAGGATCATGCTGCTGTTAAATCAGAGTTTTAGAACCAGAAAGGTGAGTGTGGCACAATCAGCTGCAGAGATAGACCTGGAAGACTATTTCATCTGAATGTGAATTTTAAATATTTGTTTTATGATTGCATTTCTTTAACTGTTTGAGTCTCTGAGCTGTGATGGCAAAGTCGTGATAACTACTGTTGTAATTTAGGGAGATACAAAAATCCAGTCAGAGAAAATAAAAAACCTAAGGGAGGCCCACATTGAGAGAGGGATCTGCTCCCATGGACGGAAAGCCTCAGTCCTGGATCTACAACCTGAGTCCTGGATCTACAGCCTGAGTCCTGGATCTACAACCTGAGTCCTGGATCTACAGCCTGAGTCCTGGATCTACAGCCTGGGTCCTGGATCTACAGCCTCAGTCCTGGGTCTACAGCCTCATGAGTCGTGGATCTATAGAAGGCTGTAGCATTCTGACTGAGCCGTAAAACAAGATTCTCCATCGGGACAAAACAAAAGGATCCTGTTTTAAAAAGATACAAGAAGTTTCTCCCTTTGAATGAGAAAATAAAGCAACAGTTCTTGAAATAAAACTAAATGGCCTTGTCCCGTTGGAGAATCTGCTTTTAAGGCAGTCAGTATGTAATCAAATTAAGATCAAAAACACTAAATATGAGGTTAATGATGACTTTAATCATTTTTTGCAGTGTATTCTTTACAATCACGGGCTCCATTACACAACAGACACAGGAAGTAAGTTGTTTACCTTCTCTCCTTGCCTCAAACTTGATCAATAATGAAAGAAATGTCAAACAAACTAGACTTTTATCATTTCAGAGCAAAATCTAATCCACCTTTCCCAAATCCAAAAAGCCAAGCTCAGTTAGCGGCGCCTGATCCCCGCTGTCTCGCCGTCGTCTCGCATCTGGCCCGCACGTCTCCGCACCTGTATTTGTCGCGCTTCCACTTGAACATGTCACTTGTGTTTTTTTGATCCGCGTGCTCTTTCTTGTTGACGTGTTTACGGCGGTGTTTTCGCAGTTCTCCGGTCGCGGGCTAAGCGCTGGTGACAGCTGTGAGCGGAGACGAGCCGGGGCTGTCAGAGCACAAATGAGGCGCGGTAAAAACAGGTGAGAGATGACACGGCGGCCGTCCAAACACGCTCCACGCTCCGCCGCTGTCACGGGCAATCAGCGCCCGCCGGTGTGACGCCCAGCCGCGGGGACGGAGCAGCGGGGACGGAGCAGCGGAGGAAGCGGCGTTTGGTTAGAGTGCCGAGGGGAGATGGGGAGATGAGAGGGGGATGTTGACAAAGGGATGATAGTGTGACTGATAGAGGGTTTTTTTTTTATTGATTATTGTTTATTGTACAAACTGGATTAAACAATAGACTTTAAAGTAGCTCTGCATGTGTCAAGTCCGAGGAGCACAGGGACTGGCTTCCTGCTGGGACTCTGAGGAGCACAGGGACGCGCCTCCTGCTGGGACTCTGAGGAGCACAGGGACTGGCCTCCTCAAGATTCAAGAATTTATTTGCCATTTGCAGTAAAACCACATTGGAAAAATTGTGCAAGTCTACTCCAGTGTGCACCAGGATAGCCACACACCAGAGCTCTTGTTAGTCCAGCCGGGACTCTGAGGAGCACAGGGACTGGCCTCCTGCTGAGACTCTGAGGAGCACAGGGACTGGCCTCCTGCTGAGACTCTGAGGAGCACAGGGACTGGCTCCTGACCAAACACCATACATTCGCAGATCTCGGCAATATTGAGAATTATCAGATGTTCTTGTCTCCCACCAAATCCTGATTCGAGTGGTTTGGTGGAGAGACTGGGGGGAGGGGGGCAGTGGTTTGGTGGAGAGAGAGGGGAGGGGGGGAGTGGTTTGGTGGAGAGGGAGGGGAGGGGGAGTGGTTTGGTGGAGAGGGAGGGGAGGGGGAGTGGTTTGGTGGAGAGGGAGGGGAGGGGGAGTGGTTTGGTGGAGAGGGAGCGGAGGGGGAGTGGTTTGGTGGAGAGGGAGGGGAGGGGGAGTGGTTTGGTGGAGAGGGAGGGGGGGGGGGAGGGGTTTGGTGGAGAGGGAGGGGGGGGGGGGGGTTGTTTGGTGGAGAGGCGAGTGGGGGGGGACTGGTTTTGAGTTTGTGCTACAGCTAAGCTAACAAAATCGCTCACTGCACCTTTAAGACTTGTCGCCATTTCCTGCACATTAAAAAGTACAGGGTTGTGTGTGGAGGAGACGCCGTGTTCTCGGACCGTGGCGTTGCCATGATTCGCCACGATCTCACCTGGTAACGATGCCGGGGAAAGGACAGTCCGTGAGAAGCAGAGGAGCAGCGCTGGACTCTCTGATGCACTTACGGCTTTTGTCACTCAGACTAATGTGTTTAATCAGAGCCGAACCGTGCCACAGTCAGCAGCACTTTGTCTTTCCTCTTTGGCTACAACACAACTTTACACACACAAAGAGTCGCTGCTTAGTTTAGTTTATTTACAATTCACACAGTCCCTAAAAGTACATGTGTTACATTGTGAAAATGGAACTCCCAGAAGCAGAAGCTTTTACATTAGGGGTCCATCACACCACCACCACCACAGTCACAAACCTACAGTCAATCATACAGTCATCATACAGTCTATCAATCATATCCAGTTTGGAGAAAAAAAAAATAATAATAATAATAATAAAAATAAAAAATAAAAAATTGTATATATATATATATAATATAAATAATAATTATAATAAAAATAATAAATAATAATAATAATAAAAAGTAAATAGTGCTCCCAGAATACATAATAATAATAATAATAATGACAATAAAGATAATAATCCTAAATCAATAACAATAATTGATAAATAAAGAATAAAAAATAATAACATCTTCACCACACTTCAAGGAAGTACAGGACACTTAGGCAGGCGAAGCTGCTAAATGCTCATCCCCGCTACCAATAATAATTATATAGTAATGATAAGAATAATATTTAATGTATTCCTAATATGTAGTTGTAAGTGTTTGCAGCTGGAGTTTACTGTAGGGTAACTTCTGCCAGCCCTGAGATCATGGCTGTGAAAGAGAGATCTACCTCTCGCCTCAAACAGATACAAAATAGAGAGTGGTTCAAGACTCTTAGGGCTTCAACGCTTTCATCCAGTCACATACCTCCCCAGTAGATGAGCCTTCAGTTCCCTCTTAAATTTGGATAATGTGGCACATTGCTTTAGGTTACTATCCAACTCATTCCATGTATTTGGGCCTTTGTGGCAAATACTAAAACTTGTGCATTTTAATTTTCTGTATTTCTCTTTAGGCAGCAGTTTGTTCCTAGTATTATGTTGGTGTGATGGTAAATATAATGGAATGAGTTCACACAATCGAACATTTAACTTGTTAACCACCCTATACATTGTGCACGCATTATGGTAGAGATTAACTTCAGGCAACTTCAATAGACCATATCTATGGAAGAGAACATCTGTGGGAGCATGACCC
The DNA here is from genome assembly GCA_964034765.1 of Knipowitschia caucasica. NCBI lineage: Eukaryota > Metazoa > Chordata > Actinopteri > Gobiiformes > Gobiidae > Knipowitschia > Knipowitschia caucasica. The sequence continues at coordinate 34,764,121 of OZ035839.1, forward strand.
AAGGACCAAGAAAGTGCTCTTATGGCTTTCTTTTGTAATATTTGAAGTTTAGACATGTACGTGGGGTAGGTATTATTCCATATGATATTACAGTAATTCAAATGAGGCTCGAACAGAGATCTATACAAGGACAGTAAAGCTTCTAAGGGAAGAAACTTTCTCACTTTAAACAATAAACCTACAATTTTTGACAATTTTTTAACAAGCTCATCAAGATGCTTTTTAAAATTTGTAAATTGATCTATATGGATTCCTAAGAATTTTATAACTTCAACTTTATTAATGGTTTTACTATCAATGGTTATATTAATATTTGGGTCGTGGTACAGATGACTGTTTGAGTGAAAGATCATATAAGAAGTCTTGTTGAGATTAAGTGACAATTTATTGCATCTGAACCAGTTGTTTACTTTGATGAGTTGCTCATTTAAGGAGTTTTCAAGGTGATCGATGCGTTTATGCGACATAAACAAATTTGTGTCATCTGCAAAAAGTATTCGATGAATATCACAAGAATTTCCAAAATCATTAATGTAGATAATAAATAAAAGGGGCCCTAGTATAGATCCCTGGGGCACACCAAATGTTATGTTTTCCAGTTGAGAGTCAGACCCATCTATGTTCACGTACTGTTGTCTACCATAGACATAGTCCCTAAACCACTGGAGAGCTACACCCCGGACGCCATAGTGAGAGAGTTTACCAAGTAAGACTTGAAAGTCAATCGAGTCAAATGCTTTGTAAAGGTCGAGAAAAACCCCAACACCAATTTCTCTACCCTCAAGAGCATTGTTGATTTTTTCAACTAGATCTAATATGGCCATATACGTGCTGCTGCTTTTCCTGAAGCCATATTGTGAAGGATCCAGTATGTTGTGTTTGTTTAAATAATCTAATAATCGTTCATAAACTACTCTTTCCAAAATTTTGGACAGGGTGGGCAGAATAGATATGGGTCTGTAGTTGTGTATGTCATTTTTGTCCCCTGACTTATATATAGGTATTATTTTTGCCACCTTAGTTTGTTTAGGGACAATGCCTTGTTGTAAAGATGGATTAATTATATGAGTCACTGGTTCAGCTATTTCATTCACAATGGCTTTCAAGATTTTGCTGCAAATGCCATCAGCACCAGCTGTATATGAACATTTCCTTTTATGTATTATATTGGTTACTTCCATTTTACAGGTAGGTCTGAGGTAGCAGGAGCTAGAGTAATTGTTTGTCAAAAAATCCTTATAATTTACACCCCCTGGTGGGCAGATTTGTTGAGACAGCTCTCTTCCAACTGATGAAAAAAACGCATTAAAAGCATTGGGCAAAGAGTCATTCTTGGTATTACTTTTAGACTTCGTTGATGCTCCGGCGTCAGGGAGGACTGGCGCTTTTTTGTTGCGTCCGAGCACCTCATTCAGCACCTTCCAAGACCCCTTCTGATCCCCTGAGATTGATTTAAGTCTTTTTGCAAAATAATTAGCTTTACTGACTCGTATTAAACTTGTTAATTTGTTCTTGTATTTTGTATATTGATCATTATTAGACAATTTGGATTTCTTTTATATTCCTTATAGAGTTTATTTTTTTGTCGGATTGACTTTAAGATTCCATTTGTAATCCATGGATGCCCTCTTTTACTATGTTTTAATGATTTCTCTGGAATCGTTACATTAATGGAATCATTAATTTCATTGATTAAGGAATTATAGGCCTTGTTGGGGTTTGAAATGTTATAAAATGCATCCCAGGTTTTGTTTTTGAGGTGTAGGGAGAGATTAACGAGGGTTTTGCTATTTAGAACTTTTATCTTCCTCTCTGAACATTAATCTGGTACTCTATTGATCCAGTTAGTGAACAGAGCAACAGGAAAATGATCAGAGATATCAGAATATATTACACCTGACTTGCATCCAGTGTTTTGGATGTTTTTTATTATATTATCTATAGTGGTCTTGCTTCTCTCTGTAACTCTGGTGTATTTATCAATAGTGGGATAGAATGATGAGGAACAAAGGGCTTCCACCGCTGCAGATGGAGATCCAGTTATTAATGTCTGTTAACCATTTAATTATTTGAAAACTAGGTCTAGACTAGGACTAGACTCTGGTCTCTCTTTGTTCTTCCTCTGGTCTCTTTCCTAGGGCTCTCTCTTGGTTCTCTCTGGTCTTTGTCCCTGTTCTTTCACTCTATTCTCTCTGGTCTCTCTAGTCTTCCTAGGTCACTCTCTCTTTCTGGTCTCTCGCTCTGCTCTCTCTCTGATCTCTGTGGTCTCATTCTCTGGTTTCTCTCTTGTCTTTCTCTGGTCTCTCCCACTGGTCTCTCCCTCTGGTTTTTCTCTAGTCTTTCTCTGGTCTCTGTCCCTGGTCGATCTCTCTGGTCTCTCTCTCTCTGGTCTTTCTCCATAGTCTTTCGCTCTGCTCTCTCTCTATGATCTTTAGGGTCTCTCTGCTCTCTCTCTGATCTATCTGGTCTCTCTTTCTATGTCCTCTGGTCTCTCTCCCTGGTCGCTCTCTCTCTCTCTCTGCCCCCTCTAGTCTCTCTCCTTGGGTGTTCTATCTCTCTGGTCTCTCTCTCTAGCTCTCTGGTTTCTCTGTAGTCTTTCTCTGGTCTCTCTCGGTTCTCTCGCTCTGTCTCTCTCTGATCTCTCTATTCTCTCTGGTCTCTCTTTGTTTCTCCACGTGACTCCTGTCCTTGTTCTACAGTCTGAGTCCTGGATATACAGCCTCAGTCCTTGTTCGACAGTCTGAGTCCTGGATCTATCACTCGTCCGTCCGTGTGGATCCCTCTCTTAATGTGGATCTCTGAGTGGGATCTCACTTTTCTCCCACTGGCTTTTAGAATCTTTCCTCTAATGGCAGAAGGACAATCCAGGACACACTGGGCGGCGCGGCGGCTGAGTGGTTAGCACTCTCGCTTCTCACCAAGAAGCTCCTGGGTTCGAATCCCAGTCAGAACAGGGCATTTCTGAGTGGAATTTGCATGTTCTCCCTGTGACTGTGTAGGTTTCCTCTGGGTGCTCCGGTTTCCCCTACCACTTAAAACGTGCAGTGTTGGTCGGGGCTTTGATGGTCCAGTGTGTTCGGCGACTCGCTTCTGCCATCACCGTGTGGAGAGAATGGAATAACTCTCAGAACAATTGTAAAGTGCTTTGGGTGACCTTGGTCTGTAAAATGTAAAATATATAAACAAACCTTACTTACTCAACATGTATGACATTTATCAATGCTCATAGAAATTGGTCTTTCCCTATGGAAGACACTTAACCCCACTTTGCCTAAAGCCCCCACTGAGAGATCACGACTATGCTACACTGACAGAGCAGCCGTCCTCCTGTGGACCCACCACCTGCAGAGGATCAGTGAGGGTGCTATGTGACTTGGGTGGTATCTCTGACTGCAGCCCCCCCGGTAGAAAATGGATGGAATAGAAAAAACCCAGAACTGAACCCTCTTTTCCTTTTTACCTGTCGTTGCGTTTGTACAATGTTCCAGTGACGATGTTAAACTAAACCCTGGCTGTATAATTACGCTTTTACTTTTCATCTTTCTCTGAACTAAATTTGAGAAAACATTGGCTCAAATGAAACAGTATTTCATTTGTCCTCCTCTCGTCTCGTTCGAAGCCTTTTGTGTTGACTTTCTTTCTGTTTTTTTGTGTTCCCTTCAAAATAAATCAAACCTGCTCTGATCCTAATTTGTTTTTGAGCGTGCCGTGATGGAGTCGCCGCTGCTTTGTCTCCGGAAGCTCTGCACAGGTGAGGGAGGGGCTAATGGGCCGGTCACAAACAAGTGGAAAAACACTCGCTTAAGGCGGACTGGGGTTTAAGGTGGACATGTGTGGGGGCTGCATGAATAAACAACTAATCAACTTCAAAACATTCAAAGCTTTCCATAACCTGGGTCCGCACCTGTCTGACCTCCTCCACATCAACACAGCCTCTTGTACCCTCTCTGTCTCCTGTCTCTCCTCCTCTCTGTCCTCTCTCTCCAGCTCTCTGTCTCCTCCTTTCTCCTTCTCTCTCCAGCTCTCTGTCTCCTCCTTTCTCCTTCTCTCTCCAGCTCTCTGTCTCCTCCTTTCTCCTCCTCTCTGTCTCCTCCTCTCTCCTTATCTCTGTCTCCTCCTCTCTGTCTCCTCCTCTCTCCTTATCTCTGTCTCCTCCTCTCTGTCCTCTCTCTCCAGCTCCTTTGCCTCCTCTCTCTTACTCTCTGTCCTCTCTCTCCTCCTCTCGATCCTCTCTCCAGCTTTCTGGCTCCTCTCTGCAACTCTCTGTCTCCTCCTCTCTGTCCTCCCCTCTCTCCAGCTCTCTGTCTCCGCCTCTCTCTGGGCGGCACGGTGGCAGAGTGGATAGCACTCTCGCCTCTCAGCAAGAAGGTCTTGGGTTCGAATCCCGGTCGGACCAGGGCCTTTCTGAGTGGAGTTTGCATGTTCTCCCCGTGTCTGCGTAGGTTTCCTCCGGGTACTCCGGTTTCCCCTACCAATAAAAATATGTCCAATAGTTCTAGCATGCGCCTCCTGTACTGGCGACCCCGCTCCCATCTCTGTGTGGAGTGAGAGACAAATGCCCAAAATTAACAATTGTAAACCGCTTTTAGACTCAGATCTGCAGTGAAAAGGCGGTATATAAATAAAGATTACTTACTACTACTACTACTCTCCTCCTCTCTATCCAGCTCTCTGTCTCCTCCTCTCTGTCCTCTCTGCCCCTCTGTCTCCTCTTTCCAGTTCTATGCCCCTTCTCTCCTCCTCTCTGTCTCATCTCTCCTCCTCTCTGTCCTCTCTCTCTTCCTCTCTGTCCTCTCTCTCTTCCTCTCTGTCCTCTCTCTCCTCCTCTCTGTCCTCTCTCTCCTCTCTCTCCTCCTCTCTGTCCTCTCTCTGTTGTTTTCTGTTTTCAATAAAACTATCCATCCATCCATTTTCTTCCCTTTAATCCATTTCTGGGTCAGGGGGGTGGCAGTCAGAGATGCCACCCAAGTCTCATAGCACCAGCCCCTCACTGACCCTCTGCAGGTGGTGAGTCCACAGGAGGACGGCTGCTCTCTGAGTGTGAGCATAGCCTTGATCTTTCAGTGGGAGCTTTTGGGCAAAGTGGGGTTAAGTGTCTTGCCCAAGGACACAACGACAGCAGTCATCAGTGGGAGTCGGTGGAGAAGGTGCAGAGGTATTGAACCCACGACCTTCTGGGCTTAAGGCCAATGCTCTACCAACTGAGCTACTGACGCCCCTTTTTTCAATAAAACTATCGTTTTTAATGTATCTGTTTTTAACCATGTACAGTGTCCTTGGCTGTTTTGAAAAGTGCTTTTAAATCAAATGTTTTATTGCTATCATTTAACATGATCCAATCAAAAATCACAAATTATCAAACCACAGAAACAGCAATCATTTAAGTTTTTTGGAAATTAAAAGTCAAAAAAAGCAAAACATCATTGGGTGGCAGCTCTGACTGTGATGCTATATAGATGTTCATAAAATGCTTATTACTACATACAAGTTGTATTATAATCCGTAATTTACTGTAAAAATTGAGCTCATTGATTCAGCTTTGTATGAACTCAGTAAAAAGTGCTGAGTAGAGACTTAGCGTGACGCCCGCTCTCCTCCAATCACAGAACGAGGCTGCGTCCTCTAGCCTCTACAGCACTGCTAAACACAGTAGCATGTTAGCATAAGTGGCTATAACTCCTCTGGCTGTAACTGCAGACTCAGCAAAACAGCCCAGACCACACAACAGTGAGGAAGAGAAGAGGAACTAAAGCCACAACATGATCAAAGAAGAAACCAAGCCCTGAACAGAGCTAGCTTACACCGTATCCTCTGGAGAGACCTGCGGGACCGCCTCGGACTATCTACGCTCGGACTATCTACGCTCGGACTATCTACGCTCGGACTATCTACGCTCGGACTATCTACGCTCGGACTATCTACGCTCGGACTACCTACGCTCGGACTATCTACGCTCGGACTATCTACGCTCGGACTATCTACGCTCGGACCATCTACGCTCGGACTATCTACGCTCGGACTATCTACGCTCGGACTATCTGTGCTCGGACTATCTACGCTCGGACTATCTACGCTCGGACTATCTACGTTCGGACTATCTACGCTCGGACTATCTACGCTCGGACTATCTACGCTCGGACTACCTACGCTCGGACTATCTACGCTCGGACTATCTACGCTCGGGACTATCTACGCTCGGACATCTACGCTCGGACCATCTACGCTCGGACATCTACGCTCGGACTATCTACGCTCGGACTATCTGTGCTCGGACTATCTACGCTCGGACTATCTACGCTCGGACTATCTACGCTCGGACTATCTACGCTCGGACAATCTACGCTAGGACTATCTACGCTCGGACTATCTATGCTCGGACTATCTACGCTCGGACCATCTACGCTCGGACCATCTATGCTCGGACCATCTACGCTAGGACTATCTACGCTCGGACTATCTACGCTCGGACTATCTACGCTCGGACTATCTACGCTCGGACTATCTACGCTCGGACCATCTACGCTCGGACTATCTACGCTCGGACTATCTGTGCTCGGACTATCTACACTCGGACTATCTACGCTCGGACTATCTGTGCTCGGACTATCTACACTCGGACAATCTACGCTCGGACTATCTACGCTCGGACTATCTACGCTCGGACTATCTACGGACTATCTATGCTCGGACTATCTACGCTCGGACCATCTACGCTCGGACCATCTACGCTAGGACTATCTACGCTCGGACTATCTATGCTTGGACTATCTACGCTCGGACCATCTACACTCGGACTATCTACGGACCATCTATGCTTGGACTGTCTACTATCTACGCTCGGACTATCTACACTCAGACTATATACGCTCGGACTATCTACGCTCGGACTATCTACGCTCGGACTATCTACGCTCAGACTATCTACGCTCAGACTATCTACGCTCGGACTATCTACGCTCGGACTATCTACGCTCAGACTATCTACGCTCGGACTACATTTGGACGCGGAACTAGCCGTAATCTTTCAGTTATATATTGTGTTAGCAGTGCATTTGTACCATTTCATCAGTGATTGTTGTACGGCTTAAGTTGCGCTCATGCTAATGTTAGCATATGTATCAGATCGCAAATAAAACCAGATGGCTTCGTGGGAGGAGAGCGTAGGGGAAATGAGAAGCCTGTGAGCGAGTTGGGGGCGGAGCTAAACATTCAAACCTTGCAGAAACGGGTATAGCTATGTTAAAGGTACATTGAAGGATTTTCCCAAATTATGGGAAAGAACCGCCCTCTCCAATTTATCAAAAAAAAACGTTCTGGTCTTATTGGACGAGCACGTATCACCAGAATGATTGACAATTGGGAGGACCAATAGTCTTGATGATCCGCCCGGGTGTAGAAAATCCTCCTATTTACCTTTAAGATTGAGCTGAGAGTTCTTTGAGGGTGAGGTTGGAACAAAGACAAAGCTCATAATGTGTCATTTTTCTGTTTATCTCCAATTACTGGATTTAGTGGCAATAAGTTCCTTCTCTTCCAGGTCTGGATAAAGCGGAGGTGGCCGCCCATACGGAAGCAGAGGGAGCAGAAGGAGCAGAGGGAGCAGAGGGAGCAGAGGGAGCAGAAGGAGCAGAGGGAGCAGAGGGAGCAGAGGGAGCAGAATGAGCAGAGGGAGCAGAGGGAGCAGAGGGAGCAGAGGGAGCAGAGGGAGCAGAAGGAGCAGAGGGAGCAGAGGGAGCAGAGGGAGCAGAAGGAGCAGAGGGAGCAGAGGGAGCAGAAGGAGCAGAGGGAGCAGAAGGAGCAGAGGGAGCAGAAGGAGCAGAAGGAGCAGAGGGAGCAGAGGGAGCAGAGGGAGCAGAAGGAGCAGAAGGAGCAGAGGGAGCAGAGGGAGCAGAGGGAGCAGAAGGAGCAGAAGGAGCAGAGGGAGAAGAGGAAGCAGAAGGAGCAGAGGGAGCAGAGGGAGCAGAGGAAGCAGAGGGAGCAGAAGGAGCAGAGGGAGCAGAGGGAGCAGAGGGAGCAGAAGGAGCAGAGGGAGCAGAAGGAGCAGAGGGAGCAGAGGGAGCAGAGGGAGCAGAGGGAGCAGAAGGAGCAGAGGGAGCAGAAGGAGCAGAGGGAGCAGAAGGAGCAGAGGGAGCAGAGGGAGCAGAAGGAGCAGAGGGAGCAGAGGGAGCAGAGGGAGCAGAGGGAGCAGAAGGAGCAGAAGGAGCAGAGGGAGCAGAGGGACCAGAGAGAGCAGAAGGAGCAGAGGGAGCAGAGGGAGCAGAGGGAGCAGAGGGAGCAGAGGGAGCAGAGGGAGCAGAGGGGGAGCAGAAGGAGCAGAGGGAGCAGAAGGAGCAGAAGGAGCAGAGGGAGCAGAGGGAGCAGAGGGAGCAGAAGGAGCAGAGGGAGCAGAGGGAGCAGAGGGAGCAGAAGAAGCAGAATGAGCAGAGGGAGCAGAAGGAGCAGAGGGAGCAGAGGGAGCAGAGGGAGCAGAGGGAGCAGAAGGAGCAGAGGGAGCAGAGGGAGCAGAAGGAGCAGAAGGAGCAGAAGGAGCAGAGGGAGCAGAGGGAGCAGAGGGAGCAGAAGGAGCAGAGGGAGCAGAGGGAGCAGAAGGAGCAGAGGGAGCAGAGGGAGCAGAGGGAGCAGAGGGAGCAGAAGGAGCAGAGGGAGCAGAAGGAGCAGAGGGAGCAGAGGGAGCAGAAGGAGAAGGAGCAGAGGGAGCAGAGGGAGCAGAAGGAGCAGAAGGAGCAGAAGGAGCAGAGGGAGCAGAAGGAGCAGAGGGAGCAGCGGGAGCAGAGGGAGCAGAGGGAGCAGAAGGAGCAGAGGGAGCAGAGGGAGCAGAAGGAGCAGAGGGAGCAGAAGGAGCAGAGGGAGCAGAAGGAGCAGAGGGAGCAGAGGGAGCAGAGGGAGCAGAAGGAGCAGAGGGAGCAGAGGGAGCCATGTGTCACTCGAGGGCTCTGTTATGTTTGGGCACCTTTTCCCCCCCTTTGGTTTCATGTCTTATCTTTTTTTGTCCAGGTATTTTTGGGTTTTATAGTTTTTTTTTTGCAAGATTGTGTTTTGTATAAGTATATTTTATAGGTTGCATTTTTGATAACGTTTTTGTAACTTATTTTGTATATTTTGCAGCTCGGGTTGGGAGTATAAGAAGCTCTGTCCCGGTGCACTCCCGCCCTCTCTGCTCTCTGACTTTTGCAAACACCTGCTGAGTCCTGGTTTGCGGCCTCCCCAGACGCCGCATGGTTTGGTTGTTGCTTTAGCCATTTGGTTAGCATTTTTTCCTTGTCCTTATTTTTGTTTGATCTGGTGGGTCCAGTGGTTACATTTTTGTTTGAGGGTGTAGCTAGTTCTTCTTTATTCTTTAGTTAGGGCGCCGGCATCGGATCCGGACGGCCCGGTATAGGGTTGATTCGGTGTCGGCCCATTTTTTATTTGTTTTGGCTGGCCCACCAGGTCCACCTTTAATTTGATTACTTTGGGTTTTCTTATTCTGGACACGGGGTTGGTTTGATTTAATATTCATATTCATTATTAACAAACTAGAGTTCAGTTAAAAGAACATGTATAAATAAAAATCATTATTTTTGAACTCTAAACCTGTCTCTGTGTCCTTAAAATATGTTTTGTCCTTCGGGTCGTAACAGGCTCCGTGATAATTGTGCGTCTGTGGTCGGCCTCACACACACCGACGTGGACTGGTCTCTGAAGAACATGTGGCCTCGCAGATCAATGCACCGGGATCTGGTTTACAGCTGTAAGTGGAGGAGGAGATGGGGCAATTAGAAGGTTTTTCACTGCAAACAACCAATATCATGCATGGAAGAAAGGAGAAGTCTGAGGTACTCTTGACGATTAAATAAAAATACCTTCATGATGACCGCAGTTGTATAGTTAAAATAACTATACAACTGCTCAAAGAGACGTTTTGTCTTTTACATCTTTGGAAATCATCAAACTTTCCATCCAATACCCTCTGGACCAATTAAGTTATGTCCTTTTTAAAATTAGAGATAATAAGCTATTTCAGGCAAGGCAGAGTGAGCAAATTTGATGCAATATGCCAGAGTTTATTTTGTTCTTTAAAGTAGTACTAGAATTCAATATGCTGCTATCCAGAATATGTAACTACAATATGTGTTTATACTATTTCAAGTGTTCATTTTGACATATTCAGATGAATTATGTTAAAAAAACGGCTTTGAAGCGGCACCTATTCACAAACGCTCTCACAGCAGCAGCAGCAGTCTGGGCTGAATCTGTAGGAGGTTTCACTGTCATCTGAACAAGGTATAAACATATTTTCATCAGTTTTGTACATAATAGTGTGCAACTCTTTTAACCTTTTAGCCTTATTTGGTAGATTCAAGCTAATTAGTGTTGGGCAAGTTAGCTAACTCTACTTGATATCATAAAACATGCTAACAAGGCTAATATTCGTTTTTACATTATGCCAGTCTCACTTTGCCTTAGATTTATTTACCACAATGTACATTGTAATATCCATAAATGCTAACACCTATTAACGGTTTAATTAGCATTTTTCTCAATGATTGCATCACATGTAGTCTATGTTTTCAACTTCTGCAGCTTTTTGTTCATAAAAGTAAAATATTTATTTCATTCAAGTTATTTGATTAGCATTTTTGAATATTACAATGTACATTGTGGTAAATAAATCTAAGGCAACCAAAGTGAGACTGGCATAATGTAAAAACGAATATTAGCCTTGTTAGCATGTTTTATGATATCAAGTAGAGTTAGCTAACTTGCCCAACCCTCACAAATAAGGCTAAAAGGTTAAAAGAGTTGCACACTATTATGTACAAAACTGATGAAAATATGTTTATACCTTGTTCAGATGACAGTGAAACCTCCTACAGATTCAGCCCAGACTGCTGCTGCTGCTGTGAGAGGTCCTTCTCCTACGTCATCGCCGCCATTTTGGCGCCCCCTAGTGTTTGTGAAAAGGTCCGACTTCAAAGCTGTTTTTTTAACATAATTCATCTGAACATATCAAAATGAACACCCGAAATATTATAAACACATATTGTAGTTATATATTCTGGATAGCAGCATATTAAATTCTAGTACTACTTTAAAGTAGCAAAGATTGTGAAGTCATCATTAAAGGGCCCTAATCCGTCCAAAGGCATTAATAAAACATGCTGTTTCCCAATACTTCTTTAACTGATAACAGTAGTTCAGACATATTGGAATTTCTAAATTACTTTTCCAGCCTCTAAATCTTGTTATTGGTTTCATTTCGATGTCCCGCCCTCCACCGTTTCACCAATCAGAAAGTCTGTGATCCGGGCGTTAGAACTCACCGCGTGGAGCTAATCTCACTGGTAAAGTACCATGTGGCGCAGAACTAAAAAGGTCTCGTTATGATTCTCAAATCATTAACGACAAAACAAGGAATAAAACAAAAATCTGGCCAAAAGTGGTACTGCAGCCTCTCCCACTCTCCCTGACTCAGGTTGCCAGATATGCAGACGAATCCAGCTGGGACCATAACAGCTGAATAGACAAGAGTTTAGTCAACAACAAATCTATAACCAAAAAAGGGCTATGTAACCAATGCATTAATTTGATTTTATTTAATGATTTGAGAATCATAACAAGACCTGTTTTAGTTCTGCATGGTACATGGTACTTTACCACTGAGGTGAAATCTGAGATCTCCACGCGGTGAGATCTGGATCACAGACTTTCTGATTGGTGAAACGGTGGAGGGCGGGACATCGAAATTAAAACAATAACAAGATTTAGAGGCTGGAAAAGTAATTTAGAAATTCAAATATCTCTGAACTACTGTTATCAGTTAAAGAAGTATTGGAAAAGAACATGTTTTATCAATGCCTTTTGACAGATTAGGGACCTTTAATGATGACTTGACATGAAAATCTTACATACAAAGAACCCTTTTCACTGTGACACAGAGACCTGAGCGCTGGACTAATATACTTCCTGGTTCTCGAGCCACAGAAGTTTGAATACACTGCATATATTTAGTGGATAAAGTGTTGTCTACTGTACCCCCCCTCGTGCCCCTCACTCCACAGTCGCACTAATGAGCTCGTTTCATCCTCTCTCTTAACGGGACGGCACTTAATGAGGGCGTAAATCAAATGACAAAGGTATCATTAATGTACCTGTATCTTCTCCCACACAGAGAAAACATACGTGTGATGTCTCAATGGCCTCTATGGAGGGGGGGGGGGGATAAGGGGGAAGGGGCAATAGGCGCATCAGAAATCAATAGAAGGGCACTGCTGTTGGAGGTGGTGGGTCATGTTTAGAACATAAGCAACACAGGTAAAAGTTAGGTCAATAGAATATCCTGAAAAAAGTAAATTTATTTCTGTGATACAACTTTAAATGTGGAACTTTTGTACGTGATGGACTCATGGCCCCTGCAGAAGGTTCCGGAGACTTTAGAAAATGTGTCTCCGTCTGGTTCAGTGCAGCCTGATAAGCGTTTGCTTCGTCCGACCCCTTTTCAAACTGAACATCTGTATCTTGTTTGTTTTGTTATGCTCTATTTAGTATAAGTTTGACATAAACACTTACTACTTCCTGACTTAGCTACCTACTTCCTTACTTTCCACATCTATCCTTACTTTCTTCTTCCTTATTTACCTACCTACCTACTTCCTTCCATACCTACAGTACTTACTTCCTTCCTTACCTACCTACTTCCTGCCTTACCTACCTACTTCCTTCCTTCCATACCTACAGTACTTACTTCCTTCCTTACCTACTTCCTTCCATACCTACAGTACTTACTTCCTTCCTTACCTACCTACTTCCTTCCATACCTACAGTACTTACTTCCTTCCTTACCTACTTCCTTCCATACCTACAGTACTTACATCCTTCCTTACCTACCTACTTCCTTCCTATCTATCCTTACTTACCTACTTACTTCCTTCCTTACCTACCTACTTCCTTCCATACCTACAGTACTTACTTCCTTCCTTACCTACCTACTTCCTTCCTTACCTACCTACTTCCTGACTTACCTACCTACTTCCTTCCTATCTATCCTTATTTACCTACCTACTTCCTTCCTTCCATACCTACAGTACTTACTTCCTTCCTTACCTACCTACTTCCTTCCTTACCTACCTACTTCCTGACTTACCTACCTACTTCCTTCCTATCTATCCTTACTTACCTACCCACTTCCTTGCTTACCTACCTACTTCCTTCCTTACCTACCACCTACTTCCTTCCATACCTACAGTACTTACTTCCTTACTTACCTACCTACTTCCTTCCTATCTATCCTTACTTACCTACCTACTTCCTTCGTTACCTACCTATCTACCCACTTCCTGACTTACCTACCTACTTCCTTCATTACCTATCTACTTCCTTACCTACCTATCTACTCACTTCCTTACTTACCTACCTACTTCCTTCCTATCTATCCTTACTTACCTACCTACTTCCTTACCTACCTATCTACCCACTTCCTTACTTACCTACCTACTTCCTTCCTATCTATCCTTACTTGCCTACCTACTTCCTTCCTTACCTACAGTACTTACTTCCTTCCTTACCTACCTACTTCCTTCCTTACCTACAATACTTCCTTCCTTCCTTACCTACCTACTTCCTTCCTTACCTACGTACTTCCTGACTTACCTAGTCACCCAGTTCATCCAGCTCAAATCTTTTACTTCCCGTCCCTTCCCAGTCACTTCAGGGGTTCCCCAGGGTTCTGTCCTCGGCCCCATCCTGTTCCTAATCTATCTTCTCCCTCTTGGTTACATCTTCAGAAAACACCACATTCACTTTCACTGCTACGCGGATGACACCCAGCTCTACATCTCCAGTAAACCAAATTCCACACTCCCACCGTCCTCTCTCACCAACTGCCTCCATAAAATAAAGTCCTGGTTCACTTCAAACTTTCTCAAACTCAACAGCAATAAAACTGAACTCCTCCTCATTGGCACCAAATCCACCCTAAATAAAATCAGCAATTTCTCCATTCCCATTGACGGCTCCTCCATTTCCCCCTCCCCTCAAGTAAAGAGTCTGGGTGTCACCCTCGATAGCACCCTCTCCTTCACCGCACACATCAATAGCATCACCCGAATCGCCTACTTCCACCTCAGAAATATCCGCCGGCTCCGCCCTTCTCTTTCCCCTCACACCACTGCCATACTTGTACACAGCCTCGTCACCTCTCGTCTCGACTACTGTAATTCCCTGCTGTTTGGTCTCCCTCAAAAAACTCTACATAAACTCCAACTGGTCCAAAATGCAGCCGCCCGCATCATCACACACACCCCCTCCATAAACCACATCACTCCTGTCCTTCAACAGCTCCACTGGCTCCCCATCACCCACCGCATCCAATACAAAATCCTGCTCCTCACATTCAAAGCAATCCACAAGCTCGCTCCTCCATACCTGACTGACCTTCTCCATGTCTCCACACCTGCCCGCTCTCTCCGCTCCTCCTCCTCTCTCCGGCTCACTGCTCCCCCTCCCGCCCATCTCGTCACCATGGGGAGATAGAGCCTTCAGTCGCTCTGCTCCCCAGCTCTGGAACACTCTCCCTCCTGACCTCCGTAACACCGACTCACTCCCACACTTCAAATCCATCCTCAAAACTCATCTGTTTAGACAAGCCTACTCACTGTGACCACAACTGTATGTTTTATTCATGCTGTTTTAACATTGTATTTTAACTGTTTTTAATTGTTGATGTTAATTTACTTGTTGTTGTGAGGCGACCTTGAGTGTCTTGAAAGGCGCCTAAGAAATAAAATGCATTATTATTATTATTATTACCTACCTACTTCTTTCCTTACCTACAGTACCTACTCCCTTCCTTACCTACCTACTTCCTTCCTTACCTACAGTACTTACTTCCTTCCTTACCTACTTCCTTCCATACCTACAGTACTTACTTCCTTCCTTACCTACCTACTTCCTTCCATACCTACAGTACTTACTTTCTTCCTTACCTACTTCCTTCCATACCTACAGTACTTACTTCCTTCCTTACCTACCTACTTCCTGACTTACCTACCTACTTCCTTCCTATCTATCCTTATTTACCTACCTACTTCCTTCCTTCCATACCTACAGTACTTACTTCCTTCCTTACCTACCTACTTCCTTCCTTCCATACCTACAGTACTTACTTCCTTCCTTACCTACCTACTTCCTGACTTACCTACCTACTTCCTGACTTACCTACCTACTTCTTTCCTATCTATCCTTACTTACCTACCCACTTCCTTGCTTACCTACCTACTTCCTTCCTTACCTACCACCTACTTCCTTCCATACCTACAGTACTTACTTCCTTACTTACCTACCTACTTCCTTCCTTACCTACCTATCTACCCACTTCCTGACTTACCTACCTACTTCCTTCATTACCTACCTACTTCCTTACCTACCTATCTACCCACTTCCTTACTTACCTACCTACTTCCTTCCTATCTATCCTTACTTACCTACCTACTTCCTTACCTACCTATCTACCCACTTCCTTACTTACCTACCTACTTCCTTTCTATCTATCCTTACTTACCTACCTACTTCCTTCCTTACCTACAGTACTTACTTCCTTCCTTACCTACCTACTTCCTTCCTTACCTACGTACTTCCTGACTTACCTACCTACTTCTTTCCTTACCTACAGTACCTACTTCCTTCCTTACCTACCTACTTCCTTCCTTACCTACCTACTTCCTTCCTTACCTACAGTACTTACTTCCTTCCTTACCTACCTACTTCCTTCATTACCTACCTACTTCCTTACCTACCTATCTACCCACTTCCTTACTTACCTACTTCCTTCCTTACCTACCACCTACTTCCTGACTTACCTACCTATGTCCTTACTTACCTACCTACCTACTTCTTTACCTACATACTTACTTATCTACCTTCTTTTCCATGATGGGGAAGATAACACGGTAAAAAATGAGAAAATATGAATGAATGATTGTTTTTACATTAATCTGAGCACATTCTGAATGTCTTAAACAATTTAGACTTTTTCAAGAACTGTTGCTTTATTTTCTCATTCCAAACGAGACATTTCTTGCATATTTAAAAAAAGAAAAAAGATCATTTTGCTCATTGTCCCGTTGGAGAACCTTATTTTAAGGCAGTCAAAATGTGCTCAAATGAAGACACATTTAGCCCAAACCATTCATGAACCCAACAAAAGGAGAGAAAGCCTCAAAAGATAAAAACTCACCCGACGTTCTCAAAGTGCTGTATCAAAGCACAGATTTCTGAAACTAGAACTCCCAGAGCCGTCGTTTTGACTGCTCTCATTCAAACCAATGGAATTATGAGAAATTCCCCCAAAGAATGTTTAGTTTTTCACCAGATTCACAAAAAGAAAGTCATTTTTATGGTTATGTCCTCCTCTCCTCTCCTCCTCCCTTCCTTCCCCCTCCTCTCCTCCTCCTCCCCTCTCCTTCCCCCTCCTCTCCTCCTCCTCCCCTCTCCTTCCCCCTACTCTCCTCTCCTTTCCTTCCTCCTCCTCTCCTTCCCCCTCCTCTCCTCCTCCTCCCCTCTCCTCCTCCTCTCCTTCCCCCTACTCTCCCCTCCCCTCCTCTCCTCTCTTTCCCCCTCCTCTCCTCTCCTCTCCTCTCCTCTCCTTTCCTTCCCCTCCCCCTCCTCTCCTCTCCTCTCCTCTCCTCTCTCTCTCCTCTCCTCCTCCTCTCCTCTCCTTTCCTTCCCCCTCCTCTCCTCCTCCTTCTCTCCTCTCCTCTGGTCCTCTCCTCTCCTTTCCTTCCCCCTACTCTCCTCCTCTCCTCTCCTCTCCCCTCCTCCTCCTCCTCTCCTTTCCTTCCCTCCTCCTCCTCCTCCTCCTCCTCTCCTCTCCTCTCCTCCTCCTCTCCTCTCCTTTCCTTCCCCCTCCTCTCCTCCTCCTCCTCTCCTCTCCTCCTCCTCTCCTCTCCTTTCCTTCCCCCTCCTCTCCTCCCCACTCTTCCCCTCTCCTCTCCTCCTCCTGTGTGGTTGGCAGGGACACAATGATGATTGAGGCGGTGTTAAGAGTCCTTTGGCTCAGTCCCCACAGCTCATGTCTCTCTGTAGCTCCTGTAGCTGTAGCTCCTGTAGCTGTGGCTTCTGTAGCTGTGGCTCCTGTGTCTGCTGTAGCTGTAGCTCCTAGTAGCTGCCGTAGTGTGGTTGGCCCCACCTCATTCTAATTTTACTTTACTCTTTGGCCCTTGTTTAATTTTCTATGGAATACACTTGAGAATGACTTGCATTGTTAATAAAGGCTGCCTGGTTTCATTTTTGTATTAGCAGGTGGGGTGCCATGTTGGTGGGCTGCCATGTTGGTGGGCTGCCATGTTGGTGTCGTTTTCAATGAGAAAGTTGTGTCACGGCTCAAACAGATGGGGGAACACTGATGTACAGCATTAGGACGTAGACTCAGGTCCACAGCCCTCAGATGCAGACCTGAGTCTCAGCTCCAGGACGCGGGACTTGCCCGAGTCCAGATGGAGCTGAACCTCATTTGAGTCTGTGCAGTCTCAGTGCTGCAGTAGAACCTAAAGCCAGATTGGTATCTCTCTGGTATCACCTCCTCAATGGTTCTCTTGTTCTCACCTGGGGCTGATAGACCCTCCCTGCCTCTGTCTGGCCCTCCCCTCGGTCTAAACACTTGGACCATATGCTTTGAAATTCCCTGTGTACACATTTGGTTTTACAAATGAACTTGCATTAGCTTGCCTTAAAATGTGGCTAATTCAAATGAACACTAAACCACAATAAATGAATTCTCTGCCGTATGTCTACACAGTTACACACCCAGTCCTCGGCACAAACGGTGCTACACACAAATACAAAACATATTTCCTGTTGAACTTCCGTATGAATTCAGTGAAGTAAGAAAAAGAAGAGTCCGTATGCACTCCCTGGAGCAGCACTGGAGGAGCAGAGCATACGGGACAGGAGATAGAACCGGACTCAAGTGTCACCGTGGGGACCGCAGTGTGGGTACAATGGAGCCTGAGTGCTACATGGTAAATGCTAATGTTGTTTCTCTGATGCTAAGTGCCACTAGACGGTGAAGCAGAGAGCTGTGGACCATATGGCCACGAGAGCGGAGACGGAACACACACTCTGCAAAACCTGCTCCACAGAAACGGCAGAT
>OZ035839.1:34787247-34869491 GCA_964034765.1 Knipowitschia caucasica
AGTGTGTAATATAACACTACACATTGTTTTCAATAAAAAAGCAATTGCACACAGCACGCAAATGTGTGACTAATTTGCGATTAATCGCGAGTTAACTATGAAATTCATGCGATTAATCGCGATTAAATATTTTAATCGTTGGACAGCACTAGTATATACATATGTATGTATGTATCTATGTATGTATGTATATATATATGTATCTATGTATGTATGTATATATATGTATCTATGTATGTATGTATGTATATGTATCTATGTATGTATGTATGTATATATATATGTATCTATGTATGTATGTATGTATGTATATGTATCTATGTATGTATATATATGTATGTATATATGTATATATATGTATGTATGTATGTATGTATGTATGTATGTATGTATGTATGTATGTATATGTATATGTATATGTATATGTATGTGTGTGTGTGTGTGTGTGTGTGTGTGTGTGTGTGTGTGTGACTCCAAAACACACACAATGTCAAAACCATTTCTGTCTGTGAAACACTGTGAAAAACTTTCTCTTGTTGCGTTTCAAAAGAGAAAACAGATGTCAAATTCCAACGTTAATTTACAGTGATGCCTGCCGTTCATGACACATAATATGTTGAGTATGTCCCGCTCGACCTGCCTCCTGCACCCAGGGAGTGGGGAGACTGTGTTGTGGAGGAAGAGTTTGACGAGGACCGGGGTTCCTACGTCACTCTCGACGAGGCTATTTCCTTGTGCGAGGAACAAGACCGCTTCCCTCTGGACCACATGCCCCGCCTCTTCGCCATGGCAGCGGCCACCATGGAGACCCCCCTGCCTCCGCAACCCACCCAGAGAGAGAGCGACTTCACGTCGGTGGGTTCATCGCTTCCAGGGAGGAAGAGACGAGCTCCAACACTGTGTCCGCGGATGGATCCGGTTTTCCATTACGCGGCACGTGATTGGGCCAAACCCCTAGCAGCTAAGAAGCCTGCTCTGGGGTACGGCGCCTATTGCTCGGTCCAAGACTGGTCCTGGTCCAAAGGGGTCCCGGAAGTGGAGGACGCTGTCCGGCTCGCACTACTCCCGCAGTCCTCGGTGTGGCCCGGCAGCAGACCTCTCCTTCCCTCGGAGCGGGATAGGATGAGCATGGCTGTTCTGGATAGATGCTACGCTAACGCAGCACAGGTCGTTGCGTTAGCTAGCAATATGGCTCTTCTCACCGGGGCCCTCGATAGGTCTCTATCCACGGGTCAAGCTCTCACCGACGAGGACCTGGACCGGGCCAGAACCACCACGGCGGCCATACTCCGTATGATCCAGGCGCTGGCTATTGACGGTGGGCGATCCATGGCGTCCGCACAGGTCGGTGCTCGCCATCTGTGGCTGGGGCTCGCGGACATCAAGGAGACGGAGAAGAGGCAGCTCCTGGACCTCCCTATCTCCATGGATTCCCTCTTCGGTCCAGACATGAAGGGGCTCGTCGCGAGACTGGACGCTGCTGCCAAAGACTCCGCCATGCTGGCTCCTCATCTGCTCCCTCGCCGTGTGTCACAGCAGCAGCAACAGCAGCAGCAGCAGCAACAACAGCAGCAGCCTTATCGCGGCAGAGAGAGAGTGAGAGACCGGTCACCTCGGCGACGCTCAGCTCCGCCCCCTCCTGCTCCTTGCCCGGGCCGCTACACTCCGCAGAGACCACGGGGTTCAGAGCCTTACTCCGGTGGTTTCCGTGACCAACGCTCCCACCGCCGCCCTCCCTACAGTAGGTCCCATTCCGTTTTGTCGCCTTTCACGCGTGAATCACACGTGAGTCTCGTGTGATTCACGCGTCTTTTATTTTCCCCCCTCCCAGTGACGTTGCAATGACCAAAACAACCACCAGGTGGCACTTGTGAGCAGGGTTACATTGGCCAGTCTCTGGAATAACCCGCAGACATTAAAACTACTGCACACTGAGAAAAGTGTTGCAAGCGCAACTTTGAACCTAAGTACTTGTATTTGCAATTTCGGACTTAAAATTTATTCTTATGGTTTTAATATTAGAAAAATAATTTCCATTTACTAAAACAAAAACAATATACCCACAAATACGTTTTGTGTGTGTATTTAACTAAATTTTGAAAAAATATTGTTGGCAGTGCAGTGCTTCTTAAATCTGACGCTATCAATAAGTGTTCAGACAAAGTAATTTCTACTGGGCGGGAGTTTGCTTCCGGTTCGGACCGTTTCCGTGAGCTTGTTGTTGGTGATGGGCGCTGAGCCAGCCTTGGACACGGTCGTGTGGTTTCCCGTGAGATCCAACTCAAAGTAAGATTTTTTAAATATATGGTGCTTTCTCTGTAAGGTTTGTCGCGTATTTGATCAAATATATACAATCTGTGGTCAAATCGTCGTTTTATTTTCTTGGCAGTTCGTGTCCAAAATTACTTCATGTTAACTGTCTACTCTAGCCCCAAACATGTTGTTAGCATAAAACTGTGCCAGTATAATGGTCCTACAATTTCGTTGTTTAGCAAAGTGATTTGTGTTAAGACTCGTAACATTACCAACTACCCCTTAAATGTTCTGAACCATAATAACAGGCGTAGTTTTCGCAGTTTGGAGCTGCTAGCTTCTAGCTAGCTGTTGCTAACGGTACGCAGCTAACATAAGTAGACCAAAGTCGCTACTGTCCTGCTCTGTCTTGTTGCCGGAGGTGCAAGTGGAAAATACAGTTGGCAACAGAAGCCACGTGACATTTATTAATCTTCTATTATTTTCTACTCTTGGGGACAGTTCATTTCCCCGCAGAAGTCCCTAGTTACATTAGCTCAGCGGAGCAACTCTCAAGGAGGAGACAGGTGCAGAGCATGGTGCGGAGGCAGAAAACATGTTTATTGCTATCTGAGATCGCTCTGATTTCCTCGCGGTCAGAAAGTAGCTTGTTTCAGCAGAAAACTAACGTTAAGTTAACAGCTACTGCATGTTGTTAATGTTATGACCCGTCCGCATCAGCATCACTGTATTATATCAAGGCCTGTCTGTTTTAGCCAATGTGCAGCTATATGGTTAGTTATGATAAGTTCAAATACATTCAGAAATCTGCAGCACATTTAAAAAACCCAAACAAAGTATAAGTGATACATTATAAACATGCATTTTTAAAAGAACATACTGAGGGTGACTGCTATAGCCTATTGCAGTCACAAAATTAGAGTGGAAATGTTAAAAATCTAATGTGACTTACATTCGCATTTCATATGAACAACATTTTGGCATGTTAATTTTGAAATAAACGATATTTTGCTGGACAAGTAGGTTTTGTTTCCGGGCAAGTAAAAAATACCTGCCACTTCAAGTACCTCAAAGCACTTAATGTCAAGTCCTGACAAGGTAATACATTCAGCTAAAGACAGGTACATGTTGTGGTATAGCATGTTTTTTGTGGAATCACGTGTAGTAACGCAAAATGCACAAAGCACTTTGTTTGTACTAATCTAATGCATTTTTTATATGTAAAAAGCAGCACCGCCTGTTTAAATGCTTATGATATTTGTCCAATGAAGAGTATTTTTAAGCATGTTTATTAATTTTATTTTATTTTATTTTAGATTTTTCCTTTCACTGCTGCCAATTGATGGATGAAAGCTACAGCAGGAGGTAAGTGTGATACAAAAAGAACTGTTAATAAATTAAGTGAATGTAATGTACTCGCTAGGGATGCAATAGTTTTTTGGGGGGGGGGCATTATACATTGGTTGGATCCTGCTCCAGACTTGTTTCTGCTTTTTGTAATGTAAAACATTTTATCTTAACTGCTTTAAAGTGACTCAATGGTGTAAACGTTTTTGGGTCTGGAGTTTTTTTTTACTGTAATGCTCATTGTTAAATAATATTTTGAATATGAATAAGGGCTGTCAAGCGATCTTAGATATTTTTATTCGCTTGATACACTTCAAACAAATTATCTTCGGTCTTCTTGCATCCCTTGTATTTACAATACATTACAATACTTGCATGTGATACTGTTTGGTATGGGCCACACTGATTTTGTTTCTGTAATTTAGAGCATAAATGAGTGTGCCCTGCAAGATTTGCGGTGAGTCCTTGGCAACAAGAGAGGAGATTTTCCATCATTTGTCATTATATACGTTTTTATATCTAAATGAACACAATCAGAAATATGAAAACATATTCAAGATAAGAAGTGCTGAATACTTCCTAATTCGTGGTGTTTTTTATTTCTATGTTGTTTCGTAGGATCCAACCGCTGCTATAGAAAAGAGGAGGGAAGTCGTAATCCGAGGCCTAATTGAATACATGGGGGAGAAGCCAGGAGACTTGATTTCAGATCTACAGGTAAAATTTCCAATCTTTTCTTTTTCAGGGTATAAAAAAAGTACCGTATAGGGATGTAAAAAACTATGAATTTTCATGACCGACCACCGAGCCTCATTAACCGGTTGAAACCGGTTAACCGCGTAGTTTAAAATAGTCCACGTTCTTTGAAATAACAGCCATTTCGAGCTGCGTACTTTTCATAAGAGCAGCTCTGCGTTCTACTGGATCAGAGTTGAGACAGCGGCGCCCAAACCCGCAACAGCTCCGGCACCTTTGCGCACAGAGAACTGCTTTTTTAATCTTCCCATTCTGCTGTGCTGCGGGTTAATACCAAAACTTTCTAGCAGCAAACGACGGCTCGTTCACATGGTCAGAGCAGCGAGTGACGAGCCGCGTCTCACAGGTCTTCACAAAAGTTTAAATACAAGTGATGTGTGTGGAGCTGATCCCGAGGACCATAAACACAAACATGGTCCATGTGGTTTGACTGGAGCCGCGTATCTGCGCGAATTTTGGGCTCCGTGACACAGAGGAGCGCGACAGACCGGTATGTGTGTGTGTGTGTATGTGTGTGTATGTATGTGTGTGTATATGTGTGTGTATGTAAATGTAAGCTCCAATGTAGTTCTGACCCGCGCCAGTGTGCAACTTTGACGGTAACAGAGGGGAGAGATGATGCGTGTGGATGTTACGTATGGAGAGGGGGAAAGTGTGTGTGTGTGTGTGTGTGCGCGCGTGCGTGTGTGTGT
The DNA here is from genome assembly GCA_964034765.1 of Knipowitschia caucasica. Lineage (NCBI taxonomy): Eukaryota > Metazoa > Chordata > Actinopteri > Gobiiformes > Gobiidae > Knipowitschia > Knipowitschia caucasica. The sequence continues at coordinate 34,792,296 of OZ035839.1, forward strand.
GCATATGTGGCTCGTGCGGCGTGAGAGTCGTCCCGGAGTTTATAATACATGGGCGCACACAGCTAGATACAGACCCGCTCGTCACACCGTGCAAATAGGGCTTAAAATAGCGTTATTAAGAGACCTCCCCTCTCCCCTTTTTCTCTTTTTTAACCGACAGCTTTGACCGGTTAACGCTGTGACGGTCAACCACCGGTTAACCGGTCGCCGATTTACATCCCTAGTACCGTACCTTATGCTGATATGTCTATCATTAAGAGTAGTAGTATCACCAAATCCTCTTCATCCTCTGCATATGCTAAAAGTCAGCATATGCAGATTATTTAAAAAACATTTTGGTCTCATTTGACCATAGAATAATCTACAATCATGTAGAAAAGGTTAAATCATCTACTGGACTGGGTTTTGGTAAAGTTGAGGATGTTTCGCTTTTAGTGACACAAGCTTCTTCAGAGCTCTTAAAGTCATAAAAGAACACTTTTACCCAAACTGGACTAAAAACTAAAAAGACCCAGGTTCCTTCCAGAAGGAGAGAACCAAAACTGCCAAAAATGTCTATTCAAATTGTTTTCAATATCACTCAACTTTACCAAAACCCAGTCCTGGCGATGATTTAACCTTTTTATAAGATGGACACTCCCTGGATGAATGAGAGCCTTCACAAACATCTGACCATATGACATTCCCCCAGCCCTCTGGATGGAATGGTCACTGGAAAACTTCAGTTGGACATGAATGAACATGAGCTGGCTAAACCAGCTGGACCTGTATGGTATGAATTAAAGGTGCACCGATCTGATCTGTCACCAATCATGATTGGTCGATCACGGCCTAATTTTTGTGATCGGTGATTGGTGAAATGCGCCGATCAGAGGGGCCGATCAAACGTAGATTTCAGACTTTCTTACAGTAGATAATCTGGTGAAAACTCCACAGTATAGCGCCGCTCTAAACCGAGTTTTAAATGTAATTCGTGGCTACAAAACCGCTCTGGATGAAATGCTCGGCTGTATCCCTCTGCGCATGTCGGCTCTCCTCTTTCCAGACTGCAGTGTAACTAAACAAAACAATGATGAAGCTTGAGCTAACCCGCTATCGCTATGCTTTAAGACAAAAACATGAGTTTGTGACAATAAAATATCAGCGTCTGGTACTTCTAATAGTAGGTAAAGGAGATGATTTGCCATGTACCATTATTTACATTTGCAACTACCGCATGACTTCACATGCGCGCTCCGTAAGTGATACCACAGGATATTTAACACAAAACTGTGCTATCTGAAACGCACGTGAAACTACAATCAGAGGCAGGGGTCATTGTCCTGTCTTATTTTGCTCTTTAGTACTCACTAAATGGCAGCTCGTCAAAAGGGAAAGTATGTGCGTATGTGTTTGGCACCTCATGTCGCCGTCTCCTTGTGGAAGTTCTTTTCTTTCTTCAAATATTGTCTAATGTTACTGTCAAACTAATTTAGGCAGAAATGTGAGAAATTCCACACAGTGTGCTCACTTTTTCTAAACATTAATTGAACAAACAATATATATTTGTACCGTCAAATAATTCTTGCAACATTATAACATACATAATGGCTGAATTTATGTGTTGTATCAAATATATTTAAGCTGTTACTGATGCATTTAGACACAAATTATGTAATTTAGTGACAAATCTCAAAATTAAACAGATATAATCGACTTGAAAATGTCTGCACAGCTCATCAGCCGTCAGTTTCTCTGAATAGGTTGCGTTCACGTTTTAGAATGTGATGATGGGCAGTTGTCAATACAACTCTATGGGAGAAATACAGTTTTTGTACAAACTCTCAAACAAAAATTGACAAATGTTTTTCCTCTTCAGTATTTGACAGTGATTAGATTTACTAACCCACTTTATTATTTGTATGGCTGAAAGTCCTTTCTACTGACCAACATCACGCTCATAATTTCAAAAATTGTCATTGGTTTATATTATAAACCAATGACAATTTTTGAAATCATTATGTGCTGAAAGAGGAGTCAATGAACTTTGAGACAGTTTTTTTCATGTGGATTCTCCTAGTAATGATCTCAGTCAATACTAGGAGTACTACTACTCATTAACCAAAAACTAAGACAAAAAATATGCAGTTTGCCAGTTACCATAGTTAACGCCATGGAATTTTCACTTGCCCTCCACCTCAGTTTTAAATGAACACGTGAACACAACCTATTGCATTGACTATCAAAACATATCAATGTCTAATGTATTTTTCCCTCTCAAATAGAGTCTGGAGGAAACTGAAGACACTCGGCAGAATATCGCCTATCCAGTGAAGATTGTCAAAGTTGGTGACACGTACGAGATCAGCATTGATGGCCTTCAATGCATTACAGGTTTGGGCACTGTAGCCAAGGCCTCCTGTATTCTTGTTGGCGTTATATACGCATTGGACTTGAAATACCCACCCAAGCTTCAGCACACATTTGAAACTTTTCAGAGATTACTGATTGGTCTCAGTCCTGTGAAACCAAGAGCATCTGTGAGATACAGTTCACTCCTTAAAAAGCTGTCTTAAAGTTTGAATTAAGGAATCCTCACTTTTGACCCTGTTCTAACATTGTTCAAATATAAAAAGTGTTTGAAAATTCAAAATGGTGAGTTATAGAGGCTTAGAAGCACAATGTATCAGTTTTGTGAACTGCAACTGCATGTTTGTGTGTTGCAGCAGACACCTTTGTAATTCCCTCTGCAGTAGATGTAGCCATTTTTTTTTTTTTGTCCTAGGGATGTGGATTGTTCATTTGGGAATTATCTGTTCACTCACTATGATTTAGTAATTTTACACATTGTGTAGGACAGGGGTTCTGAAACTTTTAAAGGCAGGAAAACAAAATCAAAATTTGGATGAAAATATTCATTTCACATTGCCCTTTTTATTGGTAGTTGTTTCCTTTTTAAAATATTGTATATCACAAGGAATTGTTTTATATATATATATATATATATATATATATATATATATATATATATATATATGTATTTGATCAGACTCCCTCTAAATACAACTTCAGAATTTGAATGAGACGTAAACGACTAGAACATGATTAAAACCAAAGTCCTTCAACAAAGTTTTTAGAAATCTTTAAAAAAAATGTCTACTCATCTTTTTACTTTTTTTTGTTGTTAAAACTGGAGTGGTAAGGAAAAATGGTACAGAGTTCTGTTGGAAGATAAATATTAATGTTTCAAAATGTAATATTGAATATATAGTTACATTTAAGTGTACATATTGAAAAATAAATGTTGACGTGGAAAAGCTTTAAAAGGTTTTATTTTTTCAGAACACAAGCATATTGGTATAAATGTTTATTTTAAAGTCATGTAATTTTTTATCAGAGCTGACATTCTTGAAAATGTTTTATGAGTTTTCTGAGTTTTTTTGAAGTACCGAGTTTAAGTATTGAGTTATGATGTTATGTTGCTGTTTATCGAACCTGATGGTCACACGTGAATGTGTGACCAGAGGGGGGGAATGTGAGATTTCATAACACTTTTAAGCAACTTTTGTTAAAGTTAAACTCATCATTCTATCAATGTGCAGAAGCCTGTACTTTTCCACTTCATGTTTTGTCTATCTGAAGGCCAAGCTACAAGTACAACGTGGAAGCTGCTGATTGGAGGTCTCCATGCCTCCGCTCTGTATAATACACTTGCATTCTGTTGTATCTGTTGTTCGTGCTGTCTCTACCATCGACAATAAAACATGTCTTCTGTCTGAATTTAAGACGCGATCCCAGACTTGGCACATCTTCTTCAGGTGGTGGAAGGATGCGGGCCTTGTCTGTAACATCTAGAGAACAGAAGACATTTGCATGTCAAATGAGGTGATGACCGAAACAACAGGGGGCTAGGGTGGGCTTTGTTTATTCGTCTGGGGGAGGAAGGCCCAGTCCCAATACCCACACTGCACCCTACGCCCTCCTATGAAGTGTGCATTTGTTTGAAGTGCGCGCAAGGGTTTGAGTGCGCAGGTTACAAGTGTGCACAAAAGGCGGAATTGGGACAGTGCACACTGAGTGCAGGTTACGTCATCGACTCGTCAAGAGATGGTCATTTTCAGACCTAAACTTTATACAAATTAAAGGTAATTTTGTCTGATCCTTTGGGAAACTAAATGAATTGCTTCACACACGTTAAAATACATGTATATTAGTGGTTTCTAATTAGAGATAGCTGTATAATTTTAAGTTAAATGTGGGTAACTAACTGTTATCTGGTCAGTTTTTATACATTCTAAGATTATTGTACTAAGTGTAAAGTTTAAATTGAATGTTATATAAACGCTTGGTTTAAAAAGTTATTAAATTGTTAAAACACAATGTCCGTAATTCTTCATCAGACATTTATGCTTCTTTCCAAGTAACATTGCAAAACTTATTTACACACATACTGCATATATATTTCAAAATGTATATTTAAATGCATTTTCCCGACGTTTTGGTGTGTACCGCAAAGAATTATGGGCAATATCCTTCGCCAGAGTGCGCATAGATGCAGGCTACGGCGAAGTGTGGATCAGGGGCGCAAAGGGGGCGGGGCCAAAGACCTCCCTGGAGAATTGGGACACCCTACGCACTCGCACCCTTTATCGGGAACGCGCAAATGAGGGGCGCGAGGGTGGAAGTGCGAGTATTGGGACGGGGCCGAAGGGCTGCGAATGAGTGACTTCCAGACTGTGAACCCTGAGAATTAATATACTGTATATATTTTGTAATAACATTTTTAACACAGTATGTTTCATTCTGACTGAAGCACATGATAATGTTATAAAACAGTATGTTTCATTCTGACTGAAGCACATGATAATGTTATAAAACAGTATGTTTCATTCTGACTGAAGCTCATGATAATGTTATGTGATGTGAGAAATGCACTAAAGCCACTGGAGAAAAACTGTAACTATTCAGATCCTCCCCCTCCCCCTAAGATGGCAAAGTGAAGCTCAGCCTGCGATAACGGCCCTATTTACATAACAAAGTTGGCCGTTCACAGGTGATTTCGTTTGTTAGCTAAAATCCTTGGGGTCATTTGACACCGTGGAGGGGATGATAGGTATAAGTAGTGATGTGCTGAGCGGACCGAGTCTTCGAAGCGTGGACCGAGTAATCTGGGGGCGTTTCTTGTGAAGTGTGGGTCGAGGCGTGTATTGGTCACGTGTGTGGTGACGTTCGAAGCCTCGCGTAGCGGCCGCACCACGTGACGGTTCATAAAGTGCTTCATATAGTTCGGAGAGTGCATTGCTTTGACAGGTGCTTTGTGATCCGCGGCTGTACCATAGACTGTATGGCTGTCCCCGTCTGCCTCTGTGTGCGTACGTGTGTGTGCGTACGTGTGTGTGCGTGATGTGGAGCAGTCCTGTACTACTTCATATGAAATACAATTAAAAACGTTTCACTTTAGTAAAACCTCATATATCAAGGCTTCAAGTTATTAGTAATAATACGCTGGATAATACATTTCACAACAGCTGTGTGGCGCAGTCGGTATATGACGGACTCCGAAGCAGAAGATATAGCGTTCGAATCCCGGTCTACCCATAATAAATTTTGTGTTGCAAAGTAAATGTATTTATTTATTGGGAATAAATGGTTTGTTGTGTTTAATTAATCCACCTCTTGGTAGTTTTTCCTCCATTAATCACTTTCTGTAGAACTGTATTACTTTGGATGTGTTTGTTGTATCAACACAATTGACTGAAAGACTCAAATAGTTCATAGTTCATGAAGCATCATTTCAAACACAACACGTTAGACCATAGATTGTAAATATACATTTTAACATTAGATCTCACCATTCATTGTAAGCACTTAAGAGTGTTATGTATTTCTTTGTCCACATGATGGCGTAGTGGAGCATGATTCACCTTGAGCCTTCGACTCATGGGCCGAGTAATAGGCTGCTATCCCTCAAGGCTTCATGGGGCTTCATATTGCCATCACTAGGTATAAGTGCCAAATGACACCTCCATGCGAGTGCTAGTGTTAAAGCTGCTTTCAATATCTTTTCAAATCTGTTTTCCTTTTCTCCATAGCATGTCTGTAACAAAAGTTCTCATAATCTGAAGTCGGCGTATTTACATGGTTTTATGAAACAGAATTCTGAGAAAAACAGGTTTAAAGATCGACATTCCAAACATAATCATCACAGTCACATATAACATGTAAATTTTGAATTACTCTGTTATGGCACACTTGTTTTAGTCACTATGTTGTAGAAGATTAAAAAGATGTTACTTTGGCACCAATTAAACACACAACACTCATGAATTAGTCGAAAATCAAGAATGTATTGATTCTTTCAATATTCAATGGATTGAATTTTGACCTCCTCTTCTTTTTCTTTCTCTTTATAATTTACTGAAAATTAGATATGTATTAGACATTGCCAGTATTATTCTATCAAATCACGCAGTCTAAATATCCACAACCACCAAGCATTTTTAATGCAAGGAGAAACTTAGGTAACTTTAAACACAAATAAAACAAATGGACCTGTCCGACTCGAGTGTCTATGCTTCGTGTGTCTCTGGTTCTGTCCAGGTGTCTATGATCCGCGTGTCTCGCGTGTCTCCGCCTGTCTGGGTTCTGTCTGCGTATGTGTAAATGTAAATGTAAATGTCTGTCTGTGGTTCTGTTCGCGTGTCTATGGTCCGCGCTCGTGAGCAGAGAGAGACGTGAGCAGAGAGAGAGAGCAGAGAGAGAGAGACGCGAGCAGAGAGAGAGAGCAGAGAGAGACGTGAGCAGAGAGAGAGACGCGAGCAGAGAGAGACGCGAGCAGAGAGAGACGTGAGCAGAGAGAGAGAGACGCGAGCAGAGAGAGACGTGAGCAGAGACGAGAGAGACGTGAGCAGAGAGAGAGAGAGAGAGACGTGAGCAGAGAGAGACGTGAGCAGAGAGAGAGAGACGCGAGCAGAGAGAGAGAGCAGAGAGAGACGTGAGCAGAGAGTTACCATTCGGCCAACATACGATCTCTGGGCTAGAAGGTTTGCACGCCAGTCTGTACCGAGGTCTAAGTCGCCTTGGCTGAAGCTAAAGCAGGACTTAAAGCCTGCACATTGTGGCAATAAGATGTAATTTTTTTCAGCAGCTGCGTGATTCCGAAAAGCGTGAATGAAGACAAACAAAACTAAAAGGGCGTCCTACTGTATCAAACGGTAAAGGGACCATTTCACAAACATTTACTTCAAAAGTAGATAACGTTCATTACTGTTTATGCACAGTTTTTTTATATACTTGTCAAATTCACTTGTTACAAACATTGGTGAATGTTGATCAATGCAAAAGTTATGAAGTGTAGCCTAGACTAATGTAGCTTAGCTTATGAGATAGATTAATGAGATAGATTAAGGAGATAGTGTTAGACAACAGAGATTCAAAAAACATTTTAAAAGCATTTTGATGTATTTGGGTATAGCACAAAGTAGATATTTTAGATTTTTTTCGAGAATTTTAAAAAGCTGTCGCTGTTGTCAGCACAGATAGAGAATGTAGAATAGACATGGAGCAAAATCCAACTGGCACAAGGCCATGATAATGAAAGCAAACCACAGTATAGAGAGATTTTAGTTTAAAACATATGTTTAAGAATATGGTCGATAAAAGAACTATGCAACACATATTTGTAAATAGATTTAGAATAGTTTTAAACTTTAGTGATATAGTTTTAGTCATAACATTACAGACGAGGTTGATGAATGATTCAGAATGAACAGCAGTGGTCATCAAATAGTATTGAAGGAATATGTTTATATTATATTTTTGTTGGGAAACTTGTTTATGAAAGAACAGGCAGCTGTTTGGTAATAAATTCAGGCGTACACATCTAATGCAGCATCTTATAGAAAAAATTGACGACATGGGTTTAAGAAAACCATCATTATTAAATAATTACAAATAATTATTACCTGATGTGTCAGCAGTTAATGTGATTTGTAAAGGAATGTTTCAAATTGTGGTTGTTAGTTGTGTTTTCTCTGAATTAACGTCTTAACAGGTTTCCTTGCCTGAAATATAAGAAGCATGGATGATGTCACTTCATGATGTCACGGATGGATGAGAACGGCATGGGATTTTTTTGATAGGGTCAGAGAGGGATTTGTTGTAGAATTAAAAATGTTGTATACTAATGCTTTCCAGTAGGTGTTTGGATAACATGTTCTTTTGGGCAATATTAAGCTGGATTTGTGGATTTCAGACAAGCCACCAAGGACAAGCTTCTGTGATAAAAAGTATCATTTTCAGGATCCGCGTGTGGGTGGCCTCTCTTAATCGGGACAAGGCTGAGACACAAAACTAGACGCCAGTCGGAGGCAGGGACACGCACGGCACCGCCAGAAACCGTCTGCGCGCGGCAGCAGACCACGAGGAACGAGCAGCACAGGACCCGCGGAGGGGCCCCGCGGAGCAGCCCGCAGAAGAGCCCGCAGAGAGAGCAGTGGAGACGCACGAACCACAGCAGGTGCAGGGACGCGGAGCAGGAGCAGACCACGAGCAGCCAGACTGAGGACAGCCGGGCCACGCGCACGAGCAACACGTGAGCAGAAGCGACCCCTCCAGAACAACGCATGCATTTGCGAACAGGTGCGTTAGCGACATGCACCTTGCAGGCTTCAGAAGTTTGCAAACTTCAGAAGGCCGGGAAAGTGGGCGTCTCCGGCTTTTAACTTGCTGTCCTGGTGGTTATTGGTGGATTAGATGTGGGCGTTTTGCTGGTGTAATGAGTAGAGGATGAGCAGGCTTGTAGATCTGGCAGCAGTGGCCGGGTCTACCACAGTGAACTTTCGCGAAGAGCTTCATGAGCGGCAGAGACCAAAGTCCATAAATGTAGAGTGTCCTGGATCATCACAGCTGTTATAGACCCTCGTGCATCGGCAAATAACTGAGGGAAATGAAAATGTACTTGTACCGAGGTTGATCAAGATCTATGAAAAATGCATTATTAGATCTCGAAAATGTACTTGTCCCTGGGTCTCTCCATTTTTGCCCATGTTTATAGAGCCAGAGAGCCTTCTTTGTTCTAGCTTTGTTATATCTGTGGCCACATGCATTACCAGGTCTGAAAGGTGAGACCTTGATCCATCAGGAGGTGAAAAACTTTATTTTTTTCCTATTTCCTGAGAAAATCCAAGCTAAACTTGGCAAGTTTTCATCAAAATCCTTCTGATTTATCTCTGGCTTTTGTGTGAAACATGGGGTTTCTGAGCTTTCTGAAAAATACTTTACTCGACCATTGGACTTGAGTAAGAACAGTATATTTTACAGTCTTCCCTACAGATAACTTGAGATATGTTACCTAAACTTATGACGTGATGTTCTCTCAGGCCTCCTCTGGATCATTCAGATGGATAAGTGACCACTTGAGCCTGGCCTGGACCTGAGCTGGTTTAAGCTGGGGATTTTTTAAGCAAAGAATCTTAAAGGGGACATAACAAGTATGTAAGTAAGTGAGTAGGTAAGCAAGTAAAAGTAAGTATGTAACTAAGTGAGTGAGTGAGTAAGTAAAAGAGTAAAAGTAAGTAAGTAGGTAAGTAAAAAAGTAAGTGAGTAAGTAAAAAAGTAGGTGAGTAAGTAAAAGTAAGTAAGTAAGAGTAAGTAATTAACTATGAGTAAGTAATTAAGTATGAGTAAGTAAGTACTTTATATATATAGCCAATGTTAAGAGTTCAGATATTGTTGTTTTTTCTCCCCACGGTGACGACAGAAGTGAGACGCTGAACACTCTGGACCATCACAGCCCCCAGAGTCAACATCACTCTCTCATGACATTCACTCCTATTGTACATGGTTTAGCGGTTGGGGAAACCAGAGCACCTGGAGGAAACTTACGCAGACACAGGGAGAACATACAGACTTCGCTCAGAAAGGCCCTGCTCCGACCGGGATTCGAACCCAGGACCTATTATCTTTGAGTGTCCTGAAAACCAGTGCATTAATTTACTTTTCTTTTGGCCGGACTAGTCTTTCTTCCGCTTATTATTTACACATCTCACTGTTTTGAGTTAAATATATCCTCATCTCTATTCTCAGCACGATTGGTCTCAGCTTGAAGCCTCTGACGACCAGAGAGGGAACATCAGGAGTGGACGGAGCTGTTTACAGAATGTGGAAGTGGCCAATTTAAATTTAAGGTGGAGCTCATTTCCTTATATGGGCGTTTGTTCCGATGGCGTTAGGTGGGAAGCTGGAGTGTCCTTCTGATTGGCCGACCCTTATATGGCTCATATCTGGATTTACAAAGACTATGAAAACACCAGGATCACGTTAGTTACTTATTAATGTAAGTCAACAGAAGCCAGAGCGAGGTGGAACAAAACTTCGCCCATGAGCACTTCATCGAGCTAGGGGTCTATGCTGCTGACACCAAGAACCGCAGACAGATTTAGACTATTTTATTCTGACTTCTTCTACCACCCCTCTCCCTCCCTCCTTCCTCCCATCTCCTCTCCTCTCTGCATCCTCCCATCTCCTGCCTTATACCTTCCTCCTCTCCCCTCTCGTGTACATTTTCCCACCACTCCATCTTCCTCTCTGCTCTCCCCACTTCTTCCCCTCTCCCACCCCCCTCTTCTCTGCTCTCTCCTTCCTTCTCTCTGCTCTCCCCTCCCCTCTTGGTCTCCTCCTCTGCTCTCTTCTCCCCTCTCCCATCCTCTCCTCCCTCCTCTCTCCTCCCCTCTAGTCTCTCCTTCCTCCTTGCTCCCCTCTCCTATCCCCCCTACTTCCTCCTCTCCCTCCCCCTCTACTCTCTCTCCTCCCCTCTCCTCTCCCCTCTCCTCTCCTCTCCTCCCTCTCCTCCTCTCCCCTCCCCTCCCCTCTCCTCCCCTCTCCCTCTCCCTCTCCTCTCTGCTCTCTTCTCCCCTCTCTCCTCCCTCCTCTCTCCCCTCGCCTCCCCTCTACTCTCTCCTCTCCTCTCCTCTCCCCTCCCCTCTCCTCTCCTCTTCCCTCTCCTCTCCCTCTCCTCCTCTCCCCTCCCCTCCCCTTTCCTCCCCCCTCCCCTTCCCTCCCCTCTCCTCTCCCCTCCCCTTCCCTCTCCTCCCCTCTCCCTCTCTTCTCTCTCCCCTCCCTCCCCTCTCCTCCATGTGAACTCCATCAAACCAGCGTCTCAGTCTTATCTGTAAGAGAAATTCGTCATTCCCGGTAATAAACTACGAACGGCCCGAACACATAAGCCAGACGCTCTTCCCTTTCAGATCATTACGTTTCCATGGTGACGGGTGGCTGGGGGATTTCCCATCAGGCAGTGGGGCTCTTGATTTGCCGCCTGTTTGTGTTTATGAGCCTGTTTGGCGGTGGTGGCTGTAGCCCGGTGTTATGGTCCGCACAGAGGGAGCAGGAGGGATGCTATGGAGGTCTCTAACTTATATATTGTGTGTGTAACGTGTGTGACTGAACCTGCTTTGATGGTTGTAAAAGTAGAAAGTGTGTAAGAAAACCCCAGACTTATCCAGAGAACTTTTTAAGCATGTGTTGTTCGGAACTGAATCCTGCAAATGTACAAGAGTTTAATTTAAGTACAAACAAAACCAAAACATAAAAAAATTAAATTGGCCACGGTGCGAGAAGGAAAGAGGACCGGCTGTTTTCACACTAACCCACGCTGTCATGTGGCAAAAGGAAATGAACCCAAAATGAACTGCACAAATGATGGATTTGATTAAAGTAAAACAAAAAGAAATCCAGAGAAAACAGCACAAAATGTAACCAAACAGGGACTGACGACAACAACTAAAAATCAGTGCATGTGGGGGCGGGTCCCGGCTCAAAAGTGGCCAAAATGACGTGCGCTGACATGCTGCAATACCACCCCGGGCCGATGGGGGTGGACCTGGAATAAGAATTAGCCAAGGCTAACATATAGCATTTTCTTACCTCTCGAAAACGTCTTTACAGGATGTTCCAAAAGTTGGCTCTTGGCCCAAAGCTCCGTTCCACATGTGTGTCAATGCTGAGGGGAATGAATTTCTTTGGACCAGTCTAGTTTAGTCGCTGTGAATTTTTGAAGTCAAATGAATGGGGCTCGTGCAGCTGACGCATGCGCAGATACGTTTTTTCACATCTTCCAGCCCCCGCCGCCATTTTGAAACTGTCCATAGACCACGGAAGTTGTGGCTCATTAGTTCAAACGGTGGAGATAGGCGTGACTACGTTCGTTAATATTTACAGTCTATGGTTTAAATACAAGACTAACAAGACACAGGTGAAACCAGTGTGAGCGGGTCGAGACTCAAAAAGGTCTGTGAGCATGTGCGCTAACATGCCTGTAATCTGACTCCTTGCCGGTGGGGGTGTACCCGGAAACAGAATTATCCAGTGTATTCTTATGGCGCTTTACCCCACTCTTTACAGGATGGTCCAAAAGTCGCTCTTGGTCCAACGCTACAGTCCAAATGCTGTCGATGCCATTTTGAAAAGATGGCAGGAGGGATCAGTGATGTAGTGTTTATATTTACAGTCTGTGGGTGAAACACGTGAGGGCGGGGCAGGTACACAACAGGAAGTACAACCAATGAAGACACAGGAAATAAACCCAACCGTGACACACACATAGATCATGACTGTACATTTTGTTTGCTACTCGTTGTAGATCTGCAAAAATAAATGGGATGGGGTCAATCAGAGCTGCCACCCAGACCTTGGTCTTTCAACGGGGGCTTCAGGCATAGTGGGGTTAAGTGTCTTGCTCAGGGACACAACAACAGCAGTGGGGGGATCAAACCCAAACCCTAACGTACCTGGTTGGGACCAAAGAAACAACACAATGGACATTAGAATACTCTTTTCTGTCCATTTGCCTATTGAGAAAAATCCAAAATAGGGCGACAGTGGCTCAGTTGGTAGACGGGTAGTCTTTGGACCTAATGGTTGTGGGTTCGATCCCCCCCACGATCCGTCATCCGCTACCACTGATGTCTGCTGGCGTTATGTCCCTGGGCAAGACGCTTAACACTAGGAGCGCCCCTAGCGGTCAACTGACCGTCACTCACTTTAATATGCTAATTAGTGTATTCAAAACAAAACGCCAGAAGTTGAAATTTTATGACTTTTTCTAGGTACTTGTTGTTTATATTTTGGTGTGTTTTGGTTTTGGAAAAAGTAAATAAAACAAGATTTACACGCATTTTAACTTTTCTAAACCACAGCCCTTTCTGCTGCCCCATAGGGATACATGGCGCAGGGGCGACTGTTGTCATAGTAACCTTTCCCGGGGTTTTTTCGCGCCTTATAAAAATGTATCAATATGTTGTCATTAGACTCTAAAGGGACTTTTTTATTATTATTTGGGAGAGAGGGAGGAGTACAAAATGAATAGAGCTGCAAGTACACGGTAGAAGCCCTGACAGTGCTTCAAGACATTGAATGAGAACAGTCTGACGGAGGTGAGAGATGTCACATTTTGAGGTAGAAAGTGACAGCGGGGAGAACACCTATAATATTCTAAATCTGAACGTAAACCCATAGTGCATTCACGGCACGGACAGCAGTGTTGTAACAAGTCCAGAAGCAATAACGCACATGACCCGCGTAATGCCAGCCATACGCAAGTGTCTGTGTGCGCGCTGTCGCTCCATTCTGCCTTTTCATTCATCATCAATTACATTATTATATTTATACATACAAGAAGGCAATACAGCAGAATACAATATCGCAATAAAATAGAACAATTAGATGAACTATCAAGGCAGAGTGCAGAGAGAGCGCTGTGATCCTCTCGTCACCCGCGGACACCTGCAGGAGGAGAGCGACTGTGGCAGAAGCGGCCCTCATTATCAATAAGGATATCATTCTTATTTCATTCAGATAACACTGTGTGTTATTCTGCACAGCGCGCACTGCAAGGCAATGATTATAATGTTGTTCTGAGCATAAAGAGCACTGCTTGTCTCAAATAAATACAAATATATATACATATATTTGTACAAATATATATACATATATTTGTATTTCTAACGTGTCCCGTGTAAAATTGAAGATTGTACATTGGCGATGGTAGCCTAGCTGATGATCTTGTGTCAATACGAATATTATTATTATCTAGATAATATTTCCCACGGTGATTTCGGCCTCTAAAAAGAAAACAGTCTGGAGATGACGGTAAGAAGTAGACGCATATAGCAGCGCGAAGACGTTATGGTCCCGTGCTTTTCTAAACTATAATTTATATTGTTTGAATTTACATATTGTTACTGAGTCAAATATAACATATAGTGACCGACCTTTTAGGTGTTTGCAAAGTTACAAAATAAATCTAGCCTGAAAAGTCATCAATTTTGATGGATCAGTTTACGCACAATGTGTCGTCTTAGTCTTTTATTTCGGCTAGAATTACAATTACTTAGCATATTTAGACAAATAATTTACACAGTTTCATTATGATCACGATTCCTTTGCAACATCAAGTTCTGGTTTAGTGAACAATCAATTTGGCAAAAGTCTGTATCAGCGCAAAATACATAGCGGTCAACTGACCGCAGGGGGCGGTGCAAGGTATGTTTAGAGCACGGCGGTCCTAGTGTTAACCCCGCTTTGCCTGAAACGTCCGCTGAAAGACCAAGGCCATGACTGAAGGGGTAGAGCATGATATGATGAATCTAGAAGTCTTGACATGACAATTTAGAAGAAATCACCTTTGACCCGGGACATCTTGGAAAACGCACTCCGCTCTCCATGGCTCCGAGGTAACCCAGGTACACTCATATAAGCACACCTCTGAACTCTGGAGGCATTGGAGAAACTGTCTTGATAGAATTCTGGAACATCTAATGTATGTGTGTGGTTTGTCTCTTTTCTTGTTGTGTTTGTTTTATATGGACACTTTGTGCGTCTGAATTAAAGATTTAAATAAAAATACCAGGGAGTCGAATCAAGTCTGGTCTGGGATGTCCACGTGAACTCTGTCTGCAGCAGGGTTCAACAAAGTCTCTTATTTATAGGAGCGACAAGATGATGTCATCAGAGCGAGACGCATACTGCTGAGAACTTCTGCTCGGATCATCCAACAAAATAGTATGCTTTCTTAAGTAAATCTTCGTGTTTTGTACCTCTTCTGTGCATGCCATAGGGCATAAACCTACATCTGACCGCTGTCTCTCAACCTTGAAGCGTAAATCCCTGAGGATCGTGATTATTTTGCCGTGGTGCGGTAAACTCCCGTGGCGCGTCACAAACAAACACTATGAAACAAGACAAGATTAAAGCAAGTGCCTCCGCGGATGGACCTCAACAGTTGGAGCATGGCGATTCCATCAAAGACACAGTAAGCAAACAAATGGATGCATTATTCCAAGACTGTGACTTCATTCGCAAAATCAGTCAACTCCTGGTGGATTCTTTGATTGAGCCCCTAAAGCGGGCCATCACTGACTCCATCGCGGACTCAGTCAGAGACTCATTGAAGTTTGAATGGCAAAATACTGTTGATAAACTAACTGATCTACAAAACAAGTATAACGACATTGAGGACACTTTGGATGAGCAAGAGCAGTACTCCAGGCGAAACTGCCTTGTAGTCTACGGTGTTCCGGAAAATTACCGTGAAAACACTGATGAAGTTGCAATAGGGATTGTTAAACGCAATCTCAACATCGACGTGAGACCCGGGGACATCGACAGGAGCCATCGCCTTGGACCTAAAGCCAACAGGAATAAACCAAGGGGAATTATTGTGAAGTTTTCCCACTATAACATCAGAGACTTGGTTTATAAGGCAAAAAAACGGCTCAAAGGATCATCACCAAAAATGCACATTCTCGAGAGTCTAACTGCAAAGCGAGCAAAAACTGGATGAACTGCGTAAAAAATATAAGGACAAACTGACAGCTAGCTGGACTCAGAACGGGCGGCTGTACCTGCTCACCAGTGGAAATCAGCGACATGTCTTAAATAAACTGTCCGATGCCAAAAAGCTACGGATCTAACCAGTAGGACTAAATGATGCGTTCATACAGGACTATGTGAGTAATCTGTTTATGTTGTTGGTATGATTTAAGCATATCTTCTACGCAGTACTTTCATCACTGCGGGTGACAATTGCTTTCTCCTTGGTGACTTTAATATCAATTTAGCTCAAGAAAGCTGTGTCAAATCTACTTTCTTAAATTGTCTTTATTCCAACTCATTCTTTCCCACAATTAATGGTTATACTAGAGAAACGGAATCCAGTAAATCCATCATAGACAACATCATCACAAATGTCCATAATGCGAGCTCTTATTCTGGAGTTGTTCTGTCTGATATTACAGACCACTTTCCCATTGTGCTTTTCACAGATCTGGAAACAAAATCAAACAAAACAGTCCTTAAGGAAAAAATTAAAGTATTAACTGAAACAAATTTGTGTGCACTTTATAATGACCTTAAATGGAAAGGATGGGATGCTGTGTATCTCAGCACAACTGCAGACTATGCCTACAATGCTTTCATTAAAACAATCAGACAGTATTAACACCACTATTCCAGAAAGAATCATGAAAAGTGCCTCAGGTAAGCAGGAAAAGTGGCTTACTAAAGGCTTACGTAAATCCATAAAAAAGAAAGATAAATTATATAAAATGTATATGAGTGATCAAACTCATGAAAACAAAGACATATATATTAAATATAAAAATAAATTGACACATTTAATAAGAATAGCAAGACGTAACAGTAATGCTCAGGAAATTAGGGCTTCCCATGGAAATCCAAAGCAATGCTGGAGGGTTCTAAATAAGGTTCTCTGTCGGGGCCAAAAATCTATTTCTCTCCCTAACACCAAATGCAATCAAAACAATGAAGATTTAGCCAACAGTTTCAACAATTATTTTAATTCTATTGGAGAAACTCTCGCTAACACCATACGTCCTCCAGGGGGTGCTACGTATCATCAATACTTAAAAGGTAGTTACTCCAAATCCCTAATCCTGGAACCAACTGACAAATCTGAGGTTCAAAGAAATATTACAGGCATGAAAAGCTCCTGTACAGAAGGAGTGGATTCCATCTGTAATAAAATAGTAAAATATATAGAAAAAGATATTATCGACCCACTTGTCCATTGTATAAATCTCTCGCTGCAATTTGGAATAGTGCCAAAGACAATCAAAACTGCTAAAATCATCCCAATATTTAAGTCTGGGGATAGGAATACTATGGAAAATTATCGACCCATATCAATACTGCCCTCCTTTTGTAAAGTATTTGAACGGATTGTATATGATAGGCTCAGTGGGTACTTAAATAAAATGTGTATTTTAACTTCATGTCAGTATGGTTTTAGGAAACAGCACAACCTGAGGCTATTTTAGATCTTGTTGAAAAAGTAAATGATGCTATTGACAAAGGCGAGTGTGGAGTTGGTGTTTTCCTTGACTTGTCAAAAACATTCGATACCATCTATTTTGATATATTGCTGGGGAAACTTGAGCATGATGGTGTCAGGGGTGTTGCCCTTGATTGGTTCAGAAGCGATCTATCTGAGAGAGAGCAATATGTACAAATAAACAGTTACAAATCTCAAAATAAAACTATCAAATTTTGGGTACCACAGGGTTCAATACTAGGACCACTTCTTTTCATTACATACATAAATTACTTAACAAATTCAACTGATATTTTACACAAAATATTTTTTGCTGACGACACAAACTTATTTTTCTCTCACAAAAATATGCCTTTTTTACAAGAAACCATGAATGAAGAACTGACTAAAGTAGATATCTGGCTAAAATATAATAAATTATCCCTAAATATTAATACAACTAATTATATGATATTCTCTTCAAATAGATCTCGTAAAAATAAAGATATTTGTATAAAGATCAACGACAGAATCTTAGAAAGAGTTCAACATACTAAATTCTTAGGCATCTATATCGATGAATTTCTAAATTTCAAAAAACACATTGATGAACTTACCACAAAACTATCTAAATATTTAGGCATGTTTTATAAAATCAGACACACTCTACCTCTTGAAGCACTCCTTGTCCTGTATAAATCTCTATTCGAACCGCATTTAAACTACTGTAACACAATATGGAGCAACACGTACCCTAGCTATTTAGACAAAATACATATTCTTCAAAAAAAAGTAATTAGAGTCATAACATGTTCTGATTACAACGCTCCCTCAAATCCACTTTTTTACAGGTTGAAGCTTCTGAAACTTATTGAGAGTAACATTCTATACAATGCTTGTGTGATGTATAATGTGTATAAACTAAATGATCGCCTCTGTCAGCTCATTCCTATCTCTACTTCTACACACACACGACACTAGAAGGAAACACTGGCTGAAGGGCAAACTCAAATGTACCAGTTTTAGTATCACCTGCAAAGGTCCAAACATCTGGAATGAGCTGGACAGTCCTATTACTCAATCAAAATCATTGAGAACCTTTAAAAAAGATTGAAACACAGTTTGCTCCAACATTATACAACATTATGAGCCCTGCGCTGAAAACTGTAAACGGGTAAAGAAACTTGTAATGTACTGTATTTATTGTTTTGTTCCTGTATCATGGATGAAGTGAATTATTATGTGGCACGTTTGCTGTGTTAATATCAATGTGTAAAAAGTTACTGTACTATGACCAAGACCAATCTATTGGAAAATGAACCGAATGACTGAGACTGCAACTGTGGGGTGGGATGGGATGGGTGGGGTGTTTTTAAGTGGGTTTTGGGATTGTGTAGTAGTATGGAATGTTACACTTGTTTCTGCTGTGTTGTTTTATGTGTTATGTGTTGTTTTTGGGGCCCCGTCCATAAGCTAATGCAGCTTCCTGGGAGTTCCCTTTTTACACAACACCAACCAACACTTCATTGTAAAAGTGTATAACCAATATGGCTACGAGTTTTGTAAATAAAAGAATTGAATTGAATAGAATAGAATATTTCCTGCGGAGATTAAAACTTTTTGTAGTCGAACAGAAAATAATGACGCTATTTTATCTTGCTGTAATTGAGAATGTGATAAGATGTGTGTGTGTGGTTTGGGAATTTGTTAAAACAAAAGCAGAACTTCACAGATTTGTGCGCACAGTGGGAGTTAGAGATCATCCGTCTTTGCAGCAGATATTTGAGGAGACTGTTATTAGAAAGGCAAAGAAAATCACCTCAGACCCTTCTCATGTCCTCTACTCTCAGTATAAGCTCCTCCCATCAGGCCGCCGCAACAGAGAACCAACTAGAAATAAGAAAATATATCTAAACCTGTATAAGAACTCATTCCTACCCATATCTGTGAACCTCCTGAATGCCCTGAAGGCCCTGTGGAGTCACGAACCCATCATCAAAGCAGCATACTTATATTTGTTTGTTGAAACTGTAACTTTGCACAAACTCTGAGAAGACTTTTCATTTCTCTTTTCTTCTTCCGCGGCTGAGAATGACTTTGTGTCTTATCTTCACACGCGCCACGCAACAAACTTTGAGACAGAATTACATCAAAACAAAACAAGACGCCGCAGCAGCCGTGTAAATATTTGACAAAAATACAATATCCGCGTAAGAACAGAGAAAAGAGGGCTTTGGCAAACACGTTATGAGCCATGACAGACACATTCATAATCCAAGACTTCAATATACAAAAGATGGAGTCCGTGTTTATGAGCTGGAAAAGAAAAGTTAAAGATCCAATATCAAGCATTTGTTTTTTTCACACAAAAACAGGATCTTAAAAATACTTAATAATGCAAGTTCTCATTGTGATTTTCAAGAAGGCCCTGGGTTTGATTCCACCTCCAAACTGCAAAAAGTGACAAAAAATAAGTCTAAAATTGCTCAAATTTGGCAAAGTGTACATTGATCTGAGCACATTCTAACTGTCTTACAGGAGCAGTTTGTAAACATGTGGCCAAAAGTGGTACTGCAGCCTCTCCCACTCTCCCTGACTCAGGTTGCCAGATATGCAGACGAATCCAGCTGGGACCATAACAGCTGAATAGACAAGAGTTCAGTCAACAACAAATCTATAACCAACACCTTTTTCACAAAGATAGAAATCCTTGTTTTATTCCTTGTTTTGTCGTTAATGATTTGAGAATCATAACGAGACCTTTTTTAGTTCTGCGCCACATGGTACTTTACCAGTGAGATTAGCTCCACGCGGTGAGTTCTGGCGCCCGGATCACAGACTTTCTTATTGGTGAAACGGTGGAGGGCGGGACATCGAAATGAAAACAATAACAAGATTAAGTTCAGAGACATGTAGAAATTCAAATAGCTCTGAACTAACTCTTTAACTGTTATCAGTTAAAGAAGTGTTGGAAAAGAACATGTTTTATTAATGCCTTTGGACAGATTAGGGCCCTTTAATGATGACTTGGTTTAAAGTAGCAGTATGTACTCACCACGAGTTGAAAAGGAGGGGGATGAAGTCAAATGATTCTAGAAGAAAAACTTATTGAT
This sequence comes from Knipowitschia caucasica, assembly GCA_964034765.1. Lineage (NCBI taxonomy): Eukaryota > Metazoa > Chordata > Actinopteri > Gobiiformes > Gobiidae > Knipowitschia > Knipowitschia caucasica. Next base: position 34,812,717 of record OZ035839.1, read on the forward strand.
TCCAACCTCTTTCAGCGTCTTTTTATATATATTTTCCTTCCTTTAGTTTAACACACAGAGAATATTGTCCTACATATTCACAATAGTATATTTACAAATGTTACCAAACTCAATTTCTGTCTTTTTCATAAGACTGAAAATAATTTCTTTGAATCTTTTCTGAAGTGTTTTATATTACTCTGCACAAAATGTCAAAATATGAGGTAATAATTGCTTGAATAGAGTGGTTTTTATCTTAATCTGAGTTCATTCTGTCAGTGTTAGAAGCAGATTCTCCAACGGGACAAAGCCATTTCGTCTTATTTCAAGAACTGTTGCTTTATTTTCTCATTCAAAGGGAGACTTTTCTTGTATTTTTTTATAACGAGTGTACAAGTAATCTACATTTAACCAAATCTGAGCAGTTTTCCATCACTTTTTTGCAGTGTATAACAACTGTTTATCCTCTTGTACAGGAACACAAACACTTTTCTTGTGGTTGTGTGGCATCGGTATCTGTGTGTGTCAATAACTCCAGACGAAGAGTGTCCACAAAGTGTTGCTCCCATCATGCTTTTCACTTTTCACAACCACCACCGTCATCAGAACCCCCAACACTCCGAGAGGACGCAGACTCAGAAGTGGCGTTCGGCGAGACCTTTTTGTCCTGTCCACGATAAAAGCACCACTCCTGCTCCTAAATTCCCCCGCCGCGAGTCTGGTCATTAGCCCGCTAGCTAGCCCGTCATTACGTGCCAAAAAACAACAAATATCCGGCCGTTTCTCCCGGTCTGATGTAGCTTCTGTTTGGATTGCAACACATCCAAAACACTTGATGAGAAATTGAAGGGTTTTTATGGCCGGTAAAAGGTCGGAGCGCAGATACGGATCCCGAGCGCGGGTGTAAGTAAACAAGATGGATTTTTTTTATTTTGTGTTGCTTTGAGCGTAGCCCGACGCAGTAACAGCGGACTGGAATGAGATGGAAAAAACAATATGGCATTTGCGGCGAGACTGAGGGGGGAAATTGGTAATAAACACGGACTGCGTTTTAGTGTGAGGTTCGGGGGAATGTAAAAAAAGTGGCAATTTGCATCAGCGTGTTTTTGTAAAGTAGGAGAGTGGCTGTGTTTGGACGGGTTTGGATGTGAATGCTGAATAGCTCTTGTTTGGGGGAAAATGGCAACATAACGAGTGGAGCTGGTTTTGTCAATAACATTTAGAAGTCAGAGATCTTCGTGCTAACTGAACCAACTGGGACTCTGAGGAGCACTGGGACTGAGGGACTAGGACTTTGAGGAGCACTGGGACTGGCCTTCTGCTGGGACTCTGAGGAGCACTGGGACTGGCCTCCTGCTGGGACTCTGAGGAGCACAGGGACTGGACTCCTGCTGGGACTCTGAGGAGCACTGGGACTGGCCTCCTGCTGGGACTCTGAGGAGCACTGGGACTGGCCTCCTGCTGGGACTCTGAGGAGCACAGGGACTGGACTCCTGCTGGGACTCTGAGGAGCACTGGGACTGGCCTCCTGCTGGGACTCTGAGGAGCACAGGGACTGGACTCCTGCTGGGACTCTGAGGAGCACTGGGACTGGCCTCCTGCTGGGACTCTGAGGAGCACTGGGACTGGCCTCCTGCTGGGACTCTGAGGAGCACAGGGACTGGCCTCATGCTGGGACTCTGAGGAGCACAGGGACTGGCCTCCTGCAAGTCCCAGAATCAGACCTAAATATGGGGAGGCATTTTGTTGAAGAACAAGAAAACACCAAATAAACTTTTTAACTCGTAAACTGCTTATGTTTCTTTTTGTGCTCTCTACATATCCTGGTAATATTTTGTTTTTTAACATTTTTTTGAAAACTAGATAAAATCTCACTTTTGAGCCTCAAACCGTCTGTGTGGCGCCCTCTCTACATTTTCGGTGGCACTACATTCTAATTTTGTGGAACATTCTCTCTTCTACTCTTTCCGCCGGACGCTGGTGCAGCAACCAATCACAGAGGACGCACACTGCTAACAAATTGGTTCTTGTTAATGCTAGTTATACAAGGGGAACTTCAGTGCATTATCTGACTAGTGGATGATTTGTTGCAGTCGACCTTTGCAAGAAGAGGTGGAGGTCGTTGAGAGACACCTGTATGAAAAGGAGGAAGGACATGCAGAGAAGTGGGTCTGCAGCAGGGACAGGGACTAAACAGAGGTACGCCAGCGCCCTGACCTTCCTTGACCCCCAATTAAAATCTAACAAAGGTTAGAAATCTTAATTAAAGCAATTATTTCTAGTTTTTTTATATGCCAAGCCATTTCTTCTTACAAAGCCGTCTTTGTGTAAGAGCTTTTCACTTGTTTTAAGAAGTATTTATTGCGTGGTGTACTGGACTGTAGGGTTTAATCCCGAGACACGGGATTCCCGGGAAATCTGATCAAAACTATTTCCCGATTCCCGGGAAATGTTATGACGGGAACCGGGAAATTAAAGTTAAAAAAAAAATCCAGTGCGCTCCAATTATAGAGCACGTTTATTGTTGTTCAAAGTTGAAACATATTTCATTTACAATCAACATGTCTACAGCTGAGAGGATGGCTCATAAATTGTGTTTTTGACAACAAATATGGGTCTTAATCGCGCTAAACCACGACTTGTAATGAGGCCAGCCTCAGGGTACGGGGCACATGAGAGCCCAGAATTTGGCTACGTCCAATTCTATCAGAAAGCTCCTTTCTTTTTTTTCCATCTGCTAAGGGCAGCAACAGGTTTGGCTAACATACATATAACACATTTTAAGATCATATAAAATGCATTTAGGGTAATGTTCTGCTTCCAGTGACGATAGGAATGATAAGGAAGAGAGGAGAAGGGTAAGAAGGTTGATATTAGAAATTGGATGCGCCCGAGAGCCGGCTGCAGCGAACACACGGAGGAGTTTATGGAGGTGGCACCCGTTTTGTTTTACGCTTTAAAACTCTTTGGGCTTATTTCCAAATGGGGGATTACATATCTGCGCTCAAACTATTATCTGGACTTAAACATGAAACTGGTCTGAACTGAAGTGGACTAGACTGACTGCGCCCTCTGCTGGTGTGGGGTGTACTGGACTGACTGCGCCCTCTGCTGGTGTGGGGTGTACTGGACTGACTCCGCCCTCTGCTGGTGTGGGGTGTACTGGACTGACTGCGCCCTCTGCTGGTGTGGGGTGCACTGGACTGACTGCGCCCTCTGCTGGTGTGTGGCTGCAGGATAAGTGGATCCCATGTTTGGGAGAGTTGGAATGTGCCCTCGTCCCGATTCATAGTGTCAGCACCACGTTTTACATACTACACACATTGCCATAGAAGCCACAGGGGTCAAAGAACTAAAAAAAAAGTAGTGGCTTATAGTCTGGTGATAACGGTGAGTTCAAAATGCTTTTTCACCTTCTCTTTGGAGGGAGAGGGGAACCTTCCTATCTCAGGTTGAGCTTCAGCAAATATCCTCCGATCAGTAAAAGATTCGTTGCTCTTCATTCGGATGTGGTTCTATCTGATGAGTTTGTGTGTGTGTTGCTTTATCCATAGAACCCAGACACACAAACATCTGTGCTGTTTTTGCAAAGTAGCATCAATTACCACAAAAAAGGCAAATAACATCTGCATTAGACAAATAAATTATATTGAGCCACTGTATCGCTCTATGTTTTGTTGCCGCTTCACCATGTTTTGTTTGTACTAATCACTGTCACTTTAAAATATGTATTTTTCACTTTTGTATGTCCATTTCCTGTATTTTCTGGTGTATCTCGCGGGGAGAGGCGGCGAGCTGGGGTGGCCATACTCATTGCCCCCCATCTCAGCCGCCACGTGTTGGAGTTCTCCCCGGTGAATGAGAGGGTCGCGTCCCTCTGCCTTCGGGTGGGGGACAAGTCTCTCACTGTTGTGACGGCCTACGGGCCTAACAGCAGTGCAGAGTACTCGGCCTTCTTGGAGTCCTTGGGAGGGGTACTGGACAGTGCACCGTCCGGGGACTCCGTCATTCTCCTGGGGGACTTTAACGCCCATGTGGGAAGCGCCAGTGACACTTGGAGAGGGGTGATCGGGAAGAACGGCCCCCCTGATCTGAACCCGAGCGGTGTTCAGTTGTTGGACTTCTGTGCTAGTCACGGTTTGTCCATCACGAACACCATGTTTGAGCACAAGGGTGTCCACCAGTGCACCAGGACACCCTAGGCCGGAGGTCGATGATCGACTTTGTTGTCGTATCATCTGACCTTCGGCCGCGTGTTTCGGACACTCTGGTAAAGAGAGGGGCAGAGCTGTCAACCGATCACCACCTGGTCGTGAGTTGGATCCGCTGGCAGGGGAAGAAGCCGGTCAGACCTGGCAGACCCAAGCGTGTAGTGAGGGTTTGCTGGGAACGTCTCGCTGAGACCCCTGTCAGACGGACTTTCAACTCACACCTCCGGGAGAGCTTCTCCCAGGTCCCGGCGGAGGAGGGGGATATTGAGTCTGAGTGGACCATGTTCTCTTCCTCTATCGCCGATGCGGCGGCTCGTAGCTGTGGTCGCAAGGTCTCTGGTGCTGGTCCCGGCGGCAACCCCCGAACCTGGTGGTGGACACCGGCAGTAAGGGATGCCGTCAGGCTGAAGAAGGAGTCCTATCGAGCCATGATGGTTCGGGGGACTCCTGAGGCAGCTGTCCAGTACCGGCAGGCCAAGCGTGCCGCGGCCCGGGCTGTTGCAGAGGCAAAAACCCGGGACTGGGAGGAGTTCGGAGAGTCCATGGAGCATGACTATCGGTCGGCCTCGAAGAGATTCTGGCAAACTGTCCGGCGCCTCAGGAGGGGGAAGCAGTTCTTTGCCAACACCGTGTACGGTGCGGGGGGTGAGCTGCTGACCTCGACCGGGGATATTGTCGGACGGTGGAAGGAATACTTCGAGGTTCTCTTCAATCCCCCCGTCACGTCCTCCGCTCCGGAGGCAGAGGCTGAGGATGTTGGGGCGGATACTTCTGTCACCCTGGCAGAGGTCACCAAGGTGGTTGGCAGCCTCCTTGGTGGCAAGGCGCCGGGAGTGGATTAGATCCGTCCTGACTATCTAAAGTCTCTGGATGTTGTAGGACTGTCTTGGCTGACACGTCTCTGCAACATCGCGTGGCGATCGGGGGCGGTGCCAATGGAGTGGCAGACCGGGGTGGTGGTTCCTCTCTACAAGAAGGGGGACCGGAGGGTGTGTTCCAATTATCGTGGGATCACACTCCTCAGCCTCCCTGGTAAGGTTTACTCCAAGGTACTGGAGAGGAGGTTACGGCCGATGGTCGAATCTCGGATTCAGGAGGAGCAGTGTGGTTTTCGTCCCGGCCGTGGAACACTGGACCAGCTCTACACTCTCCATCGGATACTCGAGGGTTCATGGGAGTTCGCCCAACCTGTCCACATGTGCTTTGTGGATTTGGAGAAGGCGTTCGACCGTGTTCCCCGGGGTGTCCTTTGGGGGGTCCTCCGTGAGTACGGGGTCCGGGGTCCTCTGCTGAGGGCCGTCCGGTCCCTGTATGACCCTCCCTCACCTATGGTCATGAGCTTTGGGTAATGACCGAAAGAACAAGATCGCGGATACAAGCGGTCGAAATGAGCTTCCTCCGCAGAGTGGCTGGGCGCTCCCTTAGAGATAGGGTGAGGAGCTCAGTCACACGGGAGGAGCTCGGAGTAGAGCCGCTGCTACTCCACGTCGAGAGGAACCAGTTCAGGTGGCTCGGGCATCTGTTCCGGATGCCTCCTGGACGCCTCCCTGGGGAGGTGTTCCGGGCACGTCCCACCGGGAGGAGGCCCCGGGGAAGACCCAGGACACGCTGGAGGGACTATGTCTCTCAGCTGGCCTGGGAACGCCTTGGAGTCCCCCCGGACGAGCTGGAGGAGGTGTGTGTGGATAGGGAAGTCTGGGCGTCTCTGCTTAGACTGCTGCCCCCGCGACCCGGCAACGGATGAAGCGGAAGAAAATGGATGGATGGATGGACGTCTATTTTCACTTCATAAAGAGAAAAAACAAGTAAAACAGTTACAAAATAATTGATAACAAACAAAGGCTTGAAAAAAAAGGTAATAATTGCTCAAATAAGTTATTATAAGTACATTATTCTGTTTTAAGGCAGATAGAATGTGCTCAAACTAAGACACACTTTATCCAAATTTGCAGTGTATCTCTTCAGCAAATATCCGAAAATCAGCAAAACCAAGCTAGATTTACATAACAAACAATGTTATAATGACATTGTTGTGTGCAAATGTGTTATAACTCACTCATAACAAGGAGCATCAATAATTAGGAGGTACTTGAGGCCGAGCGGAGACAGAGCAAACCCTCAAAACCCACACAGAGTCATCGATCCACAAATCCTTTTAACACACACGCTCGGACTCAGAGCGAGAGAGGCCCCGCGGCGAGGATCAAAGATGGCCGCCACATTAAACAGCAGTATTAGGAGAGGGAGGAGGCAGTCGCAAAGGTGGGCTCCTCGCACAGCGGGACACGGAACACCGCTGCCCACAGGAAAGTTTCAGTCGGAAAACTTTGGAATACAAGATGAAAAGGGAAAGGTAGGTTTTGGCTTCGGGAAGAGTTCTGGAAGTGTGTGTTTTCTAAGGATGGGCTGACAAGACCAATGTAGAGCAGGGGTCTCCAACCTTTTTCCACTGGGGAGAGTCACTTTTAGAAGAGAGAACAGGCAGAGAGCTACTCCCTTGACTTCATAATGAAATTGAACAGCTTCTTCTTGCATTTTGTCCAAATAAGGTAAACATTTATAGCAATTTGAAGTGATTTAAAATGGATATGGCAACATGTGTTAAACTGAATCCTTTGGGGAGCTACCTTAAAGGGGGTGGTGAGCTACTGGTGGCTCCCAAACAATAGGTTGGAGACCCCTGATGTAGAGTCTATGTTTTATCTTGTGTTTTCATGAAGGGGTCTGGGGTCTGTGTGTAGTGTGATTACTTCCAGTACTTCCGGTTCTCACAAACAGCAGTGACTCAATTATACAATAGATAAAATGGAGTATACTTGGATATTTTATGGCTTTAGTTTTAACACTGCGTGAGTTGTTTGGTCCTTTTTATTCTATTTTGTTTACACGATGCAAGACTTTATTTGCCATTCGCAGTAAAACCACATTGGAAAAACTGTGCAAGACTAACCCCAGTGTGCACCAGAGAAGACGGCACACACCAGAGCTCTAGTCATGTATTATTGTTATTTTTATATTTAAACTCATATTTACACACACTTATTATATGTTTTCATACAGTACATACAAACACAGTTGATCCAATTATATTTTTATTGATTTTACTGTTTAACTATAGATTTCTCCTGGTTAGTGTTTTATTGTGCAACACTTTGGAGACTGTCCATGAAAAATGCTGTATAAATAAGCTGGATAAAGACAATGCAATCTTTTTAATACAATAAAGATCTAAAGCAGTGGGACATACCAACCGGGTCGCCAAGGACAGAATTCATTATTTCCGTGTTTATTGTCTGAGTTTAAAGGACAACTCACCCTCAAATCCACTTTTTTTTGCTGATAAACTGTATAAATGAGTGTCCAATAGTGTTGTCTACATATCCTGGTCATATTTTTGTCACTTTGGTGCAAATTAGTTGAAAGTTAAACTTTCTGCCTAAAACCGTCTGTGAGGCGCCATCTGCTGGCGACCTGTATTACTACATTTCAATTTTGAATCTGGCGCCGACACTGGCGCGGCAGCAAGACCTGACGTCTGAAGCAAGACCTGACGTCTGAAGCAAGACCTGACGTCAGCAGCCCCCCGCCCAGAGAAATGTAAACGGCCCAGTCTCGTTCACGCCCCCTTTAGTCCTCCAGGCCACGCCCATTTAGAGGAAGATTTGAACAGGAAATGTGAGTGACGTAAGCTCCGAGGAGCGGGGGTGAGAACCACTTTAAGTGATCTTTAATATTGAATAATGACCGGATTTTCTCCCTACACTTTGGTCATGTGACACGTGAGGAAAAAATAAAAGTCCAGATGAAAAACTCACAATGCAAAAGGATCCAGAAACGGATACAGGACATGAACGGACCTGGACAACACAATGGACCAGCAACAATGGGAGAGGAGCACAGGTACATGTAGACGCAGGTACATGTAGACGCAGGTACATGTAGACGCAGGTACATGTAGACGCAGGTACATGTAGACGCAGGTACATGTAGACACAGACACAGGTGAAACACATCAGGGCGGGGCCGACAATCAACGGGAACAGGAAGTCAAACTGAAACACAGGAAAAATAACACAAAATCCACACCATGCTTTACTTTTGAATGTGCTGTAAGTCCTAAGTGTCTCTGAAACAGTCGTTTTTTTGTGTTTTGTAACTTTGAGATTTCTTGCTTTTTCTGCCTGAGATGTTGCTGCAGTTTAGTGTTCATGGTTTTACACTGGTCCAGACCAGAGCAGAGAGGATTCATGGTTTTACACTGGTCCAGACCAGACCAGAGCACAGAGGATTCATGGTTTTACACTGGTCCAGACCAGAGCACAGAGGATTCATGGTTTTACACTGGTCCAGACCAGAGCACAGAGGATTCATGGTCCAAACCAAGGGGATTAGGTGAAAAACTCCAGGCAAAAATGCTAATGAAACATTTAGCATTATACTTTGAAACAGAGCAGAGAAAATGGTCAGAACCAAGCAGCTACTCCACCTTTTGACCTGTCCTGCTCCACCCAGAGGCTACTCCACCTCTGCTGCTGTGACCTGAGGCTGTTGCTGATTATTACGATTGTTAGCTTTTTAGAATGATCCATTTTATGTTTTATTTTTGCTGCTACTGGACACCTGAATTTCTCCGATCAATAAAGTATCTATCTATGACATTTGCGACATTTAGACATGGGTCGAGCTCAGAGCAGATTCTGAAGTCTTTATAAAGGCCGGGCTTATCAACTAAATATATATTTTATCAGTATTTGTCCGTCTGAAGCGGGACTCCAGTTGTCATTATTTAGACCTTTTCCCCGCTGTAAATCTCTCCAGTGTGAGATCAATAAAGTCTGTCTTATCTTGAAGTCTTTGGGTCTCATTTGCGGTCTGCTGTCCGAGCTCTGGACCGGGTTCCAGGCCCACGTCAGGAGGTCCGAGTGACAGATGTGGACCCAGCGTCTGCTCCCTCTCCAGAGACCCACCACCGTATGATGCGACATCACAAGTGCACTTTGAGGTCCGTGTGTGGGACGGATGAGAGGACGCCACCAGCTTTTGTTTGCAGCTCATAGACGTCAAGTGCGATGCATTGTTTGTGTTATTTTTAAACAGGATCTCGACAATATTTACTTCAACATTTTGTAATTTTTATTTCTAGGCAAGGCGAGTGTATTTGTATTGCACAATTCATACACAAAGTGCGCAAAGTGCTTAACGAAACAATATGTAAGATTTTTATGTCAAGTCATCATTAAAGGGCCCTAATCTGTCCAAAGGCATTAATAAAACTTATTTATTATTTTCCAATAATTCTTTAAATAATAACTGTAGCCCAGAGATATTTCTAAATTACTTTTCCAGCCCCTAAATCTTGTTATTGTTTTCATTTCGATGTCCCGCCCTCCACGGTTTCACCAATCAGAAAGTCTGTGATCCGAGCGCTACAACTCACCGCATGGAGCTAATCTCACTGGTAAAGTACCATGTGGCGCAGAACTAAAGGTCTCGTTATGATTCTCAAATCATTAACGACAAAACAAGGAATAAAACCAGGATTTCTATCTTTGTGAAAAAGGTGTTGGTTATAGATTTGTTGTTGACAAAACACTTGTCTATTCAGCTGTTATGGTCCCAGCTGGATTCATCTGCATATCTGGCAACCTGAGTCAGGGAGAGTGGGAGAGGCTGCAGTACCACTTTTGGCCACATTTTTACATAGTATCCTTTTTAACAAAACAAGATTGTCAAACAAGAGGCCTGTCTCACATTTCCTATGAAGACTTGACCCAGATTTTAGCTGCATGAATCTGAAATGCAGCTTCCACATGTTTAGTTCTGCCTCTGGGACCAGCAGGAGGCCAGTCCCTGTGCTCCTTCAGGAACCCGGTGCAGAGACCTGAGAACTGGTCTAATGTGATGGTACTTCCTGGCTCTCGATACATAGGTACTTATTAATCCCACAAAAGTGACTCAAAAACAGACCCAAAGTCAAGAGGAGGCAGTTTTGAAGTTTTAATAATCCAGGAGAAAACACAGAAAACAGGCTAGACTCAGAAAAACAAGGAAACACCACAATCTGACAAATGAGGCAAGGAGCACACAAACTAAACTACACAAGGACACAGGTGAGGGCGGGGCAGTCATCGACGACAGAAAGTAAATCTGGGACAAGAACAAGTAAGAGTGATTAGAAAATAAAACACAGGATAGAACATGACCTGACAGCAAGGGGAAGTTCAGGTTCCATAGCAGCTGATTCAGACTAAACAGATATGAACACAAATTGTAAAATCCAATCCAACACATGACCCAGGGTAAGTGTATATCAGCCGACAGCAGATCACTTACAGCTTGTGAGGTCCTCAGCCGGACGTCCTTGGGCAGGATGGTCGTCCCCTTGCAGGCCCCGCCCACAGGTAGCCGGGTATCTGCTAAACCAGATATTTGTCTTTGTTTGCACCTGTCATCCACAAGAAAAGTGGAGATTTTTGAAAACTGTTTATGCATTGTGGTGGACAGAAATAAGAACAACAAACAAAATGTGTGACCTCTGATCACTGACGAAGCATGGATCTTACTGCCTTAAAAACTGTTCCTCCTCCACATCAGAGAGCAGCAAAGTGATCACGGGGACTCACGCTCGAAAACATCCAAAACAGGAGCTAAACCAGGACTAAACCAGGTCTAAAACAGGGCTGAGGACAGGGGTCAGTGCTTGTGAACATATGTCTTTACCCTGAGTTTCTACTATGACTGTAAAAGTTATAGATCCATGGTAAAAGTGCAGCTACAGACTGCATCAAAGCTCCGCCCACTTCTGTGTTTTTCCCCAAAGCAGGACGTCAGAGACGCACATGTTTGGAATGTTATGAATGTGATTGAAAACGCAGATGTTCGGTTATGTGTGGATGCAAATTATTTTATAAACGGAGAGGGGGAAATATTCGGTTTTAAAAATACCCGGCTCCGTGTGGACATGGCAGCATTCATTCACACAGCAGCAGAACCACACAAATCAGTTTGGCACCGATTTTGTCAATTGGCGAGGTGCAAAAGTTCTGCCAAAGAGACTTGTAGATATTGATCGAAGCAGTGTGCGCGTGAAGAAGTGGTTATTTCTACTATTTCTATATATGACACATGCAAAGTGAGATATAGCAAGGTTTTTTTTTTTAAACATGTTAATAACAGCTTGCAAAAACTTGAATTAAACAGACTAGAAAAACAGAATGTTTTTGAAAATAAACTGTACCCCTAATAATCATCATTATAACAATATGAGGTAATAAAAAATTTGTCCCCAATGGCAAATCTTTGAATTCAGATACATTTGTCAAATTTTAGCATCAATCCTTTTTCTTCCACTCAATCCATTTCTGGGTCGGGGGTGGTGGCAGTCAGAGCTGCACCCAGTACACATTAGCACCAGCTTCAGGCAAAGTGGGGTTAAAGGCGCTATACCCGTTTCTGCAATGTTTGAATGTTTAGCACCGCCCCCCAACTCGCTCAATGGCTTCTCATTTCCCCTACGCTCTCATCCCACGGAGCCACCTAGTTTTATTTGTGATCTGATATGTATGTTAACATTAGCATTTGCACAAGTTCTTGTAAGCAGTACATCACTGATGAAATGGTACAGAAGCAATGCACTGCTAATACAATATATAAGTAAAAGAATACTGCTAGTTTCGTGTCCAAATGTATTCATTTAAACATTAGAATATATTCTAATATTTAATTATAATTTATTATACAGCTCCTCACAGCAGCAGTAGAACACTCCATTGACGTGAATGTAATTCTTCCGATCATTTTTTCTTGATAACAGAACTCTCAAATCAATAATGACCTCTGCCCTTTGACAATGCAATCTCTGTTTGTAATTCAGGTGTGTAAAATACTGTCATTGCTCCGCAAGTACAACAAGCCTTCAGCGCCTGTCACTACATCGTGCAGTTTTTCTGCACACTTGTCTGTGTAGAGAAGCTAGCGGAGCTAGCCACGCTCAATAAACAAATACATATCAATCAGTCAACACCATTAAACGTTAATCAGACAATACAGTACACATATACATCCTTAACACACATGCACAGAATTTGCTGTCAACGTTTTCATGACAAAAATACTGTTTTAACGTGACAAAAAGCGATCGCGAAAAACCCGGAAGTTACCATGAAACAGCTAGCTAGCTTAGCTGTTACCTGCCTAGCACGTCCTGGTGAAACTTTTGTGAGCTAACTATTTTATTTGCAGTCATTAAATACATTTCGAATTATAAGGGCTGTCTAATATTTGTTCGAATATATATATTTTTTTTATTTTAGAATTATATTCGAATTTTGAAGTCGAAGCCCTGGTGTTTAGCAGCGCTGTAGAGGCTAGAGGACACAGGCTGTTCACTGCTCGTTCTGTGAGCGGAGGAGAACGAGCGGCCCGCTCAGACTCTACTCAGCACTTTTCACTGCTTGTAATTCTTACACAGCTGAATCAATTACCTCAAGTTTTCAATTAAATGATGTATTATGATACAACTTGTATGTAGTAAAAAGCATTTTTATGAACTACTTAGAAAAAAAATTGGGTATAGCTTCTTTAAGTGTCTTGCCCAAGGACACAATAAAAGCAGACATCAGTGGGAGTCGTGAAGTAGGTCTTGCAAAGGGCTCGAACCCACAATGCTCTTCCAACTGAGCCACTGTCGCCAAATTTTACCAATGTTTTCCTTATTTTACATCCCATTTTGCAGTGAACCTCTTGCATATTTCCTTAGTATTCCTCGACTGTATCCATCCATGTGACTTCTTAAAGCCTGGTGCTAGACGTCGTCCAATCAGAAAATAACAGACAGACATACGTCCATCTGAGAGGTCACAGAGATTAGCCAAATTCATGGGAAGAGGAAAACCAGGCAGTCCTTCCACAGGACAAGTAAAGAAAGTGAAAAGCAGCTTTGCCCAAACCATTCTTTCACACATCTGTATATGTCATTACACAGCCTGTTTTCCAACGACAGCTTTTGAAATCGATTTTTTTTTTGAGGGGAAACTGTTGAAGCATCACTGTAATTGCCTTTTCTTTATACTTGCAGACACACTTCAAAAGCAAAAGAATATACAAAAAAAGCATTTACTGGGGCAGCTGTCAGTCGCTCATTTCCTGTCTTTATTTGCCGGTAATTCTGAGGCGCAGATAAAAATGGAACAAAAGTGTATCGGACAAAAGCTGGTGCCGTGTGGACGTGTGTGTGTTTGTGAGGGCCCCATGCGGAGAGGGCCGCGGCTCCGTGTCCCAGGCATTGATTGCAGTATTGAACCAATCAAGCAGGTGATGGAGGGGAACAGCCGGTCCAGGGCCACGCTGATTAAAAATGCTACTTTGGTAAAAAAAAACAAGTCGTTATTTTACTGTTATTTAACATTCGGAGTCTCACAAATGAAGCTAGAAGAAGAAGGTCTTTTATTAGTCCCACGATCGGGATATTTCAGTTTGATGCTTACACATTGACCCCTTGCATTTGACGTCCTGGCCACGCCCCCTCTCCATGACAGACGACAGAAGTCTAACTGCGAGTCTATGGAAACCTGACCAAAACAACCTGTTTCATTGAATAACAGCCAAAACTGTGATATTTAGCAGTGCGGTTGGTTGTACTAACAGGCAAGGACTTAAGACAAATGTGTCTTTTCATCTGATACCTGCTCGTTATGAAGACAGAAGACGACGATGGCGGCAATCAACCAAAAGGACTGGGAGCTATCCAAGCACACTTTGGATATTCTAAAATTCTAAATCAATCAGAATTTTCTTTCCATTGATTTATTTGGAGGACCATGACACAACAAACGCTTGAAGTCAAACATGTCTCTGTCCTGTATGTGCGCTGCAAGAGTGAAATTTCCTCACTGTGGCACAAATAAAAGATCTCTTATCTTAGACGTCAGTTACGTTTTTTCACTATTTTCCTCTCCATCAATATGTTTCATGTTTGGCTGTAGGCAGAAAAGTGCATTGCTATTGTGCTAATGCTACCAGCAAACTTTACATTTAAATCTGCTCCAGTGTGAGGGGATGGTAACGACATAATGATAAAGATCATGTAGGGTGAACTCGGGCAAAGTTGGACATTTAATTTAATCGATACAATTGACTGGGGAGAGAAGGTACGGGTCAACATCCAGCTCAGCGATCCTTCACTTCTCCAAATACCGCTCTTTCTGAGCCCTGACAAGATGTCCTACTTTCACCGAAAACATAATCGAACATGTGCTTGAAGAAGCCACGTCTCGATTTAGGGGGAGTCTCAGTTTTTAGCCTCCTGAGACCCTGACCTCATACGAGGACATTACATTTTTGCCTCTTGGTACAATGATACTCAATTTTTTACATCCTTGACCTGATGGCCACATTTAGGGACACTGCCCGCGCCATCTTGTGGTGATATGATAGAATTACACTTAAGGCAGTAGGAAAAAAATGGTGGGAATATCAACAAAAGACTTCTACAAGAGTTCACAGAAGAAAAATGCCCCAGGTAAAAATTATATCAACATTTTATGAATGAAATCAATTTATTTATGCACAATAATGTCTCTAGCTTCATATGGAGTTTGAAATTTGACAAATTTTGATTGTAGTAGCAGGCTAGGATGTCAGTAAAAGTGAAGCACTCGTTTGAGGACGCTAGGACTATGTACCGCTATCTGTTTAGCTAACCATGTGGAAGATTTTGATGAAGTTACAGTTGTAAATAGTTATTTTGAATCACACATTTGCTTAGTTATGTGGTTTACAGTTGTAAATAGTATATTTAAGTACTAAGTGGTATATGCTAAGTATTGTGAAGTGTTGCTAAATGCTTAATCATAAACAATATAGCTAGGCTATAGCTAGCACATGATAGCCAAGCTATGATGTGTCACTGATATACTGTAGATTTTGATGTTGGTTTTCAAAATTATTATTACAGGCACACTTTCATTATCAAGAGCAGAACAATTGCTGTTGGCAATTGCAGACAACTCTGAGATAGAGGACTTCTCAGATGGGGATGATTGTATCATCAGCTCATACCTGTCAGTCAGCTTCTGGTGTATCTCGCGGGGAGAGGCGGCGAGCTGGGGTGGCCATACTCATTGCCCCCCATCTCAGCCGCCACGTGTTGGAGTTCTCCCCGGTGAATGAGAGGGTCGCGTCCCTCCGCCTCCGGGTGGGGGACAAGTCTCTCACTGTTGTGACGGCCTACGGGCCTAACGGCAGTGCCGAGTACCCGGCCTTCTTGGAGTCCTTGGGAGGGGTACTGGACAGTGCACCGCCCGGGGACTCCGTTATTCTCCTGGGGGACTTCAACGCCCATGTGGGAAATGCCAGTGACACTTGGAGAGGGGTGATTGGGAAGAACGGCCTCCCTGATCTGATCCCAAGCGGTGTTCAGTTGTTGGACTTCTGTGCCAGTCACGGTCTGTCCATCACGAACACCATGTTCGAGCACAAGGGTGTCCACCAGTGCACGTGGCACCAGGACACCCTAGGCCGGAGGTCGATGATCGACTTTGTTGTCGTATCATCTGACCTTCGACCGCGTGTCTCGGACACTCCGGGCGGGGCTGTCAACCGATCATCACCTGGTCGTGAGTTGGATCCGCTGGCAGGGAAGGAAGCCGGTCAGACCTGGCAGGCCCAAGCGTATAGTGAGGGTCTGCTGGGAACATCTCGCTGAGCCCCCTGTCAGACGGACTTTCAACTCACACCTCCGGGAGAGCTTCTCCCAGGACCCAGAGGAGGGGGACATTGAGTCCGCTGTGGTCGCAAGGTCTCTGGTGCTGGTACCCGAACCCGATGGTGGACACCGGCAGTAAGGGATGCCGTCAGGCTGAAGAAGGAGTCCTATCGAGCCATGATGGTTCGCGGGACTCCTGAGGCAGCTGTCCAGTACCTGCAGGCCAAGCGTGCCGCGGCCCGGGCTGTTGCAGAGGCAAAAATCCGGGACTGGGAGGACTTCGGAGAGTCCATGGAGCATGACTATCGGTCGGCCTCAAAAAGGTTCTGGCAAACCCTCCAGCGCCTCAGGAGGGGGAAGCAGTTCTTTGCCAACACAGTGTATGGTGCGGGTGGAGAGCTGCTGACCTCGACTGGGGATATTGTAACCCTAACCCTAACCCGGAGATGGTAGCCTGTAAAAACCCCATGCGTTGCAGAGCACAAGACTGCATTGGAAAATCCTGTGTCCGATGCATGACATGCAATGTGTACCTGTGCTTGCAAAGTGAACGCAACTGCTTTGCAGCATTTCACACTTGCCAATAGGGCTCTTCCAAACAGGCAGACAGATTGCTTTCTAGAAAAAGAGAGGGAGCTAGTTTGAAAAAAGCCCCGGTTCAAAAGCTGTTCAGCAGAATTTTACTGTTTTAGGACTGTAAATAATATTTGCCATTATTTGTTCTAGTATTGTATTTATCAATTCAATTCAGCCATATTGAAGGCTTGAAATAGACAGTTTACACAGTATTTTGCAGTTTTATTTATATATAGCCAATTTTTTGTCATGTGGATGAATGAAGAAAAAGGGAACCCAAATTGCAGGACTGAAAATCAAAGTAATTTAATAAAATAAATCCAAGGTAATGTAAAAACAGAACTGAAGACAGGACAAACGTGGTGGAGACAATGGACGGACAACAAGTGAGGAAGGGCACAGGGTATATACATACACACAGGGACACACAGGTGAATCACATTAGGGCAGGGCAACAATCAACAGGACAGGCAGGATTCAAACTCAACCAGGTCAAAATGTCCACACCATGACATTTTTAGGCTTTGAAGATAGAGCTGTTTGGATTTTATGTCTAACTTTGATGTTTACATTTTTCAAATAAACTGTTATATACTATTTTAGACCAATGGAGTCTATTTGTATTGTATAGTAAGGTCGACCCACTGTCCTCATATGAGGACATTGATTTTTCAGAGAAGTACTAATTGGATCAAGCTAAAATTTTGAATTTCAACTAATTAGGACCTTCCGGCCTCAACGAGCATACATTTTTTCTTTAGGTTATGAGAGACCCACTGTCCTCATACGAGGACATGTTTTTTCTCAAAAACTACTTCCTGTACAAAATCACAATTTAGGTATTATACTTATTGGGTCCTACTTATCCTAAATAGCAAAAAAATATATAAAATGCACACCAGACAAATGCTCGGGTCTCAGGAGGTTAAGAGTTGTGTCCGTTTTACTCTCGCCACAATTCTAGTTTCCACTACTTCCGCCGTAAGCTCCTTCTCAATCACGTGATTGGATGACGTTGATACATCTGGTCAATACACATCAATTACTTCCGCGCTTAAAGAATCTTGCCCAAGGACACAATGACAGCAGACATCAGTGGAGCCGGTGGAGATAATCCGATAATGGGCTCAAACTCACGACCTTCAGGCTCAGAGGCCAATGCTCTACCAACTGAGCCACTGTGGCCCCAAAGCCAAAGCTGAAATTCAGAATGGAAGAAATAAGCTCACAGTCCTCCCACTGCTGCTTCAGGGAAACAGCAGCACTCAATCACACTCAGCTGCAGTGCCACACTGCCCTCTCCTGGCAGCAATCAGGCACTGCCCACATCAAGCTTCATATCGCGAGGAAGCTCCATCCAAGCAGCAGCTTCATTCACGCAGCAACCCTCCTCCTCCCCATTTCCGTCTCGTTTCAGGCCGGCTCTTTCATCCTTCTCCTATAGCTCCCACATCCAGGGTCTTGACCCCGGGGGATCTCTTCAGCCATCATACAGTGGTCTGCCGGGGTCTAAGCGTGGTGGGTCCATTTGACATGAGGATACACAAGGGTTAAGTAATTTTTTTTTTTCAAATGAAGAAACATTTTAGGAATTTCTGACTTACTTTTCAACACATTTTGCAGTGAACATAATGTTGAGAATGCTCAATAAACACCATAAGTATCAGTTTGAGACAGGAGAATTTAGACACCAGGGCTGGGGGGACGTGCACAATGATTCCTGGTTTTCGGTCGCTTCCTTCTCTCACATCCTCAACAGAACGACGCTCCGATGTCCCTGCAGCCTGTTCTCCGTCATGTCGGAGTCTGCGAGTGCATCTGCTCCGCCGACGGGAGCTATGGAAATCGTTTGTTAGCGCTCGTCTCTCCAAGTTTGCTTTTGATTACCTCCAAACAATCGGCTCTTGTACGACGCAGGCAGAACCGCACTGTGGCGACTTCAGCCAGAGCCAAAAACACAACTCAATCTGTCCAGAAAAAACAAAATCAAATCATTCCCCGGAAAAAAAAGAAAGAAGTTGTCCCGGGAAAGCTGCCAGCGGAGATCTCAAATGACTCGCAATTACCAAGTCCCTGTTTGTTCCACACATGAACAACCTATTAATATAAAAAGTCAATTTATCAACATGGAAGAAGCCAGGTTTTTTAAAAATTGTTTTTAAGCGTAGGAGTTTCTGGGACCGAAGGAGTTTGGCCGGAGCTAGAAGCAGCGTAAGTCAAGAGAATTGTTAAATAAAGAGAAGGGTTTAGAGATTTGAGTGGAAATAATATCCGCAAAAACAAAACAAAAGGCCAGGAGTTGTTATGGACTCTCTTTGCTCTGCCTTTCTGATTTCTCTCTCTGGTCTCTCTCTGGTCGCTTTCTCTGGCCTCTCTCTCTGGTCTCTATCTCTGGTCTCTCTCTGTGGTCTCTATCTCTGGCCTCTCTCTCTGGTCTCTCTCTCTGGTCCCTCTGTCTGGTCTCGATCTCTGGTCTCTCTCTGTGGTCTCTCTCTCTGGTCTCTCTCTCTGGTCTCTCTCTCTGGTCCCTCTCTCTGGTCTCTATCTCTGGTCTCTAACTCTGGTCTCTCTCTCTGGTCTCTCTCTCTGGTCTCTATCTCTGGTCTCTAACTCTGGTCCCTCTCTCTGGTCTCTCTCTCTGGTCTCTATCTCTGGTCTCTCTCTCTGGTCCCTCTGTCTGGTCTCTCTCTCTGGTCTCTCTCTGTGGTCTCTCTCTCTGGCCTCTCTCTCTGGTCTCTATCTCTGGTCTCTAACTCTGGTCTCTAACTCTGGTCCCTCTCTCTGGTCTCTCTCTCTGGTCTCTATCTCTGGTCTCTCTCTCTGGTCTCTATCTCTGTTCTCTCTGTCTCTGCTCAGTCGGGACTGAACGAGTTTGACCAGAGCTAGAAGCAGCGTAAGTCAGAATTGTTGAATAAAGAGAAGGGTTTAGAGAATAGAGTGGAAATAATATCCGCAAAAACAAAACAAAAGGCCAGGAGTTGATACATCCTCACTGGAGACGGGGAGACAGGATTCAGAGTAAACTTAAACAAATGTCAAAAGAAAATGTACAATCTGGAGGAAAATGTCCAGAGAGAAACATTTAGTGATGAGATGGATGTCAAACACTGTCATATCTACAAGCCTTTAGGAAGTCGTGTGAGGCTCTCTGGTCTCTCCCTGGTCTCTCTCGAGTCTCTCTGGTCTCTCTTTCTGGTCTCTCTCGAGTCTCTCTGGTCTCTCTTTCTGGTCTCTCTCCCTGGTCTCTCTTTCTGGTCTCTTCATGGTCTCTCTCTGGTCTCTCTCGAGTCTCTCTGGTCTCTCTTTCTGGTCTCTCTCGAGTCTCTCTGGTCTCTCTTTCTGGACTCTCTCTCTGGTCTCTCTTTCTGGTCTCTCTCTGGTCTCTTCATGGTTTCTCTCTGGTCTCTCTCGAGTCTCTCTGGTCTCTTTCACTGGTCTCTCTTTCTGGTCTCTCTCTCTGGTCTCTCTTCCTGGTCTCTCTGGTCTCTCACACTGGTCTCTTTATGGTCTCTCTCTGGTCTCACTCTGGTGTCTCTATAGTCTCTCTCTCTGGTCTCTCTCTTTGGTCTCTCTCTGGTCCCTCTGGTCTCTCTCTCTAGACTCTCTGGTCTCTCTTTCTGGTCTCACTCTGGTCTCTCTCGAGTCTCTCTGGTCTCTCTCGAGTCTCTCTGGTCTCTCTCAGGTCTCTCTGGTCTCTCTCAGGTCTCTCTGGTCTCTCTCTGGATCTCGCTCTTTGGGTCTCTCTCTCAGTTTTTGTCTTTTGTTTCCGGAGAGATATTTATGCATTTCCCCCTTTACCTTCTTCTTCTTCTTCAGTCTTGAAGGATATAGTTGAGGTTATATTTTGAGGGAATTGGTAAAACAATTATTAAGTAAACTTCTCACAGAAGTTTATCATGTTTGAAATCAGTAAATCAAGTCAATTATGTTTCTGTAAAGTTGTCTTAAGGCTGGGGTGACTTGTGAATAAATGATATAAACGAGATACTGGGAGAGCTTTCACAACATGTTTGTATTTTTTGTGGGAAGAGTAGATTTTAAATTGTAAAGTGTTATAAAACATTCTCTCTTCATTGTCCATAAAGTGTGCTGCTGCCCACTCACCTCCTGATGACCATCCAGAGACCAAACTACTGTAGTGTTTTATATCGGAGCATTGTGTGGTGTAAAATTATGTTTAAAAATAAGTTCCTGTCATAAAAGAATCACATTAGGCATTTAAGCCCATCTTTAAAGTAGAAATATGTAAGATTTTCATGTCAAGTCCTCATTAAAGGGCCCTAATCTGTCAAAAGGCATTAATAAAACATGCTCTTTTCCAATACTTCTTTAAATGATAACAGTAGTTCAGAGATACTGTAATTGAATTTCTATATTAGTTTTCCAGCCCCTAAATCTTGTCATTGCTTTCATTTCGATGTAAGTAAGTAAGGTTTATTTGTATAGCGCCTTTCACAGACCAGGATCACAAAGCGCTTCACAGATTAAAACACATAAAATACACATACAAGTCATATTAAAAACAAAACACAGAAAAACACAGTTTACACTGTTCACAGAGGCCTATGAACAGTGAGGCGAGAAAGCCTGTCTAAACAATTGCGTCTTAAGTTGGGACGCAGTTCGGGAAAGTCGAAGGGGTGGAGCAGGAGCGGAAAGTCGACGCCCACAGGAGGTAAACTTTGCTCAATCTTTCCTCGGCACGTTCGTGCAGCGACCAATCACGGCGGCACGGTGGCTGAGTGGATAGCACTCTCGCCTCTCAGCAAGAAGGTCCTGGGTTCGAATCCCGGTCGGACCAGGGCCTTTCTGAGTGGAGTTTGCATGTTCTCCCCGTGTCTGCGTAGGTTTCCTCCGGGTACTCCGGTTTCCCCTACCACTAAAAATATGTCCAATAGTTCTGGCATGCGCCTCCTGTACTGGCGACCCCGCTCCCATCTCTGTGGGGAGTGAGAGACAATTGCCCAAAAATTAACAATTGTAAACCGCTTTGAGACTCAGATCTGCAGTGAAAAGGCGGTATATAAATAAATACTTACTTACTAAATACTTACTTACAATCAGAGAGCTGCAAAGTGATCACGGGGACATTAGTGGTCTGAACGAGCAGACTGAACATACTGTAAACAGCCAGAACAGGAGCTACACCACGACTTAATGGGGGACTGTGTGCTTGTGACTATATGCTAGGGGTGTAAATCGCGAGTTTTGTCACGATACGATATCATATCGATACAAAGAACCACGATACGATATTTGCCGATATCTTAAAGTCTGCTGTGATTCATTCACGATACATCACGATATAGTGCTCCACGATCGATATATAATATCCTGATTTATAACAATTCATACACAATCAACAAGGTACTGCAAACTCTTTATTTAGGCAATTAGAGTATTGTAGTATACAAAGTGCTTATTGTAATACTGAACTTTTATTTCCCATGTAAGTAAAGTACAATGAACTCTTTTTTTTTTTTGTAATACCATTCAACTTTAAAGTGCATTACTGAACTATTTCATTACAAAACAAAAATGTAGTAAACATTACACTTTGACCATATCCAAATGCAAAAATAAATAAACCAGAGCAATAACGGAGAACTATAAATAAATGTATGGTGTTATTTAACTCTTCTACATAACAAAAATAACTTAATATATAACTCTTTATAGAGAATTTCAACATTACACCTTGTCTACTCTGAACTGTTCAATATGGCCAATAATACAACATGTAGTGCAAAATCAAAAGTAGTTTGTCACATGTTTGTTTAGTCCATTGAAAGATGTGATATTGCTTTCTTTGTTAGGTTCTTCTTCAAGAAAATCAACTGATCGACATGCTCAAGTGTCAAAACACTCCGTTCTGAGCGGACAATGTCACCTGCAGTGCTAAATACACGCTCGGAGGGCACGCTTGTAGCAGGAATACAGAGATAGATTTTGGCTAGATTTGCAAGGAGGGGAAACTCCATTTCATGACTTCCCCACCATTCTAACAGATTACCTTTGAGTGTTAATAATTCAGTCTCTTTATATTTATTTACTTCCATCTCTGCCCGCTGCTTGGATGTTTTCGTAAAGCTGCTGCTCACAGTGGTGTATGTGTCCCCAAACAGGTCCTCCATTGCTTTGGTTTTTTTTGCGACAGGAACGTATTCTAAAATGACACAAAAACACAAACATTGTTTTAGGGCTCAGGTTAATAATAGTTATGCAGAACACTAAGAAAACACACACCTGAAGCATGGAGCTCATGATTACATGCCTCTTCAGATGGGTGTGGTGTGTGAGTTTCCTCCATCGCAGTGCCATCATGAGCCTGTGTGTCTTCCTATGAACCGAAAAAAGATGTGCATTGTTAATAATTATCTTGTAATACATTCATCATGTGCTAGTATTTAATCTTACTTACTTTTTGGTCCCACAGCTGTGTAGCCTCATTTATGATATTCTTGAATGTGGCATCCCTCTCCTCTTCACACAGAAAGGGCAGGGTCTTGAATCTTGCATCAAGGGCAGCTGCAGTGTTTAATACTTCTCGGACATCTGTGTAACGATGCTGAAGCTCTTTGGCCATTGTTTGTTTCATTTCTTTGATCAGTGGCATGTCATCCTCACAGACACTGAAATGTTCAATCAACTTACTTTTAAGTGGAGCAATGACTGAGATAGTTGGTTGTGCCTCCTCACACATTATTGTAGTTGCAGTTTTCACAGGCCTCAGTAACTGTATCATTTCTTCAGCTGTGGATATGTCATTTTCATTTAGTGTTTGTAAATCATCCTTCATGGACTTTCTGATTTTTTGGTCAAGGAGTGTAGCACACACAGCAGCCTGTTGATCCAAAAAACGCTCAAGCATATCAAATGAGCTGTTCCAACGTGTGATGACATCTTGGATGAGTTTGTGTGGTGGGAGATCAAGTAGTTTCTGTTTATCTTTTAACACTGCATTGGCCAGCGTGCTGCGGTGAAAAAAACTCACAACACGACGTACTCTACCCAAAAGACGGGCAGCACCATTGCATTTGAGTCCTTTTTGAGTTGCCAAGTTGATAGTATGTCCAAAACATTTTATGTGCGGTGACAGATGCGCCTCTCTTCCTGCTACGGTCATGTTGCTGGCATTGTCAGTTACAAGAGCTGGGTTTTTATCTGCAATGTGCCATTCTTCACATGCTTCGTTTAGGACAGAGGCTAGGTTCGCTCCTGTGTGAGAGTCATTTAAAATACGAGTCTGAAGCACGTAGTTTTTTAGCGTCCATGATGTATCAACGTAGTGGCAAGTGACCGTAATGTAGGCTTCAGTTGAGCAAGAAGTCCACCCATCTGTAGTGATAGCAACCCGTTCTGCTTCCTTTAATCCTAGCGTACATCGACAGAGAAACTGGGGACAACTAGTTGCAAGGCGGCTTTTGGCAACTGAGAGGAGATGGTAGGAGATGATCAGTTGCCGAAATCGGTCGATGTGCGCGCTCTTACAACTGGAGATGATCAGTCGGTCTCCAGTTCCAGTCAGTTGCCCGTGTTCTACTTTTCGGCAACTAGTTGTCCTCAGTTGCCCCGATGTGCGCGCTCCATGCGCCGCTCCAACAACGTGTGTGTATTGCATGTATTGCGAGCCCGCAACAGTTTGTTGTCAGAAAACACACTGTAGTTGAGGCCAGTTGCTGTCGATGTACGCGCTGTTATTCAAGAGACTGGCCTGCGACTCAGAGTTGCCCGTTTTCGCCAGATTGTCGATGTGTGCGGGGCAGCAACTCAGAGGCGACGGATATAATCAGTTGCCAGTCCGATGTACGCTAGGCTTTAGTTCGCGTAATACCTCCGCTTTAGCACGGGTGTATAGACGTGGTACAAATGTTTCACTAAAGTACTGTCTCGATGGTACTTTATATCTGGGCTCTAGCGTATTCATCAACTGGGAAAATCCCTCACCCTCCACGCTACTAAATGGCCTCAAGTCTTTACAAATATAATATGAAATTGCAGCAGTGATGGATGTAGCTCGTTTAGAGTTTTTACTTAGCATTTGGGGAAAAAATGTGCTCACGGAGGGCGTCGTGGCCGTGTTGTTTTCGCTGCCACTGCTTGAGGGAGAGATGTCGTGTTTTTTCTTTAAATGTGCGGCGAGATTTGTGGTGTTCCCCGAGTATTTGACCACAGCATGGCAGAATTGACAAACCACACGTGTCTTGTCCGTTGAGCCATCTTTTCTTTGGAATCCAAAGTGCTTCCAAACGAATGACTTGAAGCCCAAAGGGGAGCGAATTTCCTCGTCTTCTTGGACATTAGCCATAGCACCCGCCCAGGAGCTGCGTAGCCGTCGGCTCCCCTTTCACGTGCCTGCTATGTTTTAAATGTGGTGTGCCCCAGGGTTCCATTTTAGGTCCAGTCCTTTTTAACCTGTACATGCTCCCTCTTGGCGGTGTCATCAGGAGACATGGAATTAACTTCCACAGTTATGCAGATGATACACAGCTGTACATCTCCATGTCTCCTGATGACACTAGGCCAATGGATGCTCTTTTTAACTGCATTTTAGACCTGAAATCCTGGATGGCAGAAAACTTTCTCCAGCTCAACCAGGACAAAACCGAGGTTTTAGTCATCGGTCCTGAGGCCCAGAGAGAGAAACTTTTATCAAAACTCCAATCACACTCTTTTAATCCATCATCACAAGTAAGAAACCTGGGCGTAATCTTTGACTCTGAGCTGACTTTTATTCCTCACATCAAGAACATCACAAAAATAGGTTTTTATCATCTAAAGAACATCGCCAGAGTCCGCCCCATTCTCTCTCGGGGCAACACAGAGACGCTGATGCATGCTTTTATAACCAGTCGCATTGACTACTGTAATGCCCTGCTCTCTGGTCTTCCCAAAAAGAACATTTCAGGTTTACAATTACTCCAAAACTCGGCCGCACGTGTCCTGACTAAGACCAGGGGGCGGGACCACATTACACCGGTTTTAAAATCGCTGCATTGGCTCCCCGTGTGTTTCAGAATCGATTTTAAGGTTCTTTTAATGGTTTTTAAATGTCTTAATGGTCTTGGGCCTTCTTATCTTTCAGATTTGCTTTTATCCTATGAACCTTCGCGGCCCCTGCGCTCCTCCGGCAGCAGACTCCTAACCATCCCCAAAGTCAGGACACACACTCACGGTGAGGCATCTTTCCAGCACTACGGCCCCCGTCTCTGGAACAGTCTGAGGAGGAGCTCAGGGCCGCAGAGAACGTTCATATTTTTAAGAGTAGGCTCAAGACGCACCTTTTTAGATTAGCTTTTGATTAGTTTTTACTATTTCATTTTATATATTCTATTTATCCTCTATTATTTATTGTATTGCTATTGCTTTTATTCATGTATTGTGTGTTAGTTCATTTTAGTTTCATTTTAGTTTCACATTTTTGTGTTTTACATATTGTATTGTTATTGTATTGTTTTTAGTGTACCCAGTGTTTCCTCTGGAGGAGCCC
Organism: Knipowitschia caucasica; assembly: GCA_964034765.1. NCBI lineage: Eukaryota > Metazoa > Chordata > Actinopteri > Gobiiformes > Gobiidae > Knipowitschia > Knipowitschia caucasica. The sequence goes on from OZ035839.1 coordinate 34,838,677, forward strand.
TCTGCACCGGGTGCAGTGGTCGGTGTGGCTGTGGGGGTCGGACTCTTGGATCTGGTGGGGGCCTGGGGCCTCGGTTTCGGGTCTCCTCTAGATCCTGTGTCGTCCCCTGTGGCTACAGGCGGCTCTCTGCTCCTGGTGCAGACGGCTCCTAGGATGACGCTTTTTCAACTGGTTGCATCCGAACCCTGCCAAGTCTCTCATCATTGTTTTACTGTTTTACTTGTGTGTGTGTGTGTGTGTGTGTGTGTGTGTGTGTGTGTGTGTGTGTGTGTGTGTGTGTGTGTGTGTGTGTGTGTGTGTGTGTGTGTGTGTGTGTGTGTGTGTGTGTGTGTGTGTGTGTGTGTGTGTGTGTGTGTGTGTGTGTGCGTGCGTGTGTGTCAGAGAGTGTGCATGGGAGCGTGTGTGCGTTTGTCTGTGGTTTGGGATGGGTCTGTTGGGTGGTCGGGGGGTGGGGACATGGGCCGGCGGGATTGTTTTTAACCAAACTGTAAAGCACTTTGTGTTGCATCTTTTGTATGAAAAGCGCTTCATAAATAAAATTTGATTTGATTTGATTTGATTTGCTATGTATAGACGGCGTGTGAGCCTCACAACACGCCGCGCCGCGCACTGCTCCCGGAAAGAGGAAGCATGCAACAATGAACTGGATATCAAAATAAAGTCGCGTCTAATCTCCTAGGTCAAAAACGGCCGATATATATCGATGCTTACGTTTAGCATCGATGCCAACAAATCGTAGAGCATTATATCGATTAATCGATGTGTATCGATTAATCGTTACACCCCTACTATATGCGTTTTCATGCTCCCGTGACTTTATGCAACTGCTTTGAGCGTGTTCGCCGATGCGGAAATACCGTTTAATAATAAAAAAAACGTATTGCGCATTGTGAACACATACTACTGTTATATAAAGCCCATGGAAAGTCTCTGAACACAGAGACGCTGCAATGCTGTATTATTGGAGAAGATCTTTACACGAGAAGCTGCTAGCATAACTCTGTTAGCATCAGAGCCGGCCGGCTACTTCCGCCACTTCCGGCGCTGGATAGGACGTTCTGGTGTGAAGACCCGTGCGAATGTGCGTCTGGTGAGCGAGGCATCAGCGATCCAGCATTGGCGTTCTGAACACACCTTTACAAGGCGCTGTACAGAAGTAAAATCTCGCTTCCACTAACCCCGGTAAATTGACATTTTAAGTCAAAAATCAAAATATATATTTACAAATATCATTTCATAAATGATATTACGAAATATAGGCCAACATGCTTTATTTAGGCCAGTATCCCTTAAAAATGTCAGGTGAAAAGATTCTCTCCAGCAAAAAAAAAAGAACAACAGCAGTTAATTAAACTCAAAACTCACTTTATAGACACTCGATAAAAGATGGAAAATACATTTGCGTCTGATCGTTTGTCAAACCCGTACCCAGCTTACAAAAACAACCTCACAATTCACTATTTTTCATTCAAATCCGCTTCGTTTCAATTATATTTCAGAAAGCACTCAAGCTTTCTCCCAAACCTGCAATCATCCCACAGACACTCTCCAAAACATTCTTCATTTCCTCTTTAATGCGCTAAGAAATGGTCCAAAACCAGTTGACCGTCCGCTTCTCGTGGGTTGTTTTGGCAGATAAAAAGTCATGGATTGTGGACTTTCGATGTTGGAAGAGCTTACGTTTGTGATAAGAGCAAAAACATCGGTCTCTGTCACTGAAACCTGTTCCTTTGCCAGTGGAGCAGCTTTGGAGAGATTAGGGTAATGTCGGAATTCTGGATTATACGCTTCATCGAGCAGTATGCTTTCTGTTTGTTCAATAAATCAATACTCTACGCTTTTATACAGCTATTTCTCGCAATAAGTAGCAAATCAATCACTCAAACTATATCGACAGAACTGGACTCATGTCTGACGTTAGAATTCTAAGTTATAGCCATAGACTGTAAATAATAATAGACGCCTATCTCCGCCGTTGAAACTAATGTGACATCACTTTTGGCTTCCATGGGCAGTTTTTGTTAGCGAGCGATAAGACTGGAAACCATTTTAGGCTAACATGTTTGAACTGCGTCAACAAGCTAATGGTTTAGACCATATGGTTTCTTTGGAGTGACAGTAATGTGACCATAAAGGGTGTGTTCTGTGGTCTAAATAAATTAGTCTGTGGCAAAAGAGAGGTTCAGAAACTGCAAAACTTCAGAGCCAAAGATTTTTATGGTTTTGTCCAGGTAGTGTCGTTTGAACCAGCTTTAACAATGTCCAAGGTGGTTGCCATCTTGGACATTTGGACACACACAAGATGTCTGCCCATTCAAATCAAGGGCTTGTGCTCATTGGCGTACAGTTGAACCATAGAGGCAACAATACTATAGGCGCAAATAACACATTTTTGGTCTTGTGGATGCTAGGTGCTATTTCCGAAGCAGTAGCGTAACGGTTCGAGAATGAGCACAATTTGTTGGACTTAAGAGTGGTGAATCAGAATAGCAGACAAATGGTAAATGAAAAGGTAACTGGACTGGACTGGTCAAGCCCCCAGGTTTTACAATTATTATAGTCTTTAAAAAATAATCCAAACAAAACTTTTAAAATGGTCAGAAACATGAGAAAAAGTGAAATAGTTCAAGTCGTATTAGTGCATTTGCAGGTCACAGTGTGTTGCATTTGTAATTTGTTTTGATAAGAGCACAATTAACAAACGCCCAAAAGTGTGAGCTGGATAAAGAAGGAAAACACAAACAGCCTAAAACCAGAGAGAAAAAGAGAACGTGTGTGGAATATTAAGGAAGGATCAAATATGGTCATTTTTTTGTGTTTTTAGTGAGCCCCATTCCAGCTCACACACACACACACACACACACACACACACACACACACACACACACACACACACACACACACACACACACACACACACACACATTCTAGGCAAGGGGGGAGAAGTGTCTTGCTTAAGGACAGACCACAATTTGGCATTTTCCAGTCACAGCCGCCCCACTGTGGCACCTGGTGTTCCCAGAGGTCTCCCATCACAGTACTAACCAGGTCCTGCCCTGCTTATCTTCATAGGTCTGACAGGATCTGGCTACACACATGTCTGTACATGCTTATGGCCTCCTCCTCTCAGTGTCCACCCACAGTCTTCCTCCTCCTCCCAGAGTCCTCTTCCTCCTCTGTGATAAAGCCATCTTCCCCTCTGGACCTCCTCGTCTTCCTCCTCTCCCTCTTCCTCCTCCTCCCTGACTCTTCCTCCTCTCTGTGATAGAGCCATCTTCCTCTTTGGATCTCCTCCTCTTCCTCCTCTGTGATAAAGCCATCTTCCCCTCTGGACCTCCTCGTCTTCCTCCTCTCCCTCTTCCTCCTCCTCCCTGACTCTTCCTCCTCTCTGTGATAGAGCCATCTTCCTCTTTGGATCTCCTCCTCTTCCTCCTCTGTGATAAAGCCATCTTCCCCTCTGGACCTCCTCCCTGACTCTTCCTCCTCTCTGTGATAGAGCCATCTTTCCCTCTGGACCTCCTCCTCTTCCTCGTCCTCTCTGTGATAAAGCCATCTTCCCCTCTGGACCTCCTCGTCTTCCTCCTCTCCCTCTTCCTCCTCCTCCCTGACTCTTCCTCCTCTCTGTGATAGAGCCATCTTTCTCTTTGGATCTCCTCCTCTTCCTCCTCTGTGATAAAGCCATCTTCCCCTCTGGACCTCCTCCTCTTCCTCCTCTCCCTCTTCCTCCTCCACCCTGACTCTTCCTCCTCTCTGTGATAGAGCCATCTTCCCCTCTGGACCTCCTCCTCTTCTTGCTCTTCGTCCTCTTTGATATTTGTGCCGTTTGGAGTCGTCCTTGTTGCGTCTCGTCTGATGCAAATCTGATGTAAACAGCAAACGGCAAAAAAACACAAGTCTGGGCATAAATCAAAGTGCTGTGACATGCGGCGCTTTGTTGTGCAGCCTGTAATCTCGCCTCTCGGCCGCGGTGTGGGCCAAACAACCGTTATCGCCCGCAACTCTCTCACTTCCATCTGATACTGGACTGCACTGCATGATGGGACAAGTACCACGCACCGTACGTACTCTGTGTCCGTACGTGTTTCTCTGGGATAGAACTGGAAATAGTCAAAATAGTCTAAAAATGATTCACTATAATAATAATAATAATAATAATAATAATGCATTGGTTTTTTACAGCGCTTTTTGGACCCTCAAAGGTGCTTCACATGGCTTCATTCATTCACTCCATACACACACCAGACTCATTCTAACCCTTTTAATGGTTTCCTCAATCATTTGGTCATTATATTTACTTAAAGCTTGAACTGAAATCTACCTCAATCAGTTATCTCTATCACTTTTTAGGCAACTTTTACCATCAAACTGCATCTCGACTATTTGGCAAAGGCCTATAATTAGAAAACAAGGAGTTAAACGGTGGCTGAGTGGATAGCACTCTCAGACCAGGGTCTTTCTGAGTGGAGTTTGCATGTTCTCCCCGTGTCTGCGAAGGTTTCCTCCGGGTACTCCAGTTTCCCCTACCACTAAAAATATGTACAATAGGTCTGGCATGCGCCTCCTGTACTGACTCCGCTCCCATCTCTGTGTGGAGTGAGAGACAAATGCCCAAAAATAACCATTGTAAACCGCTTTGAGACTCTGGTCTGTGAAAGGCTCTATATAATTAAAGATTACTATTTCTTGAACAACATAAAACTGATTATTTGTGTTATCCTACATCTTTGAAACTAGATTACTTTGCTTTATTCAAGGGTTAGGGTTTGAACATTAGAAGGTTAATGTGGGTAAAGTGTCTTGCCTAAGGACACAACCACAGATTGGCCCTTTACAGCCGCCCCACTGTGGCACCTGCTGTTCCCAGAGGTCTTCACATCACAGTACTAACCAAGCCCTGCCCTGCTTATCTGTCAGAAAGAGAGCTCCCACTGTATGTTAATCATGATTGAAATATATTGAGTGACTGTATATCAAGGAGTTACAGGTTCAACACTAGGACTCCCAGAGAAGTCATTTTACTGCTCCCATTCAAATTAATAGAATTAGACTTTCTGATTGGTGAAACGGTGGAGGGCGGGACATTGAAATGAAAACAAGAACAAGATTTAGGGGCTGGAAAAGTAATTTAGAAATTCAAATATCTCTGAACTACTGTTTTTAGTTAAAGAAGTATTGAAAAAGAGCATGTTTTATTAATGCCTTTTGACAGATCAGGGCCCTTTAATGATGACTTGACATGAAAATGGTACATATTTCTACTTTAATGTTGTGTTTGCTCCCTTGGCCCCTGCCCATCTCTGACCACAGCGTTATACAGTGAGTCTTGATTGAATGTATTTACCAATGGAAGCTTTTTTCAGGCCTGCAATAACTTTGGAGCTCTGTGTGAGTGAAGCATCTACTTCTGTCAAACTTCAGACGCACAAAAGAATCTTAGACCACGCAAACTTTGTGTTGCAGCATTATGAGTCTACTTCCCCCTCGTATCTAATCACGCACAGTCTGAAAGTTTCTTCAAAAACATTCATCACCTAAAGCTATCATTAGCGCCCACAGAGGCTTGTGTTGTCTGTATGTTTACACAGACCCTGTATTAGTGCTGTTTCCACCACAAGAATGTCTCAAAAACAGGCAGAGAACCAGACACACCACCCAGCCAGGTTGTGGTAATACACACGCTCCTATTAGCTGCAAACTAAATGAAAATAAGCAAAAGCAATCCACCGAGCAAGACTTAACACTGGTCCACAACAGGCCAGGTTCAAATCCCTCTGCGGAGAAGGTAAAGCCCTTTGATGGGTTTTCTCTTTTGAAAGCTGGGCCTTTTTAGTGAAGTACAATACAATACAATTTATTCTTGTAAAGCCCTAAATCACGACAGAAGTCATCTCAAAGAGTTAACAAAACCATTGAAATCGCCACAGATCAGAGAATCAACGGTTAAGAGATAGAAAATACACACATGAATTGGTCCATAAGGAGAGACCAATGTTCATGAATCTTGATAAATGTCATACATGTAGTAGAATGTTAAAGTGTCCTGGATCATCACGTGTTCGTGTTAGACACTAACTGCCCAACAGACTCATACAGCAGACGAAAAACTCTAAAAACCCATGATAAAAAAGTAAGAAACCTCGGGGAGACCCACATTGAGAGAGGGATCCGCTCCTACACGGACGGACGGGCTCGGACTGTAGAACGAGGACTGATGCTGTAGATCCAGGACCTAAGCTACAGAGCGTGGAAAGGTCCAGTGCAGGTCTGAAACAGCTCCCTGGCGGGTCGGGCAGGGCAGTCTGCACGTGTAGATGGAGGAGACCAGGTCCAGAGGTCCCGTCGTTGCGCCATGAAACAGACAATGGGACAACGGGTGAATAGCAATGAACAAACTACAGTAAGTAGAAGGACATAGTGCTGTTACCATACTTCTCCCAGCAAACTGACTCCCTACGCAGCTTGACTGACAGGTGAGACTAAAAATCTCAGACTGAGTCTTACCTTCCTGACCATATGCTAAACTAAAGAGGACTGTTTGAGCCTAGCCTAGAACGTAGAGACCGTGTCCAAACAAAGGTGAGACAGCAGCAGCCACGGCTAGGCTAGCCCAGGCTACAGCATCAAAGAAAGTGTGTCATATATAGTTAGGTGAGGTTCGATTTTGTAACAAAGGTTGAAAGATTCAGTGGTTCAGGGCCGGGTCCCGAACAAGCAGACCCCAAAACCAGAAGTGCAAAGGTTCATCACTGATCCGTGATCCGTTCAGATCAACGTCTTCGGTTCGGTACAGACGTGATCCGTGGTTTGATTCATGAAAAAAAAAGTTGCGCGCACGTTGTTCAGTCCACACACAGCGTGGTCATGGCGAGCAGAGGAACGGAGGAGCTTGAAAGCCCCGCGTCATTTAAATCCCCAGTATGAGAGCATTTTGGATTCACTGTAACTACACTGATGATTAATATTCGACAAAACTGTCACAGTGTAAACACTGTGGCATAAGAAAGACATGAGTGAAAAAAAGCGTCTCAACAACCGCTTCTTCTCAACAAGCATCTCCTTTACACACAGTCAGACCAGGCTAAAGTCAACTCTCCCGCGCATCCTCAGCTGCGCTCACGACTGACGCTTGGACGTCCCGCGGAACCTATAATAGATCCATGAGCGGAACTGCTCACTTCATCACCGCAGACTGGGAGATGAAGAGTCTGGCGCTGAAGACACGCCCCCTCTACGACTGTCACACAGCACAGGTACTGACACACAGCACAGGTACTGACACACAGCACAGGTACTGACACAGCACAGGTACTGACACACAGCACAGGTACTGACACACAGCACAGGTACTGACACACAGCACAGGTACTGACACAGCACAGGTACTGACACAGCACAGGTACTGACACAGCACAGGTACTGACACAGCACAGGTACTGACACAGCACAGGTACTGACACAGCACAGGTACTGACACACAGCACAGGTACTGACACAGCACAGGTACTGGCACACAGCACAGGTACTGACACAGCACAGGTACTGACACAGCAGTGGAGGAATGGAAGACAAAGGCCCAGTACTAATATTCTGGTCACAACTGATAATGCCAAAAATTAAATAAATGCAGTGATTGAGGCTGGACTGGGCCCAGGATGGAGCGCCTCCTCGGGAGAATCAGGTGGTTTAATGTGTGAGGGTAAATACCCTCATAAAGTGCCTTCTTATGTTGCACTTTGTGTTGTTTTTCATTAATTATGTTAAAAAGACATAATTGGATGGATGGAATATGCCATCCATCCATCCATCCATCGCCTTCCCCTTAATCCATTTCTGGGTCAGGGGGGTGTCAGTCAGAGCTGTCCCAGTACACAGAGCATCAGCCCCTCACTGATCCTCCTGCAGGAGTCCACATGAGCCGTGTTTATTAAAAAGACAACACTTTTTTTTTTTGAAAAATGAACGAACCGTGGCCTCTGAACCGAGGTACGATCCGAACTGTGATTTTTTTCAAACTGTTGCACACCTACCCAAAACCAGACTAACAATGTAACCATGCTAAACTGAAGAAGAGTGTGTTAAGCCTGGCTTCCTTAACGTGGATGAAGCTGATTCCACAGTAAAGGAGTTTGGAGCTAGATGCTCTGCCACAGAAAGTGCTTTTTGAGACCTTAGGAACAAGCAGACGTGGTGAAGTGTAAAGTGCTCAGAGTGACCTTGGTCTGTAAAATGTGCTGTATAAATACATGCTGTAGATGCTGCTCCATCTTCACCTGAACAGTCTGATACAGCTCTGACTGCAGACGCTGCTCCCTCTTCACCACAACAGTCTGACAGCTCTGAATGCAGACGCTGCTCCCTCTTCACCTGAACGGTCTGATACAGCTCTGACTGCAGACGCTGCTCCCTCTTCACCTGAACAGTCTGATACAGCTCTGACTGCAGACGCTGCTCCCTCTTCACCTGAACAGTCTGATACAGCTCTGACTGCAGACGCTGCTCCCTCTTCAACTGAACGGTCTGACACAGCTCTGACTGCAGACGCTGCTCCAGCTGCAGAGGGCGAGGCATCATCAATTGGTTTTGTATTTGACGGAATCCCACATGTTATTATTTAAAGGCCTCCAAACGACTAATCCACTTTTCCGGCAGACACACACACACAGACACACACACACACACTCACAGACATACACACTTACACACACACTCACGAAGGCTAAAGCTGTGCGGAAAATGGGATTTGGAGGTTCAGCGCTGGCCTTTGTAAACGCTGCCACACACGCACTGGTAAAAAAGAACCAGAGAAAGAGAGAGATAGAGCATATAGATAGAGAGCATAGGAAGAGACAGAGAGAGAACATAGGAAGAGAGAAAGCATAGGGAAATAAGATGAGACAGAGCCTAGTAAAAGAGAGAGCATAAGAAGAGAGAGAGCATAGGAAAATAGAGAGCAAAGGAAAAGAGAGCGAGAGCGAGAGAAAGGTAGTTAGAGAGAGCGCATAGGATGAAAGCGAGAGAGCAAAGAAAAAGAGAGAGCATAGGAAAATAGAGAGCAAAGGAAAAGAGAGCGAGAGAGAGGTAGTTAGAGAGAGCGTATTGGAAGAGAGAGAGAGAGCAGAGGAAACGAGAGAGGGGGGGGGCATTCACTTTAAATGCGACAACAACTGTTTCTATGGCAACGTGGAGAGGGACTTTTTTTTAAAAACCCGGTGCTAAATGAGAACAAGGACAGCAGTGAAGTGGTGTCGAGGCAGATGTTGTCCAAACAGGAAATCACATTCATTTTCCACAAGTGGCCGAGACTCACGGAACCTACAGAAGCACACGGCTCTTACCGCCAGACTGAAATAATAAAGTATAACGTTTGATCTATCATTCTGTCCACTCTGAATGCTTATGCTGCTGTTATGCCGTCCACACCAGGGGGTAGAGAACAAAATGGCCACAGCGGCTGACACCACTACACATGCCGGATTAAACGCTCAAAAGATAGACAAAAATGATACCAAAGCTGTGTTTTAGTGTAGAGAGATTGTCAGTAAATTCACTGTTTTGTCTTTAAGATGTTAAACTACAGCAGTGAGAGCGGTTTTAAATGATGGACCAATTGCGGAAGGGTTTGGTCAATCTGGAGAGACAACACAGAGACAGAAAATACATTCAATTATTGTTTTGTTTGTTTTTTTGTTTGGCACTCTAGACCCCAGCTGTGGCATCAGACCTAGGTACTGGTGGTGGCAAAATAAGGCCTATAGGTACTGGTGGTGGCAAAATAAGGCCTATAGGTACTGGTGGTGACATAAGGCCTATAGGTACTGGTGGTGACATAAGGCCTATAGGTACTGGTGGGGACATAAGGCCTATTGGTACTGGTGGTGGTATAAGGCCTATAGGTACTGGTGGTGACGTAAGGCCTATAGGTACTGGTGGTGGTATAAGGCCCATAGGTACTGGTGGTGACATAAGGCCTATAGGTACTGGTGGTGGCATAAGGCCTATAGGTACTGGTGGTGGCATAAGGCCTATAGGTACTGGTTGTGGCATAAGGCCTATAGGTACTGGTTGTGGCATAAGGCCTATAGGTACTGGTTGTGGCATAAGGCCTATAGGTACTGGTTGTGGCATAAGGCCTATAGGTACTGGTGGTGGTACAAGGCCTATAGGTACTGGTTGTGACATAAGGCCTATAGGTACTGGTGGTATCATAAGGCCTATAGAGTGTGATCCGAGGCCGAGGAGGAGGCAGGAGGTGATGGTTGTGAGGTTTGAAAAAGCTTTTAAACTGTGGACTCGATTGGCAGAGACTGGCAGTGAAGTTGGCAGAGCTGTGTGATTGGCTGAGGGTGAAAGGGGCGGGCTTGGATGGGATGGGCTGCAGCATGGAGCTTACCAGACTGAATTTTCACAGGCCGAATTATAAAACATGCAGAAATAAAGAGAATGGTAGTCATAAAGCCTAGCGTACATCGGACTGGCAACTGATTATATCCGTCGCCTCTGAGTTGCTGCCCCGCACACATCGACAATCTGGCGAAAACGGGCAACTCTGAGTCGCAGGCCAGTCTCTTGAATAACAGCGCGTACATCGACAGCAACTGGCCTCAACTACAGTGTGTTTTCTGACATAAACTGTTGCGGGCTCGCAATACACGCAATACACACACGTTGTTGGAGCGGCGCATGGAGCGCGCACATTGGGGCAACTGAGGACAACTAGTTGCCGAAAAGTAGAACACGGGCAACTGACTGGAACTGGAGACCGACTGATCATCTCCAGTTGTAAGAGCGCGCACATCGACCGATTTCGGCAACTGATCATCTCCCACCATCTCCTCTCAGTTGCCAAAAGCCGCCTTGCAACTAGTTGTCCCCAGTTTCTCTGTCGATGTACGCTAGGCTTTACAGATTTGTTTGACCTACAAGTGCTTCCTTTAATTGTTTTTACAGTGAGTTCAACTATTTTCAACGGTTTCTTGTATTTTTAATGCACCACAAAGAAAAGGAGACTCAGACCAGACAGACACAGATTTGGGCCCAAAACACACCTGTTGTTTTATGCATGACAACTACATCACACACACACAAAATAAAACAAAGCCCTCACACTGTTACAAACATCAATGACACAACTTTTTAACTTTTGTGGCAATATCCAACAATAACAGAGACCTGCACATACACACACACACACGCACACACACACATACACACACACACACATACACACGGACAACACACTACTTAACTCCTAATATATATGAATCTTATGTAAATATTGATTACTAGTGTTTCTGTATGATGCAATATTTCTCTTCCTTGCCTGATGCTTCCAAATAAAGAATATTATTAGAATAACATTTAAAGGGGCGGTCTGTAAGAAGCCTCTTGGCCTCAGCGTGAGACGGTGACCACATGAAAGAGACCGCACTGGCTCTTCACACACTGTATATTCAAAGGCACAGGACACTCCACGCGGCGCTCAGGGCTCTCGTGGAGACATGATCCAAACACTTCAGAGGCAATCACCGAGAGGCCGCGCTGTCTCCATGGTTACCGCATCACACTTCCTGTTGACGAGACCGCACGCCGAAGACAATGTGGAGGGGTTGTGTCCAAATGGAGCTCGTTTCAGTTCAATTCAATGTGTTTTTGTGTGGCCCTAAATCACAACAGTCGTTATCTCAGAGGACTTTACAAGGCTGTCGATTCGCCAACGCAGATCAGAGAATCAAACAGTTGAAACACAGGAAATGTGATGTTGAAAAGCCAGTGGGGGCGGATCTTGGCTCAAAAACGTCCAGAAGAACGCACTTGTAATCTGACTCTTGTCGGTGGGGGTGTACCCGGAAACAGAATTAGCCAACTTTTTTTCCTCTCAAAAATGGCTTTACAGGATTGTCCAAAAGTCGCTCTCGGCCAAACGCTACGTTCCAGATGCAGTCAATGCTGAGGGGAGGATTTTTTTTGGACCAGTCTAGTTTAGCTGCTGTTGACTTTTGAAGGCACTTGTTAAATGCTAATGGCTAACACACGCACACATGATACAGCCTCTGTTCCAAAAGTGTTTTTTCATATTTTTTTTGCAAGAGGGGCTACCAGTAGCCATTTTCAAAACCTCTGTGGGCAGTACACGCAAATTTAAACAGGGGTATAGGTGTCACTACGTCTGCTAATATTTACAGTCAGTGTAAGAAACATTGGTCCATAAGCGGCAGATGACCAGTGTCCTGGATCATCCCCACTGTCCTCAGACCTTCCTACATCTGCAACTATCCAAACCCAGTGGGATAAAAGTGAGAAACCTCGTGGAGACCCATAATGAGAGAGAGATGTGCTCCCACAGATGGACAGACTGTAGTGAACTGAAATATGAGCACGCAGTTTACAATTTATATACTTTGCAAAACAATAAATGTCCTGTTTGGATCCCGGTGATCCAAGATGGCGCACTGTTCAAATCAACGGCTTGTGCTCAGTAGCGCATGGAATCTACATGAGCACCGAAAGATTAGCAATACTGTTTCAGTTTACGATGAGTTCTTTGGGACTTTTTTCTGCGTAGCCCGCAAAAATTTAGTCTGCAGTATTGCAACATAAAAGATTGTAATAACCTATCCAGATATTATAATTAGGGGCCGGGACTTTAACACGTTAATTAAGATGAATTAATTACATAAAAATTAGCGCGTTAAAAAAGATTGACGCATTTTAATCGTATCACCTCTAAAAATACCCTCGGAAGACGGCAATGTAATAATGTGCATATCTTGAGAATCTTCCGCACTTTTTACACCGAAAACAAAGTATAAACACAAAAAAAAGTGAGTAGGATTTCACGACGTAGATGTTTGTATTTGGTTTCAAAGTTAGGTACTCGAGCTTTATGTGCAAGGATGTATCAACACGTATGGACATTGGTCTTCTGCCCCCAATGGACTGTTTTATTTCTTTAGTTTAAACGGTTTGATTCTCTGATCTGTGTTGACGAATTCAACAGTCGTGTGAAGTCTTTTGAGATCACTACTGTTGTGATTTAGGGCGATAAGAATAAATGGAATTGAATTGAAAAAGAAAGAATGGGGCCATGTATGGGGAGGTTTTAAGTGAAAATCCTTCCGTCATCAAGGCCAGGGAAGATGAAATGTGGTTTGGGTTTTCAGATTGACAAAAATCCCAAACACATTGTCCTTGAACAGAGCAGTCAAGGTCCTGGACTGGACTCAGTCTCCAGGTCTCAACTCGTGAAGGACCAAGAACTCTCTCATTCTTCCCTGTACGTTTTAAATAGTTTTAAACCGAGTCACATTCAAACAAGTCCTCTAAGACTTCGTTCTAGACAGTAAATCCACACACTGAGATGCACATTGATTTCAGAGCGAGTCGAACTGTTGCCACATTTGTTTGTTTTCTTCTTAAAACAGTAAAGATGAAGACTCTATGAAGGAAGAACCTCAGATACTAAACATGAGCTGCAGACGGATTCCCAAAGATCCAACACCATGATCTCACACCATGTATTCTTACAAAAAAAACACATATGAAAGGGTTGTTATGAGGGGCACGCTGGGGTCATGCCAGACCTCTGAAGCTGTGCAGGGCAGGGTCTGGTTAGTACTGTGATGGGAGACCTGTGGGATCACTGGGGCGGCTGTAAAGTGCCAAACTGTCATTGTTTCCTTTTGCACTTTACCCACAATAGAATGAGTCTGGTGTGTGTGTGTGTGAATGGATGGTGGTGGTGGGAGGGGCCGATGGCACAAACTGGTTGCCTCAGTGTGCCCCAGGGCACACTGAGGCAACAGTCGCAGTTTATAACCACTGTGTTTGGAGTGAATGAATAGTGACATGTGAAGAGTCTCTGAGTGTTCTGAAAAGAGCTGAATAAAACCAATGCATTATTATTATTATTACTATTTTTTTGTTCCTTTCATGAAAAGCTCTTCATCTCATTACATTGTTCACCCAAAGATAACAGTTACACAGAGCAGACAAGAAGACAACATTTCTTTTATTCTTCTGCTGCTTTTCAACATCAGACAAACATGTGATGATCAACCAAGATTATTCCCCCGGTACAATTTTCACCAAATAAAAACATGAAGTGCATTAAACAGCGATAGAAGGTTGATCAGATGGTTAGGCCTTTTCCGAGGTCAGAGGAGGCAGAGCGGCCTTCAGTCAGACCATGCAGCTGCACAAAAGTCACAGAAGAATAATTACTGCTGTGATCCCATGTCAGAGGATCATACTCCGAGGTTCACCCTTTAGGCGCCAGGGTCTTTGAAGATGCTTTGCAAAAGGGAACTCCCGGGAAGCTGCATTAGTTTATAGACGAACCCCAAAAACAATACATGTCAGTAAGTAGTAGTAAAATGTATTTATATATCGCATTTTTACAGACCAAGGTCACCCAGAGCCCTTTACTATGTTCAGAGTTCAGATATTGATCATTCTCTCCACACGGTGATGACGAAGCGAGACACCGAACACACTGGACCATCACAGCCTCTGACCAAACACCCTCCATTCACCCATTCATTACATTCAGACCTATTTGCATGTTTTTAGCAGTAGGAGAAACCGGAGCACCTGGAGGAAACCTACGCAGACTTGGGGAAAACATGCTAACTCCACTCAGAAAGGCCCTGTTCTGACGAGGATTCAAACCCAGGACCTTCTTGCACTAGCTTTACACAACAGCTACCGCTCTCACTGATCACAATGCGCCGTGGCTGGTGTATATTATGAACGCAAAATGCTTTTCTCACTTCTACCTCTACGTCGAAAAGTGTTTTCTTTGGAAGAATGGCTTGGACCATGTTTTCTGGACCATGTTTTCTGGCCCATAGAAAAGCACCATATCTGAACACAAAGCTGTTTACATTTGCGCCACAAACTGTGCAGTAACTTCATTTCAATTTTTTTCCAAACCCATTTCAGTCATTAACCCTCACATAATAAGCCAAGGCTGTTTACTTGCACCTTTTCACCTGCTGACGGAAAATTCATTACCCAAAACACTTTCCTCTCTCCCAAGGTCCCTGTGCTTACTGTATTAATTAAAAGCCATTCACGGCGCACCTTTTCTCTTTGTACTCTTTTCATAACATTTTCCCTTTTTTTTATTTCCTCTTCAAAGCGCCACAAAAGCTGCGCTCCAACCCTGCCTTTTTCTCGGCTTCTCTTTGTGATTGCGCGTGGCTTCCGTGGCGGAGAAGGTCAACAGATGATAAAGTCTTCTAAAAACACTACAGTGGGCTCACATATCCTTCCCCATATCGTTTAAAGTGGACTTCAAATTAGAGCGCGCAGCCAAAATGTCACGTTGCGGTCCTTCTATGCGCAGGTTTATGGCTCACTACTTCAAAAGGGCATCCGCTGACCTTATTCTTGACGCGGAAGAAGGCGCAAAAAAAAAAAAAAGAAAGGCGTAGGTTGGCTTAGGTCTGGCCTGTTTTTGCGAGGGGAGGATAAAGGGCCACAGTGACGGCTGCTGCTAATGTCAACGGATTTGTATTAAAAGCATCGAGTGTCTCCGTAAAAGGAAGCTAAGACAGATGTACACGTTTTACATTCGCTACTTGCACAGATCCCACAATGCATTGGGCTGAGGAGGGGGGGTCGTTCTCCTAGATTATGGACAAGACAGAAAAAACTGGCAGTGGGAGCTGTTATGTATGTACTGTATGTATGTATCTAAAAAGCCGCAGTCCTGCATCCAGTGGCCTCAGTCCTTGTTCTACAGCCTCAGTCCTGGATCTACAGCCTGAGTCCTGGATCTACAGCCTGAGTCCTGGCTCTACAGCCTGAGTCCTGGATCTACAGTCTCAGTCCTGGATCTACAGCCTGAGTCCTGGATCTACAGCCTGAGTCCTGGATCCACAGCCTCAGTCCTGGATCTACAGCCTCAGTCGTGGATCTACAGCCTGAGTCCTGGATCTACAGCCTGAGTCCTGGATCTACAGCCTGAGTCCTGGATCTACAGCCTCAGTCCTGGATCTACAGCCTGAGTCCTGGATCTACAGCCTCAGTCCTGGATCTACAGCCCGTCCATCCGTGGGAGGCCTCTCTGTGGCCTTCCCTCAGGTTTCTCACTTTTTTCCCTCTGGGTTTCTAGATTTAGTGACTGTAGTGATGGTCCAGGACACACAACCTCCAATGACATGTATGGACTTAATCAACCTTTATGGACCAATGGCTGTTTTTTATTCATCTTTTCATTTCTAGTGTTTGAACTGTTTGATATTCACTGATCTGTGTTGGTGAATTCAACGGTTTTGTAACGTCCTTTGAGTTGATGTTGGTGATTTAGGATTATATAAAAATAACTGCAATTGAATATGAGACGATAGATAGTTTATTGATCCCGTTGGAGAAATTCAGATGTCTAGTAGCAGCAGAAACACATCCATTCAAACAAACAAAACTAAAAATAGATCATTCTAAAAATAGCAAACAACAGTATTAAAATGCAACAGCACTTCAGGTCACAGACGCAGAGGTGGAGCAGCCGCTTGGTTCGGACCATTTTCTCTGCTCTGGTCCAAAGTAAAATGCTGGTTATGAAGTATGTGAGATCTAAGGGTCTATGATGTCAAAGCTTGGAAGATCCCACAAGATGGTGGCTGCCCTCTTCGTTGTGGTCCTGGAAACAGAATTATCCAGTTTATTCCTTTAAAAAAATCTTCCTCATCCAAAACATGACTCACAATGTTTCTGTTTTTTTACATGGGGCAGTAAGCATTCATGAATAGATGCGCCGGAAGCTAACATCGGACTTTCCATCCGTTGTGCCACAGTCACACGTTCACTTATCCTCAATATTGAAGATTTTATTTGCCACTTGCCGTAAAAGCATATTGGAAAAAAATGCATGACTACTCCAGTGTGCACCAGACAGAGTAGAAAGTACAGTACACACCAGAGCGTCTGCCACGGCCTCATTTTTCTGCGTTAGACATTCTCTAGTTGGCAAAGTTGTGTTTGGCGCCTGCTCTTACGCACCTGTCACAGAGTCAGATGTGCAAAGTTTCCCACATGTTAAATTTAACCGTGCAGGTGAAATTAGGTTTGGCCCTCCACAAAAGGACGACATCCCTATGGGGCCCCTCGAAGAAAATAATTGCCCACCCCAGCTTTAGATCATGGAATCCTCAAGCCATCGTATTTGTAAGACAATTCAAAGTGTTTCACAAGAGATCAGAAAGTTTCAAAACACAACAAAACAACACTTAAATTCAATAAATTAAATACGTATTAAAACATAACAAGTATCGTGCTTCAGACTGTAATAAAATAGTAGTTTAAATAGAGACAGATATTCCATGTTGGACTATTTTCAACCAGTCCCTGCGCTCCTTCTTGGTTCCGTTTTTCTAAAAAATGCGAAAGATCCTGAAGTCATGTAAATAATTGCCAGTGTCATTTCTACACCTTGAGCCAACAGTTCCAATCCCAACCTGCATATGGTCGAATATTTTGGGTGTTTATCGGCTAAATTGCCCATATCTGTGCTTTTCAGCAGATTCAGAGACAATGCTGTGTAATCAGTGGGAGGTTACACTTGGGGCCGGCTGCAGTAAGAAAGACGGAGGGAAGCGTCTGGGGAGTGGGATGTCTTTTCACCAATAACAAATATGTGCAAATGCTTATGGCGGCCACATCTGCGTTGGATTCACATATTTCGCACCACAAGTTTTGTCATTAGAGCCGCATGCCTCCTGTGGGTTGCGTGCTACACCTTCGGCGGCTGGTGCTAATTGAAAAAGGCCTGAGATTGTAGCTAACCTGACTTAGACCTTTCTGCGACAGAGTGGGACTTCACACATGCGGCTCTACTACGGTATATGTCCAGTACTTTTGAAATCTCAGAAGTCATTTCAAACAATGTTATCAAACGCCAACGGACAACAACATCACAGATCATCCGATACATTTTAGCTCAATCTGTCCAGTGCTTTGTGCAATCCTGCAAGAGGCAGTTCAGAGGCCAGAACTACCCCTGGCCCAGAAGCTATGTCCAAGGCAAACAAAAGTCAAGGGAGCACCCGGAGGGAACCTGCACAGACACGGGGAGAACATGCAAACTCCACACAGAAAGGGCCCATCTAGAGGGGAAACAAAGCCCAGGACATCGCAGTCTTGCTCTGAAACACAAGTAAGTATTATTTATATAGCGCATTTTACAGACCAAGGTTACCAAAAGTGCTTTACAATGTTCAGAGTCAGAAATTGTTCCAATCATTCCACACATGGTGATAACGGAAGCGAGTCCAGAACACACCGGACCTTCAGCTCCAACACCATCCATTCACTGAGGCTGTAGTCTTACATTCATACCTATTGTGTATGTTTTTAGTGGTAGGGGAAACCGGAGCACCCGGAGGAAACCTACGCAGACAAGGGGAGAACATGCAAACTCCTCTCAGAAAGACCATGGTCTGACAGGGATTCGAAACCCTGGACCTTTTTGCTGGGAAGCGAGAGTGCTATCCACTCAGCCACCGTGCCGAGTGGATAGCCAAGTGCTGAGGGGTTGATACTTTTATGGACCAGCCTGGATCAGCTCTATATGTTTCTTCAGAAAAATCCGAAAACTGCCATTTCTGTGTCAATATCCACATCACACTTTAGTTTCAGTTTCCTTTTCCCGCACCATATTACCACTCCTTACTCCATAAACACATTTCCTGTCGACGTTCGCATACAAATTGACCTGCAACACCCAGAAGCCTGCGTTCCGTTCCCCCAGCTCTTCCACCCACGCCTTCTCGCACATTTATACCTCTGACTTCTGAAAACCCGTTTATTTACACTTGCGTTTAAGACAAAAGCAGTCGTCCTATTCAAAAACCGCTGTTTGATATTCCTCCAATTATTGTGCTAGGCGCGGGGGCAGCCTCTATACAAGTCTTTAAGCTCCCAGCTCTGGCGTTTTGTTCCTCTCCTCACCTCAGCCCTGTAATTTGTCTTCTTTTTGTTCTCATATGCTGATGGGTGGAAAATATATATAAAAAAGTAAAACAAGAAAAAAACACTATAAGCCACGATTCTATGCCCAGGGGAGGCGCGCTAACAAGAATACGCGCGCTTTTCCACCTGACTTGACAGTTTCGGCGGATCAAACGTCTCATCACGGAATGCAGCGTGTAGAATAACAGAAAGTGCTTACCCATAATCCACCAGGGCAGGTGTAGGGAGACCGGCAAACGGACGGCCAGATTCAAGCTAATCCCAAATGCCGCAGCTGCCAATTGGCAAAAATTACATTAAAGCAGATTCCCGGTTTAATTGAGAATTGAATCAAACTTATTGTTCATGAAATTACTACTTTATTATGTATTTATTGTATCCATTCTGATACTATAGCGTTTATACTTAACCTTTGATGTACACTGTGTAGTTTTTACCCCCTACTAGCTTTGAGATCATATATTTTAATCTACGATACTACGGTAGCTTCGCAGAACAATATGTGGTCTTTGGCAGTGGTCCACCTCTCTCGGTCAAACTCCTTTTTGTCCCTTATCAACCACTGTACTCAAATTCTAAGACTTTGGCAACAATTCATAAACATGGTGGAGGTAAATATTCTTAAAAAGGTCACATTGGTTTTATCATTTGGAGCAACTGTAAAAATTACACAGAGCACCTTTAAGGAACCCACACCATGAGATTCATCAGGAAGTCTTACATCAGAAAATAACAAAGATTTCACTTTTATTCCTGAACAGAGACTGGTATCATTGTCAATATGAACAATAGCACAAACAACTGTACTTTAACACCAGAGAACCTTCATGCCGCCCACAGTGGATTTAGAGTCTAATAAAGTTTAATTGAATTTACTTGATTTGCAACACACAGGACAGTAAGAGCAAAGAAAACATAGTGGATATCAATTTATCTTTTTATTGTTTAAATTATATACATATGTCAGGATAAGTGAAGTAGATAAAGTGACATTCAGTGGAAATTCTGGAATTGCGGTATTTCTCATTCCACATGATTTTAATATTTACAGATGAAGGACATGGACAGGATCATCAGTTCTCATTTTACAGTCTGACAGCAGCCGGATGGAAATATTTCCGGAACCTCTCTATCACACAGCGAGGGTGGATAAATCTGTTACTGAAGCTACTCTCCAGAGCGTCCTGCAGCGGGCGACATTCACGGTCAATATTATTATTAGACATGGTTTTAATCTCACTCTTTGCTGGTGGTGGTGCACAGGAAACAGAATTATCCAATGAATTCTTACGCCGTCTTCTGTCCTCTCAAAAACCCCCTCACAGCTTGGTCCAAAAGTCGCTCTTGGCCCAACGCTTCATTTCAGATGCTATCAATGCTAAGAGGAGTATATTTTTTTTTGGACCAGACTAGTTTAGCTGCTGTGGACTTTTGAAATCACTCGTTAAATGAATGGACCTCTTTCCGGTCAGCAAATGTGCAGTTGTGTTTTTTCACATTTTTCAGTGGGAAATGTTGAATCTGCCCATGTCTGTGGCACATACATTTCAACAGAGGAGATCGGCGTCTCTACGTTATTAATATTACAGTTTATTATATGACTTGGACCGTACGCGCGCTCTGATTGGTTGATTTGCGGTCTGATATTTTCCCATCTCGGACCGTTACCATGACAATTGGTCCGCAGCGCATATCACATTTTATATCTTTCCTCAGTAAAAAAAAAGAATGAGGAATGACTTCCAGAGCCAGAGAAAGTAATAACAGCAAATAACGACGAAAACACAACTTCTAACAGTCAAGAAGAGATTGACAACTTTGTTACAGACCAGAAAGGTAAAAATACGATTAGGAAAACCAAGTCGGAGATCGATATTTGCAAAAATTAAAAATAGTCATATAATAAAACATGTATTAACCTCGCTTGCTCGGTCTGTACCTTGGTCGTTTTTCACAGATCTCGCCACGGCTCGGTCTGTACAAAAAGATGCAAAAAGATATTTCTCTGTACAGACCTCACGCTCGTTAGTATGATGCTAGCCACAAAACGGTATGATTGGTGCCGAGCATTTGTTCTGTTTTTACTAGTACTGGTTTCTTTGTTTGTTCGTGTTTGTGCAGAACTTTAGTGCCTTCACTCAGCCTTGTTTGAATGAAAAACAAACAAAACCCAACACTACCAAACTGGCTCCAACTCTGCCCTATATCCCTTTAAATTAGCCACCTCTTGTCCGCTCTGTCGCTAACCCAATCCAGTCCAATTCCCACTCAGGTTCCTGATAAGCGTGGCCCGCGACATGCTACTCGCCGCTTCGCACATCCCCCAATTTACTGTCATTATTTTTTTTATTTCTTTGGCAGCTCTCATCTCCTCCATGTTGGAAAGGCTGCGGCATCACTTGGCACCTTATTTATTTTAATTATTTTCATTCGTACCGCGCCTGGCTCGGGGACTCGCTGATGGCTGCGACGCATTTGTCAATCTTCCTGCCAATTATAAAAATGAAAAGTTTTGACTGTGTTTCTATCCTGCCACTTCCTCTTAGCCCAGAACACAATGCTTAGCCGAGGTTAGCGCCGACGTACTGTATCTGAAGGACCCCTCTTCTTCACTCCCGGGCGGAGAATTCTTATCTGAAGAAGCAGGTTTCTTTAAAAAGGCACTCCTGTCACATTGTCCGCGATATTTCTCCGCATCAGCAGCAAATAGTGTCATCTCCGGGAAGCAGGGCGCTAAAGGATCCGCTTCAAATGAATGCGACCAAAGCCAAAAGATATACTTAATTTCCAGATCTGAAATATTTTTGATGATACCACAAAGTTGGAACGAAACTCTGCTTCATGGACGAAATTGCCGTGTCATGTTTTCAGTTGCTGTATGAGCACTGTAGAAACTGAGGACTTAAAACTGTGGGTTTGAAAGGAAATCTGAGCTCGAGAGGCACTCGGGCTGTACCTAAAGCTGTCTCCGAACTAACCTGGTCGTATCACACCATAGTACAAATTACATTTCGTACTAAGGTCTGGATTTGCTCCATTCAGCTCTGTTAACAGGTGGGAGGGGTTAACTCATTTTGCAGATTGAAACGATTGGATCTGAGTTCCCGTCACGTATGTAATGCACCCGAGTGATTGTTAGCATTTACCATTTAGCCTAGCTTTAGCCATTTCCTTTGCCAGCAATTACATTTGCTAAATATTCCTCTTGCTCCGGCTTCAATTTCTTGATAGAACCAGACCGGATTACTTTACAATCGCATTTTTCGCCAAACTACGACCTTCCCGTTTGACGCAAACTCTTGACGTCACCCACATCTAACTACAACACCCGCCTCCCGCGCTCTCTGATTGGTCGGATGGAATTCTACCGATCGCAAACACAGGGACGAGACCCAGACTTTACATGCAGTGGAATGATGATAAGGCCAGGCTAGGTCCGCACCTGTGTTTCATAAACTTTATATTTTGTCCCGACAGAAAGAAGCTTGTAAATGTTGTGAACAAGACCACATCATGTTTCAGATTTATGCAGCTAAAATTTGGAACAATCTTCCCGAAAATGTGAGGCTAGCATCTACTCTGGCAGTTTTCAAATCCAGGTTAAAAACAGTTCGGTGTAGCTGTGCATACAACTGAAGGATTTTATATGTACTCTTCTTAATGCATTGTGGCTATTTATTATTTTAATCCCGTGTTTGATTTTAATGTTTTAATGTTTTTAATTACTTGTGATTTTATTCTGTTTTCAATATTTCTTGTGTTTTTTATGTATATGTAGATTTTAATGTTTATGATTTGCTTGATGTGATGTGGGTTGTGAGGCACTTTGTTGCCTTGTGTAAGAAAGGCGCTATACAAATAAAAGATTGATTGATTAAGAGGAAGTGACACGATCAAAAACCATGTCAAAAAAGCGACAAACGTCCTGGGCTTTATAACAGGTCTATATTGGCTGAGCTGAAGTTGGATGGATGACACAGTCAGCTTGTGTTTATGATCTCAAAGACTATTTTGGGTTAGCAAGTCAGAGGGCCACATAAAATGACACTGAGGGCCACTTTTAGCCCCCGGGCCTGAGTTTGGTCATGCCTGCTCTTTACTAAAATAAAATTTAAAAAACTCTATCTGTAGTATAATAAAGAAACAAGTATAAAACCTTTAACTTTAGCATAATAAGGAAGACAATCTAAAATCTCCATCTTCCAGTATGTCCAGAATCACTAAGTATTGATTACTTTTAGGAAACGTCAGCGCCCCCTACCTTTCCTCCATGCATTACACCGGGGGTCTCCAACCTGTAGCTCTCCTGCCCCTGTCAGGTAGCTCCCCAAAGGATTTATAATTATCACATGATCTTGAATGATTGACTTTAATACATTACACATCTATTATGGGTATAAATATAGAGTTATACAGTATTATGGTATTTTTTACATCTGTTTTCTATGTTTTGTCATAATTATTACAATTTTTTTTATTATGACCGCAAAAAGGAGTAGCTCACTTCCTCCTCTGTTGTATAAAAGTAGCTCTGCGATTGAAAAAGGTTTGAGACGCCTGCGTTACACCCTTTCTCCCAAACCCCTGTGTGTGTGTGTTGCGTCAGACCGTGGCAGTATTTGGGCCGACACGGGACACGAGCGTCTAACTGGCGCCGACTCAGCTCGTTCTGCTCACTCTGCAATGTCTGCAAAGTGACAAGAGCCGGGAGAGAAAAAAGTTAAAAATAAAATAAAACCTACAAATCCTCCTGCCATTTAAATGACTCTCACCGTGATTTGTGACCCGTTTTTTTTTTGGGGGGGATCGCATGTGGTTTGCATCCGTTCTGTCCAGGGCCCTGAGGCTACAGTGGGAGAGCCTATTAGCAGGTTTTAGTAAAAGCCGGGAAAGTTCCAGTCGCAGAAATACAGCTGCAAAAGTCTGCGGCGAGTGCTCTACGGCGGCTGCGCTGTCCGTGCCAATTATACCCAATGTGCCAGAGACATTTTTGCATGTGCTAATGCGGAAACTACCCACTGAGAGCTGGATGGGACACGG
Organism: Knipowitschia caucasica; assembly: GCA_964034765.1. NCBI lineage: Eukaryota > Metazoa > Chordata > Actinopteri > Gobiiformes > Gobiidae > Knipowitschia > Knipowitschia caucasica. Next base: position 34,862,689 of record OZ035839.1, read on the forward strand.
ACATGTGCTGTTGTCAGTGTTGTGCGTAACATATCATTCAAATCATACATTTATACCGAATAAGTGAACAGTTCTGTAACTTTGAAGGTATGTCTGTAGAGGGATTGTGGAGAGTGACTAAGGAAGGTAAAAACTGTAGGGTGGTGTAGGAGGTTAATGGTAATGAGAATAGGGTCTGAGCGATGTGTCCACGTGGTTTCTTTGTCCGGGGCAGGCTGGGAAATATGAATCCAGCGACGGCAGTCCAACTTTGGATCCAGGCGTGCCACACTCAGTCCGGAAAGAGTCGTGCGCAGAGGTCAGAGCCAGGGCCGGCTGGTGGATGAGAAGTTCATAAATCCCAACCATAGGAGAGTCTGCTTTGGTGTGTGTGGGGTTTCAACCCACGACACAACACACACTTTGGGTGGGGAGTAGAAGGCCCGATGCGTGTGGACTGCGACGTAGTAGGGACACTGTGCCCGCGGGACCGCCGATAGCAGGGAGAGTTGCGTAGTGATTTCAGAGAAGGCAAGAGGAAGTCCGTTCTTTGCTTTGCGGGTGCTTATATTGACGTTCTGAAGGGGGCGTGTCCATGTCTTCCCTCTCTGTGGACAAACTCCTTACACAGGACAGTTTTGTAAAGGAAACACACAGGATTGATGCAAATGATCATAAGACATGTACAAACACACAGTGTATTTACATCACAGACATTAAACACACGAGTAAGGTCCGTAACGTTAATATCATTGAGTAATGTCCCCTTTGAATGTTCGTCTTGGGTGCGGTAGCGTCCAGTGTCCGCTAGGGAGCGTCAGAGGGCCGCGGGTGGACCCCTTGGTCCGTGGAATGCATTGTGACAATGCTGATTTGTATCAGCTCCTCTGTTAACATGAAAAAGGCACCAGATGGGTATCCTGCTGTTTTATGGGTCCGTCTGGAGTCCGTAATCCTCATGCTCCTGTGGCTGAACCCCATGGTTCCTTTGAAGTTGCGGTGAAGTATTATCTCCATTTGGTCACTGGTTCACAGAGAAAACCAAAGTTTCCAAGCCGAGTAGTAGCCTCCGTTTAACCTACTTTACCCCCCCCACGGCTAGAGATACAAAAAATAGGACAAGGTGCATGTCCAAATTATGCCAAAAAAAAGGTTGTCCTCAGTCGGTGTCTCGCCTGTTCGGGTGTTAGGTACAATTTGTGGTGACAGCTCAATGTGACTCAGTAGCCCTTAATCCTAAACCGGGGACTCGTGAACTCTTTGGTTTGGGCCGGTTGGACTCGTGGGTTCATCTTGGTCTGGGATAGACTCAAAGTTCCAAGCCAAGAGAGTAGCAGGAGTTTCTAATTTAGGGGACTAGGATACAAAAATTTAGGAAACTTCAAAAATCAAAAAGGGTGGCTTGTCTGGCAGCGGGTAGGAGGCGTCATTTAAGGCACTCGATGGCGAGGGGTTCCCATCTTGCTCGTTCATAAAAGGGGAGTGTAAGGGTTACACGAATATTTGACGTTCAGCAAGTGGGGAAAAATTTTAATTACAAGGGAACATTTCCTGTATATAACGAGAATAGAATGACCAAGGTCATAGTATTATAGTTGAACATCTCAATTCCTAGGAGTCTGGTTAGAAGCATCGAATGTTAGATTGGTTGGGTCTGAGCTGGTGACCTCTATAATAAGTAGAGGTGTTTAGGCCCTATGGTTACCTTTCTTGCAGACCCCCACACTCCGTGATATCGGAAGGGTATAGATGACGCTCGCGAATTGGCGCGCGACGACATTGGAGGTCCATCGAATCTCTGACTCATTGACCTGGCGGCACGCACGACTCAAAATTGCATGGCTCCGCAGATCGCTGTCGCCCCGGTCGCGAGTGCGTCTTACGGATTCTGTTCGGTCAATGCCTCTGACCGAGTGCACTCATGTGTAAAGTCTGATCGTCGGGGAGTCGTCGATAAGCCGGATCTATTTTTAGAGCGAAGACCATGGCTACCAACGTACGCGCACGTTACCCCGAGCGCCGTACCCCCACGATGGCCACCTACCTGTACTTGCCTCCATCGGGGCATGGGCGGCCCAGGGACGTAGGCCTACACTGGTGGTGGTGGGAATGCGTTCCAGGTCGATCATCTTGGCAATCTTGTCTTGGAAGTGAGAGATCGTCTTACCGTCTCCGTAACGTCAACGGGTTTGCTGCCCCCTCGTGAGGTGCTGCGTTGGTACTGAGGGAGTAGAGGGTGGAAGTTCCATAGGCTCCTTTCCTCCAAAGAACTCTAGGATTTTTGTCTCGACCTCTGCACGTATATACAGGTTCGGATCAGGTTGGTATAATTGCTCAGAGTCGCACCTCTACGTGATGCAGTCCGATGATAGCGTCGGAGAGCTGGGACGTCTGACTGCCAAAAGGTTTCGTCCGGGCGTTTGAAAGTCTATCTAATTCGGGGTGACGAGCGTGCTACCGTGTTATTGTCATAGCGTCAGGGTCGCGTTCTAAGGGGGAGTGTTCACTCAGCCAGCGTGCCTCCTCATTTCTGCTCTAGGTTTCGGTTATTTGTTTCCGAGCGGTGACCGATCAGCGGGGCAATCGACTCCCTGGAGTCATGGGCCCTCAGTGTTACCGCAGATGCCATCGGTGGCTGTTCCCTGTCGAAAAGGATTTGCTGAGGAGCTAGAAGGCGCATGGTATAATGTCCTGTAGGTGAGTAGGTGCACATCCTTAGGTTTGGCGTTGAGTAAACCGCCATTTATACATGTCGTTGGTAGGCACTATGTCTAGTGGGTCTGGGACTCTGACTGATGGGTCATTGTCCGGAAGTCCCAGAGGTTAGTGATCCCTTTAGTCGGTAGATTTTATCGATACGAGGTACATCTATCGGTAGGTGTTTTCTAATGACTAGAAAGGCTATCCTTCTGCGTCGTCACGTGGGATTAACATAGAGGGGTGACTATGCAGCGCCCAGAGTGTACGCTTAAGTGGGCTCGCGCAAGGGGGTATTGACTTGGCTGTCTGTGTTTAGGTTCTACGGCTAGAAATGATTCTCAACTAACATGAGATAGCGGCACGAGGTAAAAACACATCATGAAAGCAGGAGATACGGGCCATGTGGAGCTAGAGTATTTATCAGAATCGAGGAACTGAAGGAGAAGAGGTAAGCATAGTTACATCCATGCAGGTTAGGGTGTTCATCTGAGTAAAAAAAAAAAAAAAAAATAAATAAGAAATACATAAAAAATAAAAAAAAAAAAAAAAACCAAAAAGGGAGGTAGCATCACTTCACTCCTCGTTGTGTTTATATATAATATAATGATTGCGATTGAGATTAGTCTAGTTGAGGCACGGTCTGAACTCGAGTGTGGTTGACGCAGCCGGACGGTGCGTTAATCGCATACCCTCGTGTGTGCTTAAGATACTGCATGGTTCATTTAGGGAGTTTTCGTGATTACCAGTCGTAACATGATTGTTGGTCAAGTTGTTTTGACAGTCCTCGAGCTCAGCAGGCATTTCTGTTGGTGACGTCTGAGGGAGGATTGCTGATGGCGCATTACCGTGGATCAATCCTAAGCTAAAGAGGGTTGACCCCAGCGCCTGCGGTGTGCCGCGCCGAGGAGTAGCTCGCCCACAATCTAATCGTTTACGGCGATCTGGGGCGAGGGTCACTGAGCTCTGTGTAGTGAGTCGTGAAGACTCCTTAGTGCTGTCGCATAGTTGCGATGTTAGTGTCTGCCTTCAGCATTGACTCCGAACGACCGTCTGGGTCCAGCGTGCACCTTGCCACGGATACTTTGAGCTCGTGACCTTCACGGGCAGGTTCTTGCGGCAGACTGGTCACTAGGATTGAGTTCTACAAAGATTCGCTTGTAGTTGTGGAGTCGGACATCCGTGATGAGGAAGCCCGGGATGTTCCTTTAAATCGATCCCGGAGGCTGGGGAGCTGTCTCAATAATTTTTGGGATGCGAGACCGCAGTTATGAGGGTCAGCCACGAGAAGGAAAGTGGGCCACATGTTCGGCAAGCCGTGAAAACAGAATGTTAGGGTTAGACAAAGACAGAGAAAGAGAAAGTCGATTAGTGCAGGCCGAGAAGAGTGTTGGTAGAGTTGCTGGGCCTAGTATATTGTGTTGGAGGTCACGTGGTGTGTTCCTAATCTGGGTTTTGAAGGTGCCCTGTTTTCCCATGGGGGCTTTGCTCGCATGTGTGGTTTGGTTTGGCTGTAACGGGCCCATCTGAGGGTGCGGCTCTTACCTTTAGTAGCTCACTCGATGTTTGCGTGCACTGACGGGTGTTTGAGAGTTTGTTTTTTCCCACCCCTGTATGGTTCTTGACCAGCGGGTAGCGATTTCCGGCGTAGTCTGGTGGGGTGCGGTCACGGAGCGTTCCGCCAACCGGCGTGTCGGCTGGGGAAGTGTGCCAATATGGTTTAACTACCATACCTGGGTTTTTGGGACCTGGGGGTGGTCCTGCGGGTCGGTCCTGTACGGTTATGTCTCAGGGCCGGGGGAGTTTCACGTTCTCGCTCAGACTCCGGCTTGTTGTGTGGGATAGTCGTCGCTTAGTAATTCTGCTCCACTTGCTGTCACTGCTGCAATCGTTTGATCTTTTGGTCCGTTGATTCATTACCCCTGTTGTAGTAGTCCTGAGTGTGATGTTTTACCTGGTTTGTTTCGCGGTAGGTGAGTCTGGAGCGTGAGTCAGACATTACCCCCCATGCTAGTCGAGGCACCGTTACGAGTACTCGACGGAAGTGAGTGTTCGGAAGCAGAAATATCTAAACGCCCTAATGTGGTTCGTATCGGCATTATTTCTTCAATGCTACGACCCGGGGCAGATGTGGAGCCTTGCCCGACGGCTAGATCGCAGGACGTGAAAATTACGATCGTGACGAACGAGGGTAAAGATTCGTATACATAGTGGGGGGTTGTCCCCTGTCGGAGAGCGAGAAATCGCCTGACGTCCCGATGCCCATCTCTGATCGAGTGGTGGTTCAGGGTGTAGAGCCAACGGTAACCCCATCCAGTTTTGCTCACGGACGAATGCCTAGATTGGTCCTTTAGGGGTTAGCTCCTGGCGTTGCGTCAGTGGGTGGGGTTTTGTTGCCGTGGGGTTGTCGCGTCCATGTTTTGGGGAGGGGTTTTCCGCCCCGGTGCCCGTGCGTCTCCCAGTCGAGGTTATTCGGTGCGATCGCCCGCATGAGTGGTTTCATGTTCTGTCCAAGGGCCCTGAGGGGCTTGCTACGTGGGGAGAGCCTTAAGATGATGAGAGCAAGGATATTAGCAGGTTTTTAGTAAAAGCCGGGGATGACGGGAAAGTTCCCTGTGCGTGAGTCGCCCCAGAACAGAAATACAGCTGCAAAAGTCGTTGCGGCGGGAGTGGGCGGTCCGGCGGAATGCAGGATAGTGCTCTTACGGCGGGCCTGCGTCTTTGTAGTGCCAATTAATATTATACCCAATGTGGCCAGAGAACATTTTTGCATGTGTCAGGATGCGGTAAGAGGAAACTACCCAGCCTTGAGGGTAGTCTGGGGGGGAGATGGGACACGAGACATGTGCTGGGTCTACCTGGTCCATATGGTTAGGTTGCTGTGAATTGTTAGTGTTACGCAAGCATATGCGCACGTGGCCCAGTTCTATGGGGTCGCAACCTGAAAACGTGTGTTGGTGCCATTAGTAGCTATGTTCTAGATGTGGGCCAAGGCGCGGAGTCAGTATGTAGTGTATTGTCCGCTGTTGTTGTCGGGCGTGGCCCCACAATTCGTCCAACTTGGCATGCAGTGGCGATACATGTTCGTATGGACGTCAGTGCTGGCACCCGGGTCACTGTTGTGGTTTATGGACTCCAGAGATCGGATAGTCATATGTTAGTCTACGCAGCTGCTTCTCGCATGATGATCCAGTGATTGTTCCCCGGAGGGTGCGTCAGTGAGGGGGTCGCGAGTAGAGTCGACGTCTTGTCCATCTCTGGATAGGGTTGTGTATTTTTTGCCCTCATGACCATCGATAGTTTGTGTCACTGTTCGCTGTCATATTGCCAGTTCAGGACCACGCTCCTGCGTTCACAGATTGGGCCACGCTGGTTCGCCATAAGACTTGAGTCGCGAGCGCCGGGCAGACGCTGTGGCCGGAGGGGTAATTCACGCTGGTTCCGTCTCGAAATAGTCGGTTCCTTGATTTCGCTGCGCGATCTGAAGATCCACTGGGGGTGGGGGGGCGGGGTTGTCGCAATCCGCTCTGGAGTCATGCTCAGATTGTAACGCCTGTTGGCGGACCCTACTTACCATGTGGATTTTTGTGAAGCGGGATGCAGCGTGGGCGATTTCCTAGTTTCGCCACGTCTAGCTGTTCGAAGGTCACAGTCGCTCTGTTGTTGATTTTGGAGCCTTGCTTTCCTGGGCCGCTATTCGTGAGGTCGCGCAAAGGTTGATCCTGGAGATTATGGCCAGTTTCGTCTAGCCACTGGGTTGGGTCTTACCTTGGGTTTTACGTCGTAGTCAGCTGTCTATCGGTCATGGCCTTAATGTAGGACAGGTAGACATCTTGAAGTCAGAACGTAGTGAGCTGTGCAGTACATAGCGTGTGTAGCCCCCGGGGATAAGACTCCCCCCTACTCTAGTGAGGAGTCTACGCCGCAGTAAACGTTATATCCTTCACTAGATGCCGTCGTCCTACGTTCGACAGGAACACCGTCGTGCTCGCTCGCGGTCGTGGAGTTTCCGCCATCGATTTCCATATTTGTGTGGCTTGAGGGCGCGTGAGTGTTGTGCGAGTATGACTTGGAACGTGTGTGTTAGACACGGGTGGGAGGAGGGATAGGAGGAAAGCAGTGCTATA
>OZ035839.1:34869501-34893363 GCA_964034765.1 Knipowitschia caucasica
TAATGTCTTCTTTAGTACAAAGACAAGAAGGAGGCAACAAAGTGAGTTTTTCAAAGGTAACAGAATTATTTTTATTTTTTTATCTAACCAGGAAAGAAACTTTTTCAAGGGAGTCCCAGAAAAAAGTTACAAACAGTTACATAAAATTACAGAAGATAAAAACAGTTACATTTATCATTATCATCTATTACTTTTATCCTTTTGTTTTTAATTGTTTGGTTTTTTTTGCTTGTATTTTGTGTTAAATGTCATATGCTATCTCTGCTCTTGTGGGAGGGACAGGGGGTAACATGTATTCTTAAAATGCAATAAAAATATAATAATAATTTTAAAAAGTTACATTTGAAGGAGGTCTCAATCTGGATCTAAAAGCAAACCAGATCCACCTGAAGCTTTCTCTGGGCTGCGAGTGGTCTCTCTCTGGGCTGCGAGGGGGAGGGTCTACCTGGACTCGGAGGGGGGGGGATCGCAGTTTTGCAAACAAAACTGCGATCTCTTCAGACGGCCTGAATATTCCGGCGCGTACATCTGATACTCGTTTGCATGAAGTCAGTCAGATATTTTGCGGCGCTAATATTCTTGGACTAGCATTATGCACGGAATAAACAGTGTGTGTGTGATGCCTGAAAGGGACACAGGCACCGAGGAGGGCGACGAAGAGACACAGTGCCCCCTATTGGCCGCTACAGGAATGAGGGAATATAAAAGAGGCAGAAGAGAAAGCAGAAAGATCACATCTGATTTTAATCCACAATAAATACTTTTTAAAGATCGGGCACATTTCTGTCACATCAACATGAGTGAAGATACAAGCCTTCAGTTGTAAATATCGGGGTTATAATAATTTCAAGAGCAGAGGTCAGTCCCTGTGCTCCTCAAAGGCAGGATACACTACATAAAGACACATGCAGAGCTGCTATTAAGATATGTTTTTAGAGAATAACTTATTATCCTCTAAATTGCCCTTTTGTAATCGTAATGCAGCTTCTCTCCTGGACACAAATGTAATGTTGTGGAATTTCCGGACAAAATGAGAGACACAATAATGAAACATAAAACAAACAACCAAGAGCTGTAATACAATCAAAGTGTTGAGTTTTTCATTAGTAAATGTGCACATAAACAATGAATAACAGAACCCAATACCACCGGGCAGTTGTCTGAAACCGTCTGCCCCGAATGAGGAATGAGGAATAGACATATCTACTCTAGATATTACACAAAAGAAGTCAGTATTGATAAAAGCGTCGCTCAAGGCTTCCCTTTACACTTTCTTACTCTGATACAACTCTTGATACTTGTAATAATCGGCGCTTGACCTGAACACATTGATCTTCCACACAGATATTGCTGAGAACATGTAGGAACACGTCTCCATCTATCAGCTGCTGCCAACAGACCATATGTGCTGTTTTTGAATACAGAGTTGACTATTAGTTAATAACTTACACTGATTACTATTTGATGTTAATTCAGAATGCTTTACTAAAGGTTTCTATACCAGTAATATAAGTCTCATAATGTATTGTTTTGTTTTTCTTAACATTTTCATATTTAAGAAATTTAACACCTCAAACATTCTTATCATTATTGCTGTTTAAGATTGGTCTGAGAGCCAGTAACTATGATGTAAACCATGTGGATCTGGGGTTAGAGCAACAAAAATCTATCTGGAAAATGTTTGTGGCCAGTGTAGCTTTTTGCAGCTCTCACATACGAACAAACATCTAGACTCGGGACATTTAGAGGTCTTTTTTCATCTTTAATGAACAAGAGTTATTTTGAGAAGCCCAGAGACATGAGTGAAGACTTCCAAATTCTTTCCTTATCTTTTAAAATGAGACTTTCATGAGCCGAGGAAGCTCCAGGTTTGCTCAAGTGAAATGGAACCCCTTTATATCAGAATTCTCTACAGCTGTTTCTCTACTCAGCCATTCCACAAATGTTTATACAAAGCAGAAATAAGGATATAACTTATTAAAGGATGAATATTCTATGTGTGAATTCAGATGCAGACAAAGTTCGTGACAACTCTTTTTTATCCTGTCTCTTCTCTCTGCTTTCCACCTCAGCATCAGTGGCTCAGAGATCCATTTTCAAAGAGAACCCTTCTCCATTCATCCACAATATTCCCCTTAATCCATTACTGGGTCGGAGGGTGGCAGTCAGACCACAGACCACCAGCTCCACACTGATCTGTGCTCAGCGACAGCCCCAAAACATCACTGCTCTCGAGTAGATCTGCATGGAGGAATGGGCCAAAATACGAGCTACTGTGTGTGCAAACCTGGTTAAGACCTATAGTAATCGTTTGATCTCTGTTATTGCCAACAAAGGTTATATTACAAAGTATTGAGTTGAATTTTTGTTATTGACCAAATACTTATTTTTCACCATAATTTACAAATAAATTCTTTAAAAATCCTACAATGTGAATTTCTGAATTTGTTTTCACATTCTGTCCCTCACAGTTGAAGTGAACCTATGATGAAAATAACAGCCCTCTGTCATTATTTTAAGTGGGAGAACTTGCACAATCGGTGGCTGACTAAATACTTTTTTGCCCCACTTTAATTTCCTTTATTTCCGTGTAATTTATCAGATATAGAGGGGACTTTTTAATAGCACAATTATTTCCTACAATATTAAAAAAAACATTTCATTTTCCCCAAGCAAGAGTATAAAAAGACGTTAAGCAGTGGTGCTCTGAAAACAGCAATCAATGATATTTAATGACCTGTATCGTGCTTCGTTGATGAGTTAAAACAACATTATGTTTTATAAGATACAGACACGGACCAGGAGTCGCTGTGATGTGCACATAAACAGCATGACTCATGACGGGTACAAGCATTATACATTACTTCCTTCACAGTCATTATTGAAAATGTAACCTTATGTGCAACTTCAAAGTCCACAAATTTCTAATAAACAAAGAGAAGGCACAAGGGTCGAGGCATAAGCGAAACACACATAATAATAATAGAGCCTTCATTTTGTTTGTCACCGTGACTTTGTGTATTGACTACCTGCTGCAGCCCATCCAAGCCCGCCCCTTTCAGCTTCAGCCAATCACAGCGCTGCCAACTTCACTGCAAGCCTCTGCCAATCAAGCCAACAGGTAAAAAGCAGAAATGTCCCACCAACTCATGATTTTCGAAGCCTCCCAACCACCACCTCCCGCCTCCTCCTCTGCCTTTGAGCGCACACTGTCATCCCAGTACCTATAGGCCTTACCAGTACCTGTGGGCCTTATGTCACCACCAGTACCTATAGGCCTTACGCCACCACCAGTACCTATAGGCCTTACGCCACCACCAGTACCTATAGGCCTTACGCCATGTGAGTTGAGTTCTTATTATTTCTTTCTAACCTGTGCCGAACTGAAACACAGGTGGTAAAAGACATCCGTGTAATGAAGGGAGGACAAAGCCAGGGACATGACACATCATGTGCACTGCCGGGAACATTGACCCGTCGAGCATGGGGAACGAGTGACCTCTCCCCCCCCTCACCCGACCTGAACACAATGGAAGCCATGAATATAAAACTAAACCTCACTCTTCTACAGCAACATGAAGACCCTTCCACCTGCAACGGTCAAACTCTCTGGACATCTTCAAATACACGTCAAGACATATTTTTTACTTTGGATTATTCATCGTAACCTCATAAATGTGTTATAATGTACAGGGCTATGCAAACGTAACCCAATCAATGTCTATGATGATCCTTTATAAATCATTGGTTGTTTGGATTCAACATTCCAGTTAAATATCTCATCGGAGACAAACTCAGTGACATTTGAGAAGTGAAATAAAGTTTATAACATTGACAGAAGGTGTGCAATACTTATATAAACTTTTGCATATTTTTCTAATGGTTCTATTGTGAGGTGTCCTTGGTCGTCTCGAAAGGCACCGTTAAATTAAAGAACTATTATTATTAAGAAAGACATTGTGCTTAAGACAAGATACTCATGGGTAAAAAGTAGGGTCACTAATATGTTGCGTTGTGTCAGAAAATAGTAGTTTTGTCACTTCACTGAAAACAGTTACAAAACTAATCTTGTTAAGGTCTGAGCGATACTTTGTTATGTGGACGATCAAACCAACTGCTGTTACTGAGGAATACTGCATCTCCTGAATACTTTGTACTCTGCTGCTGCTACTGTTACTGCAACTACTGCTATTGTTACTAGAATTACTATGACTACTGCTACTGCTACTACTACTACTGCTACTGCTACTGCTGCTACTGCTACTACTACTGCTGTTGCTACTGCTACTACTACTGCTACTGCTGCTGCTGCTACTGCTACTGCTACTACCACTACTACTGCTACTGCTACTACTGCTACTGCTACTACTACTACTGCTACTACTGCTACTGCTACTGCTACTACTACTGCTACTGCTGCTACTACTGCTACTGCTACTACTACTACTGCTACTGCTACTACTACTGCTACTGCTACTACTGCTACTGCTACTACTACTACTACTGCTACTACTGCTACTGCTACTACTACTACTACTACTGCTACTGCTACTGCTACTACTGCTACTGCTACTGCTACTACTGCTACTGCTAGCTTAGTGACTGCTGTTACAAATACTACTGCGAGTTTTGCTGCTGCTACTGCGACTACTAAAACTACTAGTATTGCAAGTTTTTCTACTGCTACCACAAGTTTTTCTAGTGCTACTACTACTGCTAGGGTTAGGGTTTTACTACAACTATTAGAGTTTTACTACTACTAGAAAAAGTGTTATACTACTACTACTGTACCACAATTTTAATTACACTGCAAGTTTCACTATTACTACCACTGCTACGGGTTTTACTCCTACTACTATTGCGAGTTTGTTTACTACTAGCAGCATGTAAATAATTGTGTGATGTATATTTTGTATGTATTGAATTGTGTCTGTGTGATTTAGACGTGTTGTATTTTATCTGTATTTTAATTAGGCCATTCATTCTTTCTATTTATCAATTCTTTGCACACTGTAAACCTGCTGTCACGTTGCCTCTGCCTCAGGGACTACGGATGAAAATTAGCTTGTAGCTATATCCGGTCTGAACAATACATTTATTGTGCAATGTCCCTGTCAAATAAACAAATAATAATAATAATAATAATAATACTACAAGTTCTACTACTACTACCGCTATGAGTTTTACTACTTTTTTATATTTTATTTTAGCCCAGAGTTATTGTTTTACTACTACTACTACTACTACTATTACCACCATGAGTTTTACTACTACGGGTTAACTCTTGCTCCTATTACTCCTACTCCTACTACTTCTACTACTACTACAGATGTTACTAGAATTACTATGGCTATTGATGCTGCTTCAGCTGCTACTGCTACTACTACTACTACTACTACTACGGGTTTTACTCCTACTTTTACTACTATTGCGAGTTTTGTTACTACTTCGAGTTATACTACTACTACTACTGCTATAAGTTTAACTACTTTTTTTTTATTTTAGCCCAGAGTTATTGTTTTACTACCACTACTACTACTACTACTATGAGTTTTACTACTACTACGGGTTTACTGTTACTCCTATTACTCCTACTCCTACTACTACTACTACTACTACTACTATGAGTTTTACTACTACTACGGGTTTACTCTTACTCCGATTACTCCTACTCCTACTACTACTACAATCGTCTCTAGTCTGTCCAGTCTCCAGATTCTGGTTTTCACGGTTAAATCAAAATCTTTTCCTCAAAAAGTAAAATAAATAATAATCTCCCGGTGTGGGGCTGAAAACAAAGCGATCTGAACAGAGGCTTCTGCACATTCTCTTTAATGGACGAGATCAGAGTTAATCTGTGAAAAACACCAAACACCAGCCCGGGTGCTTTGTTGGGGAAGCAGACAGAGGGAGAAGTTGGGACTTTGTTGGCAACATATTCGGGAGGTCCGGAGGTCGTGGAGCCGGTGACAAAGACGGAACCAAAAACACCAAATATGACACAAAGGGAATGTCTGCGGGTGCTAAGTTTAATGGAAAAATGGGGAACATGTTTGTACGGAATGGAAGAAAGCAGCGACATGGAGGAAGAACATTGTGAAAAGTGAATTAAAGTTTGACAAAGGTTTTTTCTCTTGCTTTACACTTTGGACTGGTATATTAGGTGTGTTTCTTGTTTCCGCTGTAGGAGCATGTTTTCTTTTAATAAGACACAGAATTTAAAGAAGCAAGTACTGCTTAATGACCACGTTTCCGACGAGTGTGAGGCGAGGTGAAGACCCCCTAGTCCCCGTTGATGGTCTGTGTACCACGATTATTATTTCAATAATGTATCCATCCACAGGGGCGTGGTCAGTCTGATACCAGCAGCTGATCAGAGACATCTCTGACGAAGGTAAAGGTACACTGTATTTATCCCTATAGGGACATTCATCTTCTGAATTTGACCCACTATCGTCCTACTTTCCCAGGACGATAAAAGCAGAGAGCTAAGATGTAAGATTTTCATGTCAAGTCATCATTAAAGGTCCCTAATCTGTCAAAAGGCATTAATAAAACATGTTCTTTTCCAAGAAGTTCACAGATATTTGTATTTCTAAATTCGTTTTACAGCCGATAAATCTTTTTATTGTTTTCATTTTGATGTCCCGTCCTCCACCGTTTAACCAATCAGAAAGTCTGTGATCCAGGCGCCAGAACTCACCGCGTGGAGCTAATCTCACTGGTAAAGTACCATGTGGCGCAGAACTAAAAAAGGTCTCGTTATGATTCTCAAATCATTAACAATAAAACCAGGATTTCTATCTTTGTGAAAAAGGTGTTGGTTATAGATTTGTTGTTGACAAAACTCTTGTCTATTCAGCTGTTATGGTCCCAGCTGGATTCGTCTGCATATCTGGCAACCTGAGTCAGGGAGAGTGGGAGAGGCTGCAGTACCACTTTTGGCCACATGTTTACATACTGCTCCTTTAAGTACAAAAACACCCGACTTAAGCATAAAAATGAGCAAGTATAAAACGCTATGTATTCTAGTGCAAGTAATATATCGTTCTATAATTAATAATATCTTTAAATATGAGTAGCATCAGGGTCTGGGACAAAGTAAAGTGACAGTGGATGTAATTTAGGAGTAGCCTGTAACGTTTATCAACATCTCCTTTATTTGTACTCTCCTCCTTTCCTCTTCACCATCGAAACCCCTGGAGAAAACCTCTCAGTCTGAACCAGCCGCAGCGGTCTTTACCATGTCTTTATTGATGTGTCTCTCGCGGATACATTCATATTCAAAAGTTCCTCCTGCCCCAAACATTCCCAGTCGTCCTCCTCAAATCTCGTGAATCAAAAGCACTAAAAACACACACACGGAACAAAGCCACGCCATTAATTCATTTCTCAAATCACAGCCTCGACAACGCACATCAAACATATCTATTTTTCTAACGTTGGTACTTTGACCTTTTGTTTTGCTGTCTCCTCGTCGCGCTGATTGCATAATTGGCGTTGGATAATGTTCCTTTTACAACAGCGGCCCGGGATAATGAGAGCGTGGCTTTGAAGGCGACCCGGAACCATTGAGGGTGTTGCGTAAGGGGCCGAGCGCGGGTCGAGGAGGCGCCTTTGTTATGGGAGAGCTCCGATAAGAGTGAGCAGGAGCCAGGTGTGCGGCAGCAGTGAGGGGCCGTGCATGGAGTGTGTGGTGTGGGAGACATGGACACACAACGTCAGCTTTGGTTTTATAATAACAACTGCAGAGTTTAAAGCCACAGTCTCTATACTTAATAATGCCATTGTTATTGTAATGTAAGCTTTAAAGGCTCTGGATTCAGAATATAAGGCTTTAATTATTTAAAGACTGTCTTTTTCATGAAGTTAAACCATTTTCCAAACAAAAATGTGGTTTTGTTTGGAAAATGGTCTTCACACTCACAGGTCTGTGGTCTTCACACTCAGGTCTGTGGTCTTCACTCACAGGTCTATGGTCTTCACTCACAGGTCTGTGGTCTTCACACTCAGGTCTGTGGTCTTCACTCACAGGTCTGTGGTCTTCACACTCAGGTCTGTGGTCTTCACACTCATAGGTCTGTGGTCTTCACACTCAGGTCTGTGGTCTTCACTCACAGGTCTGTGGTCTTCACACTCACAGGTCTGTGGTCTTCACTCACAGGTCTGTGGTCTTCACACTCACAGGTCTGTGATCTTCACACTCACAGGTCTGTGGTCTTCACTCACAGGTCTGTGGTCTTCACACTCAGGTCTGTGGTCTTCACACTCATAGGTCTGTGGTCTTCACACTCAGGTCTGTGGTCTTCACACTCAGGTCTGTGGTCTTCACTCACAGGTCTGTGGTTTTCACACTCACAGGTCTGTGGTCTTCACTCACAGGTCTGTGGTCTTCACACTCACAGGTCTGTGGTCTTCACTCTCACAGGTCTGTGGTCTTCACACTCACAGGTCTGTGGTCTTCACACTCACAGGTCTGTGGTCTTCACACTCACAGGTCTGTGCGCTTCACACTCACAGGTCTGTGGTCTTCACTCACAGGTCTGTGGTCTTCACACTCACAGGTCTGTGGTCTTCACTCACAGGTCTGTGGTCTTCACACTCACAGGTCTGTGGTCTTCACTCACAGGTCTGTGGTCTTCACACTCACAGGTCTGTGGTCTTCACACTCACAGGTCTGTGGTCTTCACTTACAGGTCTGTGGTCTTCACACTCACAGGTCTGTGGTCTTCACTCACAGGTCTGTGGTCTTCACTCACAGGTCTGTGGTCTTCACACTCACAGGTCTGTGGTCTTCACACTCACAGGTCTGTGGTCTTCACACTCACAGGTCGATGACTCTTTTACCCGTGTCTCGATGTGTAAGGTACGTAATTCTAGTTTATTTCTATAGCGCCTTTCACAGACCAGCACAAAGCACTTTTGCCAGACATATTGTACATGTTTTTAGTGGTAGGGGAAACCGGAGCACCTGGAGGAAACCTACACAGACACAGGGAGAAAATAAAAACTCTTTCTATCCACTCAGCCACCGTGATGAGTTCTTGTTGAAGTCGGTCTTTCAACCAGAAGCAAATCAGTTGTAGGGCGTCTCCAAGCTGGGAGGAGCATCTAAGTGCTAAGTACAGACAGAGTTTAGATGTTAGCGGTGGTATGAACTCTTTAATATTTAATAAATGTGTGGTGATTCTTACATGTTTTCTCGTCCTTGTGTATCCGTCCATGAGCCTGCACATAAAGCAGACCGTAACAGTCCAGAATGAAGCCTCAGCGGTGGTGCAGTCCAGTCCGTCCCCTCACCACGGGGAAGCCTTCACAATTCTCCTGTTTGTATTTTACATTTGTACATCTGGTGACATTTTGATGAGCTCGTTTCAAGAGTTTAAGCAGCGAGCCGCTTCTTAGGCCTTAAAAACAAAAGGTATTTTCTTTATTTAAATGTATGCACGATATGAAAACAAAACCACATTTTTGTTTTAGCAATATGTAAGATTTTTATGTCAAGTCATCATTAAAGGGCCCGAATCTGTCATCATTAAAGGGCCCTAATCTGTCATCATTAAACGGCCCTAATCTGTCCTCATTAAAGGGCCCTAATCTGTCATCATTAAAGGGCCCTAATCTGTCATCATTAAAGGGCCCTAATCTGTCATCATTAAACGGCCCTAATCTGTCCTCATTAAAGGGCCCTAACCTGTCATCATTAAAGGGCTCTTATCTGTCATCATTAAAGGGCCCTAACCTGTCATCATTAAAGGGCTCTTATCTGTCATCATTAAAGGGCCCTAGTCTGTCATCATTATTGGGCCCTAATCTGTCACCATTAAAGGGCCCTAATCTGTCATCATTAAGGGCCCTAATCTGTCATCATTAGAGGGCCCTAATCTGTCCTCATTAAAGGGCCCTAACCTGTCATCATTAAAGGGCTCTTATCTGTCATCATTAAAGGGCCCTAATCTGTCACCATTAAAGGGCCCTAATCTGTCATCATTAAGGGCCCTAATCTGTCATCATTAAGGGCCCTAATCTGTCATCATTAGAGGGCCCTAATCTGTCCTCATTAAAGGGCCCTAAACTATCCTCATTAAAGGGCTCTAATCTGTCATGATTAAAGGGCCCTAGTCTGTCATCATTAAAGGGCCCTAATCTGTCCTCATTAAAGGGCCCTAATATGTCACCATTAAAGGGCCCTAATCTGTCACCATTAAAGGGCCCTAATCTGTCACCATTAAAGGGCCCTAATATGTCACCATTAAAGGGCCCTAATCTGTCATCATTAAAGGGCCCTAATCTGTCATCATTAAAGGACCCTAATCTGTCATCATTAAAGGGCCCTAATCTGTCATCATTAAAGGGCCCTAATCTGTCCAAAGGCATTAATAAAACATGTTCTTTTCCAATACTTCTTTAACTGATAACAGTAGTTCAGAGATATTTGAATTTCTAAATTACTTTTCCAGCCTCTAAATCTTGTTATTGTTTTAATTTCGATGTCCCGCCCTCCACCGTTTCACCAATCAGAAAGTCTGTGATCCGGGCGCCAGAACTCACCGCGTCGAACTGATGTCACTGGTAAAGTACCATGTGGCCGTCTATCTATCTATCTATGTAAATACTGCCGGACACAAAGCCTAACCATCATCTCCACGGCAACAAGAAGCTTTTCGACCGTTGAAATCATTGTTTTTGGCCTAACGACTAGATTGTTATTTTGTCCGTGTTTTTCTACCCTGGAAACAGAATTATTATTAATATTAAAAGCAAGTCACGGCTTAATCTCTCCAATATTGTTTAGTAACAGCGTGTGACGACCCAAAGCAACATGGTGTCCTTCCAGAAATCTGCCCCCCCCCAAACACACAAACACACACACACACGGACACACGCACACACACACACACAACAGCAGATTTCACATGGAGAACACCAGCGCTTTGCATGGACAGACACAGAAAACGGTCCGGACTCCAAAAAAATCCAGTCCAAACCCGGCTGGACTCGCCGACGGCCAGCTACGATAATACCCATAATGCATTGCGTGGCAGGGAGCGGAGTGTAATGGCTGCCACGGATACAGCCTGTGATTTGGAAAAGGATTCTGAGCGTAAAAAAGTGGCAACGCTTTCACATTTGGTGGAACAGCACAATCTGAGGCTGTTAGATCGTGTTTTGGATCGAGAAATGATTCAATCCATAATAACAAATAAATTAGTTATTTTTGTGTTTATAAAGAGGATGATACAGTTACTATAGGTACATGTCGTGTGGGGGAAAGAGAAGAAGGAGCCAAAATGGTGGAATACTAACAAAAAATGTATTTATTTGTGATAAAAATGGTCTAGGGGGAAAAAAAATAACTCAAAAATCCAAGCAGAAACTGGAACCAGGACAACGACAGATGAAGACAGTGGAGCAGCAACACATGGGCATGAGCACAGGTACATACAGGCAGGGACACAGGTACATATAGGCAGGGACACAGGTACATACAGGCAGCGACACAGGTACATATAGACACAGAGACACAGGTACATACAGGCAGGGACACAGGTACATATAGGCAGGGACACAGGTACATACAGGCAGCGACACAGGTACATATAGACACAGAGACACAGGTACATATAGACACATAAAGACACAGGTACATAGAGACACAGGTACATATAGACACAGGTACATATAGACAGAGACACAGGTACATATAGACACACAAAGACACAGGTACATAGAGACACACAAAGACACAGGTACATAGAGACACAGATACATATAGACATAGAGACACAGGTACATATAGACACACAAAGACACAGGTACATAGAGACACAGGTACATATAGACACAGAGACACAGATACATATAGACACAGAGACACAGGTACATATAGACACAGAGACACAGGTACATACAGACACAGAGACACAGGTACATATAGACACAGAGACACAGGTACATATAGACACAGAGACACAGGTACATATAGACACAGAGACACAGGTACATACAGACACAGAGACACAGGTACATATAGACACAGAGACACAGGTACATATAGACACAGAGACACAGGTACATATAGACACAGAGACACAGGTACATATAGACACAGATGTGTTTCTGTCAGAACAACAAGATTGGTAATTTTTCATAATTTTCAAGCTCAAGGAGCTGTTCTGATCCTGGTCCGGTCCTGGTTCAAGTCCGGGTTCAAGTTCTGGTCCAGTTCTGGTCCAGTCCTGGTCCAGTCCTGGTCCAGCCGGTCCTCTTGCGTCCTCAGTGACAGTGAGCCGGGCTTCATGGCCAATTCCCCTCCAGACGAGATGGGAAAGCAACACAATTATCTCAAGTCGGATTCTTTGGGCTCTTTTGTTGTGGCCAAAGCGCGCGAGCAGCAGACTAATGCGACTTCTCACTGCCAGCGAGTGTGTGTCTGTGTGTGTGTGTGTGTGCCCATGTGTGTCTGTGTGTGAGTGTGTGGGTCTGCCCGTGTGTGTGTGTGTGTGTGTGTGTGCGCTTTCAGAGTGGAGAGAAAGAGAAAGGAAGAGGATTGCTTATGATTCCGTCTCGTAAGTACTTTCTGGAGTTATGTGGTGGATTCAATATCTGGTCCTGGTTTAGTCCTGGTCCTGATTTGTCCTGGGGTGGTCCTGGTTCTGGTCCTGGTTTGGTCCTGGTCCTGGTTTTGTCATCATCATGAATAATCACAGTACCTTAAAAAGAAAGATAAAAATATAAAATCCCTCAGTTGTATGCAGCTAAACAGAACTGTTTTTAACCTGGATTTAAACATTGTCAGAGAAGAAGCCTGTCTCACATTTTCAGGGAAATTGTTCCAGATTTCTGCAGCATGAATCAGGGCATGCAGCATACACTATTACTTCCGTGCCCCATACAGGAAAAGTGGGATTAAGTGTCTTGCCAAAGGACATCAGAGGGTGTTGGTGCAGGTCTCGTGGTGGGCTCTACCAGCTGGGCCCCTGCTGTGATGGAAGACCAGACCTGGATGGAACCGTTTCTACTGCATTGGAACCGATTATGGATACAGCTGAGACCAGGGCAGCAGATGCATGTAAGAGCACAGGGAGGACAATCAAGACGAGGCATTTGCAAGAGTGTAAAGAACAGAAAGTCTGGACGAATTAGTCTGTAGTTTGTTCTTGAATGAGCTCAGCGTCAGAGAGCATCATGGGAAAACTCGGTCTAATATTATAAATGATGAATAATGTTTTTGTCAAGTGTTTTGTACAACCCCAGGCCCGCTCTTTCCATCACAGCCGTCTCTCCTCGGGCCAAGTGAAAACCTCCAGTCCTGGTTTAGTCCTGGTTCTGGTCCTGGTTTGGTCCGGTTTTAGTCCTGGTTTAGTCCTGGGATGGTCCTTGTTCTGGTCCTGGTTTAGTCCTGGTTCTAATCCTGGGGTGGTCCTGGTTTAGTCCTGGGGTGGTCCTGGTTCTAGTCCTGGTTTAGTCCTGGGTTGGTCCTGATTTGGTCCTGGGGTGGTCCGTGTTTAGTCCTTCTTTAGTCCTGGTTTAGTCCTTGTTCTGGTCCTGGTTTAGTCCTTCTTTAGTCCTGGTTTAGTCCTGGTTTAGTCCTTCTTCTGGTCCTAGTTTAGTCCCAGTTTTGGTCCTGGTTTAGTCTTGGGATGGTCCTGGTTCTAGTCCTAGTTTAGTCCTTCTTTAGTCCGAGTTTAGTCCCAGTTCTGGTCCTGGTTTTGTCCTGGGTTGGTCCTGATTTGGTCCTGGGGTTTTTCCTTGTTCTGGTCCTGGTTTAGTCCTACCGTAGTCCTGGTTTAGTCCCGGTTCTGGTCCTGATTTAGTCTTGGGATGGTTCTGACTCTAGTCCTGGTTAAGTCCTTCTTTAGTCCTGGTTTATTCCTGGGTTGGTCCCTGTTCCGGTCCTGGTTTAATCCTTCCTGTTTAGTCCCAGTTTTGGTCCTGGTTTAGTCTTGGGATAGTCCTGGTGCTAGTCCGGGTTTAGTCCTTCTATAGTACTGGTTTAGTCCCGGTTCTGGTCCTGGATTAGTCCTTCTTTAGTCCTGGTTTAGTCCTGGGGTGGTCCTTGTTCTGATCCTGGTTTAGTCCTTCTTTAGTCCTGGTTTAGTCCCAATTCTGTTCCTGGTTTTGTCCTGGGTTGGTTCTGATTTGGTCCTGGGGTTTTTCCTTGTTCTGGTCCTGGTTTAGTCCCTCCTTAGTCCTGGTTTAGTCTTGGGATGGTCCTGGTTCTAGTCCTGGTTTAGTCCTTTTTTAGTCCTGGTTTAGTCCTGGGGTGGTCCTTGTTCTGGTCCTGTTTTAGTCCTTCTTTAGTCCTTTTTTAGTCCCGGTTCTGGTCCTGGTTTTGTCCTTCTTTAGTCCTGAGGTGGTCCTGGTTCTCGCTGCCTTGTTTTGCCGTGATCCCGTAGCCGCAGCTGCCCTGTTGGGCTCCTCTCAGCTGCGTGCTTTTGGGAGAACACTGCTCTCGCTCCCCATTTCATCACTGGATGCTAAATTCCACGCCGCCGTAGCCTCGCCTCATCCAGCCGTCCCGGGAGGTGCCTGTTTTTCGATTTTTTATTTATCCATTTTTGTCTTTCCATTGGGTTGCCATCACAACGGCGGGTAGTGCTGGGTAGTGCTGGACCGGGCCGGTGGGTGGTGGTTGGACAGACACACGCACGCCTTGACAGCATAAACGCTATTTTGTTCTCTTTTTTTCTCTCTGGTGTTTGGTGGTAAAAATGGAGCGCCTAGTGTTTTTATTTTTTGGACTCCAAATGGGATTTTAGAATCTGCTCCCCCCCGACACAGCCTGCACAAACGGTTCCTCGGAAAGCACTCTCTATACTGTAGAAATATCAGAAAAGCAACAAAAATCACGCCAGTTATGTTTTTTGGTACATGGGTTGTGGCTCAACTCCCCACGGGCTCCGTTAGTGGCTAAGGAGATGGCTAATGCTAGGCTAAAGCTAGGCTAAATACGTGATGTATGTAAATCGGGCTCAATACATACGTCACAGTAAACTCAGATCCAATGGTTTCAATCTGCAAAAGGAGTTAACCCTCCCACCTGTTAACGGAGTCAATGGAGCAAATCCAGACCTTAGTATGAAATGAAATGAGTACAATGGTGTGGTAAGACCAGGCTGCATCTTACATTCTGAAACAAGAAAAGTTTAGGGGGGAAGGATCGCACAAAAATGCACAAACACACTCACTCACACTGACACGGACATAGACACGCACACACAGACACGCACTCATTCACGCACACACTCACACTCACACAGACACCGAAACACACACATTCACACACACACACGCACTCACACACACACATACACACACACACACACCCCGGAGCTCCTGTCTGGCTGTGTGCACCAGCAGCCCTCCTTGTCCTGTGTAGTAGTTGTTGTTGTTGATGTGGAAATATCAAACTGCGAGAAGTACAACAGCCGCGGGGCCCGGAGCCGGAGCGCGCCGGGAAAAGAGACCAGACCAGAGAGACTTTCCACCGCGGCCCGACAAAGACAGGCGGGAATGTGTGTGGAAGCAGACACACACACACACACACACACACACACACACACACCGGGACTGGTGCGGAATATGACCACACTTTTTATGGTTTTTCTGTCACAGCTATTGATAATGATGATGTAATTTACAGTCATACTTGGTTTTGTTTGGAGATGCATCCAAACTCCCTACTGTGTAACCGTCTCCAGGCTGGCGAAGCAGATTTGCAACAGCATAATTGTTTATTACCTAACTACTCCACATCCATATTTTTGACCCTTTTTTACTCAAAAGTACCACTGCTTAACTTTATTGAGCTTTAGCAACACACAGTTTTCCACCTGCTCACCAGGGGGCGCAGCTGTCTCACTTTATAATGTCGGTCTCCGTGTTTCACCAAAACCGATTTTCTAGGCATCAATTTCAAGTCAGTATTAAACCAGCCTCTAATCATTTGCAACCTAAACTGCATAAAATGAAAGATGAATATACACTCATACAGTACATTCCATTTTGTAGCTTCTATCACCTCTGGGTCTTTCCCCAGGGTCAGCTCTTTTTCCATGTTGTAGAATTGCAACGTGTGGCTGGACAGATACCAATGGATGCTATATGATTTATCAACTACTTTGCCATTATTTTGTGAAAATGAATTATTACTAGAAGTTTTATCCTATCCCCGGTGTTTACATATGGCTTTGTTGAGTAATTCAGGTTAAATCATATGAAAAATGAAATAATTGGGTAAATAAAATGGTCTTCACTTGTGCAGGTGTCTTTGGACTAGTCTATGACGCTGAAGTATACTCTGGCAAAGGGACTGAGCATGGACTTGGTGTTGGTTCTTTGACAGTTGGGTCACTTCCCTTGAACTTATTTGAAAATTGGGAATTGTAATAACTGCAACCACTAAACCACTAAAGAAAAACATGTACCATAAGTGAGGGTTGACTCAAACAGCAGGAGAAGAGGACGGTGTCTTGGAATATGCTCCAGAATCCCATCAAGTTCCCCCACCTCAACTTTAGAGGATCATTGCGCCAGGATGGGAAAGTTATCGAATGGATCTAGTCTAACATTAGATCATGTTCCCATCAATGCTAATAAACATGGATGATGCAGAAAATCGCTCAGCCCAAACAGTCTGCCTAAAGTAAAATATAAACAAAAAAAGTTTCATGGAGAACCACACAAAGTTTGAGGCAAAAGGATAAAAAAAATTGATCTAATTTTTGTTTTCACTATTGCAATTTCTATTTTAAATGTTCTGCTTATCTATACCAAGTTTTTACAATGTGCAGAATAAAAAATAAAACATTGTTTTGAAAAATTTTAATCATACACAGTCTTCAGTGGAAATGTACCACAGCAGGCCAATGTTGCAAATCTGCAACATCCCAGAATGCATTGCCTGTGAAGGCCAAAAAAGTCAGGATTGTACATTACTAACCCATATGATTATTTTCCCCAAAAGTCAGATTTTTTTCTGTCGCTAAAACTTACTTGGACCTGGGGAGGGTTAATTCAATTTCATTAATTTTGTACAGGCCTGAATCACAACAGAGAATCAAAAAGTTCGAACGCAAAAACTTAAAGGTACATAAGAGGATTTTCTACTTCCAGATGAACCATCAAGACCAGTTTTGTTCTTTCCTAAAATTTGGGAAAATACTTCTATATACTTTTAACCTTTTATTACTAGGGGTGCAACGGTTTGAAAAAATTGTGGTTCGGATCGTACCTCGGTTCAGAGGCTACGGTTCGGTTCATTTTTCAAAAAAATAGTTTTGTCTTTTTAATAAACACAGCTCATGTGGACTCGGCACCTGCTCTGACTGCTCTGGAAGGCATATTCCATCCATCCAATTATGTCTTTTTAACATAATTAATGAAAAACAACACAAAGTGCAACATAAGAAGGCACTTTATGAGGGTATTTACCCTCACACATTAAACCACCTGATTCTCCCGAGGAGGCGCTCCATCCTGGGCCCAGTCCAGCCTCAATCACTGCATTTATTTAATTTTTGGCATTATCAGTTGTGACCAGAATATTAGTACTGGGCCTTTGTCTTCTATTCCTCCACTGCTGTGTCAGTACCTGTGCTGTGTCAGTACCTGTGCTGTGTGCCAGTACCTGAGCTGTGTCAGTACCTGTGCTGTGTCAGTACCTGTGCTGTGTCAGTACCTGTGCTGTGTCAGTACCTGTGCTGTGTCAGTACCTGTGCTGTGTGTCAGTACCTGTGCTGTGTGTCAGTACCTGTGCTGTGTCAGTACCTGTGCTGTGTCAGTACCTGTGCTGTGTCAGTACCTGTGCTGTGTCAGTACCTGTGCTGTGTGTCAGTACCTGTGCTGTGTGTCAGTACCTGTGCTGTGTGTCAGTACCTGTGCTGTGTCAGTACCTGTGCTGTGTCAGTACCTGTGCTGTGTGTCAGTACCTGTGCTGTGTCAGTACCTGTGCTGTGTGTCAGTACCTGTGCTGTGTGTCAGTACCTGTGCTGTGTGACAGTCGTAGAGGGGGCGTGTCTTCAGCGCCAGACTCTTCATCTCCCAGTCTGCGGTGATGAAGTGAGCGGTTCCGCTCATGGATCTATTATAGGTTCCGCGGGACGTCCAAGCCTCAGTCGTGAGCGCAGCTGAGGATGCGCGGGAGAGTTGACTTTAGCCCGGTCTGACTGTGTGTAAAGGAGATGCTTAAACGCCGCGGCAAAAAGCGGTCGTTGAGAAGCTTTTTTCACTCATGTCTTTCTTGTGTTTTGTCGAATATTAATTATCTGTGTAGTTACAGTGAAGCCAAAATGCTCTCATACTGGGGATTTAAATGACGCGGGGCTTTCAAGCTCCTTCGTTCCTCTGCTCGCCATGACCACGCTGTGTGTGGACTGAACAACGTGCGCGCAACTTTTTTTTCATAAATCAAACCGCGGATCACGTCTGTATCGAACCGAAGACGTTGAACCGAACGGATCACGGATCAGTGATGAACCGTTGCACCTCTATTTATTACCCAAGCCAAATTCAATGTTTTTAAACATAAATTCGTAGACATATTTGTTTTCAGATAATCGATATTTCTCCAAACTCACTGAATCCTAATTTGTCCCCGGAGAGTGTTGGACCTGGCACATACTCCTGGTGCGATGTGGTCCTGGTGCGACGTGGTCCTGGTGCGACGTGGTTCTGGTCTGAAGACGGTCCCAGATACATTTGGCTTTGATCTGGAGACATCACATTGATATCCTTTTCTTCTGTGATGTTCGCGGAGAAAAGAGAAAGAACAAGTTGTACTCTTCACCTGTCACTCTCAATGTGTCTCTTTCAGCAGCAGAGAGCGACGTGACGGGCAACTCAGAGATTCACAACCATTGTTTATAAAGCCTTTCATTTATATTCAACTTGGAATTTATCACCATTTTCCTAAATACCTGAAACTCCAAAAAAAAAAAAAAAAAAATCCCAAGAATTTTAAGAAAAGTTCCTAAACTCATTGACTGCCAGCCGTTTTTGATTATTTCACTGATTCTCGAGACCCATAGAATATTATTTCCTAAGAGTATGTGAAATATGAAACCAGACTCTGAAAGACTGGACCGTCTACTTTCATCAGCAAAAATAAGTTTGTTTCTAGCTAGTTTTGTTGTCCTGTAATCCCCAGTCAAATAGAGGGTCTCAGACAAATACAGTACAGTAGAGTAACATTTACAGCAGTAGAAACATGATTACTGTAAAAACATGTTCATGGTTTTACACTGATCCAGACCAGAGCAGAGAGATTGGTCCCAACCCAGCAGGAGGATGGAAAGTAAGACTCTTTTTAAAAAAATACTAATCAAACATTCAGAATTTCACTCTGAAGACAGAGAAAGTAGTCCGAACCAAGCAGACTCTACACCACCTGCTGCTGATGTTGTGACTTTATTACTACTATTAGTTACTTTTAGAATTATGTATTTATTAGTTTGTGTGGATGGATGTGATTCTCCTGCTACCGGACACCTGCATTTCTCCTACAGGGGATCAATAAAGTACCTATATACCTACTTACCTATCTATAGCTACATGCCTACCTATCTATAGCTACCAACCTATCTATAGCTACATACCTACCTATCTATAGCTACCTACCTACCTATCTATAGCTACCAACCTATCTATAGCTACATACCTACCTATCTATAGCTACCTACCTACCTATCTATAGCTACCAACCTATCTATAGCTACCTACCTACCTATAGCTACCTACCTACCTATCTATAGCTACCACCCTATCTATAGCTACCAACCTATCTATAGCTACCTACCTACCTATATATAGCGACCACCCTATCTATAGCTACCAACCTATCTATAGCTACCTACCTACCTATCTATAGCTACCACCCTATCTATAGCTACCACCCTATCTATAGCTACCAACCTATCTCTAGCTACCTACCTACCTATCTATAGCTACCTACCTATCTACCTATCTCTACCTATATCTATCCATCTATGCGGCATGGTGAATAATCTTGCCAGTCCTACGGTATTGTCTAAATCCCCCATAATGCCCCTGTCCCCTGTAATCCAGTCTGGCTGGTCCCGGGGTCTGGCTGCAGGCGGCTCTTCCACATGTGGCTCAGAACAAGTGTTGGCCGTCACCTTCCTCCAAACACTTCTGCTGAGCCGTTTTCAGTCTGAGGCAGAACTCAATCTCTCAGCCTTCATCCGAGGCCTTCACACACACGGATGTTTATCGATGGAATTCTCCCATGTCGGGCTGGCCGTGAAGTACTGCTTGTTAGTTTTTTCTTTAGGGGTTTTCACATTTGACCAAAAACCCAGAGTTTTCAAACAAAATCCTTGGATCGCTTTGACTCGAATTTCAACCCACCGTTAAACCTCGTCTTTTTGCCAAACTGTTCTGTGTCGACACAGCGGCCAAATAAAGAAGTCATTTAGACTGTTTCATCATCAGGCGATTGTTGTAAATGTCATTTTCACATTTGCTACTTGCAAACATCGGAAATTTTTATCTATAACAGGGTTGTCTGGAACAGGTTTACGGATGAACACATCCAACCCGTAGCTCATCAGCTCCTGCCAACTAGCTCCCTAAGGATTTTTTTACTGAGAAACAATGGTATGTGCAACATTTCATATTATCATGGTTCACGGTAATGAAGCTCTAGAAATGTCTGGATATAAAACAATTCAGGAAAAGATTCAAAAACAATATTTTTGAACAATATAAATGAAGGAAAATGACTTTTTCGTCTGTTTATGATGCTAACATCCATCCATTCATTTTCTTCCCCTTGATCCATTTCTGGGTCGGGGGTACCCTTGATTTTTCAGCGGGGGCTTCAGGCAAAGTGGGGTTAAGTGTCTTGCCCAAGGACACAACGACAGCAGTCACATAACATCTATAAAGATGACTCTTGTTTGTTTATGATGCTAACATATTGTAAATAGGTAGGAAAACATAACTGCTTGTGTTTTGCAAGAAAATGTAAAGCCTGGTTCACACGAGACGATTTTAATATTGTCGGCCGTTTTTTTTCTCTGTGAGAGACCGCACACACGGAGATAAAAAATCATGGGTCTAACCACTTTGGTCGTACAGTGTGTGGTGCGCAGCCACACGGCAAAATCACGCAAACCACATACATCACACACGAACCGATTTCCCCCCGAGCATTCCCAGATCAGACGGAAATCTCACAAAATCTCGCGAGATCAAGCGTGACTTCAGAGTAAACAATCATGACGGACGAAGAGGATGCAGCGGCGATAGTTTGTTTTTATCTGAGAAAAGACGTAATCAAAAGAAAAGGCGCTGGTCAAAGAAGTGTAGACGACACGAGCATGGACTGTACTTCTACATCGTGATCTGGAGGTGAGTTGTTTTTTTACGGCGTTTCCTCGCCGCCTCGTCTCGTCTTCTGATTGGCTGCACGCCGCAGTCATGGCAACACGCTCTTCTGTCCCCGGGGGCCACCACACACAAAGAGAAATCGGGCCAAAACAATCCAACATGTTGGATATCCCCGATATTGAGATCGGAGCAGTCCTGAAGTCCTTCAGAGCGACGAGCACAGTCTTAACACACCACACACGGAAAATCCATCAGATTTGTTGTTACAATATTCAGAGCGTTCTTACGACTGTCGTAGGTGTAAATCGGGTCCAAAATCGGCCTAATTATCCTGCCGTATGAACCAGGCTTAAAACCAATGGAAGTAATTAATAATATTTAGATGCTGAAAGAGAAGGTGTCACTAAGCATTACACTTTTCCTTTGTTTTACAATCAGTTTTCTTACAACCCCAGTTTTTTGTTGTGTGTTTGACATAAACTTAACTCACTAAACATCCTGATTGATTATATTTGGAGTCATTACACATCCATTATAAGTATAAATGTAGAGTTTTATTGGACATCTGTGGTCTCCATGTTTTGTCGTAGTATTTTTTGTAGATGTTTATTATGACTACAAAAGGTTGAGAATGGTTGGAGACCCTTGATCTGTAAACTACTAAATATTATAAACACATTGCTAGTGTAACCATTTGGCATTTATCAGCGCAGCTTCCTCAAGACTGACCCATTTTCTGCCCCACGAGCAAAACTAATGCTGGTACATACTTTGTAATATAACGGCAGGTGTTCAACGCAAACACATTTGGCCAAAGATGAAATATGAATACTTGATGACAACAGAATGGACACAATGTAGCATTTGGCTGTGGT
Source organism: Knipowitschia caucasica (assembly GCA_964034765.1). Taxonomy (NCBI): domain Eukaryota; kingdom Metazoa; phylum Chordata; class Actinopteri; order Gobiiformes; family Gobiidae; genus Knipowitschia; species Knipowitschia caucasica. Next base: position 34,891,731 of record OZ035839.1, read on the forward strand.
TACATCAGGCCTGACAATGATCTATAATGATGTATAGTAGTAATTTTAAGAAGTTTTATGTTGTTTTTTTCTATTTTACTGTTTTATATGTTTGCACCGAGAGCCAAAGCCATTTCCTGGTTTGTGACTTCCTGTTTCTTAAATGGAAATAGAAAGAATTCTTAATCTGATCTCCTCACATTCATCATGTATCGATACCATGTGTTTTGGAGATGAGTAAATTGTTCTTTTTTGGCACATGCTGGTTCCATGCAGAGAAATATATACATGTGAAAACTAGTGATAGAATAAAACTATGTGAGAACCAGGAACACATGACACTGTATTTACTGAGTTATGAAGCTAAAGCGGAGGTTCAGAATGAAAGATTGGAAGAACTAAGATCACAGCGCTCAAAGTTCTCCTACTGCTGCTCATGGCAACAGCATCTGTCAATCACACTAAGCTGCAGCGCTACACTGCCCTCTCCTGGCAGCAATCAGGCACTGCCCACATCAGCTTCATATCATGCAGAAGCTTCATCCAAGCAGCAGCTTCATTCACACAACAACCCTCCTCCTCCCCGTCTCCGCCTCGTTCCAGTCCAGCTCTTTCACCCTTCTCCTAAACTACCACCACCAGGGTTCTAGGCCCCGAGGGATTTCATCTCATAATCTCTTTCCCCTTCTGCAATCGTGCTGTTCTCTGTCGGGGTCTAAGCGGAAAATCCTAACTACATTTCTGTACAGCACAATAAATGTAATCTTGAAAATAATGTAATTGGCCATTACATATGCAGTGACCTCACAGACGACCGGGATATGCACAGACAGAGATGTAAACTGTATGGCCAATCCAACATGCTGGTCAGAAAGTTTAACATGTGCTCTGTGAATGTTAAAACCTCCCTGTTCCAATCTTTTTGTGCTCCCTTATACACAGCCCAACTATGGCGGAGCTATAAGCAGGCCAGTTTGCAGAAGTTAACTGTTGCCTATAATGACTCGATGAGGATGCTGTTGAAGATCCCCAGACACAGTAGTGCGAGTCAGATGTTTGCTGAGTTCAGGGTGCGCTCCTTTCCTGCTGCCCTACGTCACTGCTACTATCGGTTCATGTGTAGAGTGGTGAGGGTGCCTAATGCTATTGTACAGTCACTGGTTTGTCCTTACATTAGCTCAGTCAGGTTCACTTCTTTGCTCTGGAGTCACTGGCGTGCTTCTCTGTATGTGTGACTTGGTCTAAATATGTGAATATGTGATTACTATGTGTGTTTTAACTCTGTTCTGTTTTTTTTTTAAACTTTTCTTTCATTATTCTTAGCTATGGATCCTGTGCTTGCATGTGAGTCCTTAATAAAGTATAAATAAAATAAATAAAATAAAAATAAATGTCCTCAGAAACATATGTGTAATTGCTGTAGTGTCAGATTCCTCCCAATCAATATACAATAATAATTGTACCCACGTTTTGTCAAGTCTCTCTAGATTGAACCATTGTTGAGGTTTGAAACTTAGGTACCCCAGTTTTAAACGCTTTGAACCCCTGTCTATAAAGTGCACTACACCACTACATTTTCCCTCTCTAGTAAAAGCAAACTCAGAATATCAGACGTCAATAACTCTTGTATGTCTAAAAGCTGGTCTGCAGATAC
>OZ035839.1:34893373-35213373 GCA_964034765.1 Knipowitschia caucasica
GTAAAAGGTGCAATTGTTGTAATTGATTCGTATTTGGAAACGCAAGAGGGAACACCCATAATCACTCTCGTGGTTTTCTCCTTATTTCAGGGGTGTAACACATGCGCGCAGGTTTGCATTACATCATTAACAGCTGAGCATTACATAAGCGTCACTTTTTGGCAGAGCGTTACAACTCGGCAGAACACCGGCCAACATCCTCTAAGTGCGCCTGGGTAAATTGTAAAGAGGAAGAATTACTTTGATAAATACACTCTATAGCTTACATAGCTATAGCTATAGCTCACTTCTATAGCCATAAATCTTTTTATTTATCTAATTTATGCCCTGACAAAGACCGCTGTTGGTCGAAACGCGTAGGCAGTCCAATTCATTAAAGGACTTTTAATTTTTTCACCAAAACAGAGTGCCTCAGACTACCTTTGTTCTCTTCAAACATTATACTTGATTGATCAATAATCACAAGACAGGTCATAATCATAGACACAGCCATAAGGTGATTCCAAAACACGGACGTGTGTTTTTGTCATGGGTCAACATGCTGTGTTACATTACATTGGAGTTCATCATCGTGGCACAATATAAAAAAACAATCAAAACAAGTTTATAAAAGAAAGAGCAGTGAGTTCCCAAACTCTGACAGTGAGAGCTTTAAATTACCACTGTATTTCGTTTGGTGTATTTGAAGTGTTGACACTCACTCTTACAAAACAGGTTAAATATGTGAGGAATAGGACGACCCTGAGTTTTTGAGAGAATGGGGGAGAAAAATATCAAGAATGGTACCTGGCAATCTAGAAAGAGTTCTTCCTCATTTTCACCGAGGTAGAGCATTAAACCACGAATCACATTGTCACGTCTCATCTCAATTGTTTGGTTCTGTAAATAGCACCAAAACAGGGATTTATCAATGGGAAAGAACAAATTATGTATTGTACTCAGCATAAGTTATGACTAAACATACCTGTATCTGTTTGTTCAAAACAGGTTTCAGTTTTGCCCCGATAGCACCACCCTTCTTCGCAAACACAGAAAGTAAATTTGGAGTGTATTTGTCCAGATTGAACATGAAGGTCTGCTCAAGAGGAATGGTGGTGATTCTCCAACTTTGCATTGCCATCTCTTTTGAGATGAGATGGCAATGCAAACTTTGCATTGCCATCTCATCTAAAAAGCCTACTGTCTCTAATCTTTCTCCTTCTTTGAGTCTTGATTATTGGTCCCCTGCAAGACAAAAATATGGATTCAATGTTGTATACAGTTAGTAAACTATAAATCAAATGTATAGTTACATTTTTACCTGATTGAAGCTACCAAAGTAGAAGTGGTGGGTATAAGATCTGGTGTCAATATCAGCACTTCTCTCCTGAATCTGAAAGAAAATTGTAAAATATACTTTAACATTACAGTATAATATATAAATAATGTAATATTTATAAATTGTCAAATATACTGTAACATTACATTACTTGTGATTAATTTCACAATGTTCACATAATTATTATTTAATTGTCTAAATTCACAAATAATTCATACAATTTTAGTTGCACGGGGGGAACATAAATGCTTTGGGATATATTTTCAGTCTCCAAACGAAAAAAACGGAAAGACGTATCTACTTGTTAAGCAATAATAACTAAGTATCAGCCATGTTTAGTGGAGTGCATAGCGATATAAGAAAGACAGTCATGAAAGTAATGAAAACTGGCCTCAGAAGAAGCTACGCTACAACATTAACTACGCTATGAATCAAATCACGCGCAGCGTCGTTTGTACATACCGAAGCACGCAGTCCTCTGTACACAGCCCAGATTTACGTTTGAGAAACGAGACCAAACTCTTTGCTAAATAAAGCACAGGCATGCCTGTGCTTGTTGTTGTTTGAGGAGGACACGTGACAAAGCAAAAGCATGATGGGAACTGTAGTATTTGACGCGATTGTTTCAACACAAGTTTCCGAGCTGTATTATACTTATTTGCTTACATTGCGTAGCCTTGTGTTACTTCCAAGGAAAATGAGAAAATAAATTATTTAGTTCTTTTCAAATGGTTAACTTGTTTAACTAAGCTAGCAAACACCATGTGCCTTATTTCCCGCGGATGGAAATTAGTCCGATTAACGCTAAACTAATATTCAATTGAGTTTTAAACCAGCGTTAGATAACATAGCATAGGCTATGCCTTGTTTCATGTGACGAAAAGTTGAATATCTCTCAGTTCCATTTTGACGCAGGAGAAAAAATACCTAGCATCTAAAAATATAATGTTAGCCGACGCTGATGTGACGCAATGACGACATGTGTACAATGCAACACAACCCAAAGACAATAATGAATATACTGTCACATGAAAAACAATTGAAAAGTTACTTACATTAAACTTCACGTTCCACTTCGTGTTCGTTCGAGTCTGCTGGGAGCATGGATCAATGACAGATTGTCATTGTGTGCGGGGCAGAAACTCGCCAATGTAACCCTGCTCACAAGTGCCACCTGGTGGTTGTTTTGGTCATTGCAGCATCACTGGGAGGGGGGAAAATAAAAGACGCGTGAATCACACGAGACTCACGTGTGATTCACGCGTGAAAGGCGACAAAACGGAATGGGACCTACTGTACGTAGAAAAGTGTGTATGGCTGTTGGATGTGTGTGTGTGTGTGTGCCTGTAGGAAGTGTGTGTGTGTGTCAGTTTATGGTGGTTGTATTGCGTTGTCTACGTAGAAAAGTGTGTATGGCTGTTGGGTGTGTGTGTGTGTGAGCGTGTATGTGCCTGCAGGAAGTGTGTGTGTGTGTGCCTGTAGGAAATGTGTGTGTGTGTAGTTTATGGTGGTTGGGTTGCGTTGTCTGCGTAGAAAAGTGTGTATGGCTGTTGGATGTGTGTGTGTGTGTGAGTGTGTATGTGCCTGCAGGAAGTGTGTGTGTGTGTGCCTGTAGGAAATGTGTGTGTGTGTCAGTTTATGGTGGTTGGGTTGCGTTGTCTTCGTAGAAAAGTGTGTATGGCTGTTGGATGTGTGTGTGTGTGTGCCTGTAGGAAGTGTGTGTCAGTTTACGGTGTGTGTGTGTTTGTGTGTGTGTTTGTGTACACAGGTGCAGACAGGTCCTCGTACACAGGTGTGGTGAGAACAGAAGGATCCAAAATGCAGAACTTTCAAAAATAGAAGATTTTATATAAAAAATCAGAAATAACTAAATCTGGGGTTACAGAAATCCAAGCACAGGGTTAGAATACACACAGGGACACACAAAAAGAGGAGCACAGGGTTAGAATACACACAGGGACACACAAAAAGAGGAGCACAGGGTTAGAACACACACAGGGACACACAAAAAGAGGAGCACATGGTTTAAATACACACAGGGACACACACAGAGGAGCACAGGGTTAGAACACACACAGGGACACACAAAAAGAGGAGCACATGGTTTAAATACACACAGGGACACACACAGAGGAGCACAGGGACAAACATTAGGGCGGGGCAGACATGACCGTGACATTGAGATGGAAACATCGGACCATGTTGTTGCTGAAAAGAGAAGAAGTGTATGAAAAGCAGAAGTGAATGAAAAGCAGAAGTGAGTGAAAAGCGTCTGAAGAGACTGAGCTGAAGATGTTTATCGGAGCTGCTTCTGCTTTTCATGATTCATTTATCTCTGAAAAAGAACCATTCTGTCGACTGCAGACGAGAAACCATTATAAAACTGTAAAAACACAGATGTGGATCCACTCTCTTTCGTGCACGCACACTCTTGCACTTACACGCGCACACACATGCACGCACAAACACACACACACTCATACATACACACCATGGATCTGGAACTGGATAGGGTATTACTAGCTTACAGCTGTCCCACCCATGGGCACAGGGGGCGCTGTGGTACTGCAGACTACATTCACGTTGGCTTTACTCAATGTAAACTAAAACAGCTCGACCTCAGCTGACAGAGAACCTGACAGAGAACCTACAGCTTTCACATATATCGGAATTTGTGAGGATTTTAGTGTCCCTTGTCATCCTGAACTTTTTTTCTTCTTAAATCCTTCGGTTTTCTTTAAATCCACACATTACTGCCACAAACTCTGCTCCCTGCCTTCCCGCTCTGACTCCGCTCTGCTGCTGCTCTGATGAGCAGCTCTGATTGGTCAGAGCGCAGCCGAGCCCCTCTGTGCACGTGCACGAGACCCACACACACGTATTTGGCCCAAAGCCTCATGGGAGCTTGTCCACTGCGCAGAACCGGGAGGACCAGACGATGCCCAAATACAGCCGAGTTCTGCTAATCTGAAGTCCCATGCGCTACTGAGCACAAACCATTCATTTGAATAGGGCGCCCTCTTGGATCACCGGGGCTTGATACACACATGCACACTAGCACAAACACACAGTCATCCATCCATTTTCTTCCGCTTTATCCGTTGCCGGGTCGCGGGGGCAGCAGTCTAAGCAGAGACGCCCAGACTTCCCTATCCACACACACTTCCTCCAGCTCGTCCGGGGGGACCCCAAAGCGTTCCCAGGCCAGCTGAGAGACATAGTCTCTCCAGCGTGTCCTGGGTCTTCCCCGGGGCCTCCTCCCGGTGGGACGTGCCCGGAACACCTCCCCAGGGAGGCGTCCAGGAGGCATTAGGAACAGATGCACGAGCCACCTCAACTGGTTCCTCTTGACGTGAAGGAGCAGCGGCTCTACTCCGAGCTCCTCCCGTGTGACTGAGCTCCTCACCCTATCTCTAAGGGAGCGCCCAGCCACTCTGCGGAGGAAGCTCATTTCGACCGCTTGTATCCGCGATCTCGTTCTTTCGGTCATTACCCAAAGCTCATGACCATAGGTGAGGGAGGGAACGAAGATTGACCGGTAAAGAGGGAGCTGAGCCGAAAGGCAAAGCTCTCGATCCGATACAGCGACCGCATCACTGCGCACGCTGCACCGATCCGCCTGTCAATCTCACGCTCCATTCTCCCCTCACTCGTGAACAAGACCCCGAGATACTTCAACTCCTCCACTTGAGGAAGGACCTCTCCACCTGGAGAGGACCAGGACCTGGAGAGGGCACGGCACTTTTTTCCGCTTGAGCACCACCTCGGATCCCCTCCTCAATCGCCCCGTTCATGACGGGGCGATTGAGGAGAACCTGAAAGTATTCCTTCCACCGTCCAACAATATCCCCAGTCGAGGTCAGCAGCTCTCCACCCGCACCATACACGGTGTTGGCAAAGAACTGCTTCCCCCTCCGGACGGTTTGCCAGAATCTCCTCGAGGCCGACCGATAGTCATGCTCCATGGACTCTCCGAACTCCTCCCAGTACCGGGTTTTTGCCTCTGCAACAGCCCGGGCCGCGGCACGCTTGGCCTGCCGGTACTGGACAGCTGCCTCAGGAGTCCCACGAACCATCATGGCTTGATAGGCCTTCTTCAGCCTGACGGCATCCCTTACTGCCGTTGTCCACCACCGGGTTTGGGGGTTTCCGCATTCACTCACACAAACACAAAAAAGCAGGAAACATGAGGTCATCAAATCACACCTGGATCTGTTCAATGACATCGCTCCACAGCAGTAGCTGCTCTTCCACATTAAGGCTAACGCTACACAGACACACACTCACCTTAAGTACACAAACACACACTCACCTGAAGCACACACACACACACTCATCTGAAGCACACACACACTCACTCATCTGAAGCACACACACACACACACACTCACCTGAAGCACACACACACACACTCATCTGAAGCACACACACACACACACTCACCTGAAGCACACACACAAACTCACCTGAAGCACACAGACACACACACACTTTCTGCAGATTATCCGTGTGCTAATGATCACACACCTCCTGCTGTTGTCGCAGGTGAGGAGTCAGACCTGGCAACCCGTCCCCCGGAGCCTCGCCGAGCTGCAGTTAAGCGCAGACAGATGAGTTGCCAGGTCCTGAGGGACAGAAACTGCGCATGGGCTTGTACAGTTTTAATGAATTGGTGTGAGCGCTAATTGGCAACAGTGATCGTCATAGGAACGCACTGGTGTCACCCAAGGGCCACACAACCAGGGGCCTCCTCTGGGACTCACAGGAGCTAAACGAGAGAGAGAGTTATTGATTATTTCAAAGATTCTCTGGCAGAAAGAAAAGTGTATATATGTTTTATTGTGTGCGTTACTATTGCAATGAGTATTTATTCACAGATGGTTTCATGATGGGAGACCTCTGGGAACACCAGGTGCCACAGTGGGGCTGAAAAGTGCCAAACTAATAACAAATAATACGATATAAATCTGTTTTGTACAGCGTTTTTTAAGACACTCAGAGACGCTTCACATGTCATTATACTTTCACTCCAAACATGGTGGTGATAAACTACTACTCTAGCCACAGCTGCCCTGGGGCACACTGACAGAGGCGAGGCAACCAGTCTGTGCCAACGGCCCCTCCCACCACCACCAACCATTCACACACACACCAGACTCATTCTAATGTGGGGGAAGTGTTTTGCCTAAGGAGTTTACAGCCGCAGCCGCCCTACAGTGGCACCTGGTGTACCCAGAGGTCTCCCATCACCGTACTAACCAAACCCCTGCCCTGCTTAGCTTCAGAGGTTTGACAGGATCTGGCTTTTAGCAGTTTATCACCACCGTGTATGGAGTTAAAGAATACTGACATGTGAGGCGTCTTTGAGAGTCCTGAAAAGCGCTGTATAAAACTGATGCATTATTATTATTATCATGACAGCGGTCCATAACTGTGGTTTGAAAGTTACGTACCCCAGCTTTAACCGAACACTCTCAGTCTGGTGTGTAGCTGTGGATCTGTCGCAGCAGACGATGTTATTGGAACGTGTTTAACGATGGGAGTTTGACCATATTGTTGAGTCCAGGAGGAATTCCAATCAAACCAAACACAACAGACCCGCAACGTCCGGTGGGACTTTTATTGACAAACGGCGCCGACAGTGTTGTGACGGCGGCCATCTTGCCGTCTGCTGTTGTTTGCGACGAGTGGAACGTGGCGTGCGCGGATGTGATGGATGTCGGAGGTCGTCCAGCGGCGGGTACACACATCTGCTTTGTCTGGATGAGCTGTGTCCCTGAAGCATCAAAAAAAACATTCACTCGATTCTGAAACTTTGAAATGAAGTCTGTTGAATCGTCCATGGGTTAAGGTTTAGACTCCTGTGTTTGTACCACAGCGGGAAATTTCAGTGTTGCATTGTCAATTACAGAATAGTAGGAATGAGGAGCACACAGCACAAGATCCATAAAGTATAACTGTAGCATTAAAGGAGCTATATACAGTACGTTTCTGCAGGATTATTTCAGTTTGAATGTTTAGCACCGCCCTCAACTCGCTCACAGGCTTCTCATTTCCCCTACGCTCTCCTCCCACGGAGCCATCTAGTTTTATTTGTGATCTATATGCTAACATTTGCATGAGCGCAACTTCTTGTAACCTGTACAACAATCACTGATGAAATGGTACTAAAGCAACGCACTGCTAACACAATATATAACTGAAAGATTACGGCTAGTTTCACGTCTGAATGTAGTCCGAGCGTAGATAGTCCGAGCGTAGATGGTCCGAGCGTAGATAGTCCGAGCGTAGATAGTCCGAACGTAGATAGTCCGAGCGTAGATAGTCCGAGCGTAGATAGTCCGAGCACAGATAGTCCGAGCGTAGATAGTCCGAGGCGGTCCCGCAGGTCTCTCCCATAGACTAGTCTCTCCAGAGGATACGATGTAAGCTAGCTCTGTTCAGGGCTTGGTTTCTTCTTTGATCATGTTGTGGCTTTAGTTCCTCTTCTCTTCCTCACTGTTGTGTGGTTTGGGCTGTTTTCTGTGTCTGCAGTTACAGCCAGAGGAGTTATAGCCACTTATGCTAACATGCTTTTCAATGGCAACAAGCTGTGTTTTGTTTTCTTATTTTCTCTTCTCCTACACACAGTCTGGGTTGTACCATGTGTAAACTCTGGTCCATGATTATTTCCTACATGTACGTCTGGGTCTGATCCTAGTGGCTACAGTTTCTCGGTTGAATCTCCTCCGACCAATCAGAGAGCGGGGGAGGCGGGTGTTGTAGGTCAGATTAATTTGCTGGTTGTAGTTTGGCGGAGAATGCGATAGTAAAATAATCCGTTCTGGGGTTTTTTCCCACTTGTCCCTGTGTGTATTTTTTCCCAATGCTTTTCCCACTTGTTGTCCGTCTATTTTCTAAACCGCTTGTTTTCAGTTCTGCGGACTCATTTCACCCCGTTACACATGAGTTTGTCCTGTGCCTCATTTGACTGCAGGTTTGTTTTGTTTTTGTCATTATCCAAAATAAACATTTACATTTGGCTAAATACTTTCCTAAATAACATCTGCTGGTTTAATTTGTGATCATCTCAAACATCCTCCATTTTGTTTTTGTTTGATTTAGCTGAATTAAGGTATAAAAAAAAGAGGAAAAATAAAATCGTTGAAGGTGTTGAAGGGACATTTAATCCTCTGACAATCTTACATGAGAATAGGGAGCCTCAACCTCTCTGTCAGTCTACCATCACGGTACTAACCAGCTCCTGCACCGCTTAGCCTCTGGGATCAGGTTTTGAGGGATGCGTAGTGTTGGCTTCTCTCTGACTGAGAACTGTCCGTGGTGCTGAAGCAGGACTCAGTGCAAACGTGTGGTGTGTTTCATCCAATCAGCACACGAGACACATCTGGGAGTGGTGGAGTGGTTAGCCTTTTCCCAGAACAGATTTCACAGTAAATGTTCCTGTGATCTGGTCTTCAGAGCTTCAGTTACATACATGTTACAGACGATCAGTAATAACTGCTGAAAAGAATGTGAGTTTTAATAAAAGTGAATCTGGCAACGTTAGCGCCGAAGAAGAGATAAATACATCTATAATAGACAGAAAAGTGAGAAGAAAACATTAGATTTTTCGTTTGGACTCAGACCCAGAACAGATGCTCAGTAATCCTGCACCAAGCCTTCATCCGCAGATGTGTCATTATGAAGCAGAAGGTTTTACATTGTTTTCAGAAAGTGTTGTCAATAAAGTTTGTTCCATCAGCGGGTTGGAGTCACCTGCTCATTTGGACATTTATTCATTTTTTAGAAATCATTTCACCGTCAAAAACATTAAACGCAGCCTTCACGTCTGTGGAAAACACAGTGTGTCGCTCACAGATGTGAATGTTTTGGCCGGAGGCAAAAGACAAAGTGTCGTCTTTAATGTTTGTCCGTTTTGTGAAAGTCTCTGCCTAACATTTAAAACTTAACATTAAATATTCAGGCTCTAAAAACCACGTTCTTCCCCATTTACAGCACCTTACCTTCACTGCTCATCTCTATTCTACCTGGTTGTGTTTCCTTTGGTACCATATCCTAGCAACCTACCAACAACAAGTCAGTCTCCAGGGAATTTCCTTGGTCACCATGGCTTCTGTCTTGATATGCATTCAGTGTCATGCATTTTACCAGCCTGATGGTGTCCCTAGTGAGTCAAGTCAGTGGATGTCAGTCAGAGAGCACAAAGTAAGAGAGCACTTCCTGTGATAACAGATGTTTTGTTGGACATGCAATTAAAGCTGAGTGCCACTCCCGTATTCGTCCCGGAAACCGGATTCGTCCGGAAGTTCAGTTTGATCCAATGAGCAAACGCAGCAGTAGATTACGTCACGGAATCTGGACGGAAGCGGCAGTAAATATAAAAAACTACCTATTCATGCCTAAACTTAACCAGCCATTCCCATAAAATAACCCAAACCCAGCCTTAACCCTAAACTTAACCATCGTAATCAGACGCCTAAACTTAACCAGTCACCACTTAAGGACATATTAAACTTTTTGACATGCGCAAACTGAACTTCCGGACGAATCCGGTTTCCGGGACGAATACGGGAGTGACACTGAGCACAAGCTCATCTGTTATCACAGGAAGTGCTCTCTTACTTTGTGCTCTCTGACTGACATCCACTGACTTGACTCACTAGGGACACCATCAGGCTGGTAAACTGAATGCACACTGAATGCATATCAAGACAGCTTCCACCTGCACTCCGGTCAATCACCAGCATTTGAAACAAAGCGGATCTAAAGATGTGACAAAGGTCCAAAACACATTCATGAAACGGCTCCAGAGCCAGACACATTAGCTCCTGTTTAATTATATAGCACCTCTCACAGACCAGAGTCACTAAGCACTTTACTATTGTTGTGGGCATTTGTCTGTCACTCCACAGAGATAGAAGCGAGGTCATCATACAGGAGGTGCATGCTGGACCTATTGTACATGTATGTTTTTAGAGGTAGGGGAAACCGGAGCACCTGGAGGAAACTTACTCACACACAAACTCCACTCGGGAAGGCCCTGTTCCGAACGGGATTTGAAGCCACCGTGACGCCCAGTGCTTTGAAAATGAGCTTTAACAAATTCAATGTAAGTTTGTATAGACCTGGCCTGGCCTTATCCATCCGTACACTCCGCTCAATTATCATTTCACTGCATGTAACGTCTGGGTCTGGTTCCTGGGTTAGTGATTACAATCGGTTGAATATCGACCGACCAATCAGAGAGCGCGGAAGGAGAGTGTAGTTAGATGTGACGTCAAGAGTTTGCGTCGAACGGGGAGGTTGTAGTTTGGCAATGGCAAAAAATGCGATAGTAAAGTATTGCGGTCTGGTTCTATCAAGAAATTGAAGCTGGAGCAAGAGGAATGTTTGCAAATGTAATCGCTAGAAAAAAATGTGGCGCTACTCCCCACGGGGTCAGTTAGCAGCAAAGGAGATGGCTAGACTAAATGCTAAATGCTAACGACTCAGGGCGCACCACAAACTCAGATCCAATCGTTTCAATCTGCAAAAGGAGTTAGCCCCTCCCACCTGTTAACGGAGTCAATGGAGCACCTCCAGACCTTAGTATGAAATGTAATTTGTATGGTATGGTGTGGTACGACTGGGCTAGTATAGACCTAAATCACTACAGTTTGGCTCCAAGGACTTTATAAAACTGCCGATTTCCCCAACACAGATCAGAAAATCAAACTGCACAGACACAGGAATTACAATGATAAAAAACACTTCGGGATCCGTTCGGGGCAGAGACCAATGTACAGTATATAAATATTGATAAAGTCCATAAAAAGCCTTTCTGTGATACATCCACATCAGTGTCCCCCCCAGCCCCTCCCCCTCCGCCCTAGCCCCTCCCCCTCCTCTGCGCTAATGCAGCCGTCAGCCGAAGCGAAGCCGCGTCTGCCCCGGCCATCCCTCACTCCGCCGCCGGCCGCACGCACGCGCTCAGATCGTTACGGGATTAAGATGTTGTGTCCACTTACGGGCGACTGGATGATGGAGCGCGCGCCCCTGATCCCGGCTGATTTATGAGGCCTCTCTCCGCCGCCGCCGCACAAACATCACACGGCTCATAATAAATGCATTCCCGATCAATTGCGCCCGCGGAACGATCAAGATAAATGTTAGTAAGGTTTTTTTCTTTTCTTTCTCTGGCTACGCTCGGCTCGGCTCGGCTCGCGTCCCGCTGCACTTCACGGCGTTTTAGTGACTGCTGCCGGGAAACTGAGAGTAAATAAATAAAAACCGAGATGATGCAAGAGCTCAGAAGAATGAGAGAAACAGAAGAGAGACGTGGACTGGGGTGACTTTCAAACACCAGACTCCAGAAAGTTACAGGCTGTTGCTCTGTGGCAGGTGCTTTATCGCTCTTAAAGCTGAGGTACCTAACTTTCAAAGCGCAAGAGTGGGTGGTGCAGTGGTTATGTGTTTTTCCCAATGGTTCCACTGGATACATGTAAGCTAACTCTAAAACCCAGTGCACTAATGCTAACCCTGACTCAATCAACTCTCCCTTATTCACTTACACCAGGGGTCTCCAACCTGTGGCTTGGGAGCTACCAGTAGCTTTCCAGCCCCTTGCTGGTAGCTCCCCAAAGGATTTAGAATTTAACACATGTGCTATATAAATAAACATTACTATGAATATAACGTTATACAGTTTTACAGTAAAGTCTTCTTGTCATTATTACATAGATTTGTATTAGGACTGCAGAAAGGAATAGCTCTCTGCTTCTTCTGTATGAAAGTAGCTCTCTGCTTCTTCTGTATGAAAGTAGCTCTCTGCTTCTTCTGTTGTTTGAAAGTAGCTCTCTGCATCTGCTGTTGAATAAAAGTAGCTCTCTGCTTCTTCTGTATGAAAGTAGCTCTCTGCTTCTTCTGTTGTTTAAAAGTAGCTCTCTGCATCTTCTGTATGAAAGTAGCTCTCTGCTTCTTCTGTATGAAAGTAGCTCTCTGCTTCTTTTGTATGAAAGTAGCTCTCTGCTTCTTCTGTATGAAAGTAGCTCTCTGCCTCTTCTGTTGTATGAAAGTAGCTCTCTACTTCTTCTCTATGAAAGTAGCTCTCTGCTTCTTCTGGATGAAAGTAGCTCTCTGCTTCTTCTGGATGAAAGTAGCTCTCTGCCTCTTCTGTTGTTTAAAAGTAGCTCTCTGCCTCTTCTGTTGTATAAAAGTAGCTCTCTGGTTTAAAAAGGTTGGGGGCCCCTGACGTACACTAACCCTACGACACTGAAGCGAACTCTAACCCAGTCAACTATCCACTTCCACTTAAATTATTCAGTTCATTTCATAAGCACAGTTTCCAAAGTGCTGCACAATAAAATACTACCTGATACTAATCCATAGTAAAACAGTAAAATCATTAAAAATCAAATAGGAAAAACCATGTGTGCATTTATGTGTGAATATAAAAGCAATAAAACAAAATTAAATAAAAGGACCATACAACCCATGCAGTGTTAAAAGCCAGAGCATAAGAATGGGTTTGAAAACGAGACTTAAACTCTCCACAGAAGGAGCAGCTTGGATATACAGGGAGGGGATTCGACAGCTTTGGTCCGACCACAGAGTAAGACCTGTCCCCGGGTTTTAAGTCTCGTCCTGGGTACCACAAGCTGGAGCTGGCTTGAACGAGATCCGAGATGTAAGAAGGGGCCAGTCCTTTCAAAGCTTTAAAAACAAACAATAAAATCTTAAAATCGATTCTAATATGAACAGGAAGCCAGTGAAACGATTCCTGAACTGGTGTGATACGCTCACGCCTCCTGCTTCCTGCTTAAAGTCGTACCGCTGACGATCAATAATCCACTTACACTAACCCTACAACACTGAAGCTAACCCTAAAGGTAATAAGCTAAAGCTAACCATGACGTAGGCTGTATCCGAATGTCCACACTATACCCTATTCACTCACTCACTATATAGTTCGGGACTATATAGCGACTGAGTGAGTGAGTCAGTGCACTCATTCTGTTGGCGATTCGGACAGCTGCACACTATTTTTAGCCGCGGCCCACATCACACCCCTGTCACATGTCATTGGATCAATATAATTTTATATATAAATAAAAGTATATTAAAATATCAATATTTGTCTAATATACATGTATAAAACGTTTTTACAATTTATATTCATATGTATGAATTTTGGTTGACTTATTTGCTTAACGTCTTTCATATTCCCGCCACCTGACCGGCTCCTCTAACACTGGTGAAATGGCACCTCCACTGAATTTTGCGGTGTTTTTGTTAACAATTATAAAACTTCCCATAATGCGAATTAAAAACCGCCGAACAGAGAGAAGGCGAAGACAGGCGATGAGGCGGAGGAGGAGAATGGCTCTTCTTTCATTAGCAAGGCGTCGTGTAAGTATTGTATTCGTCCTTTGTCTATATAGCATTAGCACCATCTACTGGGTAAATTATAGTACTTACTAATTAAAAATACTATTCTCAGTCAATGAGAAACACATTAGTCATATACATTTAGACATATTTCAACAAGAAAACACATTGTATAGACACACTCACTTAAAATGCAAGAACATTAAAATATTTTATTGGTTGAAAGAACACAAAACCATAGCAAGGGAAATGGATTAAGTACTCATTTTTTTCTAAATGAAAAATGAGTACTTAAATCATTAAACAATAATAGAATTTGCTTGGCCATGGGGCACAGGGCTTCTGTGATTTTTTTGTGTGTTATTAGGTGCGAGGGATGTAGTGAGGGTTTCTACTTCAGTTGTCTCAGGGCAGCTCCAGCTCCCTGCAACACACAATACATTTGGCAAAATCAATGCCAGGGCACAAAAGAACATGACTTCAGCTATATACTCTTCATTTTTATTTACATTTTTAAATCTCAAAATGAAAAATGAGTACTTATTCCTGTGTCTGCACTCATAACTAAAAGTGCAGATACAGAGTTAAAAAATGAATCTAGAAGTATCATATTAAGTTTAAGAGAATTTTTGTTTTGTTTTAGGGTGTACTGCCGACTGAACCACCATGTACCCCTACTCAGCATGTACTTAAATGGCCAGTCTGACCTTCGATCCGATTTTCGTCTCACTCGAACCACCATCACCCGTCTGGTTAGCCACCTGAGGAGTGCTCATCACCAGGGCTGGAGCCAGGACATGGAGGTTTTGGTCTTCCTCTTTTGGTTGGCCAGTGGCACCGCGTACCGTGTTGTCGCCAGGGCATTTGACATGCCCCAGTCCACAGTCCACGATGTGATCCACAGGGTGGCCAACCAGATCCTTCAAATGCGTGGCCAAATAATTCATTTCCCTTCCCTGGAGGAACTTCCCCAAGTTGCAGCTGGGTTTCAGTTGCTGGCTGGATCAGCTGCTCTCAATAATGTTGTGGGGAGCATCGACGGCTGCCACATTAGAATAAAGCCCCTTCAAGAGAATGCACAGTGTTATTTTAACAGGAAATTGTTTTATTCTATTCAAATGCAGGCTGTGTGTAATCACCGTGGCTTATTTATTGATTTGTTTGTTGGCTACCCCGGATCTGTGCACGATTCTCGAGTGCTTAAAAACAGCCCCCTCTACGTCCACCGGCTCTATCCCCCAAATGGACACGTCCTCCTTGGGGATGGTGGCTACCCTTGCCTCCGTCAGCCCATCACACTCCTCCCTCCATACAGAGAGCCTGTTCGGAGCCCAGTGGAAGCCCGCTTCAACCGGCACCATGCACGGGCACGATCTGTAATAGAGAGAGCGTTTGGCATGATGAAGGCAAGATGGCGATCCATTTTTTTCAAGGCACTGGAAGTCCAACGCACCTTTGCAGTCCAGGTGACTGCCTGTTGCGCCATCCTGCACAACATCTGCGTCAGCGATGGTGATCTCTGGGAGCCAGTGGAAGAGGAGCCAGGGCCTGATGATGAGCAGGACCAGCATCAGCAGCACCAGCCTGATCAGCTGTGTGGACAGGAGCAGTGTGGACAGGAGCTGCGTGGACAGGAGCTGCGTGGACAGGAGCTGTGTGGACAGGAGCTGTGTGGACAGGAGCTGTGTGGACAGGAGCAGTGTGGACAGGAGCAGTGTGGACAGGAGCTGTGTGGACAGGAGCTGTGTGGACAGGAGCTGTGTGGACAGGAGCTGTGTGGACAGGAGCTGCGTGGACGGATGGCAGCAGCACTTTCCACCCCAAGGGACTATTAATTAAATGTTTGAATAATCTGTGTTTTGGCCTATTTAAATAAAAACAAAAACAATTGAATATGTAAATATCTAAAAAGAAATTGTTGAATGTATGTATAGTTTTCTTTACAAATGTCTAGTTGATTAAATTTTTTGTGTGTAAATAGTGTTCATCATTGTATGTCGATATGCATATAGTTCACACTACACTTATCAAAATACATTTTTATCTACTATTTACAACTTCTTCCCTGTGCGTGGCTGTCTGAGCTCCTTAAAACAGTGAGTTTTGTATAATAAATGCTTCACAAATTAGCTTCAAAGAAACAAACTTTGTAGGTCTTTTTCAGGTTCTCCCACTTCTTGGCCGCTCTGGCAGGGCTGATCAGGCGGCTCAGCCCCATTTCCTTTATCACTGCCCTAAAGTAACGATACATAAAAACATTTGAATATGAGTAGACGTTTTTTGAATAAGTATTTATTCATAATGGTCATACTCCCATCCAGCCGCCGAAGCAAATTTTTCACCCGCAGTCAGATGAGTCTCTCCACATCAGTGTCTGTCCCTTTAAAAAACATTAAACACACAATAAATGCTATACATATAACACAAGTGCTTTAATAACATTAATGACTGACCACCAGTGACCCGTTTCTGTAGCGTTCGCTTTAGATGTTACTGTTATGATATGCGAAACACTTTCGCGGCATAACATTGGTACGTTGTTTTGCAGTAAAAGGCAATGGTATTCAAATGTGTATTTTGGCAGCTTATCGTCAACAATATATCACGGTTTACACATTTCCATATTTATGATGATTAAAAACTCACATTTATACCTCATGTGTTGCTCCTGTTCCAACACGTCTCTCGCTGCCTCCGCCATTTTACTTCCGTATAGTGACCACTGCTGTTCACTACATTTTCGAGATGCATTGTGGGAAAATTCCAGTGCACTACTTTTTCTCTCTGGACATTCGGACACCCCTACAAAATGGCGTGACCACTATACAGTGCACTATATAGGGTATAGTGTGGACATTCGGATACAGCCCCAATCACATATCCCTAATTCACATACGCTAACTCTAAAACACTGAAGCTAACCTTACAACACTGAAGCTAACCCTAAAGGTAATAAGCTAAAGCTAACCATGACCCAATCGCATATCCCTAATTCACATACACTAACTCTAAAACACTGAAGCTAACCCTACAACACTGAAGCTAGCCCTGAAGGTAATAGGCTAAAGCTAACCATGACCCAATAAACTATCCTTAAATTACATACGCTAACCCTACAACACTGAAGCTAGCCCTAAACCTAATAAGCTAACCCTATAAGCCGTTAGACGACAAGGTGGCAAGGAGCCTTTCAGTGTGTAGTGTGGACGGTCCACCTGTGTCTGCTCCGGTTTCCTCCAGGTGCTCCGGTTTCTCCTATCACTATAAGCATGTACAGTAGATCTGAATGTAATGAGTGAAGGGTCGTCACTGAGTGTGGAGTGAATGGAAACACATCTGCACTTCCAAAACATTGTAAAGCTCTTTCTGTGTGACCTTGGTCTGTGAAAAGTGCGATACAAACAAAGAGTTCAGATTCCAGAACAGATACATCTCTAATGGTGCTTTCAGACCGGCTCATACGTTGCGTCGGGTTTCAATGCAAAGTCTAAGGTGACGCGCGTTCGACCGTCGCAACGCTCAGACAGGAGATGGATTCCGCTCATCCTTTCCTTGGGACGTTCGTGCGACAACCAATCAGAGAGCAGCAAAGTGGTCACGGGGACATTAGCGGACTGAGAGAGCTGACTGAAAATACTGTAAACAGCCAAAACAGGACCTACACCAGACTTCACCAGAACTCAAACCAGGGCTGACAATGGGGGACTCTGTGCTTGTGAAAATATACGTTGTCATGCTCCCGTGACTTTATGCAACTGCTTCAAGTGTGTTCGCCGATGCGGAAATACCGTTTAATAATATGAAAAAACGTATGGCGCACCTCCGTGAACACATACTGCTGTTATATAAAGCCCTCTCCATGAACACATACTGCTGTTATATAAAGCCCTCTCCGTGAACACATACTGCTGTTATATAAAGCCCTCTCCGTGAACACATACTGCTGTTATATAAAGCCCTCTCCGTGAACACATACTGCTGTTATATAAAGCCCGTGGAATGTCTGTGAGCAAAGACACGCTGCAAAGCTGCATATTGGAGAAGATCTGTACACAAGAAACCGCTAGCATAGCTCTGTTAGCATCTGAGCTGGCCGGCTACTTCCGGTACTTCCGGCCCGCGTCAGGACGTTTTGGTGTGAAGACCTCTGCGTCTGAAAACTAGAGAATGCGCGTCTAGTGAGCGGGGCTTCAGCGTTTCAGCGTTGGCGGTGTGAAAGCCCCGTACGCTACAATCTTAGAGATGTTTTGTTGTTGGCAGGATCCCTCCCTCGATCTGGGCCTCCCCACGGGCTCTCAGCTTCTCTCACTGGGACTTTTCATCGTTGCATTTCTTGTGTTTGAACAGTTTGATTCTCTGATCTGTGTTGGCGTTTGTAAAGTCCTCTGAGATAAACTACTGAATTTAGTTGAATTAAAGTAAATGTGACAGATTTTGCTCATGACGGGGTGAAACTTTATTTGTATGACACTGATGTAACGTTTGCAAATTGGTCCACGAGCCGTATACAAACAACAGGACACAGTGTGGAGTCAACTACTTTACTCATACCTGTGACAGCGGACACACTGGCTCCCCCTACAGGATGAAAACGGCACGTGAGCATCGCAATACGCATGAGGCACACGGTAAGCTAAATAAAAAGTACAAAAAAACAAACAATGTGCAAAAGTACGTTCATTGCATCCTAATACATTTCCTACTAAACATATCTTTGTGAATATTGTTGAAAATAAAGCTAAATGATTGAATATATGTATTTTTCACAGAGACAGAACTCACCCTTTGAAGCGTGACGCGGCTTTGAGAGGGAAAGTTTAGTACCAAAATAAAATACGGGAGCAGCGCACACTTCCGGAAATGTAAAAATAAAACGTCCACACAAAAGATTTACACAAAATTATATTTTAAAATAAAATACAACCGGGAATAGTAAACAAATGATATAAAGTGCATATGTATAGCCGTTACAATAACATAGATCTGGCTTTTCTTAAATCCTACTTGGTAAAGGGAAAACTGTAGGCCTTTATTGTTCTAATGGCTCTCGTTTTTTCAATCAGAATAAAATAAGCCTTTGTTGTTCCTTGTGGATGCAGGAAGGTCTAAGGACAACGGTGACATTTTATGGATATTTATGGATATTTAATGTTATCTATGAACATGGGTCACCCCGCCCCCCCGCCCCCTGTGGACCAATGTTCATAAGTGTATGTTTCAATTGTTTTTCCTGATTCTTTTGATCTGTCGTTGGTGAATCAACAACGTAAAGTTCTTCGACTGCTGTTGTGATTTATGGCAATACAAAAATTAAATGGATAGGCTAAAAATCAGCATCACAGTGAGTGAGTACGGGCATGGACGCTAACAGTGAAGCGGTTATCTGCTACATAACAACATGAAAACCTGCGGCTTATATCCAAGTGCGGCCTATATGTGGACAACATTGATTTTCTATTGACCACTTTCTCATCTTCCTTCAAAATTCTAAAGCGGCACTTTTAGCCCAGACCCAGCTGTACTTGTGTTATGTGTGACACCTCACAGAACGTCTCTATCCCAGACCTCATCCTCTGCATCTACATCTACATCCTCTAAACACACGCGGCAGCTACTTACGGCCCATCTGCCCCACGCCGAGACCGCGTAAAACACAATTTAGCATCCACCCGCATTTTAATCCCACTCTCCACAAACAATCTTCTTGGATGGAAAGCACATTTTAGAATTAATTGATTTAGAAGTTGTAATAGCTGTCAGGATATTAGGTCCACACATGCTAACAGTAACACTAGTTTGAGTCTCTATTTTGATACAATTAGGCATATTCTGTGAACAATCTTCCCTTTATGGGGAGTTAACAGCTGAGCAGAGATATAACATTTTCCGAGGACATGGTGTTGCTACTTCGTAAAACGGGGACAATAGTTAGGCAGAAATGACTTTGCATGGGAAGCTGCCCACCTTTAGCAGTGAAAAACAGAAGCACAGATACCGATGAAGATTGGGGGAAGGCCCGCCCCCGGGGCCAGCACCTGTATCTGTCAGTGGCAGTGCACACTGTGTATTAGCAGCTAAGACGGAGGAAGACCACTCAGTTGAACTATGTATTAGCCCCGTGGCCACGCAACTTTATATTTGATTTACAATGAATGCCTGTGGCGCATTAACATTTCTCTTGTTCTGGCTAATCGTACTGTGCTTCCAACAACAGACCTGGATGAGAGGAAACTAAACAAGGGTTAACCCTCTAGGCGCCAGAAGTTTTTTCCTGAGGCTCAATTTTGACATCTTCTTGTAAATCTTAATAACTTAAAAGTGAGAAGAAAGAGAGGCTTTATGTAAGTTAGAGAAATGATAAGGATGGCCCAAAGTTGATGTAGGAATTAAATGTAACCATCTAATTTGCATATCATGATGTCATATGGGCGTGGCAATCATGGATTTTCATGAAATATACACGTCTTTTTAGATCTTTAGGATATGAACGCACAAACAGAACTCACACTGCACCACACTCAAGGGTCAGGGAAATATAGTAAAACGCTGCGAAATTATGTGTGGCCGGAGTTTGAAGGAATTTTGACCCAATTGGCCGTTTTAAACAGAACTGCATCTTGTCTATTGTTGAGTTAAGTCAACCGTGGCACCTACAGGGTTAACTTCTTTTCCTCGACATAGCTTAGTCAGTATATCAATCAATCAATCAAAGTTTATTTGTAGAGCGCCTTTCATACACAGGGCAACACAAAGCGCTTCACAGTCCACATCACAAATCATCACATAAAACAAACACCAGAATCACAATTAAAAGATTAAAATCACACAAAAGATTAAAACACAATTAAAACATTAAAATCACACAAAAGAATAAAACCATTAAAACTTTCAAAATTACACAAGAAATTTAAAAAAATAAATAAATGACAGCAGTGCATTAAAAATGGAGATAAAATCCTTCAGTTATATGCACAGGCAAACAGAACAGTCTTTAACCTGGATTTGAACATTGACAGAGTAGACGCCTCCCTCACATTTTCAGGGAGATTGTTCCAGATCTTAGCTGCATGGATCTGAAACGCAGCCTCCCCATGTTTGGTTCTCACTCTGGGCACCAGCAGGAGGCCAGTCCCTGTGCTCCTCAGAGTCCGGGCCGGTTCATATGACACCAACATGTCACTAATGTATTCTGGTGCAAGGCCATGGAGAGACTTGTACACAAGCAGAGCCGTTTTAAAATCTATTCTTTGAGCCACAGGAAGCCAGTGCAGAGACCTGAGGACCGGACTAATATGGTCATACTTCCTGGTTCCTGTCAGGACTCTAGCTGCTGCATTTTGGATGTACTGCAGCTGCTTACAGGTCTGTTTGGACAGACCTGTAAGCAGGCCATTGCAGTAGTCTAGTCTGCTGGAGACAAATGCATGGACAAGAATCTCCAAGTCTGCCCTGGACACTATATTTCTAACTTTGGCAATGTTCTTCAGATGGTAAAAAGCTGTTGATGTTATTGATTTTATGTGGCTATTGAAATTTAGGTCTGAGTCCAGTATTACCCCCAAATTTCTGACCTTGTCTGAAGGAAGTAGGGAGAGAGACTGAAGTTGACAAATGACGCCCTCTCTTTGTTTCTGGGGACCAAAGACAATGATTTCGGTTTTGTCTGCATTTAGCTGGAGGAAATTATTTTGCATCCAGTCACTGATCTGTTGGATACAGTGAAGGAGCAAATCCAGTGGTCCATGTTCTCCTGCAGTCAGTGAGACATAGATCTGAGTGTCGTCAGCGTAATTGTGGTAGGACACTTTGTTTCTTTGTATTAACTGACCTAACGGCAGCATGTAGAGATTAAATAGGAGAGGTCCCAGGATCGACCCCTGTGGTACACCACAGGTCAGGGCCACATCATCTGAGACGCAGTCTCCAATCTCCACAGAGTACTTCCCATCCTCCAGGTAAGACCTAAACCAGTCTAGGGCTGTGCCAGTGACACCAACCCAGTCCTCCAGTCTCTGCATGAGGATCTCATGGTCGACAGTGTCGAACGCGGCACTAAGATCTAACATGACCAAAACTGTGACTTTACCTGCATCAGTGTGAAGTCGAATGTCGTTTGTTACCTTCACTAGAGCGGTCTCAGTGCTGTGGTGGGGTCTAAACCCAGACTGGAACATATCAAAAGAATTATTCATTGTTAAAAATTCAGTAAGTTGTTGGGAGGCCACTTTTTCAAGAATTTTTCCAATAAATGGCAGATTCGATATGGGGCGATAATTTTGAAGTCCCGCAGGATCCAGACTGCTCTTTTTTAGGAGAGGTCTTATGACTGCTGTTTTTAGGGCCATAGGAAATGTTCCTGACGACAGAGACATGTTTACTATTTGTGTCAGTGAAGGTAACAAACTGCTCAGGACGGACTTCAGAAATTTAGAGGGCAATATATCCAGGCTACATGTGGAGGAGCTCAGACTCATGATTATCTTTTTGACAGTTTCAGTATCCACAGGTGCAAAGTGAGTTAGCTCAAAAAGCTTCTCTGGCTGTTGCATTGTTATACGTGCTGTGGAGGTGATAGTGTTTTTGATTCCTTGTACTTTGTCATCGAAAAACTGTGCGAACTCATTACACCTAGATTTAGAGGAAAATTCTAGGGGCAACTTTACAGGGGGGTTCGTTAATCTACCAACTGTTGAAAACATAACACGAAAATTGTTACTGCAACCTCCAATAATGTCAGAAAAATACATTTCTCTTGTTCTACGTAGAACCCGGTTAAATTCACCCAACTCATCTTTAAAGATTTCATAATCGCCCTGGAAATTGGACTTTCGCCACTTCCGTTCGGCCCTCCGGCACTCTTGCTTCTGTGCCCTAACCGAGTCTGCCTTAGTCCATGGGGCCTTTTTCTTACTGGTAACTATTTTAACCGTCACAGGAGCAATGGCGTCCAGAACAGTCAGAACACTGGTGGTGACAGAGTTATACAATTCATCAACAGTAGAGCATGGAGTTTTCTCAAAATTTAGCATTCCCATGAACAGTTCACTTGTGTTTTCATGTATGTGTCTTCTTCTAACATTTGTAAATTCAGCTGGTGGTTTGCTAGCAAAACACATGTCAAAAAATACACAGAAATGATCTGACAAAGCAACATCAACTACATTAACATTTGATACATTAACCCCCTTTGTAATTAGCAGGTCAAGAGTGTGCCCCCTGCTGTGGGTGGGGCCACTCACGTGCTGAATGAAACCAAAGGTCTCAAATACAGAAGCCAGCTCCTTTGCATTTCTGTCATCAACATTATCAACATGTACATTAAAATCACCTGTAATAACTAAACTATCAATCTGTGCACACGAATGAAAGTAGTTCAGTAAAATGGTCAATAAAATCGCAACATGACTGTGGTGGCCTGTACAGGACAATGAAAAGAGTAGAAGATTGCTTTTGTTCCATTTTAAAAGAAATATACTCAAACGATGAAAAATTTCCAAGGGGCATTCTATGGGAGACAAAGTGCTCTCTAAAAACTGCAGCTATGCCTCCCCCCCTTTTGTTTTCTCGTATTTCGGATTCGAATTTAAAATTGGGTGGTGTTGCTTCTATTAGAACTGCATTTCCTGTATTTTGGTCGAGCCATGTTTCAGCCATAAGCATAAAATCAAGATCATAAGAAGTGATAAAATTATTAATTAAAAATGATTTGTTACATAGAGATCTGACATTAAGCATAGCAAGTTTAAAAATAACGTCAGAGTCGATTAATGTGGTTGATTGATTTCTACAGGGAACAGAAATTAGATTTGAGTATAGATGAAGATGAATGAGGAAGCTAACGGTGAATGAGTCATGGAAGCTAACGG
The DNA here is from genome assembly GCA_964034765.1 of Knipowitschia caucasica. Lineage (NCBI taxonomy): Eukaryota > Metazoa > Chordata > Actinopteri > Gobiiformes > Gobiidae > Knipowitschia > Knipowitschia caucasica. The sequence goes on from OZ035839.1 coordinate 34,916,924, forward strand.
TGAAGCGGCTACACTCCTCATCATTGAATCATGTTGTGACCCGTAAAAACAGTCGTCTCTTTGCTACATAACAACATGAAAACCTGCGGCTTATATTCCAGTGCGGCCTATATGTGGACAACATTGATTTTCTTTTCTCGTCTTTCTAAACCTGTACTTCAGGCCAAACCCAGCTGCATTTTTCACATGTATGACACCTCACAGAACGTCTCTATCCCAGACCTTATCCTCTACATCTACATCCTCTAAACACACGCGGCAGCTACTTACGCCGCGCGCTGTACGCAATTGGCCCATCTCCCCCGCGCTGACACCGCGCCAAACGCAACTTAGCATCTGCCCGCATTTTAATCCCACTCTCGTTCACAAACAATCTTCTCCGCCAGCCACACTCTCGGGGACATAATGCCGGTGACAATAATAAACACTGTACGTTTCGGGGCAGAAATGCGGCGCGCGCTCAGGTTGTCACCAAAATGGCCTCCTGCCTCAGCCCCATCTCGTCTATAAATAGCGAGAATCGAAGCGTGAAATGAAGGCGGCGGCGAGTGGCGTGAAATGGGGAGAAAGTTGCAGTAAAATGGACATATTTATCAGTTGTTTTTCAAAAGAGGAGCTGGGAATATGGCGTTTTTTCATTCTCACACGGAGCGCGGCGGATATTAGCCCAGTGTTTTCAGAGGGCTTTGATTCGAGGAAATGTGATCGTAGACGGTGGCGACGGCGCGGCACACACAGAGGAACATGACGAAGGGTTATGGGCAGACGGTGGCTTTTGTTTATGTATGTGGATGTGTGGGCGTGTTTGTTGATGTATGGATGTGTGTGTGTGTGTCCATCCATCCATCCATCCATCCATCCATCCATCTTCTTCCCCTTAATCCATTTCTGGGTCCGGGGGGAAGCTGCACCCAGTCCACAGAGCACCAGCCCCTCACTGATCCTCCTGCAGGTGCTGAGTCCACAGGAGCCTTGATCTTCCATCGGGGGCTTCAGGCAAAGTGGGGTTAAGTGTCTTGCCCAAGGACACAACGGCAGCTGCCATCAGTGGGAGTCATGACATACGTCTAGTGGGGGAATCGAACCCACGACCTTCAAGCTCTAAGTCCAATGCTCTACCAACTGAGCCACTGTCGCCCCATGTCTTTATATGGATGGTGTTGGTGTGTGTGTGTTTTTAAGTATTTGTGTGTCTATTTATGCGTATATATGTTGTATGGATGTGTGTGTGTGTGTGTTTGTAAGTGTGTGTTTATATGGATGTGTTGGTCTGTGTATGTCAACATGGATGTGTGTGTGTGAGAGTGTGTATTTGTGTGTGAGTGTGTGTTTGTTGATATGTGTATTTGAGTGAGTGTGTGCCTATGTTTGTTTGTGTTTACATGTGTTTGTGTGTTTGTTTATGTGTGTGTGTTTCACAGTAGAATAGTTTTCCTCAACATTTACGCAGCTGCAAACAATCGCAAAACTACCTTGATTTCAAAAGTGTTGTTCTGAAAGTAAGACACAAACCTTTTCCATGACATCACAACTCTCCCCTGTCCACAAGTGCTAACCACCGCACCTCACTTTTAGACACGTTCGCACCAAGAGCTCATTAAGAAAGACTTTTTAATCTGATCTTAAAGACAGAACGCTGAGGTCTGATTTACTTTTACAAAACCCTCTTTCTGTTGAGAATCTCCACGTGTTATTCATCAAAACAATCAGGTGCCGAGCTTTTAGCGAATGCAGAACGGGTCCATCTTAGCACTTTAATTAAACCAAAACCTAAAAGCAATCCCGGAGCACGGCGGTCCCCTCGGTGTCTCGCTGCCCGCAGTGATCACGCGTGTGCAGGACGAGCAGAGTCGCTTCGCTTCTATTTGCGCCTCAGCGTCTCGTCCTCCCCGTTATCGAGCGCTCCAAACAAAGCAGGCGTTGGATGGATGACCTCGGCGCCCCGGCAGGTGAGCGGCGCTGTGTGGTCAGGGCTGAAACATCGATCCACGGGAAAAAGGGACTGTCTTTATCGGCAAAAATGAACCACTCCAGCTTTTCTGTGATGTTAAGAGGCCGCAGAGGTGACGCTAACGGCGTTTCAGGTCACAGGCATATGGGATTGTTTTCAACCCAAATATACAGCACTTTGATATTAAAGTAGCAATATGTCAGATTTTCATGTCAAGTCCTCATTAAAGGGCCCTAATCTGTCATCATTAAAGGGCCCTAATCTGTCATCTTTATAGGGCCCTAATCTGTCATCATTAATGGGCCCTAATCTGTCAACATTAAAGGGCCCTAATCTGTCAACATTAAAGGGCCCTAATCTGTCCTCATTAAAGGGCCCTAATCTGTCATAATTAAAGGGCCCTAATCTGTCAACATTAAAGGGCCCTAATCTGTCCTCATTAAAGGGCCCTAATCTGTCATAATTAAAGGGCCCTAATCTGTCCTCATTAAAGGGCCCTAATCTGTCATCATTAAAGGGCCCTAATCTGTCATCTTTATAGGGCCCTAATCTGTCATCATTAATGGGCCCTAATCTGTCAACATTAAAGGGCCCTAATCTGTCAACATTAAAGGGCCCTAATCTGTCCTCATTAAAGGGCCCTAATCTGTCATAATTAAAGGGCCCTAATCTGTCCTCATTAAAGGGCCCTAATCTGTCATCATTAAAGGGCCCTAATCTGTCCTCATTAAAGGGCCCTAATCTGTCATCATTAAAGGGCCCTAATCTGTCATCATTAAAGGGCCCTAATCTGTCATCATTAAAGGGCCCTAATCTGTAATCATTAAAGGGCTCTAATCTGTCATCATTAAAGAGACCTAATCTGTCATCATTAAAGGGCCCTAATCTGTCATCATTAAAGGTTCCTAATCTGTCCTCATTAAAGGGCCCTAATCTGTCCAAAGGCCTTAATAAAACATGCTCTTTTCCAATACTTCTTTAACTGATAACAGTAGTTCAGAGATATTTGGATTTCTAAATTACTTTTCCAGCCCCTAAATCCTGTTATTGTTTTCATTTCGATGTCCCGTCATCCACCGTTTCACCAATCAGAAAGTCTGTGATCCTGGCGCCAGAACTCACCGCGTGGAGCTAATCTCACTGGTAAAGTACCATGTGGCGCAGAACTAAAAAAGGTCTCGTTATGATTCTCAAATCATTAACTTGAGCACTATCCTCTCCTCCTTCCTACTTTATCTGTCTGCATTATTAGGATTTCGACTGTAGTCTGTTCATTTCTATTCACCCGTTGTCCCATTGTATGCCCTGCCCTAAAGTGACAGTCATGAAGGTGACATTGCGGTGACACTAACCCCTAACCCTCTCCATCATGCACATTTAAACCTGTAACTCTGATCATTGAGGACTCCAGAAAACTCCCTGTGACGTCACATCCTCCTGTCGCACTGCATTATGGGCCGTCTCTGGTTAAAGCGACCTCTCATAGAACCAGGAGCACACACACGTTTCAATTACTGCCCACTGCTTTTGTGGCGTTTGCATTTACAGACGGCGAGTGAGAATGTACACGCTGTAATTAGACTTTTAGCGATTGTATAAAGCAGGTGCGACGGCAATGCTTTTTGAAGGGGGCGCCAGGTCAAGAGCGTGAAAAGCCAGCGCTGCAGTGTAGTAATTATGTGGCATTCAAGGGCAGATTGTGTTTTATATCGGAGCTTTGAAAGAGATGTTTGAGCGGTGCTTGGGCTGAAAGTAGAGAACATTTAAGCGCTGATGGACGTGGGGGTGGGGGTGGTTCAGTTGGTAGGGCAGTCCACTTTGGGCCTAATGGCCGTGGGTTCTTCTACCATTGACGTCTGCTGTACGCTTGAATGCAACTTCCATGCTCACAGGACGCACATTCACTACGTTTCAGACGCAAAATGAACTGCATTTCTTTTGTGCATGGCGGAAGTGGCGGCGGACTTTGATGCTAGCGGAGTTAAGCTAGCGGATTTTTCCGTCAACCAAAAATGCAGCGTCTCTGCGTCTGAGACCTTCCAAATACTTCATATAACAGCAGTATGACCTTATGCAACTGCTTTGAGTGTGTTTGACGATGCGGAAATACCGTTTAATACTATGAAAAAACGTACGGCGCACCTCTGTGAACACATACTACTGTTATATAAAGTAACCTCCGTGAACACATACTATTGTTATATAAAGCCCGTGGAAAGTCTCTGTTCAAAGACACGCTGCAAAGGTGCATATTGGAGAAGATCTGTACACAAGAAGCTGCTGGAGAAGCTCTGTTAGCATTAGAGCCGGCCGGCTACTTCCGGTACTTCCGGCTCGCGTCAGGACGTTTTGGTGTGAAGACCTCCGCGTCTGAAAACTAGAGAATGCGCGTCTGGTGAGCGGGGCTTCAGCGTTTCAGCGTTGCCGGTCTGAAAGCACCATTACGGGAGCTGATTTGGAACTATACAGTCTGTTTGCATGACAGAGCGCACGGACAAAGACCAGACAGGTACATATCAACTCGTCCAAGGTAAGGTAAGAACTTATGTCAGTATGTAAAAACGGTGGCCTATTCCTTTAAAGACCAACACTAGTGGAAGACAATTGTGAAGTTAGAGCAAAATGACACATGGCCCTATTTTATTTTTCTCAGATAATAAGCTGTAGGGTGCAGACGTAGCTACAAGAGCTGCACGGTTTGTGATCCTATCTTCAGGTTCAACGACTGGATCCGAGAGGTGTTACAGAGGTATGAAGTATCAAGAATGAAACACATGTAGTCATTGTGCAGAGTTAAAGTTAAAGTCTGAGATGTTATTTTATTATAGCGTAGAGTTATTATTCATTTATGAAAAGAAAGAGATGGGGAGGAGGTGGGTCGTTGTGTGAATGAAGCTGCTGATTGGATGGAGCTTCCTCGCGATACGGAGTTGGATGGGACCAGTACCTGATTTCTGCCACGTGAGGGCAGTGTGGCGCTACAGCTGAGTATGATTGACAGATTCTGTTGCTGTAAAGCAGCAGTGGGAGGACTTTGAGCCCTTTGAGCTTAGTTCTTCCTGCCTCCCAGTCTGAATTTCTGCTTTAGCTTCATGTGAGATGCCCCAAAGAAGTATATTTCCAAGCTTCAAGTAGATGTAACCCACGTTCTGTGATGGCAAGCCCATAGTGTGATCTTTGCGTTGTGTTGCCAATGGTGGAAGAGGCTGAACAGACGATCCTCATTTATTGCCTTCATTAAAACAAAAGAGAACTCCTTCATCATCAAGTAACTGTTTTTACTGTAATAATCTGTACAATCAAAGGCTAGATTGTAGACTCCACGTGCTAACAATGACAAGTGCAAGCTAGCAAACTAAAACAAAATACAAAGTTGTTTTTCCCACTTTAGTTTAACGGGGAAACACTCTGAACGCACAATGACAAAATGCTAACCCACAATTAATATTTGGCACCCAACACACTTAATCATTTTACACTCGACAGTCCTCCTTACCTTCATGAAAACAACGAGAACTGCAGCGTTGCGAAGCTGCGGCGAGCTTATATAGTTAAGAAAGAGAAAGGGCGCCCTCTGTTGGCACACAAACATATTACATCCTTACATCTATATAGTAACAATTAGCTTGAAACCACTTTGTAATGTGTCTCCTCCCAGCCCTCACTTCATCCCAACAGAACTTTTCCAAAACACAAACTTGCAGCGATCCATTTCCCGGCGCAGGGCGGAGGGCGGCTGACCAATGAACACTCTGCGCTTGAATATTGCATCATAACTTTTGCCGCATTCATAAAGAAACTGCTTATGTGGACAAAGTGCAAACATAATCCCGTGCTCCAGTGGACAGCAGCTTGTTTCCCCCTGAGTGCCCGGGTGAGGGGTCAGCGGGGGTCAAACTAATCCACATTACAGAGAGAATGTGCTGAGCGTGAGTTGATAAATGCGAGTGACTCCGAGAGACAGCGTTGGGACTCACTGGGGTTTGTTAGTCTGCGGGGACATTTAGACTTTCTCTAAATACTCTTTAGAGAATCAACAGTGGCTGTACACAGGGCATACTCTGTGATATGGACAGGGCCATGTAAACTGTGGAGAGAGATGTAAATGACTACTGTTTATGCAAAGTCTGGCTTCAAATCAATGTTGACTGAGGTTTAATCCGAGTTTACATACAGACCACTCTAGTCTCAGTATACATACAGACCTCTCTTGTCTCAGTATACATACAGACATCTCTTGTCTCAGTATACATACAGACCTCTCTTGTCTCAGTATACATACAGACCTCTCTAGTCTCAGTATACATACAGACCACTCTAGTCTCAGTATACACACAGACCTCTCTAGTCTCAGTATACATACAGACCTCTCTAGTCTCAGTATACATACAGACCACTCTAGTCTCAGTATACATACAGACCTCTCTAGTCTCAGTATACATACAGACCTCTCTAGTCTCAGTATACATACAGACCTCTCTTGTCTCAGTATACATACAGACCTCTCTTGTCTCAGTATACATACAGACCTCTCTAGTCTCAGTATACATACAGACCACTCTAGTCTCAGTTATACACACAGACCTCTCTAGTCTCAGTATACATACAGACCTCTCTAGTCTCAGTATACATACAGACCACTCTAGTCTCAGTATACATACAGACCTCTCTAGTCTCAGTATACATACAGACCTCTCTAGTCTCAGTATACATACAGACCTCTCTTGTCTCAGTATACATACAGACATCTCTTGTCTCAGTATACATACAGACATCTCTTGTCTCAGTATACATACAGACCTCTCTAGTCTCAGTATACATACAGACCTCTCTAGTCTCAGTATACATACAGACCTCTCTAGTCTCAGTATGCATACAGACCTCTCTAGTCTCAAAAACCCAACATGAGGGCATGTTAAATTATCCACAATCAAATTTTACTGTAACTAAAAAACAATATATTGGCACTTGAACCAACTCATGTTTTGTACTTTCAGCATGATATACGGGACATTACATTTTGCAAGAATCGTTTACGTTTATCCAGCATCATTGTTTAATTGCAGCTGTACTTACAACACCCGACAGGAGGTGGCAGTGTTCATCCGGTTTCCGCTTTCTAGTTAACACGAGACGAACCATGCGCCAAGCGGAACTTTTTGCTTTCAGGAACAAGGCTGTTGAGTCGGAGGAACGCACCTCAAAGCCACATCCATCTAAAAGTAAGTAACGTAGCTCCGAACAAATAATAAACTTACAGTCGTAGAATTTGCCTTAGTGTTTCTGTTGAGTGCTAGGAAGTGCTAGCAAACCGTTCGGTTTTTTTTTTTAAAGCTTTTTGTATTCACGAACGGCTAAGGCTATTCTCGTGGATATATTATAATAGATTGTTCCAACGTAAGTTTTGACACGGTCTTTTGGTGCCTCCTCGAGTCTAGACCGTGTGTAGGCTAACACTGTAAATGACTCACTGCACGTGAGTCATTTTTTAATGAGGTTTTACAAAAAAGATTGCCTGACACACTTGTGTAGCATACAGACATTTCACCTTGATATTTTATCAAAGAGGTTAAATTCTGAATAATTCTACTTTTGCTTTTCAGTTTTATGCTCAGATTTCTGTGCACTTGTCTCATGTTAGAAAATATGCGGACATCCATGGAATGTAATGATATGTTTTCTGTTAGATATGATCTACTGAAACATATCAGATTGAAACTCCGCCACAGACATTTATTGTCAGGCCCCCACCTGAGCTGTCACCTGACCTGCAGGAGGCAGGAAGTGAGGCACCGCTTATTCCTCATTTCAAAAGGAGATGGCCTGCTCTGTTCTCTATACATGAGGTAGGTAAATACAAGGCACATGTTTTCTGTTTTTACAATATACTTTGATTTTGTTAAACTCGTTTTTTTTGTGTGTGTGTATGTCCACGTGTGTCCATGTGTATATAATTTTTTATTTTTTTTTTCATTTCAGCTATTGTCTGAGTTCAAAAAAATAACAACCAGTCTTCAGTCAAAGTTTTTCTCTGAGCTTGATGCTCAATCTCTGCCGCATGGAAACTAGCTGTGTAGCTATAATCTGGTGCAGAACATATCTGTCTTTGAGCTTAATTTCTCAGTACATTGCCCCGTCAAATAAGGACTAAACAAACTCAACTAAACTAGGTCTAGGACTCACTTGTGCCTGGACCGAGAGAAGGTCGCACTTTGAGCATTTAACACCCTTTGCTTCATGTGAAACCAAAACAAACTCATGACGTGGAGGCTCTGTAAGCGCTATGAAAAAAGCCATATTCGGCAAAATACTTCTATTCCATATCCATTCCCACAGGTTTCTGATTAGACAACATTCTTTGTTGACTGATTGACCAGGCCACTCGTCTAACTATTCTACTCCAGCGAAAACAGAGCTGTATTTATTAATCAGTTAATTTATAAACGACTTTTTTACACCATCTTTAAGTGTCACGGCAATCCTCTCGACTGCTGCTCAGCTTCGGGGGTCCGCATGAGAAAAGCCCTCCTACTCAGCCTCTGTCGGGGCTGGAGAGCGGTGCATTGTGAGAGAGGGGGCGGGGCCAGCAGGGGGTAAACGGGCCCCCGGGTGCAGCTCTGCGTCGAGGCCCACACCGTGACCTTTATCGGTGCACGTCAACGTCACCCACAGAGAGAGGTGACCTTTCTGCAGCAGGAGAACACTGCTGCTACTGCTATAGCTAACACACACACACTAACACACACACGCTAACACACACATACACAGACAGACGCCTTTGTAACAGCAGGTATGTATGGTAGGGGTTCTGGTCGCTGAATGTTATGTGTTATGTAATGGTTATTGTGCTCCATGAGTGATGTGGAAGTATCGTGTGCAGTTAGCGTCCTCAATATGTACAAAGAAAAACTCTGACAACGCTCAGATCTCTCTCCTCGTCCATTTTAACTATATTGGACAAGACTAAATCCCATGCTCTCTGTGATAAAATGTCTCCGGTCGGCATAGCTGTTTGTAACCACGGAAACCGCAATACTGCTGAGTCAAGGCCAGTAGATGCATGGATCCTGACTCAAAAAGGTCCATGAGCTCTGTGACATACTTGCAATCTGACTCCTTGCCGGTGGGGGTGTACCCGGAAACAGAATTATCCAATGCATTCTTAACCCTTTAAAGCTGCACAAACTGACTTTGGGATTTTGAAGCCTCGGACTCGCTGGCCTCTCTCTTTCTGCTCCCCTCCCCGCACCCACAAAGCTATCGCCCCCCACACACACCCACTGTTGTTGACGGAGCTAGCGTCTCCCGATATGGATAAATACATGCATATGGATTTGCACGTGGATGGCGTGACCATAGAACGATAGAACCGGGAAGCGCGGAGGAACAGGACTTTCTTTTGGAAGGCTGTCTCGCTGTGTAAGCAGAAACCGGTGACGAAGACGAGGAAGCTTCAGGTTAGCTCCGCCGCTTGTTGTGCTAACTCAGCTGTCTGTGCTAACGGACCTGGAGATTTCTCACGAAAGTGGGGGCCAGTGGTCCGCTGTGATCGATCAGAATCTGCGACCCGAAACACATTCTCTTCCTTGTTTCATTAAAACTCAATCTAAAATATAATGTCACGCCAGCACAAATCTGCAATACTTTTTCTTCAAAAGGACGTATATCCCAATGCACCACATGGACATGGATAGCATTTTTGTAATGAATACAAAAATAAAGTCAGTTAGTGCAGCTTTAATGTTCACATCTTGAAGAAAGCAATCTAAATGTTTTTTTTTCTGATTATCTAAGATTTAGCACTAATAACAAACAACTAATTATATTTTCTAAACATTATTATATTATACTTATAGGCTTTTACCAAATGGTTGAGATGCAGTTTTGATGGTAGATGCTAAGCGAGTTTCAATGCAATGTCAATGGTGACATCCGCCCATGCGAGGAATTCCATGTACGTCGCAGCATGCACTTCTGTCCGGCGCAGCAGGGGCGGTGGTTACGACGGCTAAAAAGGAAGAGATGAGATACATGAACATTCTTGCTCCACACATGTGCGGAAACCAATCAGAAAGCAGCAAAATGGTCACAGGGAAAAAAGCCGGTCAAAAACCGGAAGACCAAGACACTCGAAAAGAACCAAAACAAGAACTAATCCAGGACTAAACCAGGGCTAAACCTGGGCTGATAATGGGGGTCATTGCTTGTGAACATACATGCCGCTATGCACTTTTGAATGAACCGATCAGTAGCAGTGTCCCCTCCACAGCTGGCTAATGACACGGGTGATAGTGTGTTAGGTCCTGTCCCAATACTCGCACTTCCACCTCGCGCCCCTCCTTTGCTTGTTCCCGAAGATGGGTGCGAGTGCGTAGGGTACAGTCCCCGCCCCCTTTGCGCCCCTGATCCACACTTTACCGTAGCCTGCATCTATGCGAACACTGGCGAAGGACATTGCCCATAATTCTTTGCGGTACACACCAAAACGTCGGGAAAATGCATTGAAGTGTCAGTTTTGAAATAAAGTAAGTAATATTTATCTATATACCGCCTTTCACAGACCAGAGTCACAAAGCGGTTTACAATTGTTTTTTTTGTTTTTTTTGGCCACACAGAGATGGGAGCAAGGTCGCCAGGACATGACAGACCTATTGTACATATTATTAGTGGTAGGGTAAACCGGAGTACCCAGAGGAAACCTACGCAAACACGGGGAGAACATGCAGACTCCACTCAGAAAAGCCCTGGTCTGATCCAAGACCCTCTTGCTGAGAGGCGAGAGTGCTATCCACTCAGCCACCGTGCCGCCCAAATAATATATATATGCTGTATGTGTGTAAATGTTACTTGGAAAGAAAATAAATGTATTTACGGACATTATGTGGTAACAATTTCATAACTTTTTTAAAGCAAGCATTCATAAAACATTAAATTTAAACTTTACACTTAGTACATACTTAGGCCCCTTAGTACGTAGGGCTACTGTATCTCAAAAGAGCTACTGTATCTCAAAAGAGCTACTGTATCTCAAATTATGAATTATACTTTTATTTTAACAAATCCGTGTACCCTTCAATCATTAAGTTTGTGTAAGCTCTCAGTCGTACAGGGATTAGTCAAAGCAAAGGAAGGTTTCTCACCCATCATCTGTACTTCTTAGCAAGTTTTCCCGACGTTTCGTCCTCAATCTAGCGGACTTCTTCAGGGAATGAATTCTCGGACCGCGCGTTGGAGATTTATAACCTATGGGTGTGGTTAGCCACACCCTAATCCTGATACTAACTCATAAACAATCTACGGTCTGCTTGATGTAGAAGGGAGCAGATCTAACGACCCTGCTGAGGCTAACGACCCTAACTCATTAGCATGTCACTGACCTTGTCCCAAGTTAGGGCGTTGTTTTTAGGATGTCGTCATAGATGCGAGGCAAAACAAATCTTAACCCTCCTCCTCTGTTAAGAGAAGGTTTTTGTTTCCTCACAAAAATGGCTTCTTTCACTCCTCTCTCAAACCAATTCTTCTCCCGAGCCAGAATTTTAACCTTTGTGTCATCCACCGTGTGGTTGGAGGCCTTGAGGTGGAGATGAACAGCCGACTGTGGCCCACTAGAGTTTTCTCTACGATGTTGGTAAAGTCGTTTCTGTAGAGTTTGTTTGGTTTCTCCAATATAGTGGTCAGTGCACTCCTCTTCACTACATTTAATTGAATACACCACATTGCTCTGTTTGTGTCTGGGTGTTTTGTCTTTGGGATGCACTAATTTCTGTCTTAACGTGTTGAAAGGTTTGAAATACACAGGGATTTTGTGTTGCCTAAAGATTCTTTGTAGTTTCTCTGAAACTCCCGCCACATACGGTAAGGACACGCCTCTCCTCCTACTTTCTTCTGTCTGTTGGACTGTGTCTCTGGCCTTTCTCGTCCTTTGGGCTTTAGTAAAAGACCACTTGGGGTAGCCACATCTGGAACGTGCTCTCTGAACATGTTTGGTTTCTCTGTTCTTTCCCTCCAAGCTTGTGGGGACCTGGTGGGCTCGGTGTTGAAGCGTTCTAATGACCCCGAGTTTATGTTGTAGCGGATGATTTGAGTCAAAGGCCAGGTACTGGTCAGTGTGAGTGGACTTTCTGAAGACCTCAGTCTCTAATTGTCCGTTCTCCAGTATGATGACCTTACAATCTAGAAAGGCGAGTTCACTCTCCTTAGCATCCTCGCGAGTGAAATTTATAAAAGGGTCCACCGAATTAATGTGTTCTGAAAATGGTTCCACTTCCTGTTTCTTTAACTTAACCCATGTATCGTCTACATATCGAAACCAATGGCTTGGCGCTGTCCCTTGGTAAGAGACAAGGGCTTGTTCCTCCAGTTTCTCCATATACAGATTGGCCACTATCGGAGAGACTGGGGAGCCCATCGCACAGCCATGAATCTGTCTAAAGAAGGTGCCTCTAAAAAGGAAATACGTGGTGTTAAGACACATTTCAAGTATTTCACAGATGTGGTCAGCTGTTAGTTTTGTTCTCCCCCCTAGTGTGGCGTCTTTCTGTAGGCTTTCTTTTACAGCCTGCACCGCCTCTGTAATAGGGACCGACGTAAAAAGCGATGTCACATCAAACGAGACCATTGTCTCATCTGTGTCAAACTGGAGGTGTTTGATTTTATTTACAAATTCTTTTGTGTTTTCTATGTGATGGTGGGTGTTACCCACCAAAGGAGCCAGAATGGTTTTGAGGTGTTTAGCCAGGTTGTAGGTGATAGAGTCTATGCTACATACAATAGGCCGAAGTGGAAAGTTTTGTTTGTGTATTTTTGGGAGTCCATAAATACTGGGAATGGTGTCTCCTGGGTAAAGTTTGTAATATAGTGGTTTTTCAATAATGCCCTCTTTCACTAAGCTCTGAAGGAAGTCTATAATCTTTTTCCTAAACCCACTGGTAGGGTCCCTCTTCAATGGCTGGTACGTGTTGGTGTCTAAGAGTAACTGATTAACTTTGGCCTCATAGTCTGAGGTGTTGAGGATAACTGTGCATCTGCCTTTGTCAGCTGGTAAAATAGTTATACTCTCATCCTTTTGTAATGCCATTAATGCTTTTTGCTCATCTAATGAGACATTGGATTGTGGGGGCTTCGCACTTTTGAGTGTTGCAGAGACTCTCAGTCTGAGGGCCCCCGCCTCACTCTCAGTTAGTTTGTTGTTTCTAATGGCTGCTTCTGCTGCTGTGATGTATTCAATTGTAGGAATATCTTTTGGGGTTATTGCAAAATTTAGGCCTTTAGTAAGAACATCTTTTTCCGCTTGTGATAAATGCCGATCAGACAGATTTTTGACCCAATTCTCCCTGTCCAAGCCTTGTCCAATTTCACTTTTAGAATGTTGAAAAGAATTATGGTTTTGGAGTTTTAGAAATTTGCCTATCTGACGTTCTTTGGCCTTCTTGTGATGGTTCAGTTGGGCAGTTTCCGTAAACGTCCAAATCCTCTGAAAAAACTCTGGTGAGACTGCCAATTCCAGTTTGTGCTTAAGGCACTCTATCTCGTCCTTTAGGTTTATAATCTCTATGTTAAGTCGTCGAATTCTTAAATTGAGAATCTTCATACAGTAGTTTTGTTGTATTTTTCTTGCCAACTGGCCTGTTTCTAATGCTTTTTGCTTTAAACATTTTGGGATAAGTTTACTCTGGCTACACCTAAGATTAAACCTAAGATGATTTCTGGCGTCTGCTAATTTTCTTTTGATTTTCTCCAACCTGCGTGCCAAGACCAGGGCGTCTCTCCCAAAGTTGGCAACGATAAGTTTGTGTAAGCTCTCAGTCGTACAGGGATTAGTCAAAGCAAAGGAAGGTTTCTCACCCATCATCTGTACTTCTTAGCAAGTTTTCCCGACGTTTCGTCCTCAATCTAGAGGACTTCTTCAGGGAATGAATTCTCGGACCGCGCGTTGGAGATTTATAACCTATGGGTGTGGTTAGCCACACCCTAATCCTGATACTAACTCATAAACAATCTACGGTCTGCTTGATGTAGAAGGGAGCAGATCTAACGACCCTGCTGAGGCTAACGACCCTAACTCATTAGCATGTCACTGACCTTGTCCCAAGTTAGGGCGTTGTTTTTAGGATGTCGTCATAGATGCGAGGCAAAACAAATCTTAACCCTCCTCCTCTGTTAAGAGAAGGTTTTTGTTTCCTCACAAAAATGGCTTCTTTCACTCCTCTCTCAAACCAATTCTTCTCCCGAGCCAGAATTTTAACCTCTGTGTCATCCACCGTGTGGTTGGAGGCCTTGAGGTGGAGATGAACAGCCGACTGTGGCCCACTAGAGTTTTCTCTACGATGTTGGTAAAGTCGTTTCTGTAGAGTCTGTTTGGTTTCTCCAATATAGTGGTCAGTGCACTCCTCTTCACTACATTTAATTGAATACACCACATTGCTCTGTTTGTGTCTGGGTGTTTTGTCTTTGGGATGCACTAATTTCTGTCTTAACGTGTTGAAAGGTTTGAAATACACAGGGATTTTGTGTTGCCTAAAGATTCTTTGTAGTTTCTCTGAAACTCCCGCCACATACGGTAAGGACACGCCTCTCCTCCTACTTTCTTCTGTCTGTTGGACTGTGTCTCTGGCCTTTCTCGTCCTTTGGGCTTTAGTAAAAGACCACTTGGGGTAGCCACATCTGGAACGTGCTCTCTGAACATGTTTGGTTTCTCTGTTCTTTCCCTCCGAGCTTGTGGGGACCTGGTGGGCTCGGTGTTGAAGCGTTCTAATGACCCCGAGCTTATGTTGTAGCGGATGATTTGAGTCAAAGGCCAGGTACTGGTCAGTGTGAGTGGACTTTCTGAAGACCTCAGTCTCTAATTGTCCGTTCTCCAGTATGATGACCTTACAATCTAGAAAGGCGAGTTCACTCTCCTTAGCATCCTCGCGAGTGAAATTTATAAAAGGGTCCACCGAATTAATGTGTTCTGAAAATGGTTCCACTTCCTGTTTCTTTAACTTAACCCATGTATCGTCTACATATCAAAACCAATGGCTTGGCGCTGTCCCTTGGTAAGAGACAACTTCAATCATTAGTTATTCCGTTTCAAAATAAAATCAGAAAAACAAATTACGTGGTTGTTTTATTGTATTTCCATGTTCTAAAATAAATTGGAAAATCAAAACATTCTAAATAAAATATTCACCCATTTCTTTGCTATGCATTGGAAACAAACACTACTCAAACAACTTCCATTATTTTGTTTGATATGCTCCCGGAAATGATGAGTGGTGAGAGACGGAAACAACTGCAAGCTGCACTCAACTCAACTCAACTACACGACAACAACTCGCGCTGTTGTTGAGCCCGCCCCCAGGCCCGAGCGGTCTCCCATCCAAGTATCAACCAGGCCCGACCTTGCCTAGCTTCCGAGATCAGACGAGATCGGGCATTCTCAAGGTGGAATGGCCGTAAGCACAGGGGTATGGAACAGCGTGCCTCCTGACCCTGCTGCTGCTGCTGCGGTCCTCTCCTCCCCCAAAATGAGCGCTCTTGGGCGGATGGCAGACGCGCGGTCCCCCGGTGGTTTCCAAGGGCCATAACTTTCTGGTCCTTTATCCCCCGCGCGTCAAATTCACACCGCGGGTACCCCGGGACCAGGGGAGTCCCACCCCCGCGTCTGTAGCCCCCCTTCCGCGTGGTCTCTTCTCTCTTCCGGAGTCGCAAATAATAATAAAACTAAATAATAGTAAAACTAAATAATAGTAATGCCATAATTCTTTTGAGAATTTTAAACAACTAGAGCCAAAACAAACACATTGATATTGAAGCATAAAGGATTTATTTTTTTATTCAAGTTTAGAAAAGGAAAAGAACAATAAAAGAATGGAAATTTTGATTTTCTGATTTTATTTTGAAACGGAATAACTAATGATCGAAGGGTACAGGGTCGGACAAAATGACCTTTAGTTTGATAAAGTTTAGGTCTGAAAATGACCATCTCTTGACGAGTTCATGACGTAACCTGCCTTTTTTGCTTGTAACCTGCCACTCAAACCCTTGCTTCAAACAAATGTGTAGAATGCAGTGTGGGTATTGTTAGAGGGCCACAGTGTGTTAGTGTGATTGTCTGACTGTGGGAGGGGGCGGTCCTTCTCTTCTGTGGTATCGTCAGCACCAACACCTCATCGCTGCATAAGTTACAGCTCGCACCGACACCGCATCAGCAGCAGTGGAGTCGCCGATTCTCCCTCGCCCTCAATCACAAAGTGGAACATGTGACGAAAGAGACGCAAACACAGGGAAAGAGGTGTTTGAGGGTTTTTTCCCCCGTCTCATGATCTGCTTTAAAAGTTTTGATTATAGCGTAGTGTTCAAATTTCAAATGGTTATGTTACCTGTTGTGCTTTTATACAAACAGATGCATGTTTATTTACAAATGTGTTCCTATTTACAATGTCAGCACGAAAAGTAGTGGGAAAGAAGTAAAAACTTAGACTCCCACCTCATGAATGTACATAAATGTTGAACTAGAGCAATGGTTCTCAAACTTTTCACACCAAGTACCACCTCAGAAAATACTTGCTTCTCCAAGTACCACCCCAAATGACCAACACCACACAGTAGCGTAATAAGCCGAAGTATTCATCAAAAACAAGGCAGAGGTTTCATTCCTAAAGAGGTATATTTAATATTGTCAGCCATTATAACATTATACAGAGGGAGAACCACTGTTTTACAATTTCAACATTAAGACTTAAATTTAGGAAAAAAAAACTAATAACTCTACTTAAATAATGATTCAAATAAAATGTATCGCACATAAAAGTTAAATAAACATTGTACTAAAATAAATGTAAAAAATCTGTTCTTAAAGATTAAATAAAACTGTACTGTACTTCAATGTTATGAAACTAAACTAAGGCCGTATACCTAGCTGCAAGTAACAGTTCTTGCTGTCTCACCTTTACACACTGGCTGCTTTCTGAAACAAACACAAACACAGAGGAAGAACAATAAGATTTAGAATTAAAAAAAAGAGAATTAACAGCTGTAATTAAACATACACAGACTATTAACGACAACTTGCATGAGTTGTGTGTGATGGGTTTGGCTCAGCATCCACCCTGCTTCTGTACTTTGTTTTTATGACAACAAGTGAAGAGAAGCCTTTCTCACACAGATAGGTGGTTGCAAAAGGAAGGAGAAAACGCACTGCCTTGTCAGAAAGCACAGGGTATTCACTGTACTGCTTCATCCAAAAGTCCAACAAAGTGTGCTTTCTGAAAGATGCCTTGTTTTTCGTCACAAGACAGCTCTATTAATTTCTCCTGCTCAACAACAGTTAAGTCCATTGAGGCCACGTGAGAGGTGCTGATGTTGAAAGGGTTTCTCATCCAGCTTCTAGCCTCAGCTCCAGGAATCACAGGGAAATAATTGCAGAACTGTTGTCTGAGTGATGCGAGGTGTGCAGCGATGTTCTCCCTGACTCCATCATCAAGCATCAGGTCATTATCAGACAGAAAACTCTCCAAAGCAGGGAAAGCTGAAACATCACCTGTCTTGACTTCAAGTTCAAATAACTCGAACTTTTTCAGCAGTGCTTTTTTGTCCTGTACATCAAAAGCATTGATAGAGAGTCCCTGCAGTCCCAAATTCAGTTCATTGAAACGTGAAAAAATGTCAGACAAGTATGCCAGCTGACTGAGCCACACAGCATCTTCAAAAATGTCTGAGAGAGGGAAATGTTTGTCCTGCAATAACATCTGGACCTCTCTGTGCAATTCGAAAAGCCTCAAAAGTACCTTTCCTCTTGAAAGCCACTTTACTTCAGTATGAAGCAAGAGTTGGACATGCTCACTTCTCTCCTCGCAGAGCACATGAAATAAGCGAGCATTCATCGGTCTGGACTTTATGAAGTTCACAGTTTTTACAGCAGAGTCCAGCACAGACTTCAGGTCATCAGGCATCTTCTTCACTGCCAGTGCCTCACGGTGGATACTGCAGTGAGTCCAGCGCATCTCAGGTGCCACCTCTCTGATGCGAGTGGCTACCCCGCTGTTATGACCCGTCATAGCCCTCGCGCCGTCTGTACACACCCCCACACACTTTTTCCAGTCCAGTCCATTCTCATGGATAAACGCGTTCAGTAGCTGGAATATGTGCTCTGCCGTAGTTCTGGTTTCAAGTGACTGACAGAACAGAATATCCTCCTGAGCTGCACCATCATATTCATATCTCACATAAACTAATAAATTGGCCAAATCTGCTACATCTGTACTCTCATCGAGCTGTATGGCAAAATATCGACTGTTCTTAATGCGCTCAATCAGTGTGTTTTTAACATCATCAGCCATGTCTTTTATTCTCCTTGACACGGTGTCATTTGAAAGTGGCACCAAGTTTAACTTTCTGGCAGCGTTCTCTCCACGCATGATCCGCGTCATCTCTTTAGCTAAAGGTAAACACAACTGTTCCCCGATTGTGTACGGCTTACCGGCTCTGGCGATCCTGAGGCTGGCACGATATGAAGCCTCCTGTGCTTTGGCTACAGGTGTTCCACAGGACTGAATGATGGACTTTGACTGCTTCAGTTCTTCACGTTTTCGTAAAAAAAATACCACTGGTTTGTCGTTATGTTTCCCGTGTTTGGTTTTAAGATGCCGTTTGAGATGCGACGGTTTCATGGATTCATTGCTCAAAACTTCGCCGCATACCACACACTGCGGCTTCGGCTCTTCCTCTCTACCACTCCAAATAAATCCATAATTGATATAATTTTCATCATATTTCCTCACTCTTTTGTGCCGTTTGTTACTAGCAGCTGCTCTGGGAGCTGCTCTGTGGCTTTCACTGGCGCCACTAAAGCCGCTGTGTGCACCTGCACCTTCCCCGCACTCGTCCTCTTCAGTGCTCGCTTCATCCTGGTCCACACTTCCCTTCGTAGACTGAAGCCACGACAGTAGTTTTGAAGACTTCATTATTAAAAAACTCCACCTCCTGCCATTACCTTTTATTGCCTGTAACCGCTAGCGTCAGCTCGTCTGACTCAACGTCAACGGCAATTTCAAATGTTACATAGGACTACTGCTACCCAGAAGCACTTGCAAACTTGTTAATTAAAAGTTAATTTAAATCTCTCTTAATTTTCTTGCCATAGGTTGATATATTTCATCCATTCTAATATGTTTGATAGTATTTCATGTAAATGTATTTTATTCGATTTATATTTATTTCAGTGATTCTTCGGCGTACCGCTAGAGGGAGCCCGCGTACCACTAGGGGTACGAGTACCCCAGTTAGAGAAAGCCTGAACTAGAGGATTACAGAATAAATATTTTCAATGGCTTTGGCCAATGGCTTGAGACGCTTTCTTTGGAATTGAACCCTGGTTTAGTCCTGTTTTCCCATGTCTTCGTCTTCTTTCTCCAAACGGCTAGTGTCCCCGAGACCACTTTAGTCTCTGAATGGTTGCTGCATCTGCGTCGAGCGTTGATTATCTCCTGCCTTTCACAGCTGCCACGCACATGTGAATATTCATGGTCATGGGTTTGATGTCTGCTGTCGTTGTGCCCCTGGGCAAGACACTTAACCCCACTTTGCCTGAAGCCCCCGCTGAAAGATTGAGGACATATCTGTGTTTAAGGAGCAGCCATCTTGTGCTATGAGGATTGGGTGTAGCTCTGATTGCCACCTCCCCAACCCAGAAATGGAATAATAAAGGTCAATTAAATGGGGTGGGCCTTTGAGCCTGAAGGTCGAGGGTTCAAGCCCCACTGCGAGACCTTTTCCACTGATGTCTGCTGTTGTTGTGTCCTTGGGCAAGACCCTTAACCCACTTTGTCTGTAACAAGCTTGGAAGTAATGTTCGCTGCATGCCTTGATGTGTATATCTGTATTCATCCAACTGAAACATCCCCACAGTGGGACGAATAACGGACCTTCTTCTTCTTCTTCTAAAAAAAAAAAAAAAACATGTATCATAACTGAGAGGACAAAGTGTTGTGTCGTTTCAGAGACTCCGGCTTTGAGTTTGTTTGAGAGCTGCAGCCTCTCGTCACGTCCCGTACGTTCTGCCGACCTCAGCTCTTCTGTTCGCGCTGTTGGAGAATTGCTTTCGTGTCCGGGCGTCGCCGTGGTGACAGGCGCCGCTCTTGAGACGCCGCATCCTCGCTGGCGTCCGCACGTGTTGAGTTCCGGGTCGGTGGATCGAGTCTGAACACTCTGTCGTCAGATTGTGCTAATGCTGCAGGATCGAGAGAGCTCTGGTCTGACTGTGAGAGTTCAGTCAGTTCGGTGTAAGTGTGGTCACGTTTACTGTCATTGTACAAAAAGAAAGAGAAAATACAGCAGTAATACGTACAATATATTATGTTAAAGTATCAATATGTAAGATTTTTATGTCAAGTCCTCATTAAAGGGCCCTAATCTGTCAAAAGGCATTAATAAAACATGCTGTTTCCCAATACTTCTTTAACTGATAACAGTAGTTCAGAGATATTCGGATTTCAAAATTAGTTTTAAATCTTATTATTGTTTTCATTTCGATGTCCCGCCCTTCACCGTTTCACCAATCAGAAAGTCTGTGATCCGGGCGCCAGAACTCACCGCATGGAGCTAATCTCACTGGTAAAGTACCATGTGGCGCTGAACTAAAAACAAGGAATAAAACCAGGATTTCTATCTTTGTGAAAAAGGTGTTGGTTATAGATTTGTTGTTGACAAAACTCTTGTCTATTCAGCTGTTATGGTCCCAGCTGGATTCGTCTGCATATCTGGCAACCTGAGTCAGGGAGAGTGGGAGAGGCTGCAGTACCACTTTTGGACACATTTTTACATTCTACTTTTTTAATGAAGGATGGGAGCAATATGTTTCATGTGGTTCATTTTCCTGTTTGTTCCATGTCTGTTGCTTGTTAGACCCAGTTCAACAATGGTCGATTCAAACATTGCCAGACTCCTGATGATGTTATATGTTTAGGGAGGAAGTCTGTTCAGTGCACAGCCTCTCCTTCACACAGCGCTAGTGCCCCTAGTTGTGGCCAATCACTATTACTATAGATTTTTAAAAGTGTAGTTTTCACTGAAGCTGCAACTAACGATTATTTTGTAATCGATTAATCTATCGATTATTTTTACGATTAATCGAGTAATCGCTTGGCTGTGAATTGTGTAGAAAAAAAATATTTTTTCATCACAAAAAGCTAAAGTGGCAACACTCGAGGATGTATTGATGGCGTAAACTTAAAGTAAATGTTTGTAACAGGCTCTTTGTGCTAATTCTGCTCTGATTGGATGAGACACAGATATTCATGAAATTATAAAAACAAAGTCGGTTTTAATCAAAAATACTACATTTTCATGTAATTTTTGCTCTGTTTGAGTCCGTGTGAACCAGAAAACGATTAATCGATTACTAAAATAGTTGTCGACTATTTCAATAATCGATTAGTCGTCGATTAATCGATTAGTTGTTTCAGCCCTACTTTTCACATGCATGTATGTTTGGTCTGTCAAACCCCACACAGTGTTCAGTGTTAGGACTGAATCAGGGCCAAACCATACATGCGTTTATTAGCCTAAATGATAAGTGAATATAAATGCGGATGTGGATATTCATGTTCGCAGAAGTTTTGTACATTTAATGTTGAATATTTACTAAACTGTAAAAGTTTATTTTACACTCCTCACTGGTGCTGGGTGCACTGGGAAATTAGGATGTTTTTTAAAGATGTGAAAATTCAGATTCAGATCAACTTTTGCGTCTTTAAAAGTTTTATTTTTGGGAAAAAAGTTGTCATTAGTGATTTTCATGGAGTGACTTTAACCCAGGGAAGCCTTAAGACGAGGGGACAACAGATCATATAAGATAAATATATATATTACAATATGTATAAATAATGTCTAACACTGGAACAGCCTCGTCTGTCAGGGACTCGCACTCAGAACCGTGGAAGACATGGATCTGTGGGAGAATGTGCAGAAGAACACAGTAATAAACACAGGGAATAGACTTTATCTTCTTTTTCTTCTTAGCGCCTAAGGAAATGTGTATGTGATATTTACTGTGAATATATCTTTCTTTAAATTGTATTGATTTTTTTATGAGGTTTGGCTCCAATTAGTGTTTAACTTCAGCCAAAACCCTTAAGTCATTTATTTATGTTTTGTTGACTATTGTAGTTTAAACAAAGAGACTGAAACCAAGTAACTAAAACAGCTGTGCTTGTGTTAAGTCTCTCCACGGCCTCGCACCAAAGAACATCTGTGACATGTTTGTGCCATATGAACCAAGGAGGACTCTGAGGAGCACAGGGACTAGCCTCCTGCTGGGACTCTGAGGAGCACAGGGACTTGCCAATACAAATGCTGCTCCTTGTTTGTATATAATATATATATAATATACAGTGCCTTGCGAAAGTATTCGGCCCCCTTGAACCTTTCAACATTTCGCCACATTTCAGGCTTCAAACATAAAGATATAAAAAATATTTTTTCTCAAGAATCAACAACAAGTGGGACACAATCGTGAAGTGGAACGAAATGTATTGGATAATTTTAACTTTTTTAATAAATAAAAAACTGAAAAGTGGGGCGTGCAATATTATTCGGCCCCCTTGCGCTAATACTTTGTAGCGCCACCTTTTGCTGCAATTACAGCTGCAAGTCGCTTGGGGTATGTCTCTATCAGTTTTGCATATCGAGAGACTGGAATTCTTGCCCATTCTTCCTTGCAAAACAGCTCGAGCTCAGTGAGGTTGGATGGAGAGCGTTTGTGAACAGCAGTCTTCAGCTCTTTCCACAGATTCTCGATTGGATTCAGGTCTGGACTTTGACTTGGCCATTCTAACACCTGGATACGTCTATTTGTGAACCATTCCATTGTAGATTTGGCTTTATGTTTTGGATCATTGTCCTGTTGGAAGATAAATCTCCGTCCCAGTCTCAGGTCTTTTGCAGACTCCAACAGGTTTTCTTCCAGAATGGTCCTGTATTTGGCTCCATCCATCTTCCCATCAATTTTAGCCATCTTCCCTGTCCCTGCTGAAGAAAAGCAGGCCCAAAGCATGATGCTGCCACCACCATGTTTGACAGTGGGGATGGTTTGTTCAGGGTGATGAGCTGTGTTGCTTTTACGCCAAACATATCGTTTTGCATTGTGGCCAAAAAGTTCAATTTTGGTTTCATCTGACCAGAGCACCTTCTTCCACATGTTTGGTGTGTCTCCCAGGTGGCTTGTGGAAAACTTTAAACGAGACTTATGGACAGACTCTCCCATCTCAGCTGTAGTTATCTGCAGTTCATCCAGATTGATCATGGGCCTCTTGGCTACATCTCTGATCAGTCTTCTCCTTGTTTGAGAAGAAAGTTTGGAGGGACGGCCGGGTCTTGGTAGATTTGCAGTGGTCTGATACTCCTTCCATTTCAAAATAATTGCTTGCACAGTGCTCCTTGAGATGTTTGAAGCTTGGGAAATCTTTTTGTATCCAAATCAGGCTTTAAACTTCTCCACAACAGTATCTCGGACCTGCCTGGTGTGTTCCTTTGTCTTCATGGTTCTTTCTGCGCTTTAAACAGAACCCTGAGACTATCAAAGAGCAGGTGCATTTATACGGAGACCACACAGGTGCATTCTATTTATCATCATCAGTCATTTAGGACAACATTGGATCATTCAAAGATCCTCACTGAACTTCTGGACTGAGTTTGCTGCACTGAAAGTAAAGGGGCCGAATAATATTGCACGCCCCACTTTTCAGTTTTTTATTTGTTAAAAAAGTTTAAATTATCCAATACATTTTGTTCCACTTCACGATTGTGTCCCACTTGTTGTTGATTCATGACAAAAAACAAAAGGTTTATATCTTTATGTTTGAAGACTGAAATGTGGCGAAATGTTGAAAGGTTCAAGGGGGCCGAATACTTTCGCAAGGCACTGTATATATTCCCATAGCCCACTTCTCATTAAGGTGCTCTGGTTCAGTAGCATTAAGGGTCTTGCCCAAGGACCCACCCTGGATGTTGGTGTTAATGTGTTCCCGGTCGGATTTGAATCCTGGCTTCCCAGGTTCCAGCCCTGCGCCCTACCAACTGAGCTATCCAACTGCAAAGAGGCACCTGAGACGATGGTGAAACCCCAAGGTCTAAGAAACTCCTCCAAAGGTGGTGGAGAATGAGCGTGCAAAGATCCTGTGGGACTTCCAGATACAGTCCGACCCAATGGTAATGAACC
Organism: Knipowitschia caucasica; assembly: GCA_964034765.1. Taxonomy (NCBI): domain Eukaryota; kingdom Metazoa; phylum Chordata; class Actinopteri; order Gobiiformes; family Gobiidae; genus Knipowitschia; species Knipowitschia caucasica. The sequence continues at coordinate 34,941,073 of OZ035839.1, forward strand.
AACCTGACATCGCGGTGGTGGACAAAGGGCAGAGGACAGCCGTGGTGGTGGACGTGGCCAAGTGATGGTAACATCAGGAAAAAAGAACATGAAAAGCTTGAGAAATACCAAGGTCTCAGAGAGGAGCTGGAGAGGGCCTGGAGGGTAAAGGAGACAGTAGTGAGAGAGTCTGAAGGTAAAGGAGACAGTAGTGAGAGAGTCTGAAGGTAAAGGAGACAGTAGTGAGAGAGTCTGAAGGTAAAGGAGACAGTAGTGAGAGAGTCTAAAGGTAAAGAAGACAGTAGTGAGAGAGTCTGAAGGTAAAGGAGACAGTAGTGAGAGAGTCTGAAGGTAAAGGAGACAGTAGTGAGAGAGTCTGAAGGTAAAGGAGACAGTAGTGAGAGTCTGAAGGTAAAGGAGACAGTAGTGAGAGAGTCTGAAGGTAAAGGAGACAGTAGTGAGAGAGTCTGAAGGTAAAGGAGACAGTAGTGAGAGAGTCTGAAGGTAAAGGAGACAGTAGTGAGAGTCTGAAGGTAAAGGAGACAGTAGTGAGAGTCTGAAGGTAAAGGAGACAGTAGTGAGAGAGTCTGAAGGTAAAGGAGACAGCAGTGAGAGAGTCTGAAGGTAAAGGAGACAGTAGTGAGAGAGTCTAAAGGTAAAGAAGACAGTAGTGAGAGAGTCTGAAGGTAAAGGAGACAGTAGTGAGAGAGTCTGAAGGTAAAGGAGACAGTAGTGAGAGAGTCTGAAGGTAAAGGAGACAGTAGTGAGAGTCTGAAGGTAAAGGAGACAGTAGTGAGAGAGTCTGAAGGTAAAGGAGACAGTAGTGAGAGAGTCTGAAGGTAAAGGAGACAGTAGTGAGAGAGTCTGAAGGTAAAGGAGACAGTAGTGAGAGAGTCTGAAGGTAAAGGAGACAGTAGTGAGAGAGTCTGAAGGTAAAGGAGACAGTAGTGAGAGAGTCTGAAGGTAAAGGAGACAGCAGTGAGAGAGTCTGAAGGTAAAGGACACAGTAGTGAGAGTCTGAAGGAAAAGGAGACAGCAGTGAGAGAGTCTGAAGGTAAAGGAGACAGTAGTGAGAGAGTCTGAAGGTAAATTAAGTTAAGGATCCTTGGAACAACCTCGGACATCTGGGTCCAGAAATGTGCAGGACCCAAGCTTAGAGAGGGATAACCGCCCACAGAGGGCCAAAGGTGTGTGTTCTTATATACTGTATATCATTTTATATATATATATATATATATATATATATCTGCACGTGTGTGTGTGTGTGTGTGAACTCGGAGCACTCGGCAAAATTAACAACTTATGAATGTAAAATTTCTGTTTGAATGTACTTGCAAATGTATTCCAATGGGGTTTTATGTCAAATAGCAAATTAATTGAATCTGAATCTAAAATCAAAAATCAATCAAATCGGTTGATCTCGTGAGACCTTAAATCCAGTCCCTGCAGAAACCTGTTCAAGAGTATATTTAGTTTCACCTTTTTTCCACACAACCCTGTTTCCTTTCTCTGTGTCGGCAAAAACAACCTCCTCTCACTTCTTCAATATTCTCTCTTCCCACGATCCTCGCTCTGACTGACTTTTGACACACTCTAACTTTGAACACGTCTTCAACCCAGACCGCGGACGGGAAGAAAAAAAAACACATTTCCAACGCCGCTCCAAAGGTTAGCATCACATTTACATTTAGCCCGTTATTACTGTGTGCAAATGGAGCGCCCCTGGGTCAAAACGGTTTTATTGAAGGCTTTTTGCTGCATATACTGAGATAATGATGTGGGTAAATATAAACAGCCACGCGACCCGCAAGACCTTATAATCTTTTAGCATTTAGTAAAACTTTAACCCCTAGCATTATTTATTCAACGTTTGACTGGGATAAGTGAGCGGCCCCAACCACACGATTGACGGCTGGTTTTTGTTTTTTTTTTTGACAAAGCTGCATCAATTTGGTCCAAACCAAAAAATGCAAAGGTTAGAAAGAATCAGTTTGGGATCATAAAGGAAATCTGATTACACTGATTATACATGCGTTTATATATACAGTATACACATTTGATTATGAAACTGAAGAGAGCTCTGGCCTCAAAGTTACCAAACGAGCAAATAAATTCAAAACTGACTGAATAATTATGAAGCGATGGGATTATCAGAGAGAGTACTGGCTCCTTCTCATTTCTCGACTATTGTAGGATCTGTAGCTTTTGTATGAATGTTGAATTGTCGGAGGGTACAAAAGAGGTGGAGGGTTTCAATTAGGTGTTATGTTTTTATACGTGTGTGCAGGTTGTGTGGTTTTGTGTGTGGTTACGTGTGTGTGGGTGTGTGGTTACGTGTGTGTGGGTGTGTGGTTGTGTGTGTGATTACGTGTGGGTGTGTGGTTACGTGTGGGTGTGTGGTTACGTGTGTGTGGTTACGTGTGGTTGTGTGTGTGGTTACATGTGGGTGTGTGGTTACGTGTGTGTGGGTGTGTGGTTATGTGTGTGTGGGTGTGGGTGGGTGTGGTTACGTGTGGTTGTGTGTGTATGGTTACGTGTGGGTGTGGGGTTACGTGTGGGTGGGTGTGTGGTTACGTGTGGGTGTGTGGTTACGTGTGGGTGTGTGGTTACGTGTGGGTGTGTGGTTACGTGTGGGTGTGTGGGTGTGTGTGTGGTTACGTGTGGGTGTGTGGTTACGTGAGTGTGGGTGTGGGTGGGTGTGTGGTTACGTGTGGTTGTGTGTGTGGTTACATGTGGGTGTGTGGTTACGTGTGTGTGGGTGTGGGTGGGTGTGTGTGTATGGTTACGTGTGGGTGTGTGTGTGGTTACGTGTGGGTGTGGGGTTACATGTGTGTGTGTGGTTACGTGTGGTTGTTTGTGTGGGTGTGTGGTTACGTGTGGGTGTGTGTGTGGTTACGTGTGTGTGGGTGTGTGGTTACGTGTGTGTGGGTGTGTGGTTACGTGTGGGTGTGTGGTTACATGTGGGTGTGTGGTTACGTGTGGTTGTGTGTGTGGTTACATGTGGGTGTGTGGTTACGTGTGTGTGGGTGTGTGGTTACGTGTGGGTGGGTGTGTGGTTACGTGTGGGTGGTGGTGTGTGGCTACGTGTGGGTGTGTGGTTACGTGTGTGTGGGTGTGGGTGGGTGTGGTTACGTGTGGTTGTGTGTGTGGTTACGTGTGGGTGTGTGGTTACGTGTGTGTGGGTGTGGTTACGTGTGGGTGGTTACGTGTGGGTTGTGTGTGTGGTTACGTGTGGTTGTGTGTGTGGGTGTGTGGTTACGTGTGTGTGGGTGTGGGTGGGTGTGGTTACTTGTGTGTGTGGGGTTACGTGTGTGTGTGTGTGGTTACGTGTGGTTGTTTGTGTGGGTGTGTGGTTACGTGTGGTTGTGTGTGTGGTTACGTGTGGGTGTGTGTGTGGTCACGTGTGGTTGTGTGTGTGGGTGTGTGGTTACGTGTGGTTTCGTGTGGGTGTGTGGTTACGTGTGTGTGGTTACGTGTGGGTGTGTGGTTACGTGTGGTTACGTGTGTGTGGTTGTGTGAGTGGGTGTGGTTACGTGTGGGTGTGTGAGTGGTTACGTGTGGTTGTTTGTGTGGGTGTGTGGTTACGTGTGTGTGTGTGTGGTTACGTGTGTGTGGGTGTGTGGTTGTGTGTGTGTGTGTGTGGGTGTGTGTGTAGGTGTGTGGTTATGTGTGGGTGGGTGTGTGGTTGTGTGTGTGGTTACGTGTGGTTGTGTGTGTGGTTACGTGTGTGTGGTTACGTGTGTGTGGGTGTGTGGTTACGTGTGGTTGTGTGTGTGGGTGTGTGGTTACGTGTGGTTGTGTGTGTGGTTACGTGTGGTTGTGTGTGTGGTTATGTGTGGGTGTTTGGTTACGTGTGTGTATGGTTGTGTGTGTGTGTGTGTGGTTGTGTGTGTGGTTACGTGTGGTTGTTTGTGTGGGTGTGTGGTTACGTGTGTGTGTGGGTGGTTACGTGTGTGTGGGTGTGTGGTTGTGTGTGTGTGTGTGGGTGTGTGTGTAGGTGTGTGGTTATGTGTGGGTGGGTGTGTGGTTGTGTGTGTGGTTACGTGTGGTTGTGTGTGTGGTTACGTGTGTGTGGTTACGTGTGTGTGGGTGTGTGGTTACGTGTGGTTGTGTGTGTGGGTGTGTGGTTACGTGTGGTTGTGTGTGTGGTTACGTGTGGTTGTGTGTGTGGTTATGTGTGGGTGTTTGGTTACGTGTGTGTATGGTTGTGTGTGTGCGTGTGTGGTTGTGTGTGTGGTTACGTGTGGTTGTGTGTGTGGTTACGTGTGTGTGGTTACGTGTGTGTGGGTGTGTGGTTACGTGTGGTTGTGTGTGTGGTTACGTGTGGTTGTGTGTGTGGTTACGTGTGTGTGGTTACGTGTGGTTGTGTGTGTGGTTACGTGTGGTTGTGTGTGTGGTTACGTGTGTGTGGGTGTGTGGTTACGTGTGGTTGTGTGTGTGGTTATGTGTGGGTGTGTGTGTGGTTACGTGTGTGTGGGTGTGTGGTTGTGTGTGTGATTACGTGTGGGTGTGTGGTTACGTGTGGGTGTGTGGTTACGTGTGTGTGGTTACGTGTGGTTGTGTGTGTGGTTACATGTGGGTGTGTGGTTACGTGTGTGTGGGTGTGGGTGGGTGTGGTTACGTGTGGGTGTGTGGTTACGTGTGGGTGTGTGGTTACGTGTGGGTGTGTGGTTACGTGTGGGTGTGTGTGTGGTTACGTGTGGGTGTGTGGTTACGTGAGTGTGGGTGTGGGTGGGTGTGTGGTTACGTGTGGTTGTGTGTGTGGTTACATGTGGGTGTGTGGTTACGTGTGTGTGGGTGTGGGTGGGGTGTGTGTGTATGGTTACGTGTGGGTGTGTGTGTGGTTACGTGTGGGTGTGGGGTTACATGTGTGTGTGTGGTTACGTGTGGGTGTGTGTGTGGTTACGTGTGTGTGGGTGTGTGGTTACGTGTGTGTGGGTGTGTGGTTACGTGTGGGTGTGTGGTTACATGTGGGTGTGTGGTTACGTGTGTGTGGGTGTGTGGTTACGTGTGGTTGTGTGTGTGGTTACATGTGGGTGTGTGGTTACGTGTGTGTGGGTGTGTGGTTACGTGTGTGTGGGTGTGGGTGGGTGTGGTTACGTGTGGGTGTGTGGTTACGTGTGTGTGGGTGTGGTTACGTGTGGTTGTGTGGGTGGTTACGTGTGGTTGTGTGTGTGGTTACGTGTGGGTGGGTGTGGTTACTTGTGTGTGTGGGGTTACGTGTGTGTGTGTGTGTGGTTACGTGTGGTTGTTTGTGTGGGTGTGTGGTTACGTGTGGTTGTGTGTGTGGTTACGTGTGGGTGTGTGTGTGGTTGTGTGTGTGGGTGTGTGGTTACGTGTGGTTACGTGTGGGTGTGTGGTTACGTGTGTGTGGTTACGTGTGGGTGTGTGGTTACGTGTGGTTACGTGTGTGTGGTTGTGTGTGTGGGTGTGGTTACGTGTGGGTGTGTGAGTGGTTACGTGTGGTTGTTTGTGTGGGTGTGTGGTTACGTGTGTGTGTGTGTGGTTACGTGTGTGTGGGTGTGTGGTTGTGTGTGTGTGTGTGGGTGTGTGTGTAGGTGTGTGGTTATGTGTGGGTGGGTGTGTGGTTGTGTGTGTGGTTACGTGTGGTTGTGTGTGTGGTTACGTGTGTGTGGTTACGTGTGTGTGGGTGTGTGGTTACGTGTGGTTGTGTGTGTGGGTGTGTGGTTACGTGTGGTTGTGTGTGTGGTTACGTGTGGTTGTGTGTGTGGTTATGTGTGGGTGTTTGGTTACGTGTGTGTATGGTTGTGTGTGTGCGTGTGTGGTTGTGTGTGTGGTTACGTGTGGTTGTGTGTGTGGTTACGTGTGTGTGGGTGTGTGGTTACGTGTGGTTGTGTGTGTGGTTACGTGTGGTTGTGTGTGTGGTTACGTGTGTGTGGTTACGTGTGTGTGGGTGTGTGGTTACGTGTGGTTGTGTGTGTGGTTATGTGTGGGTGTGTGTGTGGTTACGTGTGGTTGTGTGTGTGGGTGTGTGGTTACGTGTGGTTGTGTGTGTGGTTACGTGTGGTTGTGTGTGTGGTTACGTGTGGTTGTGTGTGTGGGTGTGTGGTTACGTGTGGTTGTGTGTGTGGTTACGTGTGGTTGTGTGTGTGGTTATGTGTGGGTGTTTGGTTACGTGTGTGTATGGTTGTGTGTGTGCGTGTGTGGTTGTGTGTGTGGTTGTGTGTGTGGTTACGTGTGTGTGGTTACGTGTGGTTGTGTGTGTGGTTACGTGTGTGTGTGCGTGTGTGGTTGTGTGTGTGGTTACGTGTGGTTGTGTGTGTGGTTACGTGTGTGTGGTTACGTGTGGTTGTGTGTGTGGTTACGTGTGTGTGGGTGTGTAGTTACGTGTGGTTGTGTGTGTGGTTATGTGTGGGTGTGTGTGTATTAGTTGCTGCACCGGAAGCACCCAAGACATTTAAAAAGTTACACCTGTGCCTTGGGTTAAAAGGTGGCAATGGGGAGGGGGAAGGGAGGAGGAGGCGATAGAACAGGACACGGGGCCAGACACGGGTCTAGACATGGCTCCAGACTCAGGTCCAGACATAGGTCCAGACTCGGGTCTAGACTCAGGTCCAGACACCCCTCCCCGTTTTTAAACTGCATTTTTAGCACGCATATAACATGGGGAGGCTGCTTTTCAGATTCATGCTGCTAAAATCTGGAACAGTCTTCCTGAAGATGTGAGACAGGCCTCCTCTCTGACAATGTTATATTTGTATCTTTCTTTTTAATGTTCTGTGATTATTTATGATTTTAATGCTTTCTTGTTTTGTTCAGCACTTTGAGTTGCCTTGTGTATGAATTGGGCTATGAATTGGGCTATACAAATAAAATTTCTACTTCCGGGTGGATCATCTAGATCAAGACTATTGGTCCTACTAAGTGTCAATCATTCTGGTGATACATACTCGTCCAAAACGACCTGAGAGTTCTGTTAAAAAAGTGGAGAGGGCGGTTCTTTCCTAAAATTTGGGAAAATCCTCATGTATTTTTTATTGCTTTAGTTTGATTTTGTGGATTTTATCATGAATGTGTTAAATTACCCGTGTGATTTTGGTGTATGATTTGTGCCTTGTGTGGTTGGTTTATTCACTGAAAAAAGTCAGATTTGATGTCCAAACTCTGCTCCCAACACTGTTCATCTGAAGCTAATTCAACCCGACCCATGCCCACTGCCCCCCCCCCCCCCCCCCCCCCCTCTCTCCCTCCAGTGCAGTGCTGTGCCAGGGACCCGAACCCCCTCTCTCCCCTTTCGGAGCCAGTCCTTCATTAGAAAGCAATAACCAGCTCTCTAATCCCACTAATACACTTCTTAACACCGGGGAGTGGAGCAGCCTGGCATCCCCGCTAATTAAGTGAGGGCTAGCCTGCTCGCGTGGCACATGAATTATTAAAACGCTTAAGTAAATAATCCACAGACACACAAAAAAGCAGCCATTTTGGAAGTGGGCGTGAGGTTAAATTATGCATGAAGGCAATATTTGTAAGAGTAATGGGGAGTAAGTGTGTTGACTTTTCCGCTTTTTATCCGAGAAGTGACGAAAAGTGTAACCTCCAAATCGCGGCTAATTAAGGCGTACTTTGACACGGCAGATCAAAGTAAATATTTAGGAGTTTGTCGGAGTGAATTCAGGGAGGGTTTTTCCTAATCTCCATCTGTTGCTTTCACCGGCGAGATGGAGGCGAGTGGTGAGCGGCTACATGAGAGCGGAGTGGTTATGACTCGCACGCAGCAAATACATGTCTATTTATTTTTACTGGTTTTGCCGTGAAATGCCAAATGCAATTTCAGTATTTGGAATGTGGACTGGCTCAAGGAGGGAGGTGGCGTACGGAAAAGTCTGTGTCAGAGATGGATGAATATTGTAAATTGCGGACTATAAGTTGCAGCTTTTTTCCTGCATTTTGTTGGCATCAAAAGATTCATAAAATAAATAGTTTTGTGGTTCTTCGTAAAGACATGAAAGAGACAAGAGACCGGTGACTATTGTTCCTTATTTTTTTTTGCTTCTCATTGAAGTTTCAAAACAGTCTGTGACTCACTTCAGTTAAATGAAGACAATGTTTTTGAGTGACATTTTTAATATTACAATGTGGAACAGGTGCGGCTCATAGTCCGGAAAATATGGTACTTATCTACTACAGGAGTACTACTACAGGAGGCTTAACGTTGGGTTTGATTTGCTCATATTCATTAACACCGTTTTTACACTGGCGCCATTTTGGGACGCAATAGAAAACAAACGACATATATAGAAATAAAAAATGGCTCAGAGCTTTATAACGAGGGACAGCATGACTATATTGGTGGAGCTGAAGTTGGCTGGATGACTCTTTGAAATCGTCTCAATGGATAGTTTGTCATAACGAGGCAGAGGGCCAGATAAAAACAAAACAGTGGGCCGCATTTGGCCCTCGGGCCTGGGTTTGGGCATGACTGCTCTACTACAATTTCTCTCAAAGGAGGAAAAGTGTGACATCAACTCGTTCCACAAGCCTTTTTTGTATTTTATGTATTATTTTGGGCAGTGTTTGTTGTTGTAAATGTGCTATAGAAATAAATTTGACATTGATACAAGAGCCTAAAGTTTCAGTTTGTGGAGGGAAGCTGAAGCATGTTCCCTGGTAACTATGGTTACAGCCAGAAGTCAAACACCTTCTGAGGCCAATCCACAAAAATGACAAATTTACACTTCTCTGTCTTCTTTTTTATTATTGCACTCAAATGCGCCTCACATGTCATTATTCTTTCACTCCAAACACGGTGGTGAAAAACTATTACCGTAGCCATAGCTGCCCTGACAAAAGCGAAGCGACCAGACTGTCGCTTCGGGGCTATCAGCCCCGAAGCGAAGGAAGACACCTTCCCACTATTTAGCCAGTCCCTGTGCTCCTCAGAGTCCCAGCATGAGTCCAGTCCCTGTGCTCCTCAGAGTCCCAGCAGGAGGCCAGTCCCTGTGCTTCTCAGAGTCCCAGCAGGAGGCCAGTCCCTGTGCTTCTCAGAGTCCCAGCAGGAGGCCAGTCCCTGTGCTCCTCAGAGTCCCAGCAGGAGGCCAGTCCCTGTGCTCCTCCGAGTCCCAGCAGGAGGCCAGTCCCTGTGCTTCTCAGAGTCCCAGCAGGAGGCCAGTCCCTGTGCTTCTCAGAGTCCCAGCAGGAGGCCAGTCCCTGTGCTCCTCAGAGTCCCAGCAGGAGGCCAGTCCCTGTGCTCCTCAGAGTCCCAGCAGGAGGCCAGTCCCTGTGCACCTCAGAGTCCCAGCAGGAGGCCAGTCCCTGTGCTTCTCAGAGTCCCAGCAGGAGGCCAGTCCCTGTGCTTCTCAGAGTCCCAGCAGGAGGCCAGTCCCTGTGCTCCTCAGAGTCCCAGCAGGAGGCCAGTCCCTGTGCTCCTCAGAGTCCCAGCACTCTGAGGGACTCTGAGGAGCACAGGGACTGGTTTCCTGCTGGTCACAGAGTCAGGACTAAACATGGGGAGGCTGCATTTCAGATTCATGCTGCTCAAATCTGGAACAATCCTCCTGAAGATGTGAGACAGGCCTCCTCTCTGACAATGTTTAAATCCAGGTTAAAAACAGCTCTGTTTAGCTGTGCTACAACTGAGGGAGTTTATATTTTTGTCTTTAATTATGATTTCAATGCTATTTTGATTTGTTCAGCCTTGTGTATGAATTGTGCTATACAGATAAACTTGCCTTGCCTGTAAATGCCCATGTCCTCTTTCTCTGAGCACGTCTTGTGATCCTTGAGCGCTTTGGTCTCAACAACAGACTAAAAAAGGCTCTTATAAAAGCGTCCGAGAGAGAGACAAAGGTTCGCCACAGTCTGCGGTGATGAAGCCGCCTTTCACGATGTTGACTCACCGCGGCCAGAGCAGAAGCAATTTGAGTTTTCCTTTCTTTCTTTTTTTTTGGACTTCCACTTTTAACCACAATGCTTTTATCATTACACTCCAGTCGCCTTGACCTTGGCAGAGGAAAAAACCCAGAAAGACTAACTTGTGCTATTTAAAACATCATAGTACCGAGGCGGCCTTCCTGTGTTTTTCAATGGATTCAATGATTGTTTAGCTTTTCATTCAGATTTTTTTGGCCATTGATACTGTTGATATTAAAAGGTATTACATTTGAAACGTACTTTTGTGTTTGCTTTGTGTCTTACTTTAGTGACTGACATGTTTTTGTGTGAACTGTAAATGTCTCCATTGTCAGATCAATAAAGTTTATCTGATCTTGTTGAAAGCGGACGTGACTGCTTTGGGGTTCCTCAAGGCTCAGTGCTTGGTCCTCTTTTATTTGATATATATTTATACAGTATTGTGACATAAATGCTGTATATGATAACGTATTACACCAATGGTTAATTCTTAAATATCAAGTACATTTTTAAGAATCTACTTAGCTTACCTGGATTTAGAAGTAATTTTAACAAATGTTTTGTAGATTTTGAATTTCTTTTTATGACTGCCTTATTCTGTTCTTACTTTAATAACTGTGTTGCACCAGGAGAAGTCATTTATTTATTTTATTTATTTATGGACATTTTATTGGAGGATAAACCCCAATAATCATCAAGCTTTCGTGGGGGGTCCTCATGATCATATCCAAAGAACAAAGGAAAGCAGAGTAGATACGGTCGAGTAAAACAAAACAAAATAATTATAACAACAACATTAAAAACAATAGACAGTAATAATAATAATACAACAAATACTTAACACACACACACACTCACACACACCCCTCATGCCACACACTCACACACACCCCTCATGCCACACACTCACACACACCCCTCATGCCACACACTCACACACATACTTATGCCACACACTCACACACACCCCTCATGCCACACACTCACACACACCCCTCATGCGACACACTCACACACACATATTCATGCCACACACTCACACACCCCTCATGCCACACACTCACACACCCCTCATGCCACACACTCACACACACCACTCACGCCACACACTCACACACACCACTCATGCCACACACTCACACACACATACTCATGCCACACACTCACACAAGCTCTCACTATTTGCTTACCCACTACTGCCCTGTTACACAATATTATCGAAATGTAGAATAAATCACTATGGAAGTTTAAACTGTACTGGAAGTCTCCGTGTGAGTCACTATTTGACTCTTGGGGCTGATTGTGAGGGTGGTCTTCTCTTTTCCACTGTTTTGATCAAAATCTAAATAGGTGACTATAAAAAAACATGTGTTATCGCGAACAACCACAGTGTGTAGTAAAATGTTTCGGGGTCAAAAGTTAGGTACCCCAGCTTTAAGAAGACAAACCCCATGTGATTGATTATGACCCAAAGAAAGAAAGATTCTGAGTTTCTTGTTTGGACTTGCTCCTTATGCAACCGCTGCTTTTATCATTTCACTCCAGTCTCCTCGACCTTGGAAGAGAATAAAAAAGGCCAAGTCTAAAATGTACGAAATGAAACACATACAGATTGAAACAGCCTCAGAAAATTCCCAGCGATGGCCATTTGCGAGCGGGAGGTGCGATCCAATTTGTTTGTGCTCACTCTGGCGCCCGCAGATTGGAACAATTGATACATTATGAGGGGTTTTAGCGGGCGACCTGGCAACACGGAGAGGGGAATATTGCATGGAGGTAGATTCCGCTCACGGGCCATTGAGCAGGCCGTAATATGATAAATAAAGAGATGGCTTCTCGAGGGCGGTTATAAGTGTAATTCAGTGGAGGAGCTGCCGTGGGGAGGGAGTGATGTGCTCAGGAGCAAAGTTTGGAGAAAAAATACAAAATCAATTTGTGTTCGGAGAGAATGTGTATGTTTTAAAGGTGGGACGACTTTTTCTGCAAATAGCGTTTATGTGACTACGAACCTGCACGTGAAAGCCAGATTCCGTCAGATCTCTAAAGCGAAGCAGGACAGGGCCTGGTTAGTACTGTGATGGGAGACCTCTGGGAAAACAAGGCGGTAGAGGGGTTGTGTCCTCAGGCAAGACACTTCACCCACTTTAGAATGAGTCTGGTGTGTGTGTGAATGGTTGGTGGTGGTGGGAGGGGCCGATGGCACAGACGGGTTGCCTCGCCTCTGTCAGTGTGCCCCAGGGCAGCTGTGGCTACTGTAGTGTTTTATCACCGCAGTGTATGGAGTGAATGAATGACAACATTTGGAGCGTCTTTTGAGTGTACTAAAATGCGCTAAATCAAATCCATGCATTATTATTATACAACAATTAAGTTATTATGAACAAACCACAACATGCTGTCTTTGTATTAATAGAATACATTTTAACTTTCTGGTTAATTACTTTCTCGAGCATCAGCATCTGGAGATGGGTTCCCGGGCGCTGTTACTATGGCGACCACTGCTCCTGATGTAAGCCTTAGGGCATCAGGATGGGTCAAATGCAGAGGACAAATTTCCCTACAGGAACAAAAAAGTGCACATTTACGTTTATTTACATTTACATATACAAGGCAGAGGGCCACAAAAAATGACACGAGGGCCGCTATTGCCCCCGGGCCTGAGTTTGGACATGCCTGGTTTAGGCCACATGGAATCTTTGAATAATACGTGTGTCAGGACTAAACATGGGGAGGCAGCGTTTCAGATTTATGCAGCTAGGATATGGAACTGTCTTCCTGGGGTTGAGACACAGGCCTCTACCCTGACCATGTTCAATAGGCTGAAAACATTTCTCTGTGCAACTGACTGATTCTATTTCGTACTACGTATTACTTTTATTGGCCTTTTTTTACCCACTTTTTAATGTGTTCTAACCCCATACTTTTATGCTACTTTATAAAATAATTGTATATTTATAGACTTTTTAATGCATTTTGATCTGTGTTTTTTTTTTTTTTCTTGTTAAGCACTTTGAATTTCCTTGTACACAAATTGTGCTATACAAATAAATGATTGATTGATTTTGATTGTTTTTGTCGTCTAATAAAAGCCTGTGCCAAAAAGGACGAGCTTCGGAGGCACAAGTATGAAACTAACCTCTGTCTGTGTGATTTTGTCCAGGTCGACTGTTTCTAGAACCAGCATCAACCCTTTAAGACCGTTCACAAATCGGAGGAAGGCTAATTGTTGCTAGAATGCGCTGACATGCTAACACAGCATTCAGGGCAAAGCTGAGAAAGTGCAAACCTGGGATTAAAAATAAACTCTCTGTAAATCTCATCTCATCTGCGAGTGCGAGAAGGGGACAGCTGTTAGGCGCCTTTGTCATGCTGATAACGTCTAATAATACGCCATAAATTAAAGCCAGCGCATCACTGGGTCCGCCGCGATAAATACTCGTGTCTCCGCGCCAAGCCATTATCCCGCACCAGAGCGCGATTTTTGGCTCCCATTGACTCCTTTTAATAGGATTATTCATGAGCCGATGATGTCTGCGCTGGCCTTTGTGCGACGGGACCCAAGCAAAACGCATTATTACGCCCGACATAAAGGGCCCAACACCTGAAAGTGAAAGACGCAGGGTCAGAGCGGGGTCCGGACTGGCGGCAAGGTGCAATTTCACACTGGTTACGTTTACAAGGCGTGCCGCGGCGTGTGTTATGGTAATCAGGCATTTAAGACCAGCGCGGCGCTAACGTGTAAGCTGACCCGCACCGACACGGGCTCAGCGGCTCGGCAGGAGGAACCAGGAAATGTCATCCTCTCTGTTGCTTCGGTGGAAAGAGCGGTTGCTGATTGCTGACTTGGCCGTGGGATCGTTGAAGTGGACGGGCTACATTTTCTTAGTGGGACGAACGCCAGCTGGTGTTGATGGTAGTTTTACATCAGTCAGAGTTGAAGTAAATGTTATGAAGTTTGTATTTGCAAGCGTCAAAAGTGTCATTTAATTCAACTGGAAAATATGGCAGACTATTTGAGCCATACCTGTAGGTGAAAGCCAGATCCTGTCAGACCTCTTAAGCTAAGCAGGACAGGGCCTGGTTAGTACTATGATGGGAGACCTCTGGGAACATCAGGTGCCTCAGTGGGGCGGCTGTAGCTGTCAAGTGCTGAAATATCATAGTGTCCTTAAGCAAGACACTTCACCCACATTAGAATGAGTGTGGTGTGTGTGTGTGTGTGAATGGTTGGTGGTGGTGGGAGGGGCTGATGGCACAGACTGGCTGTCAGTGTGCCCCAGGGCAGCTGTAGCTACAGTAGTACTTTGTCACCATCGTGTTTGGAGTGAAGAATATTGACATGTGAAGTACTTTTAAGTGTCCAAAAAAGCTTTATATAAAACTGATGCATTTTTATTATTATTTCACAAATTCTATTATTTCTGTTTCTTCTTTAGTGTTCTAACTACTCGACTGGTGAAAAAGAACAACTGTCGGGATGCACGGGTGACCAGGTGTTGGTGCTGTGATACTGGTTAAGCCGATATCCTGATTCTTTCAACTGGTGTAACATTTACTTGTTGTTCTGTAGCTTCATGATTATTAACCTTTTGATAACACAATTACATCAACACCTTTTGCTCTTGTGGGACTATCGTTCTATAGTCTGATACTATTGTATAAGACTTGAATCTTGGGAACCTCACTTTCAAACCACAGCATGAAGCTCTGTTATATATAAATATTCTTTATCAACAGTTCCTCGGTTCTATCACTAGTTTATGTATGTTACCAGCTTTGTTACAGTCTCTCCATGGCCTCGCACCAAAGTACATTAGTGACATGGTAGAGCCAAATGTAACAACTCTGAGGAGCACAGGGACTGGCCTCCTGCTGGGACTCTGAGGAGCACAGGGACTGGGACTCATGCTGCGACTCTGAGGAGCACAGGGACTGGCCTCATGCTGGTACTCTGGGGAGCACAGGGACTGGACTCATGCTGGGACTCTGAGGAGCACAGGGACTGGCCTCATGCTGGGACTATGAGGAGCACAGGGACTGGCCTCCTGCTGGGACTCTGAGGAGCACAGGGACTGGCCTCCTGCTGGGACTCTGAGGAGCACAGGGACTGGACTCATGCTGGGACTCTGAGGAGCACAGGGACTGGCCTCATGCTGGGACTCTGAGGAGCACAGGGACTGGCCTCCTGCTGGGACTCTGAGGAGCACAGGGACTGGCCTCATGCTGGGACTCTGAGGAGCACAGGGACTGGACTCATGCTGGGACTCTGAGGAGCACAGGGACTGGCTAAATAGTGGGAAGGTGTCTGCGCACTAGGCTACTTTATATGAAGTGTCGGACCCTTCCCACCCTTCCCAGGGAATGATCCGATTAGCTCGAGCAGAACACTTAAAAGTGGGGTAGTAAACACAAAACCAACTAAACTTATTATTATTATAATTACCATTATTGTGTTAAAATATGTGTGTGTGTCTAAGAACCAGACACAATCATGTAAGAAGGAGCCAATCAGCTTCCAATGTATTTATATCAAGAGCTGATTGGCTCCTTTTTACTTGATAGGGACGACCTTATTAAAGGTATATAGGACGATTGGATCATCAAGACTATTGGTCTTCCCAGTTGTCAATCATTCTGGTGATAAGTGCTTGTGAATGAAACCAGGAAGTTTAGTTCAAAAATGGAGAGGGCAGTTCTTCCCTAAAATGTGGGAAAATCCTCCTTTATGCCTTTAAGATGAAAGCTGCAGTTGTATCGTCTAAGATTGTAAAAAAAACATGTTACTTTGACAAGACTCTTTCAGTTTTGGAGAAAAGCCACAAACCCATGTGCTTTTCCTGCTGCAACTTCACACTAATCTTTAAAAACACTGCATTAATCCCTGATGGTGACTAAGTATTACCTTTCTCTTCATTCCTAAAAGCTTTTCTCTCCGTGCTCCGGTGCCTCTTTCTGTTCTTTCTCTTGCAGATGTGTTTGCAAGGACTCACTGAAAAGCTGAAATGCGCTTTTCTCGTTTCCGCTCGTCCTTCAGGCTCTGTGCGGTAAAACTCTGTCACTAAAATGTTGTTGTAGAAAAGATAAAGAGGTTTTCCAGCATTTACGACGGAGACAAGCAGCGGCTGAATTTTGGCCTTGTCGTTTTAATCACTGCTGCAGGTCGCTCCGAGCCACAAGCTTCATATGATGTCCCAGAGAAAAGAACGGAAAGGCTTCTAACCCGCAAATACACACTTAAAAAACAATGTTTACAAAGCACTGCACAGTCATGATAATACAAAGTCAAAATATTTAGATTTAAAGTCCCAATATGTAAGATTTTCATGTTGAGTCATCATTAAAGGGCCCTAATCTGTCATCATTAAAGGGCCCTAATCTGTTTTCATTAAAGGGACCTAATCTGTCATTAAAGGGCCCTAATCTGACATAATTTAAGAGCCCTAATCTGTCATCATTAAAGGGGCCTAATCTGTCATCATTAAAGGGCCCTAATCTGTCATCATTAAACGGGTCTAATCTGTCATCATTAAAGGGCCCTAATCTGTCTCTGTCATCATTAAAGGGCCCTAATCTGTCATCATTAAAGGGCCCTAATCTGTTATCATTAAAGGGACCTAATCTGTCATTAAAGGGCCCTAATCTGTCATAATTTAAGAGCCCTAATCTGTCATCATTACAGGGCCCTAATCTGTCATCATTAAAGGGGCCTAATCTGTCATCATTAAAGGGCCCTAATCTGTAATAATTAAAGGGGCCTAATCTGTCATCATTAAAGGGCCCTAATCTGTCATCATTAAAGGGCCCTAATCTGTCATCATTAAAGGGCCCTAATCTGTCATCATTAAAGGGGCCTAATCTGTCATCATTAAAGGGCCCTAATCTGTCATCATTAAAGGGACCTAATCCATCATCATTAAAGGGCCCTAATCTGTCATAATTAAAGGGGCCTAATCTGTCATCATTAAAGGGGCCTAATCTGTCATCATTAAAGGGCCCTAATCTGTCATCATTAAAGGGCCCTAATCTGTCATCATTAAAGGGACCTAATCCGTCATCATTAAAGAGCCCTAATCTGTCATCATTAAAGGGCTCTAATCTGTCATCATTAAAGGGCCCTAATCTGTCATCATTAAAGGGCCCTAATCTGTCATCATTAACTCATTCACTGCCCATGACGACAAAAGTCGTCATGTTTAATAGTAACGCTCACTGCCCATGACGAGTTTGACGAGTTTTTCATGTTATTACACGGGAGGCTACAGTAATGTCTCGCGCACCTTGTGAATGACCCACAACACTGATATATAGTGCAAATGTACCTGTGATGATAAATCAACACCAGTAGGATGCAGTATTGCGCCACAGGAGAGGTCATAAGTCAGTGGAGAGAAGGAGGAGGAGTGTGGGAGTGTTTGGAGAGCGTGCTGCTGTAGCAGAGCGTGCTGCTGTAGCAGAGCGTGCGATGATAGCGTAGCATTGAGACGGATCAGCGATCTAGTTTAGCGATAGTATAGCAAGAGTGATGGCGAAAAAGAATAGTTATAAGCAGTGTACACTGCTTCAGAGATTGACTCGCGGATCAGTGAGTGAGGTCGAGAGGGGAGAGAGTGGAGACTATGGCGCCAGATTTACGCCAAAAGTCCACACGCTCAAATAACACATACACGCGCAGCTTTATTTAATTCACACGCGCGCAAACTACTCTCCACGCGCACATTTCACACCACACGCGCGCAGACTCAGTACCACGAGCCACAATACGCGCGTGTGTGCGCTCGTGACCTGCCCTCTTCCTTCTCGTGGTCTGTGTTCTGCGCGCGTTGAACACTTTTGCCATCTCTTCTACGCGCGCGTGAAATACTTTTGTCGCTTGGGGGCGGGGCCAGTGAAAGGTAAACAGCCCACTGCAGCTTGGAGATGAAATGCTTATGCATGGAAAGCATATGATTAATCCATAGACTGTATATCTTTTTTATAACCCTAACTGGGCTGGCTATTGTAGTCTTTAACGTGGTATGTACACTGTTGTGGACACCCTATAGGCTTACACCAGGACATGTTTAGTTCGTAAATGTTTAATATTCTCTCTCATCAGCCTATGTTGCCGCAAGGCTAGCCAGGTACATCCCGGGACCTTTGTGATCGCTGTACGTTGTTTACACTGAATGCTTTGTCAGAATCATGTCAGGACCGTTATCAAAGTTTAATAAAACTGTCTCTGAGTTATTTGTTTGCTTTTTATTTGCATAATTATAGGGGGTTGACCTAATGAGTCTATGCTAACTAGCAATAAATCTGTGAGTCCATAAACCCAAATATCAAAAATGTGTATACAAAGTTTTGAAACAAATGAGCTATCTGAATTGTTAACATTGCTAAATAGTAGTAAACTTCATTTGATTTCATGTATTTTTATTAAAATGAACTTAAAATTGGGGCTAAGCTGTTTCAACCTGTCATAATTGGCTTCTGTACCTGTATTGTGTTTGCTAGTTTAGGATGGCTATCATCTCTACACACTACACAGAACCCCTGAATAGTTCTGATCGTGCAGGTTATCTTCATAAATTGGTCCTCTGCGATGGGCACCAGTTCCTGATCCACACACACTGCAGACCGGCAAGATGTAAAACATCATTTGGTCAGACTTCGTTTGCAGTCGAAGAGCCACAGCTCTGGAACATTTTACCTGCTGAACTGAAATCTCTAATATTTTTATGCCTTAGCGACTGCCAATTATCTGTTTGCTATACGGCCTATGAACATGGCATTGGTTACCTGTAACAATACTTTTTGTTCTGTGCCTGTCAAATAAACATGTAATAATAATACTATTCTCACAGAACAGTGGGTTGTAGATAGGAGAAAATGGCCATCAGTTACCTGGCCTAATATCTATAATTACCTCACTCAGGCCCCCAGTGTCTATACAAAAGAGAACCTAAATCATATAAATCTATCGATGCAGACAATTATGTGTTATGTAAAGAATGTGAAATACTTTGACTCTGGTACTGAGTTCCGTGTTTTGAGGCAGATGTGCTCCCCAGTCAGAGAGTGGGCATTAAGTCAAAGCCTTATGATGCCTGGGAGTAACTATGGCCACAAAGACTTGGGGTACATCCTTACCCCAAACTGTTCTTGTATGGCAGGAAATGGACTTGTAACGGGTGTGGGCACCGTTGTAACTTGTTTTTATTGTTCAATTACAGTCTTGACCTGGTGCACACCTGTTAACCCCTTTATTAGTGTAATCTGCGTTGTGTTCCATGTTCTGCGCTGTCTGAAGAAGGACCACGACACAAGGAGGATCACTGGATGACTTTTACTAGTAGTTATGCACAAAATAAAAGAAAACATAAATCCACATCACGTCTCTCCATGCATTCAGCTCAGCAGTCCTCTCCACAGATGCAAGGCACAGACTATGGTTCTCCTGATAAAGGAAAAAAGCAACATTAGCTCAAGTTATTATTGCCTTTTTAGTGGTATACAGGTTGATCACTTTTGTTCTCCAGTTGTTGTAATCAAGGAAAAACACCACACACTTTGTGGTTTTAGAGCTGAATACTTTAGCACTAAAGTATTTATGTGCTTTTGTTGTGACTAGAAGGCTACACAGGCTAAATCATGAACAGCTGTTTCTCCTCAGACTAAAACGAAGGAGCCTCCTTAGCTAACTTAGCAAAACAGCTAAAATGCTAACTGCCGGTTAGCATTTTAGCTGTTTGAGCTTGCTTTAACTTGACTGATCATGATAACTACATCTAGCGACATCATGTAACCTAGTGATTACTTATGGATTGGACTTTTTGATTATTAGATAATGTAGGACACAAACACAAAGTCTGCTCCAGTGTTCTTCCTTCTTTAGCCACTCAGCTATGCACACAACTTGCCTGTGACGTCGCCCAGAAAGAAACCCAGTGTTTACCTTTCACTGGCCCCGCCCCCAAGCGACAAAAGTATTTCACGCGCGCGTAGAAGAGATGGCAAAAGTGTTCAACGCGCGCAGAACAAAGACCACGAGAAGGGAGAGGGCAGGTCACGAGCGCACACACGCGCGTATTGTGGCTCGTGGTACTGAGTCTGCGCGCGTGTGGTGTGAAATGTGCGCGTGGAGAGTAGTTTGCGCGCGTGTGAATTAAATAAAGCTGCGCGTGTATGTGTTATTTGAGCGTGTGGACTTTTGGCGTAAATCTGGCGCCATAGGAGACCCCGGTGGAGGTCCGTCTCTGCAGCCAGCAAGAGCCCAGAGCAGGGACACACCTTCCGCCTCTCGCAGCGTATCAGCTGCTGTTGTTACTGATGCCTCGGATTCGTTCAGAGAACCTGATCATGATTTATCGGATGAGTGGTTGCAGTCTCAAACCAGCAGAGCATCCTCTCCAGAAGCTCCACAAAGAGTCGAAGGTAAGAACTTGCTAAATTGCCTAGAATATGCTTACTTGAGAGGAGGGAAAGGCGCGGAAACTTGCTTTGATCTGCAGAGTAACACAACGCTCAAATCCTACTGTTTCTTTAGTAAATGCCAGTTATGTGTTTTATCATTGTTGTATTTATTATTTTTATGTTTAGTTATTTCATACTTGAACATCTTGTTGCAGTGACATAGCTCTGACTAAATGAAATGTGTTCATTCACAGATTCTGATAAAAGAGCCCTCCCCCATTGGGGTTGACAGGGCATGGAGGTAAAGATAATGCCTCCTCATACCATTGTACATATTATTGTATATATTCTACTGGTATAGTGATTTACAAATTTATATTATTTACAGGTGGTGCATCAAGAGGCAGTTGCTGTGCACAAAAAAGGTAAAAGAACTACTATTTCTATTCTGTACATCCCATGGCAATATAATATAATAATAATAATAATATAGTATACTGTACGGTACGGTGGCTGAGTGGATAGCACTCTCGCCTCTCAGCAAGAAGGTCCTGGGTTCGAATCCCGGTCGGACCAGGGCCTTTCTGAGTGGAGTTTGCATGTTCTCCCCGTGTCTGCGTAGGTTTCCTCCGGGTACTCCGGTTTCCCCTACCACTAAAAAAATATGTCCAATAGTTCTGGCATGCGCTTCCTGTACTGGCGACCCCGCTCCCATCTCTGTGTGGAGTGAGATACAAATGCCCAAAATTAACAATTGTAAACCGCTTTGAGACTCAGATCTGCAGTGAAAAGGCGGTATATAAATAAAAACTTACTTACTTACTTACTTACTGTGTTTGGTCCAAAAGTAGTCAGTCAATAATGTGGGAGGAAGGCCTTCATTGTATTTTATGTATTGATTATTGTAACAAATTCACTGTATAATATAGTTATTGTGTGTATCCAATTTCCAGCACGTTCGTCACCCAGAAGCTCTGGGGAAGATGGCTGACAGGAGGATCAGTGGGAGCCGAGTCAGTCCCTTCACAGGAGCTCCTGGACCTCAGAGACTGCAGACAGAGGCTGCGAAGCTGGATTCATCTGATCCAGACTTTCTGGAGCTGGATTCATCTGATCCAGACTTTCTGGAGCTGGATTCATCTGATCCAGACTTTCTGGAGCTGGATTCATCTGATCCAGACTTTCTGGAGCTGGATTCATCTGATCCAGACTTTCTGGAGCTCTTCTTCACGGAGGGAGAACTACAAATGTCACATCGTGTCGTGTTCCGTTGCACACAGTGTTTCAACCTCTACAACTCAAAGCTGAACTACTGGGAGGACTGAAAAAGCAGATAAACTCACTCATACACACACTCACGAACACTCACACGAACACACACACGCACTCACTCACTCACGCGCACACAGACACACACACAGACACTCACGCACACAGACACTCACTCGCACACTGACATTCAAACACACACACTCAAATTCACATGCTTCATTCTATTTTATACATCTATAGTTTTATTGATCTTTGTGTTGTTGTTGTTTGACGTTTTGGTTGATGGTATAGAAGAAAGTTAAATTTTCTATCTGTGAATAAATTGCCAACAATTTGCCATCAAAAGTATTATTTCAGAGTCATGTTTTTATAATTTTTGTAATGAAACAAGTGTGAAGATGTTTTGAGTTGTCACTAAAGCAGCAAAAATGCATCTAAAGTCTCTTTTCTGCTTGATATGTTCCTGTTTACATACAGCTCGTTTTCTGTTTTCTTGCTCAGACCAGGTGTTGTGGGTGAAAGTATGCTTTGTTCTATGGCGAATAGCTCAAGAACAGTAAGGGGTAGAAACAAACTGTTATTTTCAGAGTAAAGCAGAGAGGTTAATCTTTAATTTGGTGCCCTTGGTGTTTACATCGTCTAAAAAATGAATATTCTGTGGCACTTCAAAGTTGGGTGAAATCACCTGAAATTGCTGGCAGAACGCACTTCTCAAATCTGAAAATGCCTGGCAGTCAGTGAGTTAAAGGGTCCTAATCTGTCATCATAAAAGGGCCCTAATCTGTCATCAGTAAAGGGCCCTAATTTGTCATCATTAAAAGGACCTACTTTCAATGCGGAGCTCACACCAGGTCACTACATATGTACACTGTTTAAATCATTTACACACAGACACATAGAGCCATTTCTGTCCACGCTCCCCGGCTTTGGAACCACCTGCCCGAGGTATGAAAGCGCCTCACTTGCGTTACCTCGCCTCTCCTCTATCCAACGTCACACCTGCTGTTCGGGGCTCGGAGCGAAGCAGGCTAAATTTGGGAAGTAGTTCTGGGTCGATGGTCAGTGCGCAGACGTGCCTCTGCGGAATCAGGACAACCTGAACAAGGACCAATGTACAGGACGGGAAGTGTTGCTCTATTGAAAATGAAACTTCTTTCGCCAAACTTCCTGTCCAGTCAATTTAAACGTACCTTTGTGCCTTAGATCAGAGAACAAATTAGGAACATTTTTGGGTCTCATATGCCCTGGCGTTGCTGGTTAAATGTCCGCTCCATAATTCCAAATACGAGTACATTAAGGGCGACAGTAGCTCAGTTGGTAGAGCACTGGCCTTTGAGCCTGAAGGTTGAGGGTTCAAGCCCACCACAGGACCTCGACCTTCTCCACCGACTCCCACTGATGACTACTGTCGTTGTGTCCTTGGGCAAGACACTTAACCCTGCATTGCCTGAAGCCCCCGCTGAAAAATCAAGGCTGTGTTGTCACTGACAGAGCAGCCGTCCTCCTGTGGACTCACCACCTGCAGAGGACCAGTGAGGGGCTGGTGCTATGAGCATGGGGTGCAGCTCTGACTGCCACCCCCCTGACCCAGAAATGGATTAAAGGGAAGAAGATGGATGAATGGATGGATGGAGTACGTTTTTAAAATTTGATGTGGTGTAGAAAGGCCCAACCATCGCATTGCATCAGTCACAAGCTTCTTTGGTTCTATCTTGACTCGCAATGTCCCTGTCAAGTATCTGAATGAATACAAAATTAATATCACCTTTCGCCCGGAGCCTCCCCCGAGTGAAGACCCAAAGCAGCGTTTGTTTGATTTGGGCCGTCATAATCTTGCGGCTCTTTAAAGTGGCATCGTGTGTGTCTCTGTTAAAAGAGTTAGTTAGCTAAAAATGTCACGGTTGTCATTTTTTTGGTTTGTTTATTTTTGTATTCTGTGTTCTCCTGTGTCTGAGTTTTACTTCTTGTTCTGTGGATTGCCTGCCCCGCCCTGATGTGTACCTGTGTCTGCCAGTTAAAGTCCCTGTGCTCTTCCTCTCTTGTTGTGCGTCCATTGTGTGTTTGTTCTATGGTTCTTGTCTGCGTCCTCAGTTCCCGCGTCCTTCTTTGCTGGAGGATGGCTCGATCTCCAGAGAGACACAGGTACATATAGACACAGAGACACAGGTACATACAGACACAGAGACACAGGTACATATAGACACAGAGACACAGGTACATATAGACACAGAGACACAGGTACATACAGACACAGAGACACAGGTACATATAGACACAGAGACACAGGTACATATAGACACAGAGACACAGGTACATATAGACACAGAGACACAGGTACATACAGACACAGAGACACAGGTACATATAGACACAGAGACACAGGTACATATAGACACAGAGACACAGGTACATATAGACACAGAGACACAGGTACATATAGACACGGAGACACAGGTACATATAGACACAGAGAGACACAGGTACATATAGACACAGAGAGACACAGGTACATATAGACACAGGTAGACAGAATGTGTCTGTTTTGAGGTTAGCTTACAACAGATGTCCTTGTTTTTGCTAACTCCAGCTGTGAACGAAGCCAGAAAGTTCATAGTTCATTCATTCAATTGAACAGAACTCTAACACCTTTGTAGCGGGTTATAAAGAAGTGAGTTTGATGACCCTGTAACTGAGAGAACACAGCTGTTATTCCAAACAATGACTGATGAAGATTGTCCTGAGTCTGATCATCTGCTTTTGAGATGAACAGATAACTCTCCTCATTATCTCAATGTCTTTTCATCTCACTGAAGTCGCTCACATTCAACAGTCTTCCATTTTTCAATTTTCACTAGTTAGCCTTAGATACTCTCTAATGCAGAATAAAATAACATATACAGCACATGTTAGCATCATGTGATACTACTATACATGTTAGCATGTGATACGACTGTATATGTTAGCATCATGTTTCATTTCATTTCATTTACATCCCTTTATTTTCCATTTCTGGGTCAGGGGGTAGCAATCAGAACTGCCACCCAATTCACACAGCACCAGTCCCTTGCTGATCTTCCTGCAGGTGGTGGGTCCACGGGAAGATGGCTGCTCCTTCGACACAGATGCAGCCTTGGTCTTTCAGCGGGGACTACAGGCACATTGGGGTTAAGTGTCTTGCCCGGAGACACAACAGGGGGACAGGACACATCAGTGGGAGCAGTTGACATGGGTCATGGTGGGATTGAACCCACGACCATTAGGTCCAAAGACCATTGCTCTACCAACTGAGCTACTGTCGCACAGCATCATGTGACACTTCAAAATCCCTACAAAGTCAAATCCAAGCACCAAACCTTGGGGGACCGAGCTTTCGCCATCTCTGCTCCCACTCTCTGGAACTCTCTCCACCCTCACCTCTGGAACTCTCTCCACCCTCACCTCTGGAACTCTCTCCACCCTCACCTCTGGAACTCTCTCCACCCTCACCTCTGGAACTCTCTCCACCCTCACCTCTGGAACTCTCTCCCCCTCACCTCTGGAACTCTCTCCACCCTCACCTCTGGAACTCTCTCCACCCTCACCTCTGGAACTCCCTCCACCCTCACCTCTGGAACTCTCTCCACCCTCACCTCTGGAACTCTCTCCACCCTCACCTCTGGAACTCCCTCCACCCTCACCTCTGGAACTCCCTCCACCCTCACCTCTGGAACTCCCTCCACCCTCACCTCTGGAACTCTCTCCACCCTCACCTCTGGAACTCTCTCCACCCTCACCTCTGGAACTCTCTCCACCCTCACCTCTGGAACTCTCTCCACCCTCACCTCTGGAACTCTCTCCCCCTCACATCTGAAACTCTCTCCCCCTCACATCTGGAACTCTCTCCCCCTCACCTCTGGAACTCTCTCCACCCTCACCTCTGGAACTCTCTCCACCCTCACCTCTGGAACTCTCTCCACCCTCACCTCTGGAACTCCCTCCACCCTCACCTCTGGAACTCCCTCCACCCTCACCTCTGGAACTCTCTCCCCCTCACCTCTGGAACTCTCTCCACCCTCACCTCTGGAACTCTCTCCACCCTCACCTCTGGAACTCTCTCCACCCTCACCTCTGGAACTCTCTCCACCCTCACCTCTGGAACTCTCTCACCTCTGGAACTCTCTCACCCTCACCTCTGGAACTCTCTCCACCCTCACCTCTGGAACTCCCTCCACCCTCACCTCTGGAACTCTCTCCACCCTCACCTCTGGAACTCTCTCCACCCTCACCTCTGGAACTCCCTCCACCCTCACCTCTGGAACTCCCTCCACCCTCACCTCTGGAACTCCCTCCACCCTCACCTCTGGAACTCTCTCCACCCTCACCTCTGGAACTCTCTCCACCCTCACCTCTGGAACTCTCTCCACCCTCACCTCTGGAACTCTCTCCACCCTCACCTCTGGAACTCTCTCCACCCTCACCTCTGGAACTCTCTCCCCCTCACATCTGGAACTCTCTCCCCCTCACCTCTGGAACTCTCTCCCCCTCACCTCTGGAACTCTCTCCACCCTCACCTCTGGAACTCTCTCCACCCTCACCTCTGGAACTCTCTCCACCCTCACCTCTGGAACTCCCTCCACCCTCACCTCTGGAACTCCCTCCACCCTCACCTCTGGAACTCTCTCCCCCTCACCTCTGGAACTCTCTCCACCCTCACCTCTGGAACTCTCTCCACCCTCACCTCTGGAACTCTCTCCACCCTCACCTCTGGAACTCCCTCCACCCTCACCTCTGGAACTCTCTCCTCCCTCACCTCTGGAACTCCCTCCACCCTCACCTCTGGAACTCTCTCCACCCTCACCTCTGGAACTCTCTCCACCCTCACCTCTGGAACTCTCTCCACCCTCACCTCTGGAACTCTCTCCCCCTCACCTCTGGAACTCTCTCCACCCTCACCTCTGGAACTCTCTCCACCCTCACCTCTGGAACTCTCTCCCCCTCACCTCTGGAACTCTCTCCACCCTCACCTCTGGAACTCCCTCCACCCTCACCTCTGGAACTCTCTCCTCCCTCACCTCTGGAACTCTCTCCCCCTCACCTCTGGAACTCTCTCCACCCTCACCTCTGGAACTCCCTCCACCCTCACCTCTGGAACTCTCTCCTCCCTCACCTCTGGAACTCCCTCCACCCTCACCTCTGGAACTCCCTCCACCCTCACCTCTGGAACTCTCTCCACCCTCACCTCTGGAACTCTCTCCACCCTCACCTCTGGAACTCTCTCCCCCTCACCTCTGGAACTCTCTCCACCCTCACCTCTGGAACTCTCTCCACCCTCACCTCTGGAACTCTCTCCACCCTCACCTCTGGAACTCTCTCCCCCTCACCTCTGGAACTCTCTCCACCCTCACCTTTGGAACTCTCTCCACCCTCACCTCTGGAACTCTCTCCACCCTCACCTCTGGAACTCTCTCCACCCTCACCTCTGGAACTCTCTCCACCCTCACCTCTGGAACTCTCTCCACCCTCACATCTCGAACTCTCTCCCCCTCACCTCTGGAACTCTCTCCACCCTCACCTCTGGAACTCTCTCCACCCTCACCTCTGGAACTCTCTCCACCCTCACCTCTGGAACTCTCTCCACCCTCACCTCTGGAACTCTCTCCACCCTCACCTCTGGAACTCTCTCCACCCTCACCTCTGGAACTCTCTCCACCCTCACCTCTGGAACTCTCTCCACCCTCACCTCTGGAACTCTCTCCACCCTCACCTCTGGAACTCTCTCCCCCCTCACCTCTGGAACTCTCTCCACCCTCACCTCTGGAACTCTCTCCACCCTCACCTCTGGAACTCTCTCCACCCTCACCTCTGGAACTCTCTCCCCCTCACCTCTGGAACTCTCTCCACCCTCACCTCTGGAACTCTCTCCACCCTCACCTCTGGAACACTCTCCACCCTCACCTCTGGAACTCTCTCCACCCTCACCTCTGGAACTCTCTCCACCCTCACCTCTGGAACTCTCTCCCCCCTCACCTCTGGAACTCTCTCCACCCTCACCTCTGGAACTCTCTCCACCCTCACCTCTGGAACTCTCTCCACCCTCACCTCTGGAACTCTCTCCACCCTCACCTCTGGAACTCTCTCCACCCTCACCTCTGGAACTCTCTCCCCCTCACCTCTGGAACTCTCTCCACCCTCACCTCTGGAACTCTCTCCCCCTCACCTCTGGAACTCTCTCCACCCTCACCTCTGGAACTCTCTCCACCCTCACCTCTGGAACTCTCTCCACCCTCACCTCTGGAACTCTCTCCTCCCTCACCTCTGGAACTCTCTCCACTCTCACCTCTGGAACTCTCTCCACCCTCACCTCTGGAACTCTCTCCACCCTCACCTCTGGAACTCTCTCCACCCTCACATCTGGAACTCTCTCCACCCTCACCTCTGGAACTCTCTCCACCCTCACCTCTGGAACTCTCTCCACCCTCACCTCTGGAACTCTCTCCACCCTCACCTCTGGAACTCTCTCCACCCTCACCTCTGGAACTCTCTCCACCCTCACCTCTGGAACTCTCTCCCCCCTCACCTCTGGAACTCTCTCCACCCTCACCTCTGGAACTCTCTCCACCCTCACCTTTGGAACTCTCTCCACCCTCACCTCAGAAACACTAAACTCCTTCAAAAAACCGTTAAAAACTCATCTCTTCCTCCAAGCATACGACTCCTAGTTGTAGCTTTGTACTCTTCTTTCCTGCTTTTAGTTTTCTAGTTTTGTGTGTCTGCCTGAATATGTGTGAGCTATATAAAACCAATGTATTATTATTATTATTATTAGCATGTGATACTGCTGTACATGTTAGCATCATGTGGGTTTGGGCTAAAAGTGGTAAAGTGAAGTGACAGTGGACACATGTGGTCCCATATTTTACATCCTAACTTTATTTAAAGTTCTCGCACAGATACATGACACTTCCTGAATCTGTTTTTGAGATAAACAGATAACTTTCTTCATCACCTCGCTGCATTTCCATCTCACCGCAGTCGCACAAATTTGACAATGTTCCACCTTTTTTTCCATTTCTCCCGCATTAACCTTAAACGCTTCCTGACGCACACGCTAATCAGCCTCCGCCGCTAACTCCAACCTCCTCAAATCACCCGAGCTAATTTCGCACCGCTCCCAAATATGAAAGCGATCAATATTGCGCCATTAGCCTGTCGCGGGCCCAGGCGTCTTGTAAACATTCTAAATCAATGGCCATGTTAATATTCCGTAGTATTTGTGCGTTTGTTCCAGTTAACGACGCAATTAATCCTTGCGGCGGACTTGTTTTGTTGCTGTAGCCGAGCGTGATAAGCGCTCGTCACCGTTTGGGCTTTTAATAAACGCCGGGCACATGATGAATGACTTTAATTCGGTAAAGTCGCGCGGCGTAATGGGGGACGGAGGGGGAAGCAGCTCGGGGAGAATAGAACGGTCACGCCGGGCTTCATCGAGCGTTCTAATGCACATCTGTACAATTAGATTAGGGCCACTGACACGGAGGCTCCTGACGGGTCTGGGGGGGAGGGGGTGAGGGTGAGGGGGAGTTTGTACAGTCGCAAGAAAGAGGGTGAGTTACTTTTATACATGTAGTTGAAGAAGTAGAAGAAGAATGATCTGAATAACAAACATTTTAAAGTTCAATTCAGTCTATTTTTATGTATAGCCTTAAATCACAACAGGGGTTAATCTTGGAGGACTCAGGACAGATGAGCTATGTCCATTAATGTTAATAAACGTCCATAGATAATAATAATAATAAAAAAAAAATTTGTGGTGCCTTTCCGGTCACTCAGTGTGGCCTTACACATGGTACAAAGTTAAAAGCAGAAACAGGAGTCAGTCTGAATAGATGTATTTTGAGCGCGGTATGGAAGTTTGGGAGAGGGTTAGTATTGCGGAGGTCAGGGGGAAGGAGGTTCCAGAGCTGGGCAGGAGGCACCATGAGCTGGAAGTAGGAGGAGGCAGGAGGCAACTGGAGGAAGGAGGAGGATGAAGCAGGAGCTGGAGAGATGAGGATGAGGCAGGAGCTGGAGGGAGGAGGAGGCACAAAGAAGAGGAGGGAGGGGGCACCAGGAGCTGAAGGGAGGAGGATGAGACATGAGACAGGAGAAGGAGGAGGAGGCACCAGGAGCTGAAGGGAGGAGGATGAGGCAGGAGGCACCATGAAGAGAAGAGAAGGGAGGAGGAGGCAGGAGGCAACTGGAACTGGAGGAAGGATGAGGCAGGGGCTGGAGGGAGGAGGATGAGACATGAGAAGGAGGGAGGAGGAGGCACCAAGAAGAGGAGGAGGAGAATGAGGGAGGATGATGAGGCAGGAGGAGGAGGATGAAGATGGTCCCTAAAAGGATGTGCAGCATTGATGGTAACATTTTAACCCAACGCATTAGAATTAAACATGTTTAACTTTATATTTGGTCCAGTTTTGGTCAAATCTAAACCATAAACAAATTTTGTTTTCAGGAAAATCAACCACAAAATAATGTGTAAGTCAAAAATACCGTCATGAAGAAAAAATCAATTATAAGAAAATGAAAAATGAAATTCCATTCTTCTATTCTTTCGACCCTGGACCAAAATGAGTCCGACACCTCTGCTTTATGAGCTGAATCCAACCGTGCGTGGTCCTGTCCGCTCTTCCACAGCCTCTTTGCCTCCGTTTGGGCCGTGGGTCTGTTTCGTCGCTGATCCGGGTTAACGGGTGGTTTAGGGTCGACTCGCGGAGCTCCGTCAGGCCTCAGTGAGCGGCTCGTTTAACCCAGGGACGGTGCACTGGTCTGGGGGTGAAGGAGAGGCGAGCCGGGCCGTTAGCTCCGGAGGTCATTTGTCAAACACACAGAGCCGTCCCATTGGTGCAAACACAAACAGAGGGACACTGGATTATAAAAGTTAATGGATGTTAGCAACCATTCCTGGGATTTTATATTTTTATCTCTCTTTTTAATGTACTGTGATTATTTATGTATTTATTTTTAGTCTATTTTAATGCTATTCATCTCCTACATGTACGTCTGGGTCTTATCATGTGTATTTATTTATTTATTTATTTATTACTGGGACAGTGCATATTAATGAACATTTCTGTAAATATGCCAGAATTAGCCAAACGGCTATTTTTCATTCATAGTCCCATGTCTCCTGAAAAGATAAAAACATGTTTGCTACACAGTTAAAATAATGTGAGATATTTACAATATTTACAAGGACAAGACAGTAAAACATTCAGTCACACGTCGTTCAACAAACTACTGTACAATACACAATCACATGGAGACATAGAACACACACAGGCGCACACAGAGCATGCGGCCAGCAGGGGGCAGCGAGAGCGGGCGGAGTCAGTGCTGACAGGTGTGATTATCAATGAGCCAGTGTTTTAACTGTGTTCTGTATGTGAGGTAAGAGGGTGCATTCCTGATAGGGTAGGAGGTTCCAATCTGAGGTGGCACGGACGGAGAATTGAAGAATGACCAAATGTGCTTTTCCTGAGGGGGGTGATACAGTCCCCTCTCGCTGCCCCCCTGGTCCTGGTGTGGGTGCTGTTTCTGGTATTGATGAACTGACTGAGAGGTGGGGATGAAAGACCATGAAGGATTTTATAGACCAGACAGGGATTGGAGAACTTGACCATGTTATCGAGAGTGAGAAGTTTGTGTTTGTGTTTATGGGACAGTGGTCAGAGCGATGGGGTTTCTTTTCCAGGGTTTTTACCGTCCGTTTGTAGAGTGAGTGCAGGGGTTTCAGGGCTGTGGTGTTTGCTAGGGACCAGGGGGAGACAGTATGTGATGTGGGACAGAATCATGGAGTGCATAAACATTTTGGCTGCTGGAGTAGACATTTGGTGGCGGATGTGTTTGAAGTTGCAGAGGTTGTATTTAATTTTATTGCATGTTTTTTTAATGTGAGCTTTGAATGAAAGGTGTGAGTCAAATATTATTCCAAGGTATTTGTATTCTGTGATGATCTGTAGCCTGTTGCCTGAAACTAAAACATCTGGATCTGTGCATGGGAGAGACTTGTAAGATTTGGAGAAGAACATTGCAACTGTTTTGGATGCGTTAAGTTTGAGAAAGGAGTGATTGAGCCAACAAAATCTGGTCCATGATCATTTCCTACATGTATGTCTGGGTCTGATCCTAGTGGCTTTAGTTTCCTCGGTTGAATACCCTCCGACCAATCAGAGAGCGGGGGAGGCGGGTGTTGTAGTTTGGTGTCGGTGACGTCAAGAGCCAGAACAAGAGGAAGGTTTAGCAAACGGCATTGCCGCAAAGATGTTGTGGCTCTACTCCCCACGGGCTCCGTTAGTGTTTTTGAGGATTTTTTTTGTTTGTGTCGATGGATGTGTTTTTGCTGCTACTGGACACCTGAATTTCTCCTATGGGGATCAATAAAGTATCCATCTATCTATCTATCTAGTGGCAAAGGAGACGGCTAAAGCTAGGCTAAATGCTAAATGCCTCACACACTCGGGCTCATTACATACGTCACGATAAACTCAGATCCAATCGTTTCAATCTGCAAAAGGAGTTGGCCCCTCCCACCTGTTCACGGAGTCAATGGAGAAAATCCAGACCTTAGTATGAAATGAAAATGTTACGATGGTGTGGTAAGGCCAGGCTAGGACAGAAGGGGTGGAGCGACATGTTTGTACCAACTTCAACCCTCACCGTGATAGTTCTTGATGTGAGGATGTGGTCAAAAACCTCAAAACAAAAGATTTGGCTCAACGTCTGTACATCAACATCCACTTCACAACGGCAACTGCTCCATTTCTATTCCGGTCTCTCCGACTCCCAAACGCAAATCTCCGGCCCCTTGACCTAACGACAATATTCCTGCCAACGAGGAAAGTTTGGGAAAAGCTGGCGGAGCGAGGCCTGTCAGCGAAGTCCGAGCCGAGCAAAGCTGTCACGTCTGCGCCGCTCCTTCACAGCGGAGACGGCTAATTTGACCCCAGAGAGCGGACCGCGCATTGATTTTAACTGCTCTAAATGAAGTCTAGAGGGGACCGAGGAGGCAGCCTTCTCCTGGGGCCCTTTTGGAGCCGCTCTGTCAGAAGCAGATTGACAAAAGAGAGGGAGGTGTCGGAGATATGGATCTGCAGATGGAGAGGAGTTTGGAAAGAATAAAGAAAACCGGTTTGAAGTCATGGGAGAGATGCCTGAAAGAGTCTGTGTGGAAGGAGCGGGGTTTGAGGTTGGTAAATGAAAGGAAAACATCAGAGTACCGTATTTTCCCGACTATAAACTGCACCGGATTATAAACTAAGCTCTAATTTGTACAAACCGCACTGGATTAAAAACCGCACCTGTCTCATTTTGTAATATTGAAAAATGTAGCTCAAAATTGATACAGTGTTAACCCTAGGGTCATTTTGGGGAACTTGCTTCACCTGGTTTTCTTTTTGTAAAATTGCTCATAAAACAGTCATTTTTTGATGCAGAGTCAAGCAGTATACTTTGTTTTTTTCAGAACAACCTGGGGTTTGAGAATATTTATATTGTAAAGCTGTCATATCAATAATATAAAAAATATGGAATCATGAAGACAAAGAAAAAAATGAAACGGAAAATCAATTTCACAAAACTATATTGAAAAAACACAATTAAATGCTATAAACAACTTTTTACACTGCACAGAAATGTTTTTTAGGGTCTTGGTGATAACGGGGAAAAATATTGAACCTGTGACTATTATAGTTTTTACATAATTCCACTATAAAAGCCAAAAACGCTGTACTTCTGATGCCCTTCCTGAAGCAGTTTGTCTATAAGGCTGGGGTTTCTTCAGTATCACAGCTGTAAAATACGTAAAACAAAACAAACTAAGACAAAAAAATAAATAAAACATCTAATTTATATATACAAATACATTATATACACATAATATCATTTTACTGTATTTATTATTGTGTATATCAATAATGCCACTCCTCTGAGCGCTGCTGCAGCAAGTACACAGAGGAGTGAGGCATCTTACTCTCTGACAATCTTTGTCTGAGTCCCAGTGTGAGTAAAAATAACTATTTATTATGAGATATTTACACAAAGATGTTAAAAGGGAGAACTTTTCAACTTTATTCATTCTGCTTCATTGACTAATCTTACTATTTAATTGTAATCTGTGAACGACTCATCCATTCTGTTGGTCTGTACCGGAAAGAAAACCTGACTATAAGCTGCGCCTGAGAATAAGCCGCGCCTGATAAAAGCCGACATCAAGCCACATTTTATCTTTTTTAATTTGGCCCATGGCTACAGCCTTTATCAACAAAGCAAAGTCATTCTCATCTGCGTGTATAATTAAACAAATCAAACCAATCTCTCTCATCGCCTCAGATTATTCTCTTTCCACATGATTTTGACCAAGCAGGGATTATTGGATCATTTCCAAGGCACACTAATAAACATCTCCAGGCCCACCCACGTGCCCCGGCCCAGTGGTTGAAAAACACTGGTTTAAAAGTGCGTCTTGTCTAGCGGCCTTCTCTCTCTGTGTCTGTGTAACCCCTATAGCTACTCCAGCTTTCTCCATACACAAAAAGCATTCCTTCTGCATGTTTACTAAAGAAAACTATAGATTTTCTTCTCAATAAAAGCACATTTACTCTGGATTTAGTTGACGCTGCCTCACTGCTCGGGCAATAAAGCCACGTCTGACACTTGTGATACTGAACGCTACTGAATGTGCAGCAAAACTCATAAGCGCTTTTCATGGAGTGGGGTTGGCTCTGATCCGGCCTCGTGAACATCCACCTCTGTGTGAGAACCGTTTATTAAACTGTTGTGAGTCAGGCTGAATAATTGATGCCGGAGACGAAGCGGCTGCAGAGAGGAGCTCTTTCAAAGGTTTGTCTGAGGTTCTACGCCGTGTTCATGTCTGTATTTCAGCGCAGACTCTCAGTTAAACTCATTCATTCATGTTCATCCCCTTTAATAGTCCATTTCTGGGTTGGGGGTGTCGTGAGGATTTTTGTTTTCAGGTCTGTGGTTTTGTTTTGGACTGCCCCTACATTAGGGTGGGACTAATGTGCGTGTACTGTATATGTATAGGGCGGCACGGTGGAAAGAAGTTCCTGGGTTCGAGACCCGAGTGGAGTCTACATGTACTTCCTGTGTCCGCAGACGTTTCCTCCGGGTGCTCCAGTTTCTCCTACCACCAAAAACATGCACAATAGATAATATCCTCCTGCTGCGATAGTCCCACTTACCATGCAGCAAAATACACAAGCTTGCACATGGGAAAAATGCACAGTAAACAGGTGAGACAAAGGGCAAAAAATAAATTAAAGCCGCAAGCGGCGTCGAACGGCCCTCGCCGCACCGCGCGCACCCCCCCGTTCCACGCCGCCCTGCACCAAGCCACCCCGCACCAAGCCACCCCGCACCACGCCGTCCCGCCTCACGCCGCCCCGCACCAAGCCGCAACGCACCGCTCCACAACGCCCCGCACTACGCCGCACCACACCGTACCACGCAGCACCGCGCATAGGAGGTGGCGCCGCCGTGTGAGGATTGGTTCCCGTAGCCATAGAAGAACTTAGTCAAATTGTAATGAATATGATAAGTAGAGCTGGTTTGGCTCCCCATGTAAACTTTGACTCAGTCTTTAGGGGGCGCTAATGGGCCAATTTCAAATATTTCACTTTCACCTGACCTAAACCCTGGAGTTGAACAATGGATTCAAGTTTAATGCAAATCAGTCTTTGTTTGTGCAAACGGGAAAAAAATGTATGTTGTCAAAAACGGCCAAAAAAACACTCAGTTTGCCGCTCGGCTGCTCAAACAACGTTTCACTGATAAAAATTCCCTGAGGTCATTTTGAAGGTAAATGTGTTGAGATAATTTGGAGCAATTTTGAGGCCAATCGGTGAAACGGCCGAGGAGGAGTCGCTTTCCAACCGACATGTATGAAAATGATTGGTTTTCATTTTCCATTTTGCAATGAAATTTATGGGCTTCCTCTTTGTCAGAGGGCTTAGCCATAATAACATTTTTTCCATGTCTTGACTTTAGGAACATGTGTACCAAATTACATGGTTCTACAACAATTTTGACCTCAAACCCTTCCCATAGGCATTTTTAAATTGGCTGTTGTAGGTGGCGCTATAGAGCCAATTTCAAATTTTTAACTTTCAAATGACCTAGACCCAAGAGTTGAACCATGATTTCAAGTTTTGTGCAACCCAGACTTTGTTTGCGCAAACAGAAGCAATTTTTCTATTGTCAAAAATGGAAAAAAAATACGCCACATTTTGGCGCTCCGCTGCTCAAACAACATTTTACTGATCAAAAGTGTCGAAATGAAAGAAATAAATGTGTTTGATGGTACATGTGTTTAGACGATGTGGAGCGATTTTGAGACAAATCGGTGAAACAGCCGAGGAGGAGTCGCTTTCCAACCGACACGTGTGAAAAGGACCATGTTTCATTTGTCCATTTTGAAGTGAAATTTATGGGCTTCCTGTTTGTCAGGGGGCGGGGCCATAATAACTTTTATCTCATGTCTTGAGATGAGAAACATGTGTACCAAATTTCATGCCTGTACGACAAACTTGACCTTGAAACGCTCCAATACTAAAAACTTTGACCCCATCTCTAGGGGGGGCGCTAACGAGCCGAGTTCAAATATTTCACTTTCAAATGACCTAGACCCTAGAGTTGAACAATGTATTAAAGTTTTGTGCAAATCAGACTTTGTTTGTGCAAACAGGAGCAAATTTAATCTTGTCAAAAACGGCCAAAAAAAGGTCACATTTTGCCGCTCCGCTGCTCGAACAATGTTTCACTGATCAAAAATCCCTGAGGTCATTTTGAAGGTACATGTGTTGAGATGATGTGGAGCGATTTTGAGGCCAATCGGTGAAACGGCCGAGGAGGAGTCGCTTTCCAACCGACATGTATGAAAATGATTAGTTTTCATTTTTCCATTTTGCAATGAAATTTATGGGCTTCCTGTTTGTCAGAAGGATTAGCCACAATAAAAAAATTTCCATGTCTTGACTTGAGGAATATGTGTACCAAATTACATGGTTCTACGACAATTTTGACCTCGAACCCATCCCATAGGCATTTTTAAATTGGCTGTTGTAGGTGGCGCTATAGAGCCAATTTCAAAATTTAAACTTTCAGATGACCTAAATCCAAGAGTTGAACCATGGATTCAAGTTTTGAGCCAATCACACTTTGTTTGTGCAAACGGAAGCAATTTTTCTATTGTCAAAAACTGAGAAAAAATACGCCACTTTTTGGCGCTCCGCTGCTCAAACAACGTTTCACTGATCAAAATTCCCTGAAGTCATTTTGATGGTACATGTGTTGAGATGATGTGGACCTTGAGGATTTTGAGGCGAATCGGGATACTTTTCCGATGACTACACCCTATAGAGTTTAACCATCGGAAAAACAAGTTTTGTGCAAATCGGACTTTGTTTGAGTAAACGGAAGTACTTTTTCTATAGTCAAAAACTAAAAAAAAAAACGCCACTTTTTGGCGCTTCGCTGCTCAAACAACGTTTCACTGATCAAAAATCGCTGACATCAAAATGATGGTACATGTGTTTAGACGATGTGGAGCGTTTTTAAGGCAAATCAGTGAAAAGGGCCGAGGAGAAGTCGCTTTCCAACCAACATGGGTGAAAATGACAGCTGTAGGGGGCGCTAATGCCTCAATTTGATGTTTTACACTTTCAGTTTAAACAAACCCAAAACTGAACAACCAATTCAAATTTTGGTGCAAATCGGACTTTGTATGTTGCAAATGGTGGCTTTATTAGACTACAATTGCGCCCACCTACAACTTCAAATTTGAAGTCTCTTAACTAGGGAACACAAAATTAATAATGTTTTTGCAAGAACAGAACTTGTGGACAAAATTTTGTAAGTTTTCGTGCCTGTGTCACGTGGGTCAAATATGACATCAAACAAACAGCAAAACTTGTTCTTTTCCAGGTTTTCCCTGGGCTTGAACATCGTATATTAAAGCCGCAAGCGGCGTTCGAACGGCCCTCGCCGCATCCGCGCGACTACCCCGCCAACCGCGCGCACCCCCCCGTTCCACGCCGCCGCTGCACCAAGCCACCCGCACCAAGCCCACCCCGCACCACGCCGTCCCGCCTCACGCCGCCCCGCACAAGCCGCATCGCACCGCTCCACAACGCCCCGCAGCTACGCCGCACCACACCGTACCACGCAGCACCGCGCATAGGAGGTGGCGCCGCCGTGTGAGGATTGGTTCCGTAGCCATAGAAGGAACTTATGTCAAAATTGTAAATGAATATGATTAAGTAGAGCTGGTTTGGGGACTCCCCATGTAAACTATTGACTCAGTCTTTAGGGGGCGCTAATGGGCCAATTTTCAGATATTTCACTTTCACCTGACTAAACCCCGGAGTTGAATAATGATTCAAGTTTAATGCAAATCAGTCTTTGTGTGTGCATAAACGGGAATAAAATGTATGTTGTCCAAAAACGGCCAAAAAAACACTCAGTTTGCCGCTCGGCTGCTCACACAACATTTACTGATATAAATTTCCTGGAGGTCATTTGGAAGGTAATGGGTTGAGATAATTTGGAGCAATTTTCGAGGCCAATCGGTGAAACGGCCGAGAGGACTCGCTTTTCCAACCGACTTGTATGAAATGATGTTTTCATTTTTCCCATTTTGCAATGAAATTTTTGGGCACTTCCTCTTTGCAGAGGGCTTAGCCATACTAACATTTTTTCATGTCTTGGACTTTGGAACATGTAAAATGTACCTAAATTACATGGTTCTACAACAATTTTGACCTCAAACCCTTCCCATAGGCATTTTTAAATTTGGTGTTGTAGTGGCGCTATAGAGCCAATTTAAAGGTTTTTAACTTTCAAATGACCTAGGACCAAGAGTTGAACCATGATTTCAAGTTTTTGTGCAACCCAGACTTTGTTTGCGAAACAGAAGCATTTTTCTATTGTCAAAATGGAAAAAAAATACGCCACTTTTTGGCGCTCGCTGCTCAAACAACATTTTTACTGATCAAAAGGTCTGTGAAGTCAACTGATGGTACATGTGTTTAGACGATGTGGAGCGATTTTGAGACAAATCGGGAAACAG
The DNA here is from genome assembly GCA_964034765.1 of Knipowitschia caucasica. Classification (NCBI taxonomy): domain Eukaryota; kingdom Metazoa; phylum Chordata; class Actinopteri; order Gobiiformes; family Gobiidae; genus Knipowitschia; species Knipowitschia caucasica. Next base: position 34,979,693 of record OZ035839.1, read on the forward strand.
GCCGAGGAGGATTCGCTTTCCAACCGATACGTGTGAAAAGGACCTTGGTTTCATTTGTCCTTTTTTGAAGTGATATTTTACATTCCATGTCTTGACTTGAGGAATATGTGTACCAAATTACTTGGCTCTACGACAATTTTGACCTCGAACCCCTCCCATAGGCATTTTTAAATTGGCTGTTGTAGGTGGCGCTATAGAGCCAATTTCAAAATGTTTACTTTCAAATGACCTAGACCCAAGAGTTGAACCATGGATTCAAGTTTTGTGCCAATCACACTTTGTTTGTGCAAACGGAAGCAAATTTTCTATTGTCAAAAACAGAAAAAAATTACGCCACTTTTTGGCGCTCCGCTGCTCAAACAACGTTTCACTGATCAAAATTCCCTGAAGTCATTTTGATGATATATGTGTTGAGATAATGTGGAGCGATTTTGAGGCGAATCGGTGAAACGGCCGAGGCTGGTTTGATGTTTGTGTGAGGTGTACATTTGCAATGAATGGGGAGCGTTTGTCGTCGCCACGGCAACAGGGTAAAAAATAAGCCTTGGACCCAATTGACTTTTTGAATCAAGAGGGCAAAACAGATTTATGTGCAAAATTTCAAACGTTTTGAAAAAAAATAATTTGAAAATGCCCATCTAAAACTTTGAAATAGTCTGTAGGGGGCGCTAATGTGTCAATTTGAATCAATTCACTTTCAAATGACCTAGACCCTAGAGTTGAACAATGTATTAAAGTTTTGTACAAATCAGACTTTGTTTGTTCAAACGGGAGCAAATTTAATGTTGTCAAAAACGGCCAAAAAAAGGTCACATTTTGCCGCTCCGCTGCTCAAACAATGTTTCACTGATCAAAAATCCCTGAGGTCATTTTGAAGGTACATGTGTTGAGATGATGTGGAGCGATTTTGAGGCGAATCGGTGAAACGGCCGAGGAGGAGTCGCTTTCCAACCGACATGTATGAAAACTTTTGCTGTTCATTTTTCCATTTTGCAGTGAAATTTATGGGCCTCCTGTTTGTCAGAGGGCGGAGCCATGATAACATTTCGGTCGTATCTTGACTTGAGGAACATGTGTACCGAATTTCATGGCTCTACGACAAACTTGACCTCTGAAACTCCCATTGGCTGTTGTAGGTGGCGCTGTTCTGGCATTTTTTGAGTCCCATAAAAATAAACACCAAAATATCAAATTTTTCACCAGGTCTGATGTTTGGTCAAAATTTTACAACTTTTCATGCATGTTCAGGGGGTGAAATTAAGGCTCAAAGTGCAGAATTTGACATCTCTCGAGCAAAAACAATAGGCCCTTTCCCCGTTCGGGGCTCGGGCCTAATAATAACCCCCATGGGATTTTTCGGAGGTCAAGTTTGTCGTAGAGCCATGAAATTCGGTACACATGTTCCTCAAGTCAAGACATGAAAAAAATGTTATTATGGCCCCGCCCTCTGACATACAGGAAGCCCATAAATTTCACTGCAAAATGGAAAAATGAACAGCAATCATTTTCATACATGTCGGTTGGAAAGCGACTCCTCCTCGGCCGTTTCACCGATTCGCCTCAAAATCGCTCCACATCATCTCAACACATGTACCTTGAAAATGACTTCGGCGATTTTTCATCAGTGAAACGTTGTTCGAACAGGGGAGCTGCAAATTGTGACCTTTTTTTGGCCGTTTTGGACAATATTAAATTTGCTCCCGTTTGCACATACAAAGTCTGATTTGCACAAAACTTTAATACATTGTTTAACTCTAGGGTCTAGGTCAATTAAAAGTGAAATAAAAGAACTTGGCTCATTAGTGCCCCTACAGATGGAGTCAAAGTTTTCAGAGTTTTTCATACTAAAAACTCTGAAATAGTCTGTAGGGGGCGTTAATGAGCCAAGTTCAATTATTTCACTTTCAAATGACCTAGACCCTAGAGTTGAACCATGGATTCAAGTTTTGTGCAAATCGGAATTTGTATGTGTAAACAGGAGCAAATAGAAGGTTGTGAAAAACGGCCAATAAACACTCACATTTTGCCGCTCCGCTGCTCAAACAACGTTTCACTGATCAAAAATCCCTGAGGTCATTTTGATGGTACATGTGTTTAGACAATGTGGAGTGATATGGAGGCCAATCGGTGAAACGGCCGAGGAGGAGTCGCTTTCCAACCGACATGTATGAAAACTTTTGCTGTTCATTTTTCCATTTTGCAGTGAAATTTATGGGCCTCCTGTTTGTCAGAGGGCGGAGCCATGATAACATTTCGGTCGTATCTTGACTTGAGGAACATGTGTACCGAATTTCATGGCTCTACGACAAACTTGACCTCTGAAACTCCCATTGGCTGTTGTAGGTGGCGCTGTTCTGGCATTTTTTGAGTCCCATAAAAATAAACACCAAAATATCAAATTTTTCACCAGGTCTGATGTTTGGTCAAAATTTTACAACTTTTCATGCATGTTCAGGGGGTGAAATTAAGGCTCAAAGTGCAGAATTTGACATCTCTCGAGCAAAAACAATAGGCCCTTTCCCCGTTCGGGGCTCGGGCCTAATAAATAAATAAAAAAGGAATTTTTTTTTCGACGTCTCGAGCAAAAACAATATAGGTTTCAATGGCACGTGATACATCATTTTAAAGCTTTTGAGTTTACGCACGCAACCGTCACGTTTTGGTGAGTGACGGGCGCTGACGCGTCCGTCACGCACCGCCACCATTTGTTTTCACCATTGTGAAAGCAATAGGCCCTTACCCCGTTCGGGGCTCGGGCCTAATAAATAAAAAAGGAATTTTTTTTTCGACGTCTCGAGCAAAAACAATATAGGTTTCAATGGCACCTGATACATCATTTTAAAGCTTTTGAGTTTACGCGCACGCAACCGTCACGTTTTGGTGAGTGACGGGCGCTGACGCGTCCGTCACGCACCGCCACCATTTGTTTTCACCATTGTGAAAGCAATAGGCCCTTACCCCGTTCGGGGCTCGGGCTAATAAATAAAAAGGAATTTTTTTTTCGACGTCTCGAGCAAAAACAAATAGGTTTCAATGGCACCTGATACATCATTTTAAAGCTTTTGAGTTTACGCACGCAACCGTCACGTTTTGGTGAGTGACGGGCACTGACGCGTCCGTCACGCACCGCCACCATTTGTTTTCACCATTGTGAAAGCAATAGGCCCTTACCCCGTTCGGGGCTCGGGCCTAATAATAATAATAATAATAAAACTTATGAAGGACGTACAGACAGACCCAGTGGGGGCGGGTCCCGGCTCAAAAGTGGCCAAAATGACGTGCGCTGACATGCTGCAGTACCACCCCGGGCCGATGGGGGTGGACCCGGAATAAGAATTAGCCAATGCTAACATATAGCATCTTCTTATATAGCATCCTCTGGAAAACGTCTTTATAGGATGGTCCAAAAGTTGAATTTTGGCCCAAAGCTCCGTTCCACATGTGTGTCAATGCTGAGGGCAGTGTTTGGACCAGTCTAGCCATTTTGAAACTGCCCATAGACCGCGGAAGTTGTGGCAGATTAGTTAGAACGGTGGAGATTGGCGTGACTACAGTACGTCCATTAATATTTACTGTCTATGGGCAGAAAACAATGTCCTCGAGGTTTTTATTTTATTTTAGTGCATTTCTTGTGTTTGAACTGTTTGACTCTCTGATCTGTGTTGGCGAATTCTACAGTATTAGCATGTATTAAAAGTGAGTAATAAAAACCTCATAAATTACTTACTTTTGATACTTTTGGGGCAATTTCTCAGATTCCCATTGGTTGGTCAGAAAAACCCAGTTCAAACATGTAAGTGACGGTCAGACGGTGGACTCTGAGATGAAATCGTTCTAATCTCATTCAGACTGCGTCCTACAGAAGGAGCAGACGGGGTTTGCTTCCTGCTGTCCATTTGGTGAGCACAGATTTTTCTGAATTTAAATGAATCCGTAACGAAGTCAAATCTATTCTGACTTCACTGCTAAAAAGACAATTACAGACGCATCGACTTGACACGTGAAATGATCTTTTAAGACAACGTCAGCAGCTTCTCAAACTGCGGTTTAGACATTTTTCAGTTTCACAGAATCTTACTGCAGAGACAAGACATTATTTTACAAATGACATCACAGAGAAACAGGTTTTTCAAGTTTTACAAGAAAATCGATCTAAATGAAAATGATATTACATCCAGGAGTTCAAGACGAGGTGCCTGTCTTAACTTGTTTAGATTTTTAAACACACACACACACAGACACACACACACACACACTGCTGACTCTAAGAGCTACTCGGGCACTAAATCTCTATACACACTTGCAACAAAGGAACAAGTACACAAACACACACGTACACTAGTAACAAGCACACACACAAGGATCACACACAGACACACACACACACACTATGCTGACTCTAAGACCTACTCAGACGCAAAATCTCTGGATACTCTTGCAACAAAGGAACAAGTACACAAACACGTACAGTACACGCACACACATAAGGGTCACTCACACTCATACACACACTAGGATTACACACACACACACTCATACACACACTAGGATTACACACACAGTATGCAGATTACAAAAGAGAGCTACTCGGGCGCAAATTCTCTGGACACTCTACAAACATAGGAACAAATACACAAAAACACACAAACGTGCAGTAGTAACACACATACACACACAAGGGTCACTCACACTCATACACACACAAGGATTACACACACACACACACACAGTATGCAGACTCCAAAAGAGAGCTGCTCGGGCGCAAATTCTTAGGACATTCTACAAACAAAAGAGCAAATATACAAACACACACATGTGCAGTAGTAACACACACACAAGGGTCACTCACAGTCATACACACACTAGGATTACACACACACACACACAAAGTAGCTTCTCTTTATTGCCAGATCCTCAACAGTCCTGTTACATAATCAGTCAAATATCTCAGAGAAAAGAAGAAAACCACAGATTAATTTGTGCGATAATGATTTTATCGTTCTGTTCGTCTTCCTGAGCAGCAACAGTCGCAGAGTCAGACTTTCAACAGGATGGACCCTTCATGAATGTCCTTCTTTCACAAACTGGGATAACGTCAAGAAGCAACATACTAACAGTTTTATACAGCACTTTTTTAGACACGCAAATACTCTTTACAGGTCATTATTCTGAAGCCACGGCTGCCCTGGGGCACACTGACAGAAGCGAGGCAACCAGTCTGTGCCATCGGCCCCTCCCACCACCACCAAACACTCACACACACACACCAGACTCATTCTAATGTGGGGGAAGTGTCTTGCCTAAGGACACAATTGGAAACTTTTTTTATACTTGATGCTTGAGTTTTTGTCTTTAGAATGTCGTAACGCAAAAAACATCACAAGGCAATACTTAAAACAGTTTTATACGAAAATGTTGAATTTTACATGAGCTTGAATTTTTCCATTTGAAATGTTTAACCCTGAAAAAGCATGTTTGAATTGTTTTTTTATTTCAGTCACTAAAAATTCAGTTTACAAATTTCAATGTGATAAAAATCTTCCATAGTTATGATGCAAAGAAAAGATTACATAAAATAGTAATAATAATAATATCCAATAAAAAACAAGGCCTCCTCATTTTTAGTCCTGACCCATGGCACCAGCAGGAGTCCAGTCCCTGTGCTCCTCAGAGTCCCAGCAGGAGGCCAGTCCCTGTGCTCCTCAGAGTCCCAGCTGGAGGCCAGTCCCTGTGCTCCTCAGAGTCCCAGCAGGAGGCCAGTCCCTGTGCTCCTCAGAGTCCCAGCAGGAGTCCAGTCCCTGTGCTCCTCAGAGTCCCAGCAGGAGGCCAGTTCCTGTGCTCCTCAGAGTCCCAGCAGGAGGCCAGTCCCTGTGCTCCTCAGAGTCCCAGCAGGAGGCCAGTCCCTGTGCTCCTCAGAGTCCCAGCAGGAGTCCAGTCCCTGTGCTCCTCAGAGTCCCAGCAGGAGGCCAGTCCCTGTGCTTTTCTATCTTGTCTTGTTCAGGACTTTGAGTTTCCTTGTGTATGAACTGCTGTTATGTCCGGCTCAGCTATGGAGTAATGAACGCAACAAAACCAGATGGAAATGGTATGAGTCTATTAGATGTAATTTTTTTATAATCATAGTAAATAAAAATGAATTGTGGAATGAAAAAGAAATACAGAAATAACAAGGAAAAAATGTCACTATACAACAAAACTAGAGCTCAAAATAACGAAGTGACAGCAACACAGGAGGAGCGGTGAGGTTAGACTGGCACGGAACGGTCCAGCTGCCCCAAGCTGGCGGAGACCGGGAGGTTATATGTGGGACGCCCTCATTGATGGATCCACGGGGTTGGCGGACGTCCTCTTACCTCTCCCGCTGCAGCCACTCAGGTGACAGACTGGCCACGCCCACTCCCGAAGCTCCTCCCATAGATCACCTGTGCAGAGCGGGAGCGCCATCTAGTGCACAACTGGCACAATAGGTCGTTGCCCGTACCACGCCGCTACACAAATAACCTTGCCTTTCCTGGGTTTGTCCATGTATTTGAATCCTGAAAAAACACATGTCTAGTTCAGAGAGATATCCTTTGGCAACAGCCCCTTACGGATCACAATGTCGCAGTTAGCATGACTCTAAATGTGCCTTTACAAAGATTGAATATGAATAAACAAATATAAAAGAAAAACAAGATGGAGACACTTTGCTGCCAACTCGACACATGCTTCCGGACAATTACTCTTAGCTACAGACGCTAACTGCTTTTATAGACTCCAAACAGTGTTGCCTCCAAATGATTCAGTGAAATGAAATTCACAGGGTGCACAGAGTTGGTCCTAATGCAGTTTTTGGCTTGTCCTCGGAGCTGATTACTCGGACTAAAAGTGCCATCTGGGACTGGCTCCGCTCTGCTTCGCCAATTGCAGAAACCTCCCTGATTCTATGGAGAGAGGACAGGACCACACACGTTTTGGGTTCTTCTGGACGTGTAGTGTCTGCAATTCTAAGTTTTACATATTAGTGTGTGGACGTGGTCAGAATTCGATACAATTAATGACAATACATTTTACTTAAAGTCTGCCTGAGATGTTGCTACAGTACAGTGTTCATGGTTTTGCACTGGTCCAGACCGGAGCGGAGAGGATTCATGGTCCGAACCAAGTGGATCAGATGAAAATCCACTGGAGGAATGCTAACTTTGGACGAGAGCAGACAAGTGCCTTTTGGATTTTGAGTTTGTTTTCACCTGGACTCTTTATTTTTATTATCATTAAACCCTTATTTTTGGCGACAGTAGCTCAGTTGGTAGAGCATTGGCCTTTGGGCCCAAAGGTCGTGGGTTCGAGCCCACCACGGGACCTTCTCCACTGACTCCCACTGATGCCTGCTGTTGTTGTGTCCTTGGGCAAGACACTTAACCCACTTAGCCTATGAAGAGCGCGGATATGATGTTCGCTGCATGCCTTGATGTGTATATATGTATGTACTACTATATGTGTATGCATCAAACTGAAATTTCCCCATTGTGGGACAAATAAAGGACCTTCTTCTTCTTTTGGCATTCCTGCGATTTTGGTTTCTCATTCACTTCACCACATGATGCTATGCGTGTAATGTTGGGTGCTCTAACTCTCGAAAGAATTAACACATGTGAAGCGTCTTTGAGTGTCCAAAAAAAACACGCTATCTAAAACCGATGTATTATTATTATTATTATTAAGGCATGTTTTTACGACTTGACTTGACCCGTCCACAAGGCCCCTCTGCTACTATAAGAAAGCAGCGTTTGCTTCAGTCTTTGTCCTTCCATCTTTCCCTCTTGCAGGAGAAACAGGTTGTGAAGCTCAGCCTGTCATTTGCATTCATTCTGATTTTATACTGTTTATGTGGGAGGGAAACCCAGTGAGGTCACATTGATTATTTACCACAGACGCTTCTAGTCTGAAATCTCAAAAAGTTATGATCCAAAAAAGTACCCCCAGATGTTTGCATGTTCTTCCCGTGTAGGTTTTGGGTGGATTCTCTCTCTTCCCCGACACCTTTAAAAACAGGGTCTGAATCTTTTCCATGTAAAAAACACAAGAAAAGTAGATTACTAGCTTGCACTTACAAATTTGTGGCCATACCTGCAGGTGAAACCCAGATCCAGTCACAAATCTGAAGCTAAGCAGGAAAGGGCTTGGTTAGTACTGTGATGGCAGACCTCTGGGAACACCAGGTACCACAGTGGGGCGGCTGTGATGTCCTTGGGCAAGACACTTCAAACACTTTAAAATGAATCTGGTGTGTTTGATTGGTCGCTGATGGTGGGAGGGGCTGAACACTGGTGGCAAATACTAGTTGCCTCGCTTCTGTCAATGTGCCCCAGGGCAGCTGTGGCTAGAATAGTAGCTTATCACCAACCTGTTGTGACAGAATAATGACATGTGAAGCATCTTTGAGAGTCCGAAAAAGCGCTGTACAAAAACAAAGTCCTTTATTATTATGTTTAAAAGTTTGTAGATGTAGTCCTGTGACTCATCTCCTAAGTATAATTTGAGAAAATAATAAAAATGCAAAATTTTTGAATGTAAAACTACAAAACACAGTGACGGCTGAACAACTCAGTCTGTTCCCTGAGAAGTTGTTGTTATCTAAGCTTTAAGTACAATGCATCTCTCTCTTGTGCTAATGTTTAACACTGTCCCTGTTCAAATAAAGAACATACCATATGTTTATCAAACCTCAGCACCGTCCGTCCGTTCGTTTATGCTAATAGTTTTATTTCCTGCATTTAATTCCAAGTTTCCTGCGTGATAACCTGTCCATACCGACTAAACATTTCCCATCCACCAAACATTAATAATCTTTCCTGTAAGTTCACTTCACAATTTTATCTCCGTGTGCTCCTCCGACCTGCCGCACGTATGCTAATGCTATGCTAATGCCACGCTAATCCTCTGAAGCGAAGCCCATTTGTCCGGCTAATTTATCCCCCCGCGACCCTGCGTTCCCACTATTTCAAATGCTAATGCCGTCTTCAAACTCCGTCCCAAAGTGCGCTAACGTCAAGCCGCTGCAGTCAATTAAGAGCAACAACTTTATGTGTTTGTTATAAGGGCAGGAGCTACAGACGGCTTTAAAACTGTCATTTTCTAGTCCAGCGCTCGGGATCTTAAAGAAAAAACAAATGTATTGAAATGAGTCGGTAATCACACGCGGCGGAAATGCTACCGTGGCGCTACAACGCGGGGTAAACAAAGCCCTCGGCCCGCCTCCAGAGCGCGGCGTTTTCAGATCGCTCGGCACAATTTGATTTATGCTGGTGTCGGAGGAGAGTAGATGAAAGAGTGAAGAAGTTTAGCAGACGCTTGTGACGGATAAAGGGTAAAGCAGGTGAGACACACGGCGGGCTGCGAAAGTGTTGATACAGCCTGAACTTTGCACATTTTTGTCGAACGCAAACAAGATTTTATTTTGGTCTTTTTCATTAAAACCACGACTGTGAAGTGAAAGCAAAATTATGTGGTTCTATATAATAAAAAAAAAAGGTTGCATAAGTGACTGGGCATTTCTGAGGCCTTTAGAGACCAGCTGTATCTGTGTGTGTTTGGATGAGACACCCAGATCCTGTCAGATCACTGAAGCTAAGCAGGGCAGGGCTTGGTTTGTTCAGTGATGGGAAAACCACAGTGGGGCGGCAGTAAAGTGCCAAACTACCCTTGTGTCCTTTGGCAAGACACTTCCCCCACATTACCAAGATTGAGTCTGGTGTGTGTGTGAATGGATAGTGGTGGTGGGAGGGGCCGATGGCACAGACTGGTTGCCTCACTTCTGTCAGTTTGCCCCAGGGCAGCTGTGGCTACATTTATAGTTTACCACCAGTCATGAGTAATGTGTGAAGCGTCTTTGAGAGGGTTAGGGTGCACAGACAAAGACACGCACACAACATGCAGAGAATAGTCCTGTGGCGTGTATGGTCTTGGATATGACGTTACAGCGGTGCCGTTCGCCGTGTTGTTGTCAAAGCGAACGCCTCTGTCCAGAGCGGCCGCAGCTGCCCCAGGTCAGAACGCTGCGGCCACGGAGAATGCACACTTCAGTTCATAGCAAACAACAGCAAGTGCCCCACGGTCATTTCCCAGAGGACCTACCTGCTCTGTCAACATCTCACACACGCATGTGTCCGCGGCATTCGGAGTGTTATTATGGGATGCATGGGCAGGTCATTCAGCACATGCTTTATATATATATATATATATATATATATATATATATATATATATATATATATATATATATATATATATTATATATTAGACAAAGGGTAGAGGACAGCCGTGGTGGTGGACGTGGCAATTCCAAGCGATGGTAACATCCGGAAAAAAGAACATGAAAAGCTTGAGAAATACCAAGGTCTCAGATAGGAGCTGGAGAGGGCCTGGAGGGTAAAGGTGACAGTAGTGCCCGTGGTGATCGGTGCACTCGGGGCAGTGACCCCGAAGCTAGAAGAGTGGTTACAGCGGATCCCCGGAACAACCTCGGACATCTCGGTCCAGAAATGTGCAGTGCTAGGAACAGCAAAGATACTGCGCAGAACCCTCAAGCTCCCAGGCCTCTGGTAGAGGACCCGAGCTTAGAGAGGGATAACCGCCCGCGGAGGGCCAAAGGTGAGTGGACAATTTTTTTTTTTATGCGAACATTGTTTATCTTATTCGAAAACATTATCTTTTGCACATCTAGGCCGTGCAGCCGAGGGGTCACCATGTCACCCCTATCCCCCCTGCAGCTGGTTCTCCTGTGGGTAGGTCTTGTCCCCTCTGGCCCCTGGTCACAGACTGGAGGGCCTCTCTGTGATGAACCTATAGCCCCATGAGACACGCACAGTTCACGCTGGTTCTCCCTCAATCCGGCAGAGGTTCCACCATCGGGGTGGAGAGCTCTCTCTCGTGGTCCGCCAGTTTTCTTAATGCATTACCTCACCTTGGCTTCACCGTTTCTTCACGTGAGCCTGCGTTGCTCGCTGTAGACAGGTTTGTGTTTTTGCTCTGTTCTCGATAAATGACCAAAATTATTTAGAGGCAATACTATTGTTTTATAAGGCAGAAAACAGCTCTGTCCAAAATGTCATCATCTGAGGTTAAGGGCATTTTGAGAGAAGGGATGGGGTGAGGTGTTTGTGTCTTTTCATTGTGACTAAAATGTATAATAGATTCATAACACTTTACTAGATATTTTTCTAACTCTGCTTTTTCATGTTGGCTCTGGGGAAAACAAAATGCACTGGACTCCCTGGGAATGGGTCATGATTTATTCTTTCACGTTATTCATAATCACGACTCCACCTTGCTTAAAACGACTCCTCCATGTGCTCAAGGCCTTTTGTAACAGTCACCGTCTTCCATTGTTCTACGACTCTTGCAATGCATTGTGGTCTATATCGATCGCACAGTGACACTAATGTGCATCTTGGGAAGTTCTGAATGCCATTACTTTTATCTGTTTGACAATTGGACACCACCATAAATGCCGTGACCGTAAGAAGGGCGCACACGAGCCCAAACATGTCCCCCCATCCCATCTGTCTAATGCAGGCATGTCAAACTCAGGCTCGCGTGCCAAATCCGGCCCACAACATTTTTTATTTTTTTTGTGAGCCCTAAAGTGATTTTCATTTATCATAATTTACTTTGTATGGTCCAAGGCATAAGCCAATGGGCGACAGTGGCTCGGTTGGTAGAGCATTGGCCTTTGGGCCTGAAGGTTGTGGGTTCAAGCCCACATCGAGACCTACTTCATGACTCCCACTAATGACTGCTGTCGTTGTGTCCTTGGGCAAAACACTTAACCCCACTTTGCCTGAAGCCCCCACTGAAAGATCAAGGCTCCTGTGGACTCAGCACCTGCAGGAGGATCAGTGAGGGGCTGGTGCTCTGTGACTGGGTGCAGCTCTGACGGCCACCCCCTGACCCAGAAATGGATTAAGGGGAAGAAAATGGATGGATGATCCAAGGCATTTTATACATCTATACTTCTTCTTAGGAAAACAACCACATTTGATTTATTCTACCATTTTTAACCAACGCACCCTTTGAAATTAAATATAGTACAATGTGTTTAACTTTGTATTTGGTCCAGTTTTGCTTAAATCCAAACAATAAATTCTATTTATTTTCCCGAAAATAACAGTGAAACTCAAAAAGTCACGTCAAATGTGGTTGTTTGTTGCATGGCGCCGTAAAGATGGCGCCGTGGCAAGAGCTCTGGTGTGTGCCGTCTTCTCTGTCTGGTGCACACTGGGGTAGTCTTGCACAGTTTTTCCAATGTGGTTTTACTGCAAATGGCAAATAAATGAATCTGGATCTGAATCTGAAAATACCATAAAAAAGATTTCTATGGAAATAAAATCCCTTCTATTTTTTCGGCCCCCGACCAGTTCATATTTTTTTCATTTGGCCTCTGACCAAAATGAGTTTGACGCCTCTGGTATAAGGGCTCACACTCGAGCCACTAACACAGAAGCTCCACAGGGCTGTGTTCTTTCTCCCGTTTCTTCCCCTGAGACCAACTTCTGCCTCTCCAGCCACGACTCTGTGAAGCTGGTCACGTTTGCAGATGACACCAGATTAGACTCATCGCTGACACAATGAGTCTGCTACAGGAGGAGGTGGACCGACAGGTGTCCTGGTGCAACAACCTGGAGCGTAACGCCCAGAAGACCGTGTATATTAGTCATTTTAATAACTTCTATGACGATTTTTGAATGTATGCCCAATATCTATTTATACTTTAATGACCTGTTTGCACCAGGAGCCATTAGCATGTTCCTAATTCTTGACTTCTTTGTTACTTTGGCAATAAAAGGATTCTGATGGCAACGTGAACTGGTCTCATATCACTGCAGTCCCACTGTTGCTGAAGCAGGACCCAGGACTGGTCCCAGGACTGGTCCCAGGACTGGTCCCAGGATCTGATCTGACGCTGGTTTAGTGCAACAAAGACAGTGAACACAACCAATAAAGGTCGTGTAACTTTACAAATGTCATTAAAATCCTTGGAAAGGCTCTTTCCAAGGATTTTCTTTCTTATCTGTATGTTCTACTATATTCCACAGCGGTTAAAACCCAATTCCCACCGATTCACGGTTACACAACAGTCCAAGTAAGTATTCCATTATTATTTATCGCTGCTGTCTCTTCTCTGGCAGGTGTCCAAACGCTGGAGGTCTGGAGGTGAGGTCTTGCGTGACGTGTCTCCTGAAGCCCAGAGGGAGCGCAGGATTTGGGGCCATGCACGTGGTGTAGTGCACGTGGTGTAGTGCACGTGGTGTAGTGCACGTGGTGTAGTGCACGTGGTGTAGTGCACGTGGTGAGGCGCTAAGTGGATGTCAGGGTGAGAGCGGAAGTGTCCGGAACGACCCGCACACCTGCAGCAGAACCTCATTACACACAGATTAGTGATGTTCTGCTCGGCTCACTCCACTGCCGCTCAGAGCCACTGCCGCTCAGAGCCACTGCGTGTTTTGGGAGACAAACTGTAGCATGCAAAAATCTGATCTTTTTATATTTGTGATCAGGACAACACACACACAGACACACATGAACAATCTTTCACTAACTGTACATTGTTATGATTGTGAGAGATGGAATTATTATTGTCTGTGCTCTCTCTTAAAAGTATAAATAATATGAAAACAAACAATCAGCAAGATGCCTGTCTACTTTGTCCCTTCTGGCCAAACCTACAGGTGAAAGCCAGATCCCATCAGACCTCTGAAGCTGTGCAGGACAGGGCCTGGTTAGTGCTATGATGGGAGACCTCTGGGAACACCAGTGGGGCATCTACGGCTGTAAAAACTGTAAAGATACTTCACCCGGATTGCCTTTGATAAGACTAGTGTGAGTGTGAATGGTTGGTGGTGGTCGGAGGGGCTGATGGCACATACTGGTTGTCTTGCTTCTGTCAGTGGGCCCCAGGGCAGCTGTGGCTAAAGTAGTAGCTTATCACCACCGTGTGTGGAGTGAAAGAATATCGACATGTGAAGCGTCTATGAGTGTCCAAAAATTCTCTATATAAAACCTGATGCCTTATTATTATTATTATTATTATTACTGGGAGGGAAATGTGAAGTGCCCCACCTTCATTTTAATTTCTGATGAGTTTCAGTTGTCAAAGCCAGAATGCACCTATGGCCTCTGCTTTTACATCTCTCTTCACAATGGAGAAATGCTCAGTAAGTAAGATTCTCGGCCCCACTACTGGATACCTTTATTGTTCAATTCATGTTGTGATTTTCTACGTTTTAAACCTCGCCGAGGGGGGTTTGCAGTTGTCTCTGTGCTTGTCTGTTGCAGGATTGTGCAAAAACAACTGGACAAATTGAGCAGAAATTTGGTGAGTGAAGACCTCAGATTTCAAGACGATCCATGGGCTGGGCGGGGTGTGTACTCTCCAAGGGCATCAGCAACAAACTTTCTTCCCACTTCTTCCCCAGACACCAAACACCACAGAAAACTAATAATAATAATAATAATGATACATTGTACTTATATAACTCTTTTTGGACACTCATAGACGCCATACAGAGGAAAAACAAGTAAAAACTGTCCTTCCAAAGCCGATCCCTCTCTCTCCCTGACACTGCACTTTCCGCTATAATCCAATCCATGTTTTTTTTACGGGGACATCATTCAATCAAGACTCTACGGACCATTGTTGCATTTTCTTGTTGTTGCTTTGTGATATCTCTCTTTCCCCATTCGCTGTAAGAGTAGAAGACACGCGGCGCTATTTCTGCAAAGCGATTTCCATTGAAAGCGACAAACAAAACAAATTTAGGTTTCAATCTGACTTTCAAAAATGGTCTCGCAGGAGCCATTTGCCAGAACAGGGCTCGGCGTGTGTTTGCACTTGTAGTCGAGTGAAAATCTGCTTTTGGTGCCGGGGAGAGGGAGGGGGCGGCGGAGCGGTTTTGTTATGCTGAAATTTGCTTGTGTGAGAGTTTTTGCATCATTTTACCCAAAAGAGCAACCGCTATTTTTTCTTGAGGGTAGAAAAACAAATGTGTGGCGCTTGCATCACACATGAAAGAGGCCGGAGCATTGCATCTGGAAAGAGGAGAATGTTGGGCTTTTATTTGCTGTATTGCAGGTCTGTTCACGGAGCAACCCAGGGGCCAAATCAGGCCCACAATGCCGTCTGTTCCAGGACATTTTGCCATTGTGAAAATTACTGTATAATAACATCCATCCCACTGGTTCCTTGCTCTTGTTCTATTGTTGGCTAACCACAAATCACCAAACCCCGACCTGTGGAGCTTAGCCACAGATGCCCATTGACCGTAACAATGCCTTGTTTCACTGTAAATGTATTTCTCTTTCTTCGACTTCATGTTTCTCTACTACTTTCTGTAGAATCAGACTTAGCCTCTGTCATGTATACGAGGCACCACAGTACACAGTATATTGAACACGTTTAAAATGTCAATATTGATCAAATAGAATGTGATGGGTTAGGGTTAGAGTAATTTCTCCATCACCTCCCACTGATGTCTGCTGTCGTTGTGTCCCTGGGCAGGACACTTAACTCTACTTTGCCTGAAGCCCCTGCTGAAAGATTGAGGCTGGTACTCTGTGAAATGGGTGGTAGCTGATTGCCAACCCGACACAGAAGGACAAAAAGGGAAGAAGATGGATGAATGGATGGATAGAATGTAATGAAAGACATCCCCGCACTACTGTATTCAATCCTGCCGTACCGCTCTGTGCTTTGCCCCTCATCAGCAGAAAGATTGTCACATCAAAGGATCTGCAGACCACAAATGAAGTTAGTGTTGAGCAGATTTTGGACCAGCGAATTTGGAGAAATTACCAGTCATGCAAAGGCAAGCTTATTTATACAGCACAGCTCAAACACAAGGCAACTCCAAGAGCTTAACAAAACAATCACACAAGACATTTAAATTATTAATAATACAGGGCATTAAAACGCGTAAAGAACTGTTTTAACTGGATTTGAACATCGTCAGAGAAGGAGGCTGTCTCACATTTCGCGGAAGACTGTTCCAAGTACTATGACGTCATGGTCTGAGTGGTCCGTCATGGTTCTTTGATCACATCTGCTCCTCTTCCCATTCATTTCTTGTATCTCTGTGCAGTCACTTTTCATGTGGCTGATTCCTACTCATGGGGTAAAACCATCACCTGTATTTGTTTACCTTCCGCTCGGGGCATTTTCCCTCAGTTTGACCCCCGTCCGTCGGTCAAAGGCCTGCGCCGCACACTGACAACATTAACTCCCCCAATCACTGAAGATGATTACCCGACTTACCTCTCCATCACGGCCCAGTAATGACCAATCCGCACCGGAGCCGTGATTGACAGGTGGCATTTAGCTTCACAACAGTCCTCCACGCGCTAACGCAAAACGGCGGGGAAGCTATGGCCGGCCGAGCGCCTTCGATAATCCATGGGAAGAAAAAAAATACAGATCTTTTTGTTCTAATTAACCCACCAAATGAGTTCTCGGCTTCACTGGCTCGAGCAGGCAGGCGAAGAATGCCAAAAGGTGCAAGGTCCCGGCTGCCATTTTCAACAGATGCTACCCACGTATTAGCATTATTAGCATCGACCACTCCGGGCTACGGGCTTGATTGGAAAGGCGTTATGAGAGAAAAGACACTTCCACGACGGACAAATGAGAGATGACAGCGGAGGAACCACGGAGCAGAATATTATTGATTTGATGAAGTCTTGGGGGAGTGGGACGGAGGGCTAACAGGTGAGCGAGCGGTGGAATTGGCGAGTGTCGGATCGGCAGTTTCAGAAAGCGTTTACTGCACAAGTGGATCCATTTCAGGCTGTTGTAGATGTAGTGGTAGGTTCAGGAGAAATGGCTTTTGTAGTAGATAGTGTTTTCGCAGAAGACACATTTGAATTTCTAATTAACTTGTGCTTTGTTTACTACACAGATGAATGTTAGACTGAATGTATGGATTTTAAAGCTCAAATTTCATCTAAAAGGATTGCTTTAAAGGAGCAGGTACTGGCAGGCCTGGCTGTAATGATGGCGGACCGCACAGTAATTGGGGTCACCATGAATTCTAACATGTACTATGACAAAAGATCAAGAGAGATGTGTGCTGCAGTGGCAAAAACAATGGAAATGTATGAAGAGAGGAGAACAATCTGAAGCACTCTTGACCATAAAAAAATAAAAATCAAATTTTGGCCATGTTGGGCTTTCTTCAGGGCATGTGTTTAAGACAGTGTTTATCAACCAGTGTGCCATGGGACATTAGTGTGCCTTAAGATGTTGTTCGGTGCGCCTTGGGAATTATTCCAATATCACATAATAGGTCAAAATAATGTGAGAAGATAAGGAAATTTTTGTTGCACTTTGTGCCATGTGACTGTTTTCAAGCAAAAAGGTGTGCCACAGCTACAAAAAGGACAGAGAAGCACAGATCCAATTGTTTCAATTGAGTTGAAATTACCTATATGCAGAAAATGGCTATAATTTGACATTTGAGTGTTTTTTGGTGTATCACCTAAATTATTATTGCACATGTGCAGAGGATGGACAGTGAAAAAGCAGAATATCGCCCCTTTAACAGTTAAAATTCTTTCGATTAATTGAATGATGTGAGATTGATAGTTTATAGTCCATCCTTTTCCCCGTTCCTTCTTGGCTGCACTGCCCCAAATGAACGTGTGGTCCCTGTAACGACGCTGTCCGCTCTGGTTCAGAACATAGTTTACTGCCACCGCCGCCGCGCCACCGCCCTGTTTACAAGATGTCTCCGCGCACCACCGACCTCACGACAGATGCGTTATGGCACACGGAGGACCGCCCCGGGCCAAAGTAATTAAGCCCGCACATTACGAGGGCCATCAGAAAAACATTTTGGCTTTATTAGAAGTCATAATATTTAGCCCAGCAGATGCCTTTCATCAAAGAAAATGGAAAATGAACATTATGACGGAGTAATTGTCGCGTCGAAGACAATAACGGCAGCGTGGCGTGTCCCAGTTCATCAAAAATGGACGTTTAGCACAGCTATCATGGCTTTGCTGCGGGGGTTCCATGGTCCTCGGCCTTTCTCATCTGTGTGGCTCCACTAAAAACATATGTTACTTTCTTTTTCTGTTAAAGCAACTATCTTTGTATGACATAGATTTATTTTTCATTTTTTTTACTATTTTTGTCCAGGTTTTCTTGGGTAGTACAACAATTGTGGCATTTTTTGTCCATATTTAATGTATACAGTATGTCAGTATGAAAAACAGTGAGGACTAACAGACACTGCTGACCTGACCTTACATCTGTGTATCTGTGCAATCAATGTGCAATATAGAGCCACATGTGTCACTGCCAGAGCCATGTACCGATAACTGAATATTTCTTGCAATAGAATATACAGTATTTTATTATTGCTTCTTTATTATAGAGATTTTATACTTACTTTTTTATTATGCAGTCACTGTGTGTGTGTGTGTGTGTGTGTGTGTGTGTGTGTGTGTGTGTGTGTGTGTGTGTGTGTGTGTGTGTGTGTGTGTGTGTGTGTCTGTGGGGGTGTGTGTGTGTGGGTGTGTGTGTGTGTGTGTGTATGTGTGTGGGTGGGTGGGTGTGTGTGTGTGGGGGTGTGTGTGGGTGTGTGTGTGGTGTGTGTGTGTGTGTGGGGGTGGGTGTGTGTGTGTGGGGGTGTGTGTGTGTGAGTGATTGTGTGTGTATTTTTCATAGTTGCTTTATATTTTTTAATAATTTTCTTGTATTTTTGTTTTGTTTGCATCTTTTTGCTGTATCTGTCTTTGTGAAATCTCGAGGACCCCCTCGAAAACGAGATGATTAATCTCAAGGGTCTTATCCTTTAAATAAATAAATCTTCCTTATTAAGCAGAAGTAAACGGACTCACACTTATCTCAGAAACCCTGCTAATGTTTGTTTTCATGACAATGTTCTTCTTTTGATATTTGTTAATTATATTCCTCAAAATTTCATTATATTCATCCATCCATCTATCTTCTTCACCTTAATCCATTCCTGGGTCAGGGGGGTGGCAGTCAGAGCTGCATCCAGTCCACAGAGCACCAGCCCCTCACTGATCCTCCTGCAGGTGCTGAGTCCACAGGAGCCTTGATTCACCGGAGGCTTCAGGCAAAGTGGGGTTAAGTGTCTTGCCCAAGGACACAACGACAGCAGTCATCAGTGGGAGTCGTAAAGTAGGTCTTGTGGTGGACTCGAACCCAAAACCTTCAGGCTCAAAGGCCAATGCTCTACCAACTGAGCTACCGTCGCCCATTATATTCATTCAAACAGAAATGTAAAAATGTCTTTGGCACAAATAAGACTGAAGCCAGAACTGACCCAAAGACAGAGTGTGTCTTTACCTCTACTTTCTCCTTCACAATGTTCACTGTAAATATTCACGATTGGATTGAATATAATACATGCTTTCTCGTGTTTGTGTGAAAATATTTATACTTTCACACAAACAGTAGACAGTAGACAGTACACAAACAGTAGTAGTGGTGTTATATTGTGGGCCCGGGCAAGACACTTGACCTTACTTTGCCTGAATGAAATTAAATAATCAAAAATCAATGTTGATGAATATGAAAAAACTAAAAATATCCACAGACCTCCCAACCCTGCTCCACCTCCAGTAAGTTGTGTAGACTGAAGCCACCGCACTTCCTGGTTCTCATTACATCATTCCAATGTTACATTTTAATAGGCCCCCGATAAAAACATTACAAATTCTTTTCTGTTTGTAAATTATTGCCGATTGAAGTCAAGTTGTGCGATCGAAGGTTATTTCCATTTGGCAACTCGAGCATAAATATAATAAGTTCCCCTGAAGAAAATATGAGGAAGGAGGTTTTGTTTTACACAACTTTTTAGACAACTTTAGAAAGCACAATGCAGGGACTACTTCAGCTGTAGTCTGTTCATTGCTATCCACCCGCTGTCCCACTGCCTGTTCCATGGTGTGATGATGGGACCCCTGGAACCCGGCCTCCTCCATCTGCACCGGTGAATTTTCTTTCCAGGACTCTCGACATTCAGCGACATTTATTGAACATTGGTCTCTGCCCCGAATGGACCAATGGCTCTATGTGATTCTTGAACTGTTCTCTGATCTGTGTCTGAGAATCGACAACTTTGCAATTGAGTCCTATACAAAAATAAATGGAATTGGACGGACACGGTGCTTTTGTATTGAACCAGAAGCCGTACTATGGGGTCTCTTTTCAACATGGATCAAACTGCCTGATGTCGGTCCGTGCAGATAGAACTACACTGATAATATTGAGAATGCTGTTTTACTTTGCTCCCGAATCGCACAAATCTGAATCTCCATGGAAACAGGACAAAGAGATGTTTTATTTTAGCATAAAAAGTACAAGAGACGAGATTCTGTTCAATTTTACAGCAAAGTATCGAGATATTTATATAATCATTTTCTGTTTAACTTTTGTTTTACTCTGGTCAATTCTGTCTGAGTTTTATGTGACTCTATGATGTCTGCTTGTTGTGACTCTATGATGTCTGCTTGTTGTGACTCTATGACGTCTGGTTGTTGTGACTCTATGACATCTGCTTGTTGTGACTCTATGATGTCGTGACTCTATGATGTCTGCTTGTTGTGACTCTATGACATCTGCTTGTTGTGACTCTATGATGTCGTGACTCTATGATGTCTGCTTGTTGTGACTCTATGACATCTGCTTGTTGTGACTCTATGACGTCTGCTTGTTGTGACTCTATGACGTCTGCTTGTTGTGACTCTATGATGTCTGCTTGTTGTGACTCTATGATGTCTGCTTGTTGTGACTCTATGATGTCGTGACTCTATGACGTCTGCTTGTTGTGACTCTATGATGTCGTGACTCTATGACGTCTGCTTGTTGGGACTCTATGACGTCTGCTTGTTGTGACTCTGACATCTGCTTGTTGTGACTCTGACGTCTGCTTGTTGTGACTCTATGACGTCTGCTTGTTGTGACTCTATGATGTCTGCTTGTTGTAACTCTATGATGTCTGCTTGTTGTGATTCTATGACGTCTGCTTGTTGTGACTCTATGACGTCTGCTTGTTGTGATTCTATGACGTCTGCTTGTTGTGACTCTGATATCTGCTTGTTGTGACTCTATGACGTCTACTTAGTGTGACTCTATGATGTCGTGACTCTATGACGTCTGCTTGTTGTGACTCTGTGATGTCTGCTTGTGACTCTATGACGTCTGCTTGTTGTGACTCTATGATGTCTGCTTGTTGTGACTCTATGACGTCTACTTGTTGTGACTCTATGATGTGATGTCTGCTTGTTGTGACTCTATGATGTCTGCTTGTTGTGATTCTATGACGTCTGCTTGTTGTGACTCTGTGATGTCTGCTTGTGACTCTATGAAGTCTGCTTGTTGTGACTCTATGATGTCTGCTTGTTGTGACTCTATGACGTCTACTTGTTGTGACTCTATGATGTGATGTCTGCTTGTTGTGACTCTATGATGTCTGCTTGTTGTGACTCTATGATGTCTGTTGTGACTCTATGATGTCTGTTGTGACTCTATGACGTCTGCTTTTTGTGACTCTATGACGTCTGCTTGTTGTGACTCTATGACATCTGCTTGTTGTGACTCTATGATGTCTGCTTGTTGTGACTCTATGACATCTGCTTGTTGTGACTCTATGATGTCTGCTTGTTGTGACTCTATGACGTCTGCTTGTTGTGACTCTATGATGTCGTGACTCTATGACGTCTGCTTGTCGTGACTCTATGATGTATGCTTGTTGTGACTCTATGACGTCTGCTTGTTGTGACTCTATGATGTCGGCTTGTTGTGACTCTATGATGTCTGCTTGTTGTGATTCTATGACGTCTGCTTGTTTTGACTCTATGATGTCTGCTTGTTGTGACCCTATGGTGTCTGCTTGTCGTGACTCTATGATGTCTGCTTGTTGTGACTCTATGACGTCTGCTTGTTGTGACTCTATGACGTCTGCTTGTTGTGACTCTATGATGTCTGCTTGTTGTGACTCTATGACGTCTGCTTGTTGTGACTCTATGACGTCTGCTTGTTGTGACTCTATGACGTCTGCTTGTTGTGACTCTATGATGTCTGCTTGTTGTGACTCTATGATGTCTGCTTGTTGTGACTCTATGATGTCTGCTTGTTGTGACTCTATGATGTCTTCTTGTTGTGACTCTATGATGTCTGCTTGTTGTGACTCTATGATGTCTGTTTGTTGTGACTCTATGATGTCTGCTTGTTGTGACTCTATGATGTCTGCTTGTCGTGACTCTATGATGTCTGCTTGTCGTGACTCTATGATGTCTGCTTGTTGTGACTATGACATCTGCTTGTTGTGACTATGATGTCTGTTTGTTGTGACTCTATGATGTCTGCTTGTTGTGACTCTATGACGTCTGCTTGTTGCGACTCTATGATGTCTGCTTGTTGTGACTCTATGATGTCTGCTTGTTGTGACTCTATGACGTCTGGTTGTTGTGACTCTATGATGTCTGCTTGTTGTGACTCTACGATGTCTGCTTGTTGCGACTCTATGATGTCTGTTGTGACTCTATGATGTCTGCTTGTTGTGACTCTATGATGTCTGCTTGTTGTGACTCTATGATGTCTGCTTGTTGCGACTCTATGATGTCTGTTGTGACTCTATGATGTCTGCTTGTTGTGACTCTATGATGTCTGTTGTGACTCTATGATGTCTGCTTGTTGCGACTCTATGATGTCTGTTGTGACTCTATGACGTCTGCTTGTTGTGACTCTATGATGTCTGTTGTGACTCTATGATGTCGGCTTGTTGTGACTCTATGATGTCTGTTGTGACTCTATGAAGTCATGTACAGATCGCAATAATATTGAAATGTGGCCCAAATATCGCAATACTATCGAATCGTCTCATTTTTTGCCAACTCCTGCTCCGACAGAACTTGCAAATACCTCTTTCCTCATCGTCCACCTGCGCAGCTCCGTACAGTGCGTGGCTGTCTGGGAGAAAACAAAAGCCTGGTTTGACTGACAGTGTAGCCCGCGGCGGCGCATTCGTCTTGGCGGGAATGCCCTGTGTTCAAGACGGCGCCTTTTGAAAAATCTCCTTGGCAGACGGCGCCAGATCAAGCGCGGAGCTGCCTCGCTTACGCCCCAAGGCTGCATGTCGGAGAATTTGTTTTCTGCTGTTTCTCTCGCCGGTTTGTCTGCAGGTCCTGCTCACGAAATGCTGCAGAAATAGACGGAGGCTCAGTGGGTTTGATGGAGCGGAGAACAAAGGCTGGATGGATGAGTGAGGAGGTGTCCGCACGGCTCTGAAGTAGTACTGGGCTGATGTACAGTAGGAAGACATATATGGCTTTAATTTCAATTTCATTTAAAAAAAAATTGTTGTGTTGTTTGGGAGCCGTGGTCCTCGTTCTACAGCCTGTTTCCTGGATCTATATTCCCTATCACTTCTTCCAAATGGGTGGTTATAGTTGTTCCTTGCTGTTACTGGAGGGTCTAAGGCCGGCATGTCCACACTTCATTTTACAAGACCCTCTGCCTCGCTAACCCAAGAGCAGCCTTTTAGATCATGAAGACGCAGTGTAATCCAGCCAACTTCAGCTCTGCCAACATAGACAAGTTCAATTTCACTCTTGTTGACTAAACTGACATTTATTTTTGATTGTATGGTACTTTTGTATCTGGTACTAATGGTGCGTTCAGACCAAACGCGATTTCTGCGGCCAAATCGCGTTTATCGCGCAGCTTGAGCCGCTTGTGACAAATTGTGGCAGCCGCTGTCACAGAGAAACTTGGCCGCGCGGCCAGGACACCAGAGGGCAGCCGCTGTCACAGAGAGTTGAGAGCGTTTAGGGGCGGGGCTTGTCTCTTTTGCCTGTAGCTTCCCAACATGGATGTCAGCGAAGGAGTTGCTTTATCTGATAAATAAAGCCAGACACGTCGTCAAAGGGCGAATCGACGACGTGTCTGGATTCATCAGATAGTCCGTAGACGGTTGGAGTTTGGTGAGTTTCACCATTTGCTCCGGGAGTTGCGCTCGGATGAGGGTCGCTTTCAGCGGTACTTTCGTCTCTCCCTGGCCCAGTTTGACGACCTATTGACCCGCATTGGCGCTAGGGTCTCCTACCAGGACACCAACTACAGGCGCTCTATTCCAGCTGAAGAGCGCCTGTCCATCTGTCTGCGGTTAGTGTTTTTTACCCCATTCAGAATTCCTAAATACTTACAAAGTGTGTCATTTTTCAATCACAATCCACAATGTAATAGCTCAGAAAACAGTATTATGCAACAATATGGTGTCTATGATTACTGTCTATGATGTTTACTGTCTACTAGTTTAACGTATTTTATGCTACACAAGTTTTGTCACGTGATTTTTATGAATGTAATTGTGATAAATATGTTCATATCATTTTGTAATTGCAGGTTTCTTGCCACTGGGGACTCCTACAGGACCATTGCGGGGAGCTTCAGAGCGGGCATATCCACCGTCTCCATGCTCATCCCAGATGTGGTGGCAGCCATCTGGGACTGCCTCATGGAGGAGTTCATAGCTGTGCCTGGAGCAGAGGAGTGGAGGTCCGATGGAACTTCCCTCTGTGCTGTGGGGCCATTGATGGGAAGCATGTGGCTGTGAAGGCACCCCCCAACTCTGGGTCCATGTTTTTTAATTATAAGGGGCACCATTCCCTTGTGCTCCTGGCTGTAGTGGATGCCCAGTACAGGTTCAGGGTGATTGATGTGGGAGGGTACGGCAGATCCAGCGATGGAGGCCTCATGTCCAACTCTGCCTTTGGTGAGGCTCTGCGCGAGGGCACACTCGACCTGCCTCCTGACCAGTGCATACCTGGAGCTGACCACAGAGGACCCCAGCCCCATGTGTTCGTGGCAGATGAGGCCTTTTCACTGCGCTGCAATTTAATTTAATGCCCTGCCATTTCATTTAATGAGGATGAGGATGGCTGGAGATGGGCAGGTTCCTGCACCGAGGGGAGCTGCTGTCGGTGAAGAACCACTTCCAGGCGTGCAGCGGATGGCCGCCTGGAAGCCAGCAGTGGACATAAGGAAAGTGTTCATGGCCCACTTCAGTGAGGAGGGAGCACTGCCGTGGCAGCCCACAGAGTAGTCATGTCCACCACAAGACTGACCCACATCTGGCCATAGTCCAAACCCATATTGATTTGCACTATTCTATTCACCTGTATACCTTCTGTTTCTAGGTAATGACTGCCAGACTCCACTGCGACTCCACTCCAACTTCAGGTTAATCAAATGCACATTCAAGCTTTTCCGTAATTACAAGGTTGTTAAAACAGTAAAAGGTGAAATGAATAAAAAATACTGTCAACTACTGTATCGCTCTTTAAGTGTTCGTTATTCCATCTTCTATAAAACCCAGTCAGCTCTTATAAAAGTAAATGTACAAATATAGAATAGCATTTTCTGTCAATATTATATGAAAGGTAGTAATGGTTGGCTTGAAGTAGAACACATGAGGTTTGAAAAATATTTTCTTTATAAAAAAAGGAACAAACAATGAAAAATAAATGAAATGTACATATAAACAAATGAAAAGGAGCTTGCTTGGAGGAGGTGCGGTGGAAGAGGAAAGGGACACATGTCTGTTTCCTCCCCTGCAAAAGGTGTCACCTTAGGTCAATAAACTGTCTGTACTGGCCAATGGTTCCAAATTAAGCAGAACGGTGCTGCTTTCATATAAAAGTTGGTACATTTTGAATTTCACAAATTCTTTTGACTCTGGTGCCACCCTTTGCAGGAGAGGAACGAGAGAGAGCAGGAACTGATGTTCTTCTGTGTAGTCGGGCGGCTGCTTTGGTCCGTAGAGTCTCCAGCAGCTCCCGCTCCCACTCTGAAGCTGTTATGACAGTTTTTAGAGTAATCACATTAAAACCAGCCGCAGCAAATACACGGACGTAAAAGGTCTTTTCAATGCAGAGACTACCTTCTGACGCCATGCTGAGCTTTGTGAAGGTCCCTGCTGTCTGTCACACCCTTGTGTCTTTCGCATCTGTATGTGTGCATTTTCTACCATTGTCTGTCTGTTCACACCCCCATGCCACTGTCACCACAGGGGATGGCGCCGGCGCTTCCTGTGCGCCTCCCCACCGGTGGCCCCCTCCCATCTGTTGTGGGCGTGACTGTCTTTCGTGTGTGTCCTGTATACAGGAAACTCGGAGCTCTGCGCTCAGAGCTGGTACATGCTGCCTTTGTGTGTATGTGCTGGCTCTCCGCACGTGTGTTAACAATAAACTTACGCTTTTGATCAGACAAAGGACCTTTAAGTTTTCTCCTTCATGGGGTATATAATTCTACGACAATTTGGCGTTGCTGACATGTCTTGGCATGGATACTTTCGGCGGGGACGAGCGGCTTTGTTTGGCCGACCTGGATCACCAGCCTCTGTTCCTTTTTGGAGACAAAGGAGGGCGCGCTCGTCCCGCGCATGGAAGGAGTCTTTTTGCCACACAAGACCAAAAAAGAACCTAATTTGGTGAGTTTTGTCTTTTCATCTGCGTAAACGAGCCCAGGGCAAACTTAAGTGTACACGGGGATTTGTTTATTTATGTATTTTTGGGGTATTTCATTCATTGCCACAGCATAGACTGTGTGCGGGATTTTTTGGGGGCTTTTGTTCTAGATTGAAGCTAGCGGCTGCGCGTTAGTATCGCCCTGTAGGCGACCCTGATAATTTCTCCAAGTGCCTTTAGCCAGGCCCGCTCCGTTTTCAAGAACGCGCGCTCGCTGGTTGAACCAGCGGGGGGGGGAACGGAGCGCCCCAAAGTGGGTAGGAGCAGGGAAGAGACTAAGCGGGTTAGGCCCATTGTTCGTACGAGAAAATGGGTAAAATCAATCTAGAGATGCAAGCTATGAAGTGCTTGCCTATGGTGCAGGGCATCTGGTTTTTTTTTTCCGATGGAGGCCATATGTCTCCGAATCATTTACGCATCTTGCGTGATAAATTTAGAAGAAGTAGGGAAGAAAAAATATACTTGGTTTTAAGAATATCACGGCAAAAGAGGTTAGAGAAAGAAATATGTAAAAACAATAGCTCCTCCGCCTTTCGCCGAAGCGGAGAACACACAGGCGCACACACACACATCCCCCACACCCCCACCCTACCGCCCTCTCTCACCTACTAACCCTTTCACACTAGGAGCAGAACTCCATGCTAAGTACGCGCCCAAACAAGGCGTTGGGTTTTAAAAAAATGAAGCAGACTACTGTTGTCTCCTTTTCCTCTCCCTATCCAGGTCTGTCGGCGCCTTTCCTCCGCGCTCTGTCCTCTGCCTCAAAGCACCAGCACCAGCCCCACGCCCCAACCACAGGCGGCGCCCGCACCAGCTGAGACCCCGCGAGAAGTGGGCCCAAACCGCAGAAGAAGAAGTGGCGGAAGCAGACACACGCTCAGGAAACCGCAGAAGAAGAAGTGGCGGAAGCAGACACACGCTCAGGAAACCGCAGAAGAAGAAGTGGCGGAAGCAGACACACGCTCAGGAAACCGCAGAAGAAGAAGCGGGGGAAGCAAATATGTGAGACACCGACAACTGCTTTGGAGCACAGAGAGAAACTGCTCCAAATCCCGTGACTGTTCTCCACGGAGGGGGCAGCGTGATATACCAAACGCACCCGCGGAAACCCCCTTGAAAGTTGTTCCCGCACCGCAAACAGAAGAAGCCATTGAGACCGGCACGTTTGGGTTATTCACCAACCCTCATGGACCACAGGCTAACGCTTTGGGCTACCTGGGCCTCCTAAACTTCCACAGCCCGGCGGAAAGACTGTGTGCTCGACATGGGTCGAAGGACTGTTACCGGAGGAGGCGTTAAAGGCAGAGGCTCACACGGGGCCAGAGGACGGCAGAGGCGGGCGTGGAGGAAACACGAGCGACTGACCAAACCCGGGTTCACATTCGTCACCAAAGCGGCCGCTCATGTAAGTTTGAACAAGAACAAATTGCAATTGGCACTTTTTAGAGATAATTCATGCTGAATTCCCGTAATATACGCTAACAATCTGTGGTGTAACAGTTAAAATTCTGGATGATTACAACAAATCCTGTGTTTAAAAACAAAACATAAGGTGACAGATTTTGGTCCGTTCTCAAGTGAGTGGTCGCTTCACAAAACTCATGGCTTCAGTTAGGGCTGGGCAATTAATCGATTTTAATCATTAAATTCAAGTTTTACATTTAGGGCGATTTCTTTTCTTTTAAAATTCGATTTTTTATTTTCTCCATCGCAGAACTACAGCGCTAACGCGCTAACCGCGGGTCTATGGTGTTGAACAGTCATTTTGAAGCTAACCTAATGCTAACAGTCTCCCTCTGGCCTGATGCTCGCTCTCACAGTTGGTGCTGTTGCAATAACACTTCAAACGGTCAAGAATCAGACTTTATTTAAATCGCCAGAACACACACTCGTGTCCCACTGAGCCGCTGCACTTTGGGGAAAGACACGTCTCACACAATGCTCTCATTGCTCTGATACAAACAACGTGTTCCCCGCTGTCTGTTAGCTACAGTAGCTGCACAGTAGCTGTTAGCTACAGTAGCTGCTACAGTAGCTGTTAGCTACAGTAGCTGCTACAGTAGCTGTTAGCTACAGTAGCAGCTACAGCAATGTAAACAGGAAGCTCGCACAATGCGGGAGCCACTGAAGTTAGTATTAGCGCCACCAGCTGGACCGAGCGTTGTACTACAGCACAGTTACTCAGGCACAGTTGGAAGAACAAGCATGAAAACCCGAGGAGGCTTTTGGAACAGACTGTCTCTTACAACATCTCTATTTTGAGTCATCAGTTTTAAAAATGTGATATTTCATGTAAATAATGCATGTGTTTAATAGGATTGATATATTTGCGATGGGCCTTGTTTGTGTGATTTAAGTTATTTTGAAGGTGCATAGTGTCATTGTAAGTGAAGTTATTATAAAACCGTTAAGCTACATTTTCGTAACAAGAGCTCATTAGAGATATAGGGGACACCATTTGTGATAAGCCCGACTACAGACCACGTGGTAAACACTAAAGTTGGAAATGGATTTCTTTTTTTTTAGGAAAAATCTCTTAAAAAGCTTTGCATGTTCTGCAGGCTCTGAAAGTTGCAACAATAGGAATAGCTCATGAGACAATTGTAATTGGACATGGAAAAATATAACAAAGTTAAAATTACAGGCCTTCTGTGTGTGTTACATGTTTGTGTGTGTTATATGTTTTGTGTATGTTATATGTTTGTGTGTCATGTCAAAGTACACTACGTTGACCTTAACAAACTCTGGACCAATACGGGAAACTGTGATGTGACTGGGTGACTGTCGTGATGTGACTGTGATGTGACTGTGATGTGACTGTGATGTGATGTGACTGTGATGTGACTGTGATGTGTGTGATGTGAGTGTGGTGTGAAATGAGGAGTGAAATGAGGAATGCTGAACGGAGAATGGAATAACACATGTGTCTGTAATGTTTTAATGTGATCATGGAATAATTATTTTTTTGTCAACAGCATACGGTGTAAGTACTAGAGATTCAAAGATAACGACCTTTATTGAACAGGTGTAAAAGTGAGAGTACTCTGGGATGAGTACTCTGAGAAGAGTACTCTGCGGAAAGTACTCTGAGATGAAATACCTCGCTGAAGATATTGGGAGTTCCTCCCTCTGCTGTTTGCCCTGACAGTGATTCGGTCCAACCGCAGTGAGCTGTCGTCGGTTGAAGGACAACTTTGGTTTGTAAACTCACATTTAGGGGAGTATAAAATTAGAAACATACATTTTGTTGTTCTGTATCTGGCTACAGCCTCCGCCCTGATGTCACACACCGTCTGTCAATGCAGTTATGTTTTGCCCAATTGGGAAAAAGATTGACAAGCGAAAGTGGGCATTTTTTTTTTTTTTTTTTTTTTTTTTTGTGTTCTGATATTTCTTTTTCAGATGAGAGATAAACTACCCCTGCTCCAGGGATGACAGTAGTATGGATCAGGAGGAAATGAGCCTCCACTTTGGCACAAAAGCCCACAATATGAATTGAGGACGATCCGGGAGAAAAGCAACTGGAGATGAACGGAACAGCAAATCTACACACACACACTAGGTCTCCCTGACCCAACTGGCCATTCACTCAGACTGTGGATGAGCGATGTGGGTGCATGGTGTCGGTACTTTTGCAGTCTCACGGAGGGCCACTGAGACCCACTGCTTACTTCTCAGCAAAACTCGATCCCGTGGCAGCAGGGTTGCCTCGCTGCCTGCGGGCTGTGGCTGCCGCTGAGAAAGCGGCCCTAGCATCACGTGACCTTGTGGGATACACTGAACTAACTTTGCTTGTGCCCCATGCTGTTTCCCTGATCCTGCTAGAGCAGAAAACCTCTCACCTTTCTGCGGCTCGTTGGCTGAAATACAACACGGTGCTCTTTGAACTACGGTGAAAAGATGCACACAGCTGAAACCCCTCCTCGCTGCTGCCCACGCCAGAGGAAGGGGAGGCACACTGCTGTATCGCCACAATAGAACAGATATGCACTCCCAGGCCAGACCTGAAAGAGGTGCCTCTGACTAATCCTGACTTGATTTTTTTTATACAGACGGAGCCGCGTCACGTGACAACACTGGGAAGAACCGAGTCGGCTATGCTGTGTGTTCTGATTTTGATACTATAGACTCTGGTAGTTTGCCCCACTACCATTCAGCACAAACCGCCGAACTGGTCGCGCCCACCGGGGTTTGTGAGCTGGCAGCGGGCAAAACTGTTAACATATTCTGTGATACGCGCTATGGTTTCTTTGTGGTGCACGACTGGGGGGCACTGTGGAAACACCGCAATTTCATGAAATCTGATGGTAAACCAATTCTTAATTCCACACAGGTTGAACGTCTGCTGAAAGCTGTAATGTTGCCCTTAGAGATCGATGTACGCAAATGCCAGGCCCACACTAATGCCACTGATCCCATCTCTGCAGGGAATCGGCGCGCGGACAAGGCAGCGGCATACGCACCTCTACACACACACACACACTACCTCACTCAAGACGTTGATATTTTCTCCTCTCTGTCAGCGATGCAGACACCGGCTACTCCAGCAGAGACGCTGCTGTGGGAGGGCAATGGGGCTCAACGACGGCATGGTGTGTGTGGCTGGGACCAGACAGCAAACCGTGCCTACCACGGCATTTCTTCTTCAGACAGTTTGCAATTTTAGCACATGGTCGAGACCATGCCTCAGAAGGAGGGATGTATGATTTAATCACACAAAATTGGTATACAAAGGGGTTTACGGCATTTGCACAGAGATTCTGCCAAACATGCGCTATATGCCTCGCGCACAACCCAGGTAAGTCCCAAAAGTATCCAACAGGCTGCTCATCCTCCGCCCCTGCGCCCATTTCAACATGTCCAAAGGGACTGTGTTGAACTCACACCATGCCAAGGTAAGTAATACTGTCTGGGTCTGGCGGATCTCTGGTCCAAATGGACTGAATATTTGCATGCAAACACGCCACGAGCAACGCGGTGGTGAAAGCTCTGCTCACAGAAATTGTGCCACGATGGGGTGTCCCGAGGGAAAATCTCTAGTGACAATGGCAGTCACTTTGTAGCAAAAGTCATTGAGGAAGTGGGTGAATTTCTGGGCATTGATATACGTAAACACTGCAGTTACGCCCCCTGGAGCCGAGGCGCGTGCGAGCGAGAGAATGGCACTCATGTACATGCGCATGAGAGTCCCATTCGAAATCCTCTGTGCCAGACCACCCAACTTGGGCGCGGGACCCCCGAACAGAGATCTGCCAAGCACCTCTTTGTGTGATGACGACATGCTGTCCTATTGTAAGGAAATTAATGCACTTTTGTCCTCTATTTCTGCCCAGGTCAGGAGCGCCCTGCCACAGGCTGCGCAAAGCATTGGCGGTCCAAGCGCTGGCTCGGCCCATTCCTCGCCCTCCTGGTGACGGACACTGCCGTTAAGGTCGCGGAGAGGACAACTTGGATCCACGCCAACCACTGTCGTGCGGTGCTGCCACTGAGGGCCATAGACGAGGACACCGAGGGCGCGGACGGACCAGGCCCATCCGCGGCTCCCTACGCTGAAGAAGTCGGCCGGCGTGCGACCACCGTCGGTGAAGCAGGCCAACAACAACACCCAGAGAATCCCAGCGTTCCCGAGGCGACCCCCCTTTTTGCCCAACTCCCCAGCCCCCGGATCCCAAGGCTTGGGAGCCATGAAGGCCCTGAGCGCTCTGCTCAGCTGCAGCAAGTATGCAGAGCTGCTGCCCATTCCAAAGATTTCTCCAGAGCTTGCTCCCTCTGGCCATAATGCAGATTTGAGCTCTGCTGGAGTGCCCCCTGGTGCCTCGTCTCCCGTGTGTCCGGAGGAGGTGGAGATGAGGGCTGCTCTACAGTTCCTGATGAGGCACATGGTGAAGCGTGCTGTCATGAGGTCTCCCATCAAACGAGCTTTGGGCCTGGCCGATCTGGAGCGTGCTCAAGCCATGGTCTCCACACCCCAAACCCCGAGCACTCTGCCCAACCGAGTGCTGAGGCCAAGGCTTCAACGCAATTAGAGTCTTGCCGCTCCAAGACCAAACATCGCCATGACCACTAACGCTCCACACACGCTCATAGGGAGCGGTGCCACTGACTGCGAGACGGCACTGTTCGTGAGTATTCCCGCGGAAAAGACTACCGAATGTAGCCCGGCTAAGACCGGAATGGGCCCCTGGACTGTTATGCTGGCCACACTGACACTACTTTCCGGGCTGACTGTGTTTATTATGTTAATATTGTCTTCCTCTGAAACTCAAAACCCTGTGATTCAAGAATCTTGGTTTAGCCCTATTGATGTCGGACACACTGTCCGCACTCTTATCGCTGTCCGGATCCATGGTGTTATTATAATGTGCTCTTTCTTTTATTGACAAGCATGTTTCTTTTCTTGTCCACTTTGGACAGCAATAATTTAAGTGTTTCAAGCTTGAAGGTGATGT
Organism: Knipowitschia caucasica; assembly: GCA_964034765.1. Classification (NCBI taxonomy): domain Eukaryota; kingdom Metazoa; phylum Chordata; class Actinopteri; order Gobiiformes; family Gobiidae; genus Knipowitschia; species Knipowitschia caucasica. The sequence goes on from OZ035839.1 coordinate 35,012,677, forward strand.
GATTACGATGCCTCTGGTATTTAACTGATTAATGCAAAAATGGTTTTGAATTATCAAAAGAGGGGAGTGTTATGACAGTTTTTAGAGTAATCACATTAAAACCAGCCGCAGCAAATACACGGACGTAAAAGGTCTTTTCAATGCAGAGACTACCTTCTGACGCCATGCTGAGCTTTGTGAAGGTCCCTGCTGTCTGTCACACCCTTGTGTCTTTCGCATCTGTATGTGTGCATTTTCTACCATTGTCTGTCTGTTCACACCCCCATGCCACTGTCACCACAGGGGATGGCGCCGGCGCTTCCTGTGCGCCTCCCCACCGGTGGCCCCCTCCCATCTGTTGTGGGCGTGACTGTCTTTCGTGTGTGTCCTGTATACAGGAAACTCGGAGCTCTGCGCTCAGAGCTGGTACATGCTGCCTTTGTGTGTATGTGCTGGCTCTCCGCACGTGTGTTAACAATAAACTTACGCTTTTGATCAGACAAAGGACCTTTGAGTTTTCTCCTTCATGGGGTATATAATTCTACGACAAGGCCCACCAAGGAAGAGGGCTCGGAAGAGGCCCACGTCCGTAGAGCCGCCAACAAAGAACACAGGGCAATCACAGTGTTAAAAAGTGGAACATGTATTTCAAAAAAGCAAAATGAAGAGAGCAAATAATATCTGTATTAAAGCCAGAGTGTGTAGACATAGTTAAACACATGTAAAACACTTTTAAGTTGTGTGTTTGTTACAATTAACTTGAACATTGCAGTTATCAATGAAATTACTCACACAAGCACAAATTTCGACAGTTACAAACTAATATCTCTGAAGTGTATTTCGCAATGAAATTTGAAATTGGCTGTTAAAAAAGTAATACTCTATTGTCTGCATTAAACAGGATAGCTGCCATCTTGTGGCAACCATTGCATGTATTTGTTCAGTACTTTTATAGCATAAGGTATTTCAGTAGTATGTTTTTATCGAAGAAAGAGGGAAGATGTGTTGTATCAGACCAAAGCTTCTTTCCACCAGTAGTGCCTTGACATCTTGTCGTTTCTCTGTAAATTTGTCGTCTACACTGATGTAACAGCCCTTGGGTAATTTTGGCATATTATGCAGTAACATTTTGTTTATATGAACAGTCCTGTAATAAGAATAAAAATAAAACAATGATTAAAAAAAGCCACACCTGTAGGTGCAGAAGCAGGGGAAGGTCCAGCCCTCACAGAAGAAGAACCGGCTGAGGAAGCAGCAGCAGCAGCAGCAGCAGCAGGCAGCTCAGGCCAAGATGTCTCACTTTGTGTGGTGGTGGCAGTATCTGCGCCAGAAGAAAACAAGAAATACAATTATTTCATATCATGTGTACATTGCGCTTATGACATTTATATGTACATAATAATGTACATTATTATGTACATTTAAATGATTTGTTCATATAAAAGGGAAAAGTGAAATTTAACACAACACATGATCAAGATCTATCCTGGTTTGAAAATAGCCAATGCCTATTTTCACCTGGCCATGATGTTAAGAAAGCATTAAAAGAAATGCATACACAGAAAGCAATATAAATGTAAAAGTCAGCAAAATGTGGGTAATAGAAAGGAAAGAAATGTATTTTTTCCAACTGTTCGAGGTCTCTGTTTGCTGCATGACACCGACCTTCAGCACCTGACAGCCCTGCTGCTGCTGCTTCCTCTGGCTCTTCTTCTGGGTGGTTGTACCCTGTGGTCTGCTCCTCCTCGGCCCTTCGCCTTGGCATGTTCCCGGAGCTGTCACGGGGAGTGATGTAGGGCTCAAGGAAGGACATGACCACAAGGTACTTCCACGTCTGGCCTTTCCCTGCTTCTGCACCACTCTTCTTCACCTTCTCCTTCTCCTTCCTGCTCTCCTTAGCATATGTGTCCCTCAGATTCTTCCACCGCTTTTTGCAAACTTCCACTGAATAAACACATCAACTCGTAAGCAGGAAAGTAGTAGTTTTTTTCGCGGGGAAATATTTACAACATTGAAAAGTTAAAATAACTTACCCGAGACACCAACCACCTCGCTAACCCTCCTCCAAGCAAGCTCCTTTTTATTTCGGTCCCGGAGCTGTGGTCCGCAGTGTTATATAGCTCAGAATGAGCACCGACCTGAGCAATTGACGTGTTCTCCATAGCTGTCATCTACTAGTGTTTTTCCGGTAGTGAAATGCGTCACTACGTCACTGGAGGAGAAAGCTCCTGATTGGTCGGCACACGCGAATTCTCCCAAAAAGTTCAACATTGTTCAACTCTAGCGGCGGCCGCGTTGGAGGCACGAATCGCGCGAAACGCGCGTCAAAACGCTTGACATCTCAAAACACGCTCTGGCCGCGCGAATCGCGCCGCGTGATCTCTCGCCGCTCCTTGGCGCGCGTCCCCCATGTTGTGTCAATGTAGACCCGCCGCTTTGGCCGCAGAAATCGCGTTTGGTCTGAACGCACCATTAGGTATCTTCAGCCAACTTCAGCTACTGTATGTCAAAGATGAACCGATATACAGTAGGTCCCATTTCGTTTTGTCGTCTTCATTCACGCTTTTCGGGAATCACGCAGCTGCGTGAAAAATATTACATCTTATCGCCACAAGGTGGCAGGTTAAGTCCGCTTTAGCTCTGCCAGCGACTTAGACGCTCAGGTATCATACTGCGTGCAAACCTGACTAGCCCAGAGATTATATGTTGGCCGAGTGGTTAACATTTAAGACTGGGACCTGGAGAACCCAGGTTCGATTCTTGTCTGAGGCCATTTTGGTTGCACATCTTTTGGTTGCTTGTGTGCAATTACGTAACGTTATCAGATTGTTATCTTCTTTCCTTGTCAAAAGGAAATGTGTAAAATTGGCTGTGTGTTCAAGCCGTGCATGTGAATGTATATGTGTTGCTATTGAATGCTTTTTCAAAGTAAGAGCATAACAGACAATATATACATATTTTGTACTAATGTTAATCTTTATAATTAAATTGCATTAACGTATATATGTGATGCGATCTGGGAAAACCCGTCGGATGTCACGCTGGCCGAGTCCGAGTAAAAATAGGTCGATTGTCATTTTTTTGGCAAAATTGTTTTTTCATTAAACAATTATTATATAACATCTTGTCTTTAATGTCTGAAAAAATCTAGGTGAAATTCACTAGTGTTATACGTTAAATATTGTGATATGTTTTGATAAACCGAACGTTACGTTACATCCTCCGCTCTGGCCCCGGGAGCAGCTGCTGTGACCCCCGCTCTGACAGCTCAGTGAACGCACTGCCGTCTGGGCTCCGAGCGCGGACCATAGACACGCGAACAGAACCACAGACAGGACCATAGACACCCGAACAGAACCACAGACAGGACCATAGACACCCGAACAGAACCACAGACAGACATTTACATTTACATATACGCAGACAGAACCCAGACAGGCGGAGACACGCGAGACACGCGGATCATAGACACTTGGACAGAACCAGAGACACACGAAGCATAGACACTCGAGTCGGACAGGTCCATTTGTTTTATTTGTGTTTAAAGTTACCTAAGTTTCTCCTTGCATTAAAAATGCTTGGTGGTTGTGGATATTTAGACTGCGTGATTTGATAGAATAATACTGGCAATGTCTAATACATATCTAATTTTCAGTAAATTATAAAGAGAAAGAAAAAGAAGAGGAGGTCAAAATTCAATCCATTGAATATTGAAAGAATCAATACATTCTTGATTTTCGATGGTGGTTCCAGATATTGCTTTGAAAACAGTCTCTCCCACTTCTCCGTGTTGGTTTCTTCAGGCTGCATATGTGTAGAGCCAGGAATTCTTCTGTGACGTGTCTTTCAATCACACGTTTCAGCTTTAGTGTCCAGATTCAGAAATCCAATTCAGTCCAAATCATGTCCAAATGAAGAATCAAAACAAAGAAGTGGGAGAGACTGTTTTCAAAGCAATATCTGGAACCACCATCGACGGATGAAGTTTGGTATTTTACTGAAGATTGTTGACAAGTTTTATGAAAGATCTGAACATGTTTTATGAGTTTTCTGAGTTTTTAAAGTATTCCGAGTTCTGAGTTTTTTGAAGTACCGAGAGAAGTACCAAGTTTATGAGTTTTTGAAGTATTGAGTTATGATGTTATGTACACGAGTGTACACTGTATTCTGAATACTTTTACTTTGATTAGCAATATATAGGCTGTGTATAATTACAAAAATTTAAACTACACATGTTACATATAGCTACCATTAATTAGGAATTCTAAAATGCACAGGAGTAGCAGATCATATGGCAAACATTTGCATGAACTTGCATATAAGGCATTTTAAGCGTCCCGCACATCCGCACGGCTCATTTACTCAGCGGTCTTTTCTATTAGATCAAGTGTTTTCTCCAGCGCCTGTGTGGCGTAGTAGGATTGTCGGGGTTCGAGCCCCGGTCAACCCTCAGTTTTTATTAGCGGGGGGAGTATATGAATCAGATTACTCCGTTACTGAATAAAGTTGCATTTTTTTCCTGCAGTTTGGTTGGTGCAGATTGTGAAGTTTAAAACAGTTTACTACAGTCTAGCAACTATTTTAAATGTGTTGGCCTAATTACTAAGTATTGTGACGTTTTAGTCAAATAAGTCACGGGAGATAGAGTTTCTTTGCTCAACTCGTGCCACATACACCGCAAGACCCCGAGAAGGCAGTTTTATTGCAGTTTTAACATTAGACTCCTAACACACTGAAAGCATAGGACCCTATCAATTAACATGGTGAGCTCAGTCATGGTGCAACACTTAACAGTCAACATAACAATAAACCTGACAAACGGAACACTGCTGTGGCACGTTACATAACCCCCACCAGAGCGGGTTAGTCGTCCCCGACAACCCCATCACATAACACATAGTCTCTCAAGTGACCAGGTTGACGACGTTGGCGAATTGGGCGTCTGGGAGACAGATGAACTTGGGGGGCTTGGACAAGTAATCCGTCTACTTCACCAACAGTCTCAGGAGCATAGGGGCGGTACGGAGCTAGCCGGTCTATGTGCAATACCACAAAACGGCCCTTGTTTGGCATGCGTACACGGTATACCACGTCGGACAGGCGTGCCACAACTTCGGCTGGCCCCCTCCAATGACTGCACAGCTTAGGAGAGATACCTTTCTTTCGATCGGGGCAATAAACCCACACTTTGTCCCCAGGTTGGAAGGGCTGACCGCGGCAGTGACTGTCATAGGCCCTCTTCTGACGTACCCCGGAACTGGCTTGAACTTGGCGAGTATAGTCATGCACCACCCGCAGGTGCTCTCTGAGTCTTTGGAAATAGTCCATCTCGTGCCCTCCTGCAATCTCGGGCTCCGGAGGGCTCCCGAACACCAGATCCACGGGTGTGCGGAGCTCTCGACCGAACATGAGAGCAGCTGGGGTGCACTGACTGGACTCCTGGACTGCAGTTCGATAGGCCCAGAGGACGAGGGGAAGATAACGGTCCCAGTCACGCTGGTGCTTGCTGACCAGGATAGCAAGTTGGGTAGCCAAAGTCCGATTAAACCTCTCCACTAGACCGTCACTTTGGGGGTGGAGAGGAGTTGTCCGCGTCTTCTTAATTCCGAGCAGTCTGCAAACTTCACTGAACACCTGGGATTCAAAGTTCCGCCCCTGGTCACTATGAAGCTCAGAGGGCACTCCAAAACGGGTGAACATCTCATCAACCAGTCTTCCAGCTGTTGTGGCGGCACTTTGATCTGGTACAGCATAGGCTTCCGGCCACTTCGTAAAATAGTCCATGGCTACTAGGACGTAGCGGTTTCCAGTATCGGTCACAGGAAAGGGCCCAAGAATATCCACACCTACTCGTTCCATTGGAGCCCCGACCAGGTATTGCTGAAGGGGGGCATGTGAGCGCTGGGTGGGACCTTTCCGAGCAGTGCACAAATCACAGCAATGCACATGTATTTCCACGTCCTGTCGGCAGCCGGGCCAGTAGAAACGTCCCCGAAGCCGATGGAGGGTCTTGGAGATGCCAAAGTGGCCTGAGCCGATTGAACCGTGCACACTCTGAAGGACCTGAGGTTGAAGTGAACGGGGCACTAATAACTGTAAGATGTCTATGCCCTGCCCTGGAGCCCGCCACCTCCGGAACAGCAAGCCGTTACGAAGCTCAATGTTTCCCCACTGAGAGTAATAGGCCTTAATATCAGTGCCATGGGGGGAGACTGCCGGCCATTCAGGACGTCTGGGCAGTTCCAGCCACTTCCTGATCAGGGCCAGGGTGGTATCGGACTCTTGCTGTTGCTGCAGCTGTTCTGAAGACAGGTCATCAGGGGGGTTAATTGTGGCAGTGGAAACCCTCGGCTTGTCCCGATCCCGCTCTTCCTGGCGCTCGCAGTAACGACACTCTGCTATAACACACGGGCGTCGTGACAGGGCATCCGCATTATTGTGTTGTTGTCCAGGGCGATGTTGAATGTCAAAATCGTAAGTTTGGAGAACTTCCAGCCAACGAGCTACTTGTCCCTCTGGCTGCTTGAAACTTAAAAGCCAGGTCAGTGAGGCATGATCTGTGCGCAGGAGGAACTTGTTGCCGTGCAAATAGGGGCGAAAATGGTGTACTGCCATCACTACGGCTAACAGCTCTCGGCGTGTGACACAGTAGTTCCTCTCCTCACGACTGAGAGCGCGACTGTAGTACCCCACTACTCGCTCTCCTTCGCCTCCCTGCTGTGAAAGGACAGCCCCAATTCCGGTGCCCACTAGCGTCTGTGTCCACCACATAGGGGAGATCTACGTGCGGGTACGCAAGGATGGGCGCGGCTGTGAGGGCTGCTTTTAGCTGGTTGAAAGCAGTGTCACAGCTGTTAGTCCAAGCGAAAGGCTTTCCTTTGTCCGTCAGGCGGTGTAGGGGCCCTGCGACAGAGGCAAAGTTCCTGACAAAGCGGCGATAGTAGGACGCCAGTCCCAAGAAACTGCGGAGGTCACGTACGTTAACCGGGATCGGCCAATCCTGGACAGCCGCTACTTTCTCTGGGTTAGTCGCTACTCCTTCAGCACTGACCACATGACCCAGGAAAGTAGTCTCTCTCTGCAGAAGGTGGCACTTGGCAGGGTTCAGCCGCAGACCAGCGTGACGAATAGCACTGAAGACGCCGCTCAGGTGGCCCAAAGCTTTGCTGAAATCACTCGCATGGACCAGCAGGTCATCCAGGTACACCACACAATGGCTGCGAGGAATGTCGGCGAGCACCCGCTCCATGAGACGCTCGAACGTGGCCGGCGCATTGCACAGGCCAAATGGCATTACACGAAACTGCCAGAGTCCTTGCCCGAATGTGAATGCAGTCTTTGCCCTGGCCTGGGGGCTGAGCTCCACCTGCCAATATCCACTTCGCATGTCGAGGGAGCTGAACCAACTTGATCCACTAATGTAATCCAGAGCATCGTCGATGCGGGGTAGTGGATAAGAGTCCTTCTTTGTGACCGCGTTGAGACGACGGTAATCCACACAGAACCGCCACCCACCCAATCTCTTGCGCACAAGAACTACTGGAGCTGCCCAAGGACTGCTGGATGGTTCTATTATTCCAGCCGCAAGCATTTTGTGGATCATGTCCTCTGCTAACTGTCTCTTTGAAAGGGCGAGCCGATGGGGCCTAAGGCGTATTGGGGGGGCCGAACCAGTGTCAATAGAGTGCTGGACAAGCCGAGTTTGTGTACAGTCCTCATCTCGAGCGGCAAAGATGTCCACATACCTGTCCAAGAGATGTCTCAACTGCTCTTTTTGACACTGATCTAGGCCCTCACTACTGCGCTGCCACAGCTCTTTGACAGCATTCACAGTCTCCGTGGGTGGGGGTGGTATGGCACGGGGACTGGCTGTGCAAGCGCCAGCCGGTGTTGGAGAGCGGTGATCTGCCGCCTGGACCGCTGCTGGGACCACCGCTGGAACCGCCACTGCTGGGACCGCCACATCTGGGACCACCGCCGCTGGGACCGCCGGTTCTGGGACTGCCTGGACCTCGACCGCCTGGACCTCGACCACCGCTGCTGGGACCGCCTGGACCTGGACTGCCTGGTCCGTCACCGCTGGGACCGCCTGGACCGCTGCTGCTGGGACCGCCTGGACCTCGACTGCCTCGGCCACCTGGACTGCCGCCGCTGGGACCGCCTGGACCGTCGCCACTGGGACCGCCTGGACTGCCGCCGCTAGGACCGCCTGGGCCTCGTCTGCCTGGACCTCGACCGCCTGGACCACCCGGACCGCCGCCGCTGGGACCGCCTGGACCGCCGCTGGGACCGCCTGGACCGCCGCTTCTGGGACCGCCTGGACCGTCACCGCTGGGACCCTGGACCGCGCCGCTGGACCGCCTGGACCCGCCGCGCGGGACCGCCTGGACCGCCTGGACCTGACTGCCTGGACCACCGGGACTGCCGCTGCTGGGACCCCCTGGACCGCCGCTGGACCCCGACCCGCCGCTGGGACCGCCTGGATCTGGACCGCCACCGCTGGAACCACCCCCCTTGGACTGACTTTCCGGGTTCTCTGCCTCTTTCTTGTCCGCTTTTCAGGCTGGAGATCAACTGTGAGAGGCCCAAGAGTGAGGGTCGACTTCACAAGGTCAACCACAGCACCCCAGTGAACTAACAAGTCTAATCCAATGATACAAGGGTCCTGTATTCGCGCTAACCAGAATTCGTGTTCCAACATTTGGTCTTGAACTTCAATCCGCACACTTTTTTTTCCTTGCATACCTGCCCTCTCTCCTGTGACAGTGGTGAGCTGCATGTGTGTTGGTGACCAGGAGGTGGAAAGTGGGCCTGTTGTACCAGGGAGTACTCCTGGCTGTACGAGCGAGATAGTGGACCCTGTATCAATCAGTGCACGACAGGGTTGGCCATCTACAACGCAATCCAAGTACAGTCCTTTTGAGCAACCAGGTTGGCCCACCACAGTGCATTGTCCTTGTAGAGGTGCAGGTTTTTGGGGTGGGGTCTTCCTCTCTACTCCACCCCCCGATCGTTTCCCGTTGGCTGTGGCTCCCTAGCTTTTGGGGATGGTGCAGGGCAGTTTCGAGCTAAGTGTCCGGGTTCATCACAGCGAAAACAGCGATCGGTGGCAGTTCTGCGACGCCCCCTGGGGGCTGGAGTACGGAGCTGATAAACTTCTTCAACTCCGACTTCTTCATAATCCACATGGCGAACTCGCTGCAGCATATTTGTGGCCCTTCCCAGGTTTGGCCGTGTGGAGAGCACTATCTCCGCCCGTTCAGCTTCCTGGAGAGCTTCATTCAGGCAGCGAGGGCGAGCAAGACGCACATATTGACGTAGCCTTTCTGGGGTAAGACCTTGGAGAAATGCATGAAGTGCGAGTTCGTCACGTGCAGCAACTGGAAACTGTGGGTAACCACGCTGGGTATGGAATTGTATATTGGCCGCGAAGGTACCCAAGTTTTCCCCTTCCTTCCGATATAGGCCACTCAGCTGCTCCCTGCTCTCTTCCGCATGCAGGCGCTTTCCAAAGCGCCGTTCGAGACCAATCATCAGGGCCTGTAAATCTTGCTGATCCTCTAGGGACAAGTCAAGGAGAATTTGAAGGGCGACACCTTCTAATGCCAAGGCAAGGTGGGTGGCAGTTTCATCGTCGCTCCAGCCACTATGCCATGATGCTAGTCTAACTTGGGCAAGGAAGGGCTCTACTGGTGTGGTTCCACTGTACTTGGGTAGTTTAGCAGGGGTCTTTGGTGTAATCATCTGTCTTGGGGCATGTGTTATCACAGTTTGCCTCTGAGTATGTGCTGAGCCCCCCCCTAGTAAGTCATTCACTTGGACATTCTGCTCTATGTTGCCTGTTTGAGAGCTTATATCTTTCCTGACAGCCTCCAGGGGGCGTCGTGGCCTCAATATGGTCTGTTTACTTGAAGTGTGGTGTGGACTAGTCCTACCAGCCTCCAGGGGGCGCTGTGGTCTCTCTGTGCTCTGGTTCTCTGAAGCGGAGTGTGGAGGAGTCCAACCAGCCTCCAGAGGGCGCTGTGGCCTTGCAGTACTGTACCCATCTGCAGCATGTCTCTCCTGAAATCTCTTGGGCTTGGCTCCTTCAACCTCCTCAAGAAGACGGCAGTTTTCCAGTACTGCGCGTTCCAGCTCTTCAATCTCTCTCTCCATTTCTTCACTTTTTATGGGAATTATCCCACTTCTGACACCAATGTGACGTTTTAGTCAAATAAGTCACGGGAGATAGAGTTTCTTTGCTCAACTCGTGCCACATACACCGCAAGACCCCGAGAAGGCAGTTTTATTGCAGTTTTAACATTAGACTCCTAACACACTGAAAGCATAGGACCCTATCAATTAACATGGTGAGCTCAGTCATGGTGCAACACTTAACAGTCAACATAACAATAAACCTGACAAACGGAACACTGCTGTGGCACGTTACAGTATGTTTTAGAAAAAATTTAAACGTCAACAAAATCAAAAGTGTCATAGACTGTACTTGAACCCAAGTCCTCTCACACCAGAGTCCACCGCCTTATCATTGAGCTATAAAGCCACAGAAAGTTGTCCGGTGAACAGAGAAGAAAGAGCGACGAGAAGCCAATTTTCCTAACCCTGCTCACAAGTGCCACCTGGTGGTTGTTTGGGTCATTGCAGCATCACTGGGGAAAAAATAAATAAAAGACGCGTGAATCACACGTGAGTCTCGTGTGATTCACGCGTGAAAGGCGACAAAACGAAATGGGACCTACTGTAGACCTTTCACACCTAATCTTAACGCTCATGTAACCCTTGACTCACGTTAGCGTAGGTAAGGTGGAATTAAAAGCATAGACCAGGTGCTAGGTTCAACAACAGGAACTAAGGGGAATGCTTAATGAAATGGCAGGAGGCAACAACAAAGTAGCGAAAAGGTTATTTATCAAACAAATGAAAATAAAGCAGTTAGATACAGTGTTTAAATATGAGCATTGCCGGCATATTCAAAACAAAAATATATCCCCAGTCCCATTGAGCTCAGTTAGTCTTTATAGTACAGTTCTTTTCCTTCACAGTGGTTATTTAAAGTGGTACCACTCGGCACTAAGGAACGATGGTGGTTCAGGCTCGCCATCTCCATCCGGCGAGAATCCAGGTCTTCCATCCAGGTTTTCTTTACCATGAAAAATTATCCTGCACAACAATAATGGTATTATTGTTTACAGCTGTTATCCTATCTCTGCTATGGCTTAATCTTTTTCTCTATTACCATATCACTTAGTATACAGTAATATTTTACATGCATGTTTTGAACTCAACTATCCTTTTTATATTTCATGAAATAGTTCTTCATGCAACAAATGAATTGATCACTTTATCCTTTTGTACACAATTATCCAACCATAACACTATGATTAAATACTTTTAAACAATTAGCATATACGTTTTTCAATGATTTTTTTACTTTTTGTAACTCATAAAATGAATGATACAAATGAATTCAGATATTCTACTCCAAAATCAACAATTGTATCAGTAAAAGCTTATCTGTGCTTCTGGGTTTAGCATTACAGAAGAAATACTGTACACTTCCATGTAATAAACCATAAAAATGTACGATCAACTTCATAATAATATTTACATTGGACCAAAAATAGTACAAAAATAACCAAAAGTGCTTCTCAGTGTTGTTATGAACTACATAGAATAAGGTAGAAACCATATTTGAACCAAAAATAACTTTTATATTGTTTTCAAACATCAAAAAACGGCACTCGCAATTAGCGTTAGCATCGCGCCAGTATTAGCATTGTGCGAGCACGTTTTTCTAGCCCTCACAAGGCATTGACTTACCAAGATGAGGTATCGTGAGGAACACAGCAAGGGCACAACAACACTGTCTCTCCAGCTCGTGCTCCGTCCACTTAATACGACAAACATTCCCAAATCAACAAAAAGACAATTTAAACATTTACACCATTTTTTTAAATCAAACTCACCAGACGACCCATAGAGTTTAGCGCTGACCGTCTACATCTTGTCTCGATCATTCCCAGAGTGCAAAAGACAGAAAACTCTCGAAAGATCCAGTCCACCACTAGGGGGGCGGGACTAATACCTCTTTTAACCAATCACAAGGTCATCAACACTCAACATGACCGCAAAACAGGATAATAAAGTTTTAGCGAGAGAATCCCACTTCCTCCTTTCAAAATAAGAGTACATACACATAAATACAGAAAAAGAAAGAGAACATGACCCATTTTCTCTACTGGGTTACACTCAGAACAGCCTTAATTCAGTTAACCCAAGTTGTCTGCCCCTGTTCATTTTTGGCACACCAAAGTGGCCTCTTACTAAAAAGTTGGGTGGGAAAATCTCTTCAGGCCCAGGCTGCAGTTGAGCGGTTGGTCCACCAGCATTCTGAGGACCGGAATTAGGCAGAAATACTCCATCAAGAAACTATTCAGCGATACAGGCAGGATCAAACCTCAAAGAAAACCTTTTACAACCTCAGAGTCAGAGTACGACCACGTTTAAGTATCTGCGCACAAGTCGATGTAAGTTTTATGCTTTGACGCAAGAAAGGGTCAGAATGTGTTAGGAGACAATCGATGTGTTAAAAGGTTGATGATGTAACATATCGGACAGATTCTGCACAGAGTGTTCACGGAGGTCTGTAGGTCTCTTTGATCTGAATCCTGAGCTGTTGCATCATGGACAGAACTGAAGGGATCGGTTGATAATAATAATAATCCATTGGTTTTATATAGCGCTTTTTTGGACACTCAAAGAGGCTTCACTCCATACACGGTGGTGATGAACTATAACAGTAGCCACAGCTGCCCTGGGCCACACCAACAGAAGGGAGGCAACCAGTCTGTGCCATTGGCCCCTCCCACCACCACCAACCACTCACACGCACACCAGACTCATTCTGATGTGGGGGAAGTGTCTTGAGTCAGAACTAAACATGGGGAGTATGCAGTTCAGATTTACACAACTAAAACTTTAAGTCTTCCTAAAAATGTGAGACAGGCTTATTCTCTGACAATGTTCAAATCCAGGTTAAAAACAGTTCAGTTTTTAACCAAGGCATTTTACCTTTTGTTCTCCATGTACTGAGATTATTAATGATTATAATGCCTTGTCTCTCTATCTTGTTTTGTTCAGCACTTTGAGTTGCCTTGTGTATGAACTGTGCTACACAAATAAACTTGCCTTGCCTTACTGTCACATACATATAACACAGGAGAAGAACAATAAAACTATACATACATTACAGGTTGTTACCATAGACTGTATATATTAACGGACAGAGTCACGCCTATCTCCGCCGTTCTAACAAATGGGCCAAAAAATGTGCTCTACCGGAGCTATCCAAAATGGCCGCAAGTGGTCCCGCCCACAAGAAAATTGTGAAAAAACGCATTTGTGCATGTGTCAGCCGGCGCAGCTCCATTCATTTGAACGAGAGACTTCAAAAATTCACAGCGACTAAACTAGACTGGTCCAAACACCCCCTCAGCATTGACACACATGTGGAACGGAGCTTTGGGCCAAGAGCCAACTTTTGGACCATTCTGTAAAGACGTTTTCGAGAGGTAAGAAGATACGTACATTTGCATTGATTAATTCCCACAGGCCCGGGGTGGTATTGCAGCATGTCAGCGCACGTCATTTTGGCCACTTTTGAGCCGGGACCCGCCCACACTGGTTGCTACGAGCGGCTGTGGCTGAAGGGGCTTCTACCTTAATGTTGTGTATCTGCTGAAGAGTTGTGTTGCATCCCGGAGGCAGCACAGAGAAGTGAGTCTGTGCTAACTGATCGGGCCAGGTGTGTTGCTTCTTTGTGAACAAGATACATGACTCTAACAGGGGGGAATAGTGCTGGAAATAACCGTGTGCATCTGAATTGAATGGCAAAATTCCAGCAATTTTCAAAGATGGGAACTTTTGGTTTTCGTCACCGTGTTTGGAATGATTGGAACGACATCTGAACTTTGTAAAGCACTTTGGGTGACCTTGGTCTGTAAAAATGCGCTATATAAATAAACATTACTTACTTACTTTCCATGGAAATATATGGGAATCTGAGGGAATTAATCAAAACTTAAATATAGTTGAGGAACGAATATTTCAGCTTAATCTTGACAGAAACAAACAGATGCCGTTTAGATACACATGAATCAATCACTGTTTACCGCATGGCTTTTGAGACCACGCCCCCTACTGGCCCTGTACCTCCATCATATGTTCAGAAGATTTCTACTAGACTGGACCACACTTTCAACAACGATTGAAGCCACATTTTTGAGCCTGTTTCAAAAAAAGTGTAATGATATCATGGGGAAATATATTGATTTTATGTTTTTTATTGTAAATATAAAATCTGGTATTTAGCAAGCTGATGAGTCTGACGCTAAACGCTGTTCGACACTGTCCAATGTGGGATGTTTTGGAGGAGAGGGCCTTTTCAACTTCTTTAAATAGTTCCAAAATTCCCAGCTTAACTTTCCATTAAAATTTAAGAGAAATTTACCAAAAATTGTCCACCCCTTGGCAACCCCGCCATGTGTGAATGACAGGAGAACACAGCTGTGAAAGGTCTGCATGTTATGTCCCCTTTAAATAGCTCACCATTAGCTCTTTATATGACCAGCCTTCCCAGTCTCCTCTCTTTGTTTTCACCTCCGCTCCGCACAGGGCTTCAGCCGGGCTGTTTTTCCCATTGTGGCGTCTCGGGAGTGTGTCCGCGGGCTGCCGTAGCGGGTCCCATTAGCGAGCTGGATCACATCGATGTAAACAGAGAAAAGCAAGTGCGACCCCTTTGGCTATTTTTCAACCTTTTTCTCTGCTGTGTATCCAAGACCCTGAAATGAGAAGCCGACTTCAAAATGTCATCGGCCGTTGCTGGGCACATGAAAAGGACTGTGCTTCTGCAGGCCTGGAGCTGCACAGTGAGGACCCTCTTTCTACCGGGTTTTGGTGTTTTTCAAGTGAATACAAATTATTAAAGTAGAAATATGTAAGATTTTCATGTCAAGTCATCATTAAAGGGCCCTAATCTGTCAAAAGGCTTTGATAAAACATTCTCTTTTCAATTACTTCTTTAACTGACAACAGTAGTTCAGAGATATTTAGATTTACAAAATAGGTTTTACAGCCTCTAAATTTCTTCATGTGTTTTCATTTCGATGTCCCGCCCTCCACCGTTTTAAAATCAGAAAGTCCGTGATCCGGGCCCCAGAACTTTCCGTGTGGAGCTAATCTCACTGGTAAAGTACCATGTGGCGCTGAACTAAAAACGGTCTCGTTCTGATTCTCAAATCATTAACGACAAAACAAGGAATAAAACCAGGATTTCTATCTTTGTGAAAAAGGTGTTGGTTATAGATTTGTTGTTGACAGAACTCTTTTTTCAGATATGGTATGGTTTCGTTTGCATATCTGGCAACCTGAGTCAGGGAGAGTGGGAGAGGCTGCAGTACCACTTTTGGCCAGATTTGTACATACTGCTCCTTTAAAGTAGTTAAAACATGTGTCTGTCTGCAGCTGTGATCATCCAGGTCAGGGGTGTAAGAGCTGAGTCCAGTCTTTACCTGGAGTGGTGCTGATCCAGGACACCAGACATTCAACCACATTTATGGACTTAATCTACATTTATGGACATTGGTCTCTGCCCCCAATGCACCGACGGTTCTGTGTGTTTTGAATCTTCCTATGTCTGTGGCACATACATTTCAACGGAGGAAATAGGCGTCTTTATGTCAGCTCTGGTCTCCGCTCTGGTCTCCGCTCTGGTCTTGGCTCTGGTCTTGGCTCTGGTCTCGGCCTCTGGACTCCGCTCTGGTCTCCGCTCCAGTCCCCACTCCGGTCTTAACTCTCCACTCCGGTCTCGACTCTGGTCTCCACCTTTATCTCGACTCTGGTCTCCGCTCCCATCTCGACTCGGGTCTCCGCTTAGGTCTCCGCTCGGGTCTCGACTCTGGTCTCCGCTCTGGTCTCCACCCTGGTATCACCTCTAGTCTCCGCTCTGGTCTCCACTCCGGTCTCCGCTCCTGTCTCTCTCTGGTCTCCACCCTGGTATCCGCTCTGGTCTCCGCTCTGGTTTCGACTCAGGTCTCCGCTCTGGTCTCCACCCTGGTCTCCGCTCTGGTCTCGACTCTGGTCTCCACTCGGGTCTCCGCTCTAGTCTTGGCTCTGGTCTCCGGTCTGGACTCTGGTCTCCGCTCTGGACTCTGGTCTCCGCTCTGGTCTCCGCTCTGGTATCCGCTCCGGTCTCCACTCCGGTCTCCGCTCTGGTCTTGGCACTGGTCTTGGCTCTGTTCTGGACTCTGGTCTCCGCTCTGGTCTTGGCTCTGGTCTCGACTCTGGTCTCTGCTCTGGTCTTGGCTCTGGTCTTGGCTCTGGTCTTGGCTCTGGTCTCCGGTCTGGACTCTGGTCTCCGCTCTGGTCTCCACTCTGGTCTCTACTCTGGTCTCCGCTCTGGTCTTGGCTCTGGTCTCCGCTCCGGTCTCCGCTCCGGTCTCCACCCTGGTCTCCACCCTGGTCTCCTCTCTGGTCTCCGCTCTGGTCTCTGCTCTGGTCTTGGCTCTGGTCTCCGCTCAGGTCTCCACTCTGGTCTCCGCTCTGGTCTTGGCTCTGGTCTCCGCTCCGGTCTCCGCTCCGGTCTCCGCTCCGGTCTCCGCTCCGGTCTCCGCTCCGGTCTCCGCTCCGGTTTCCGCTCCGGTTTCCGCTCCGGTCTCCGCTCCGGTCTCCGCTCCGTTCTCCACCCTGGTCTCCACCCTGGTCTCCTCTCTGGTCTCCGCTCTGGTCTCCGCTCTGGTCTAACTGTGACCCAGATCCAGACCCGCAGTCCCCGCGCTCTGATTCTGATCAGCGGAGACTTTAACCACGCCTCCCTCTCCGCCACTCTCCCGACATTCAAACAGTATGTCACGTGCCCAACTCGTGGCAATAACACTCTGGACCTACTGTATGTTAATGTGCGGGACGCATACGCCTCCTCCCCCCTCCCCCCTCTCGGACGCTCTGATCACAACCTGGTCCGTCTGTCTCCGGAATACACACCAGTGGTGAGAAGAAATCCAGCGCAGAAGAGGATTGTAAAAGTGTGGAGCGATGATGTGGATGAGATGCTGAGAGATTGTTTTCAAAACACTGATTGGGAAATGATCTGCAGCTCTCATGGAGAGGACATCGAGAGCCTGACACACTGCATTACAGACTATATTCTCTTCTGTGTGGATAACACTGTACCAACTAAGAAGGTGCGGTGTTTTTCTAACAACCACCCATGGGTGACCCCTGAGCTTAAAGCCCTCCTGAACCTCAAGAAAAGGGCTTTCATTTCAGGGGACAGGGAGGAGCAGAAGAGGATCCAGCACGAGCTCCAGTGGAGGATCAGGAGGGCCAAGAAGGACTATGGGAAAAAGCTGGAGCAGAAGCTGGCCCAGGGAAACGCCCGCGACGTGTGGAGAGGCCTAAAGAACATCTCCGGCTTTGGACAGAGTGCCAGAGGGACAGCACCGGGCGGATGAATTTAACCAGTACTTCAACCGGTTTGATTCTCCCCCCTCTCCATCTGCCCCCCCTCCCGCCCCCACCTCTTCACACGTCCCCAGCCCAGTGGACACTGCCTCCGGCTGCCCCGGGCCCTCCTGCCCCCGCATCCCCAGCCCCCACCTCGGACAGTACACCCCAGTCCCCCCCCCTCTCCATCACACCGGACCAGGTGAGGAGTCAGCTCCAGCGCCTGAAGCTGAGGAAATCCGCAGGACCGGACGGGATCAGTCCCAGGCTGCTGAGGACCTGTGCAGACCAGCTCTCTGGGGTCTTCAGCTACATGTACAACCTGAGCCTCAGCCTGGAGAAGGTCCCTGTCCTGTGGAAGACCTCCTGTGTGATCCCGGTCCCAAAAACAGCACACGCCAAGGAACCGGCTCACTACAGACCAGTCGCACTGACCTCCCACCTGATGAAGACCATGGAGCACTGACCTCCCACCTGATGAAGACCATGGAGCACTGACCTCCCACCTGATGAAGACCATGGAGCGGCTCATCCTCACCCATCTCCGCTCCGTGGTCAGCCCCACCCTGGACCCGCTGCAGTTCGCCTACAGACCCAACATCGGAGTAGAGGACGCCATCATCTACTTCCTGCAGCGGACGCTCTCCCACCTGGAGCCCACCGGGAGCGCTGTGAGGGTCATGTTTTTCGACTTCTCCAGCGCTTTCAATACCATCAGGCCGGGACTGCTGCGGGGGAAGATGGAGGACGCGGGAGTGGACAGTAGCCTCACTGCATGGACCATCAACTACCTCTCAGACCGACCACAGTACGTGCGGCTGCGCAGCTGTGAGTCTGAGGTGGTCGTCTGCAGCACTGGGGCCCCTCAGGGCACTGTCCTCTCACCGTTTCTCTTCACCATCTACACCTCAGACTTCACACACGACACACACAGCTGTCACCTGCAGAAGTTCTCAGACGACTCCGCCATCGTGGGCTGTGTGTCTGAGGGGAACGAACTGGAATATCGGTCGGTTATCAAGGACTTTGTCGACTGGTGTGAGCGCAACCACTTGTGCTTGAACACCAGTAAGACCAAGGAGATGATCATCGACTTCAGGAGAAAACCACTTTCCCACACGCTGCTGAACATCCAGGGGGAGGACATTGAGCTGGTGGACAGCTTCAAGTACCTGGGTGTTCACATTAACAATAAACTGGACTGGTCCCATAATACAAACGCCCTGCACAAGAAGGGCCAAAGTCGCTTCTTCCTTCTGAGGAGGCTGAGGTCCTTCGGAGTGAGCAGGCCTCTGCTCAGGACTTTTTATGACTCTGTGGTAGCTTCTGCCATTTACTACGCTGCCGTGTGCTGGGCCCCGGGCAGCACAGAGCGGGACAGAAACAGACTGAACAAGCTGGTCAGGAGGGCCAGCTCCACTCTGGGCTGCTCCCTGGACTCTGTGGAGGAGGTGAGGGACAGGAGGCCCCTGGACTCTGTGGAGGAGGTGAGGGACAGGAGGCCCCTGGACTCTGTGGAGGAGGTGAGGGACAGGAGGGTGCTAGCCAAAGCCACCTCCATCATGAACAATACCTCCCACCCACTGCACAGGACTGTAGAGGAGCTGAGGAGCTCCTTCAGTGGAAGACTGAGGCACCCTCAGTGTAGGAAGGAGCGCTACCGCAGGGCCCCACCGCTGTCAGACTGTACAATAAGTCACTTTAAATGATCACTGTGTGAAAACCTGCACTACTATTGACACTGTTTCCAATTGACACTTGTCACTTTTGTTGTACATAATTATTGTCACTTTATTGTACATATATCCTGCATGTAACATGTTTGCACATTTCCTCCCTTTGCACAATCTGAGTGTTTCTATCCATGCCAAATGTGACATGTAAATTTCTCCTATGTGAGATAAATAAAGCAAATCTTATCTTATCTAATCTTATCTTATCTTACATCCTGGTCTCCGCTCTGGTCTCGACTCTGGTCTCTGCTCTGGTCTTGGCTCTGGTCTCCGCTCTGGTCTCCACTCAGGTCTCCACTCAGGTCTCCGCTCCGGTCTTCGCTCTGGTCTTAGGACATGACACAGACATTCTACAGTCATATATAAAGGTGGCGTTTGACCCAGTGCAGAAGTTAATTGGAGCTTTGAGAATCCTCTGTGGGTCAAATCTCTTGATCTTGACTTGAGACACACGGCCCTCTAGTGGTGGAAGTTGGGAAGGCAGACGTGCTGATGCAAAGGTGGCGCAGGTTTGAACTGGACCTGATTGTCCAATTATAAAAGCCTATATCATCAATAACATGAGTCTGTGCAAAGTGATAGAAGTTTGGTATAAGTTGGAAAGGAAACCATTTGGTGAGTATTAAAGGAGCAGTGTGTAAAAATGTGGCCAAAAGTGGTACTGCAGCCACCCTCACTCTCCCTGACTCAGGTTGCCAGATATGCAGACGAATCCAGCTGGGACCATAACAGCTGAATAGACAAGAGTTTTATCAACAACAAACAATCGACCAGATGGAGGCTAAGTGTGGCGTACAATGACGGCTTAAGAATTCTGTTGAAAAGACCTCGGTGGGAGAGTGCCAGCCACTTATTTGTTTCTCCTGGGATTCTGTCTTTAGAAACTTGATGTACAGATTTATGAGTCTGCTGAATCACTGTCAGAATATGATCATAATGAGCCTGAGCAACATCAGAATCAGCGTCACTGGTTCAGTAGTAGCAGTTCTTATATCTTAGTTTTGAGCATTCATATAAAGAAACATTTTAATATATTTTTAAAACAGAATAATTTTGCGTTGTACCTTTTGGACAATTGTGCTTATTTAAGAAACATCTTGCCAAATTTGAGACATGTTTGACTTATTCAGTGCATGAGTAAATGCACTGAATAAGATGCGGGACGACAGGACCTCTGAACCTGCCCTCCTCCATCTACACCTGCGGACTAAATAAAGATTACTTACTTACTTACTTACTTGAGGTACGTACATCACAAATGATAAACTGAGACTCAAGAAAACAGGAGTAAAGTCTGTTAAGTGTAAATACAGACATATGGCTGAAGCTGCACATATATATCAACAAATCACACATGGTACTTACTTTCTGGTCATTAACGCACACTGACACAGGCAACAAAATGTATGAATGAAGGCGGCGGCGTGTTGCTCTGGCAATAGCTACGTGCACAAGTACTTCAATATGCAAAATAGAAAACGTTCGGCGGGCCAACTGAAATGATCTGGCGGGCCAACTTTGACCCGCGGGCCCCACTTTGAGCACCCCTGATCTACAGCCTCAGTCCTCGTGCTACAGTCTGAGTCCTGGATCTAGAGCCTCAGTCCTCGTGCTACAGTCTGAGTCCTGGATCTACAGCCTCAGTCCTCGTTCTACAGTCTGAGTCCTGGATCTAGAGCCTCAGTCCTCGTGCTACAGTCTGAGTCCTGGATCTACAGCCTCAGTCCTCGTTCTACAGTCTGAGTCCTGGATCTACAGCCTCAGTCCTCGTTCTACAGTCTGAGTCCTGGATCTACAGCCTCAGTCCTCGTGCTACAGTCTGAGTCCTGGATCTACAGCCTCAGTCCTCGTTCTACAGTCTGAGTCCTGGATCTACAGCCTGTCCGTCCGTGTGGAGCGGATCCCTCTCTGTGGATCTCCCTGAGGTTTCTCACTTTTTCCAACTGGGTTTTAGAGTTTTTCCTCTGATGCAGGAGTCTGTTAAACTGATGTTGAGATTTAGGGCTTTACAAAAATAAAGTCTATTGTATTGTATAGTAATGATCAGCACAGCTCCAGTCGTCCAGGAGCAATCACCACAGTGCAGCCCTGAGACTGCAGCTCTAGCTCTGCACCTTTACCTTTCCACCTCAGACTACAGGGAAAGGGAAAAAAAGAGGTTTTGAAGAGAGCGCAGACGTGCGATGGCGAGCAGAGAGGTGCTCCCGGCTGTTTGTGGGAGTCGCTGATCAAAAGCATGCGCTGCTTTTAGGGGAACGGAGCAAATAACAGCGTGACAACCTTCACCTGCGCAGACCACCGTCCGCCGGGGGATGGAGGTTGCATTTGTGAAGAGGGAAAAAGCACACAAGGTTGAAGATATATGCGGATGGTTTAGAGCGCTGTGTTAAAGTCAATAGTTCCCTGATGACGCGTCGTGCATAATAGAACTGATGTGAGGCTGTGGACATAACTAGAGTTTGTCTCAATCAGAAGTAACTGTTGATGCTTTTAAGCCGTAAGAACTAATGAAAAATCCAATTCAATGTATTTTTGTATTGCCCTGAATCATTACTGCGGTCGTCTCGGAGGACTTTACCAAGTTCTTGATTCTCCGACAACAGATCCAAGAATAAAACTATTCAAACACAAGAAATGCATTGATAACAAAGACAAGAAGCCATTGGTCCTTTGGGAGCAGGATGTCCCGGATCATCACTGTCCTTTGACCCTCCAGCATCAGCAAGGAACCACTCAAAAACAGGGGTAAAAAAATCTAAGAAAAAAGTAGAAATTGACAGGTCTACTCCCATGGTCAGACAGGTCGTGAGGCAAGGCAAGTTTATTCATACACAACGCAACTCAAAGTGCTAAACAAAGTACTGTATTGTATTATAAATAATCACAGTACATTAAAATATATTCAATATATTTAACGGAACTTCAGGAAAGACCACTTTCCCACACGCTGCTGAACATCCAGGGGGAGGACATTGAGCTGGTGACAGCTTCAAGTACCTGTCCTCCTTCAGAGGAGGCTGAGGTCCTTCAGAGGAGGCTGATGTCCTTCAGAGGAGGCTGATGTCCTTCAGAGGAGGCTGAGGTCCTTCAGAGGAGGCTGAGGTCCTTCAGAGGAGGCTGATGTCCTTCAGAGGAGGCTGATGTCCTTCAGAGGAGGCTGAGGTCCTTCAGAGGAGGCTGATGTCCTTCAGAGGAGGCTGATGTCCTTCAGAGGAGGCTGAGGTCCTTCAGAGGAGGCTGATGTCCTTCAGAGGAGGCTGATGTCCTTCGGAGGAGGCTGATGTCCTTCAGAGGAGGCTGATGTCCTTCAGAGGAGGCTGAGGTCCTTCAGAGGAGGCTGAGGTCCTTCTAAGGAGGCTGATGTCCTTCGGAGGAGGCTGGTGTCCTTCAGAGGAGGCTGAGGTCCTTCAGAGGAGGCTGAGGTCCTTCTAAGGAGGCTGATGTCCTTCGGAGGAGGCTGGTGTCCTTCAGAGGAGGCTGATGTCCTTCGGAGGAGGCTGATGTCCTTGAGAGGAGGCTGAGGTCCTTCAGAGAAGGCTGATGTCCTTCAGAGGAGGCTGATGTCTTTCAGAGGAGGCTGAGGTCTTTCAGAGGAGGCTGAGGTCCTTCAGAGGAGGCTGAGGTCCTTCAGAGGAGCCTGATGTCCTTCGGAGGAGGCTGATGTCCTTCAGAGGATGCTGAGGTCCTTTGGAGGAGGCTGAGGTCCTTCAGAGGAGGCTGATGTCCTTCAGAGGAGGCTGAGGTCCTTCAGAGGAGGCTGAGGTCCTTTGGAGGAGGCTGATGACCTTCGGAAGAGGCTGATGTCCTTCAGAGGAGGCTGAGGTCCTTCAGAGGAGGCTGATGTCCTTCGGAGGAGGCTGATGTCCTTCGGAAGAGGCTGATGTCCTTCAGAGGAGGCTGAGGTCCTTCGGAGGAGGCTGATGTCCTTCAGAGGAGGCTGATGTCTTTCAGAGGAGGCTGAGGTCCTTCAGAGGAGGCTGAGGTCCTTCTGAGGAGGCTGATGTCCTTCAGAGGAGGCTGAGGTCCTTCAGAGGAGGCTGATGTCCTTCGGAGGAGGCTGAGGTCCTTCAGAGGAGGCTGATGTCCTTCGGAGGAGGCTGATGTCCTTCAGAGGAGGCTGATGTCCTTCAGAGGAGGCTGAGGTCCTTCAGAGGAGGCTGAGGTCCTTCAGAGGAGGCTGAGGTCCTTCAGAGGAGGCTGATGTCCTTCAGAGGAGGCTGATGTCCTTCAGAGGAGGCTGATGTCCTTCAGAGGAGGATGAGGTCCTTCAGAGGAGGCTGAGGTCCTTCAGAGGAGGCTGAGGTCCTTCGGAGGAGGCTGATGTCCTTCGGAGGAGGCTGAGGTCCTTCAGAGGAGGCTGAGGTCCTTCAGAGGAGGCTGAGGTCCTTCGGAGGAGGCTGATGTCCTTCGGAGGAGGCTGAGGTCCTTCAGAGGAGGCTGAGGTCCTTCAGAGAAGGCTGATGTCCTTCGGAGGAGGCTGAGGTCCTTCAGAGGAGGCTGAGGTCCTTCAGAGGAGGCTGAGGTCCTTCAGAGGAGGCTGAGGTCCTTCAGAGGAGGCTGAGGTCCTTCAGAGGAGGCTGATGTCCTTCAGAGTGAGCCTCTGTCTATGACTTCTTATGACTCTGTGGTAGCCTCTGCCGTGAGGGAAAATAGGTGCTAGTCAAAGTCACCTCCATCATGGACAACACCTCCCACAGGACTGAGGAGGAGCTGAGGAGCTCCTTCAGTGGAAGAAGGAGCAGATTGAGAACATACACCGCTGTCAGACTGTACAATAAGTCACTTTAAGTTACTTATGCACTAGGATTAAAAACCTGCACTACTTTTTCCACTGTTTCTTTGATTGACACTTTATATTGTACATAATTAGATCCTGCACAGACTGTATTTTTAACCTTTAGCATGCACACTTCAGTCTTTGGCACAAATCTGAGCGATTCTATCTGAGACGTGTACATTTCTCCATCTGAGATCAATAAAGTCTATCTTATCTTATCCAAACATCTAATAATTTATAAAGGAAAATCCTCAAAATATAACGGGGTGCCCAAACATTTTCTTACCACTTTAGACGAGACAGATGCCAAACATAAGTACTAGTGATAGAACCAAATTGTTTTCATTTACTTTGTTGAGGTTTGAGAGTTAGCTACCTCATTATTTCTGAAATGACAAAATACATATCATATATACACAAACTTTACTGAATATTAGTTTTTTATTCAGAGAGTTTCCTGGATGTGGAGCCGTGAGCTGCTTTGTTGTCTGGGCCTGAGTCTGGCTGAACTTCGGGAACACAGCGTTCTCTTGATGGTATTATTTCCCATTTGAGAATAAAAGCCTTTGGCCTTTGTTTCTCTCTCGCTGCATTTTGATTCTGTCAGATCTATAGTCTCCGCACACGCACTGATCTTTACAAACTGGATTTTATTCTGTTGACTGCAGGTTAAAATGAGAAACACGGCCTATAGTTCATGAAGGAGGAAAAGTCTATTATTTTGGTAATAATTTGAGCAAAACACCAAGACTTGAAGATTTAGATTGAGAACATGTAACTTTACATGTTACAACTGGGGCGACAGTAGCTCAGTTGGTAGAGCATTGGCCTTCGGGCCTGAAGGTCGTGGGTTCAATTCCCACCTCTACACCTTCTCCACCGACTCCCACTGATGTCTGCTGTCGTTGTGTCCTTGGGCAAGACACTTAACCCCACTTTGCCCAAAGCCCCCACTGAAAGATCAAGGCTATGCTCACACTCAGAGAGCAGCCGTCCTCCTGTGGACTCACCACCTGCAGAGGGTCAGTGAGGGGCTGGTGCTATGAGACTTGGGTGGCATCTCTGACTGTCACCCCCCTGACCCAGAAATGGATTAAAGGGTAGAAAATGGATGGATGGATGGACATGTAACTTTATTCATGGCAAGTTTCCCCGTCCGGTTTTATTCACTTTTGGACGATGCTTTTGTGAGTCTGTAGTTCAGCCCCGGATCATCCTACATCATCTTTAACATGCTGTTTTGTTTTAATTCTCCTCTGAATCCAGAAATAGATTAAAGAGAATAAAATGGATGGATGTGTTAAAGTTCCAGTCTGTGATTTTTTCCAGAGTTTTTTGTAATTAAATATTGTGGGAAAATGTCCCTAAACCCTAAAAGTATCAAGTAATCATGTGTTTTCAAATAGTAACGGAATTGACCAGATGTCTATAGTCTACAAAAATGAATAAAAAATGTTTTGGAGTGGACAAATAAAAATAAACCAATGGGATTCGTTCATCTCCAACGAACCAATGGGATGTGTTTACCCTTCACCCTCTTCCTGTTTCTCGCGAGTGCACTAGAGTTATCAGATTTTCTAAAACCTAAAATGTCTGAACAGAGAATGACAATTTCACATTTGCTTCACTCTCCCTGTTGTGACAAAGAAAAGAAAATGCTGGATGTTTGGTTTGGTGGAGAGGGAGGGGAGGGGGAGTGATTTCCAGTTGGTGTTACGCTTAAGCTAACAAATTTGCTTACTGCTCCTATAATTATATTGTTTAATTTTGTTGCACTGTTAAAATCATCACCTAAACTTTCAATTTCTTTCTGGAAACACAAAATAGTGTAACATATGCCATTTATTGATCATTCAAGAGACTTTGTCTCTCTCTGTCTGTCTGTCTCTCTCTGTGTCTGTCTCTCTCTGTGTCTGTCTTTCTCTGTGTCAGTCTCTCTCTGTCTGTCTGTCTCTCTCTGTGTCTGTCTCTCTCTGTGTCAGTCTCTCTCTGTGTGTCTCTCTCTGTCTGTCTCTCTCTGTGTCAGTCTCTCTCTCTGTGTCTGTCTCTCTGTCTCTCTCTGTCTGTCTCTCTCTGTGTCAGTCTCTCTCTGTGTCTGTCTCTCTCTGTATCTGGCTCTCTCTCTGTGTCAGTCTCTCTCTGTGTGTCTGTCTCTCTGTGTGTCTGTCTCTCTGTCTGTCTCTCTGTCTGTCTGTCTCTCTCTGTGTCTGTCTCTCTCTGTGTCAGTCTCTCTCTGTGTCAGTCTCTCTCTGTGTGTCTCTCTCTGTCTGTCTGTCTCTCTCTGTGTCTGTCTCTCTCTGTGTCAGTCTCTCTCTCTGTGTCTGTCTCTCTCTGTGTCAGTCTCTCTCTGTGTCTGTCTCTCTCTGTATCTGGCTCTCTCTCTGTGTCAGTCTCTCTCTGTGTGTCTGTCTCTCTGTGTGTCTGTCTCTCTGTCTGTCTGTCTCTCTCTGTGTCTGTCTCTCTCTGTGTCTGTCTCTCTCTGTATCTGTCTCTCTCTGTGTCTGTCTCTCTCTGTGTCTGTCTCTCTCTGTATCTGGCTCTCTCTCTGTGTCAGTCTCTCTCTGTCTATCTGTCTCTCTGTGTGTCTGTCTGTCTGTCTGTCTCTCTGTGTGTCTGTCTCTCTGTCTGTCTCTCTGTGTGTCTGTCTCTCTGTGTCTGTCTCTTTTTGTGTCTGTCTCTCTCTGTATCTGGCTCTCTCTCTGTCTGTCCCTCTCTCTCTCTGTCTATCTGTCTCTCTCTCTTTCTCTGTCTGTCCCTCTCTCTCTCTCTGTCTGTCTCTCTCTCTTTCTCTGTCTGTCCCTCTCTCTCTCTGTCTGTCTGTCTGTCTGTCTGTCTCTCGATGCCACATGATCACAGCCCTGCAGGCTCCGCTCACCAAGGCCCACACATTTTTCCCAATAGTAAGTAAGTAAGTAAGTTTTTATTTATATACCGCCTTTTCACTGCAGATCTGAGTCTCAAAGCGGTTTACAATTGTTAATTTTTGGGCATTTGTCTCTCACTCCACACAGAGATGGGAGCGGGGCCAGTACAGGAGGCGCATGCCAGAACTATTGGACATATTTTTAGTGGTAGGGGAAACCGGAGTACCCGGAGGAAACCTACGCAGACACGGGGAGAACATGCAAACTCCACTCAGAAAGGCCCTGGTCCGACCGGGATTCGAACCCAGGACCTTCTTGCTGAGAGGCGAGAGTGCTATCCACTCAGCCACCGTGCCGCCCGAAAATAGAATAGAAAAGCCTTCTCACGTTTCCAACTCATCCTCATGAGACAGATTCAGAAACAGTGGGCGTGTCACAGGCCGATGGTGGCGAGACCAGGGGAGCGCTGGATCTTCAGGTCTATGACAATACAATACAATACAATTTATTCTTGCATAGCCCTAGGTCACAACAGAAGTCATCTCAGAGACTTAACAAAACCATTGAAATCACCAACACAGGTCAGAGAATTAACAGTTAAAACACATGAAGAATATAAAGCACACACAGAAGAAAATTTCCATACATGTCGTAGAATGCTAAAGTGTCCTGATCATCACCAATCCTTTCTGTTGGACACTAACTGTCCAACAAGACCCTCCTGCATCGACAAGGAAAAACTCTTAAAAAACCCAGTGGGAAAAAGTGAGAAACCTTGGGGAGAACTAGGGAAACCCACAGGGAGGGAGACTTATCAAACACAACAAAATCACTGTAGAATCATCTGTAATAAGTGTGTAAATGATGCTAAAATCACTAAACGTCTAATCCCCACTGAGTAAAAGAGAGACAACAGTCCAGAATGTGGTCCGTGAAGACTTTATATTGATCCAATGACAGATAATAGTGATTTACTCAACTGTGACTTTGATATTCAGGCTCAGCGCGAAGTGAAATCTGTCTTTCTGTCTCTCACAAGGAGGAGGAAACCCATTCTTAAACTCATCCATGATTACCTCATTACACATGAAAATACAACCCCAAAACAACTATAGCACACTGCCTTTAAGTGCCAACATAAACATCTAAAGTGCACAACATTTGCTAAAAGAAAAGTCAAATGGACTCGCAGAAGTACATTTCCTCTAAATCTCAGCTCATCATCTCTACACTCCCCGTTTGGAGCGAGGAGCCCGCGGCCTGCATGACAAAGACCCCATTAAAAACCAAGATGGCGGCGCGGGCCCAGAGCGAGGCGGTGGAAACAGGTGGATGCATTATCGTAATTACAGACGAGGAGAGAACACGGACCGCAAGTCTGATGAGACTGCTGCTGAGACTGCTGATGAGACTGCTGCTGAGACTGCTGATGAGACTGCTGATGAGACTGCTGCTGAGACTGCTGCTGAGACTGCTGATGAGACTGCTGCTGAGACTGCTGATGAGACTGCTGCTGAGACTGCTGTTACTGCTGCTGCTGATGAGACTGCTGATGAGACTGCTGCTGAGACTGCTGTTACTGCTGCTGCTGTTGAGACTGCTGATGAGACTGCTGCTGAGACTGCTGATGAGACTGCTGATGAGACTGCTGATGAGACTGCTGATGAGACTGCTGCTGAGACTGCTGATGAGACTGCTGATGAGACTGCTGATGAGACTGCTGCTGAGACTGCTGATGAGACTGCTGATGAGACTGCTGCTGAGACTGCTGATGAGACTGCTGCTGAGACTGCTGTTACTGCTGCTGCTGATGAGACTGCTGATGAGACTGCTGCTGAGACTGCTGATGAGACTGCTGATGAGACTGCTGTTACTGCTGCTGCTGATGAGACTGCTGCTGAGACTGCTGCTGAGACTGCTGATGAGACTGCTGATGAGACTGCTGATGAGACTGCTGATGAGACTGCTGCTGAGACTGCTGATGAGACTGCTGTTACTGCTGCTGCTGATGAGACTGCTGCTGAGACTGCTGCTGAGACTGCTGATGAGACTGCTGATGAGACTGCTGCTGAGACTGCTGTTACTGCTGCTGCTGATGAGACTGCTGATGAGACTGCTGATGAGACTGCTGCTGAGACTGCTGCTGAGACTGCTGATGAGACTGCAGATGAGACTGCTGCTGAGACTGCAGATGAGACTGCTGCTGAGACTGCTGATGAGACTGCTGATGAGACTGCTGTTACTGCTGCTGCTGATGAGACTGCTGATGAGACTGCAGATGAGACTGCTGCTGAGACTGCTGATGAGACTGCTGCTGAGACTGCTGATGAGACTGCTGATGAGACTGCAGATGAGACTGCTGCTGAGACTGCTGATGAGACTGCTGCTGAGACTGCTGATGAGACTGCAGATGAGACTGCTGCTGAGACTGCTGATGAGACTGCTGTTGAGACTGCTGATGAGACTGCAGATGAGACTGCTGCTGAGACTGCTGATGAGACTGCTGCTGAGACTGCTGATGAGACTGCAGATGAGACTGCTGCTGAGACTGCTGATGAGACTGCTGCTGAGACTGCTGATGAGACTGCAGATGAGACTGCTGCTGAGACTGCTGATGAGACTGCCGCTGAGAATGCAGATGAGACTGCTGCTGAGACTGCTGCTGAGACTGCTGCTGAGACTGCTGATGAGACTGCAGATGAGACTGCTGCTGAGACTGCTGATGAGACTGCTGCTGAGACTGCTGATGAGACTGCTGATGAGACTGCTGATGAGACTGCTGCTGAGACTGCTGCTGAGACTGCTGATGTGACTGCTGTTACTGCTGCTGCTGATGAGACTGCTGCTGAGACTGCTGCTGAGACTGCTGATGAGACTGCTGATGAGACTGCTGATGAGACTGCTGTTACTGCTGCTGCTGATGAGACTGCTGATGAGACTGCTGCTGAGACTGCTGATGAGACTGCAGATGAGACTGCTGCTGAGACTGCTGATGAGACTGCTGCTGAGACTGCTGTTACTGCTGCTGCTGATGAGACTGCTGATGAGACTGCAGATGAGACTGCTGCTGAGACTGCTGATGAGACTGCTGCTGAGACTGCTGATGAGACTGCAGATGACACTGCTGCTGAGACTGCTGCTGAGACTGCTGATGAGACTGCTGTTGAGACTGCTGATGAGACTGCAGATGAGACTGCTGCTGAGACTGCTGATGAGACTGCTGCTGAGACTGCTGATGAGACTGCAGATGAGACTGCTGCTGAGACTGCTGATGAGACTGCTGATGAGACTGCTGCTGAGACTGCTGATGAGACTGCTGCTGAGAATGCAGATGAGACTGCTGCTGAGACTGCTGCTGAGACTGCTGCTGAGACTGCTGATGAGACTGCTGTTACTGCTGCTGCTGATGAGACTGCTGTTGAGACTGCTGATGAGACTGCTGCTGAGACTGCTGATGAGACTGCTGCTGAGACTGCTGATGAGACTGCAGATGAGACTGCTGCTGAGACTGCTGATGAGACTGCTGCTGAGACTGCTGATGAGACTGCAGATGAGACTGCTGCTGAGACTGCTGATGAGACTGCCGCTGAGAATGCAGATGAGACTGCTGCTGAGACTGCTGCTGAGACTGCTGCTGAGACTGCTGATGAGACTGCAGATGAGACTGCTGCTGAGACTGCTGATGAGACTGCTGCTGAGACTGCTGATGAGACTGCTGATGAGACTGCTGATGAGACTGCTGCTGAGACTGCTGCTGAGACTGCTGATGTGACTGCTGTTACTGCTGCTGCTGATGAGACTGCTGCTGAGACTGCTGCTGAGACTGCTGATGAGACTGCTGATGAGACTGCTGATGAGACTGCTGTTACTGCTGCTGCTGATGAGACTGCTGATGAGACTGCTGCTGAGACTGCTGATGAGACTGCAGATGAGACTGCTGCTGAGACTGCTGATGAGACTGCTGCTGAGACTGCTGTTACTGCTGCTGCTGATGAGACTGCTGATGAGACTGCAGATGAGACTGCTGCTGAGACTGCTGATGAGACTGCTGCTGAGACTGCTGATGAGACTGCAGATGACACTGCTGCTGAGACTGCTGCTGAGACTGCTGATGAGACTGCTGTTGAGACTGCTGATGAGACTGCAGATGAGACTGCTGCTGAGACTGCTGATGAGACTGCTGCTGAGACTGCTGATGAGACTGCAGATGAGACTGCTGCTGAGACTGCTGATGAGACTGCTGATGAGACTGCTGCTGAGACTGCTGATGAGACTGCTGCTGAGAATGCAGATGAGACTGCTGCTGAGACTGCTGCTGAGACTGCTGCTGAGACTGCTGATGAGACTGCTGTTACTGCTGCTGCTGATGAGACTGCTGTTGAGACTGCTGATGAGACTGCTGCTGAGACTGCTGATGAGACTGCTGCTGAGACTGCTGCTGAGACTGCTGATGAGACTGCTGATGAGACTGCTGCTGAGACTGCTGATGATACTGCTGCTGAGACTGCTGATGAGACTGCTGTTACTGCTGCTGCTGATGAGACTGCTGATGAGACTGCTGCTGAGACTGCTGATGAGACTGCTTCTGAGATTGTTGCTGAGACTGCTGATTAGACTGCTGTTACTGCTGCAGCTGATGAGACTGCTGATGAGACTGCTTCTGAGACTGCTGCTGAGACTGCTGCTGAGACTGCTGTTACTACTGCTGCTGATGAGACTGCTGCTGAGACTGCTGCTGAGACTGCTGATGAGACTGCTGCTGAGACTGCTGCTGAGACTGCTGCTGAGACTGCTGCTGAGACTGCTGATGAGACTGCTGATGAAACTGCTGATGAGACTGCTGCTGAGACTGCTGATGAGACTGCTGCTGAGACTGCTGCTGAGACTGCTGCTGAGACTGCTGATGAGACTGCTGTTACTGCTGCTGCTGATGAGACTGCTGCTGAGACTGCTGATGAGAATGCAGATGAGACTGATGCTGAGACTGCTGCTGAGACTGCTGATGAGACTGCTGTTACTGCTGCTGCTGATGAGACTGCTGTTGAGACTGCTGATGAGACTGCTGCTGAGACTGCTGATGAGACTGCTGCTGAGACTGCTGCTGAGACTGCTGATGAGACTGCTGATGAGACTGCTGCTGAGACTGCTGATGAGACTGCTGTTACTGCTGATGAGACTGCTGATGAGACTGCTGCTGAGACTGCTGATGAGACTGCTGATAAGACTGCTTCTGAGATTGCTGCTGAGACTGCTGCTGAGACTGCTGATTAGACTGCTGCTGAGACTGCTGATGAGACTGCTGTTACTGCTGCTGCTGATGAGACTGCTGCTGAGACTGCTGCTGAGACTGCTGCTGAGACTGCTGATGAGACTGCTGATGAGACTGCTGATGAGACTGCTGCTGAGACTGCTGTTACTGCTGCTGCTGATGAGACTGCTGATGAGACTGCTGATGAGACTGCTGCTGAGACTGCTGATGAGACTGTAGATGAGACTGCTGCTGAGACTGCTGATGAGACTGCTGCTGAGACTGCTGTTACTGCTGCTGCTGATGAGACTGCTGATGAGACTGCAGATGAGACTGCTGCTGAGACTGCTGATGAGACTGCTGCTGAGACTGCTGATGAGACTGCAGATGAGACTGCTGCTGAGACTGCTGATGAGACTGCTGCTGAGACTGCTGATGAGACTGCAGATGAGACTGCTGCTGAGACTGCTGATGAGACTGCTGTTGAGACTGCTGATGAGACTGCAGATGAGACTGCTGCTGAGACTGCTGATGAGACTGCTGCTGAGACTGCTGATGAGACTGCAGATGAGACTGCTGCTGAGACTGCTGATGAGACTGCTGCTGAGACTGCTGATGAGACTGCTGATGAGACTGCAGATGAGACTGCTGCTGAGACTGCTGATGAGACTGCTGCTGAGACTGCTGATGAGACTGCTGATGAGACTGCTGATGAGACTGCTGCTGAGACTGCTGATGAGACTGCTGTTACTGCTGCTGCTGATGAGACTGCTGCTGAGACTGCTGCTGAGACTGCTGATGAGACTGCTGATGAGACTGCTGATGAGACTGCTGATGAGACTGCTGTTACTGCTGCTGCTGATGAGACTGCTGATGAGACTGCTGATGAGACTGCTGCTGAGACTGCTGATGAGACTGCAGATGAGACTGCTGCTGAGACTGCTGATGAGACTGCTGCTGAGACTGCTGTTACTGCTGCTGCTGATGAGACTGCTGATGAGACTGCAGATGAGACTGCTGCTGAGACTGCTGATGAGACTGCTGCTGAGACTGCTGATGAGACTGCTGATGAGACTGCAGATGAGACTGCTGCTGAGACTGCTGATGAGACTGCTGCTGAGACTGCTGATGAGACTGCAGATGAGACTGCTGCTGAGACTGCTGATGAGACTGCTGTTGAGACTGCTGATGAGACTGCAGATGAGACTGCTGCTGAGACTGCTGATGAGACTGCTGCTGAGACTGCTGATGAGACTGCAGATGAGACTGCTGCTGAGACTGCTGATGAGACTGCTGCTGAGACTGCTGATGAGACTGCAGATGAGACTGCTGCTGAGACTGCTGATGAGACTGCTGCTGAGAATGCAGATGAGACTGCTGCTGAGACTGCTGCTGAGACTGCTGATGAGACTGCTGTTACTGCTGCTGCTGATGAGACTGCTGTTGAGACTGCTGATGAGACTGCTGCTGAGACTGCTGCTGAGACTGCCGATGAGACTGCTGCTGAGACTGCTGCTGAGACTGCTGATGAGACTGCTGATGAGACTGCTGCTGAGACTGCTGATGATACTGCTGCTGAGACTGCTGATGAGACTGCTGTTACTGCTGCTGCTGATGAGACTGCTGATGAGACTGCTGCTGAGACTGCTGATGAGACTGCTTCTGAGATTGTTGCTGAGACTGCTGCTGAGACTGCTGATTAGACTGCTGTTACTGCTGCAGCTGATGAGACTGCTGATGAGACTGCTTCTGAGACTGCTGCTGAGACTGCTGCTGAGACTGCTGTTACTACTGCTGCTGCTGATGAGACTGCTGCTGAGACTGCTGCTGAGACTGCTGATGAGACTGCTGCTGAGACTGCTGCTGAGACTGCTGCTGAGACTGCTGCTGAGACTGCTGCTGAGACTGCTGATGAGACTGCTGATGAAACTGCTGATGAGACTGCTGCTGAGACTGCTGATGAGACTGCTGCTGAGACTGCTGATGAGACTGCTGTTACTGCTGCTGCTGATGAGACTGCTGCTGAGACTGCTGATGAGAATGCAGATGAGACTGATGCTGAGACTGCTGCTGAGACTGCTGATGAGACTGCTGTTACTGCTGCTGCTGATGAGACTGCTGTTGAGACTGCTGATGAGACTGCTGCTGAGACTGCTGATGAGACTGCTGCTGAGACTGCTGCTGAGACTGCTGATGAGACTGCTGATGAGACTGCTGCTGAGACTGCTGATGAGACTGCTGTTACTGCTGCTGCTGATGAGACTGCTGATGAGACTGCTGCTGAGACTGCTGATGAGACTGCTGATAAGACTGCTTCTGAGATTGCTGCTGAGACTGCTGCTGAGACTGCTGATTAGACTGCTGCTGAGACTGCTGATGAGACTGCTGTTACTGCTGCTGCTGATGAGACTGCTGCTGAGACTGCTGCTGAGACTGCTGATGAGACTGCTGATGAGACTGCTGATGAGACTGCTGCTGAGACTGCTGCTGCTGATGAGACTGCTGATGAGACTGCTGATGAGACTGCTGATGAGACTGCTGCTGAGACTGCTGATGAGACCGCTGCTGAGACTGCTGTTACTGCTGCTGCTGATGAGACTGCTGATGAGACTGCAGATGAGACTGCTGCTGAGACTGCTGATGAGACTGCTGCTGAGACTGCTGATGAGACTGCAGATGAGACTGCTGCTGAGACTGCTGATGAGACTGCTGTTGAGACTGCTGATGAGACTGCAGATGAGACTGCTGCTGAGATTGCTGGTGAGACTGCTGCTGAGACTGCTGATGAGACTGCAGATGAGACTGCTGCTGAGACTGCTGATGAGACTGCTGCCGAGACTGCTGATGAGACTGCAGATGAGACTGCAGATGAGACTGCTGCTGAGACTGCTGATGAGACTGCTGCTGATGAGACTGCTGCTGATAAGACTGCTGATGAGACTGCAGATGAGACTGCTGCTGAGACTGCTGTTACTGCTGCTGCTGATGAGACTGCTGCTGAGACTGCTGATGAAACTGCTGCTGAGACTGCTGATGAGACTGCTGATGAGACGGCTGATGAGACTGCTGTTACTGCTGCTGCTGATGAAACTGCTGATGAAACTGCTGATGAGACTGCTGCTGAGACTGCTGATGAGACTGCTGCTGAGACTGCTGATGAGACTGCTGTTACTGCTGCTGCTGATGAGACTGCTGCTGAGACTGCTGATGAGACTGCTGCTGAGAATGCAGATGAGACTGATGCTGAGACTGCTGCTGAGACTGCTGATGAGACTGCTGTTACTGCTGCTGCTGATGAGACTGCTGTTGAGACTGCTGATGAGACTGCTGCTGAGACTGCTGATGAGATTGCTGCTGAGACTGCTGCTGAGACTGCTGATTAGACTGCTGCTGAGACTGCTGATGAGACTGCTGTTACTGCTGCTGCTGATGAGACTGCTGCTGAGACTGCTGCTGAGACTGCTGCTGAGACTGCTGATGAGACTGCTGATGAGACTGCTGATGAGACTGCTGCTGAGACTGCTGTTACTGCTGCTGCTGATGAGACTGCTGATGAGACTGCTGATGAGACTGCTGATGAGACTGCTGCTGAGACTGCTGATGAGACTGCAGATGAGACTGCTGCTGAGACTGCTGATGAGACTGCTGCTGAGACTGCTGTTACTGCTGCTGCTGATGAGACTGCTGATGAGACTGCAGATGAGACTGCTGCTGAGACTGCTGATGAGACTGCTGCTGAGACTGCTGATGAGACTGCAGATGAGACTGCTGCTGAGACTGCTGATGAGACTGCTGTTGAGACTGCTGATGAGACTGCAGATGAGACTGCTGCTGAGATTGCTGGTGAGACTGCTGCTGAGACTGCTGATGAGACTGCAGATGAGACTGCTGCTGAGACTGCTGATGAGACTGCTGCTGAGACTGCTGATGAGACTGCAGATGAGACTGCAGATGAGACTGCTGCTGAGACTGCTGATGAGACTGCTGCTGATGAGACTGCTGCTGATAAGACTGCTGATGAGACTGCAGATGAGACTGCTGCTGAGACTGCTGTTACTGCTGCTGCTGATGAGACTGCTGCTGAGACTGCTGATGAAACTGCTGCTGAGACTGCTGATGAGACTGCTGATGAGACGGCTGATGAGACTGCTGTTACTGCTGCTGCTGATGAAACTGCTGCTGAGACTGCTGATGAGACTGCTGTTACTGCTGCTGCTGCTGCTGTTACTGCTGCTGCTGATGAAAGAGCGTTTTCTCCATGGATCTACAATAATATCTGTAAAGGGTATTACTAGCTTATAGCTGTCTCACCCATGGCCACAGGGGGCGCTGTGGTACTGCAGACTAAATGCACGTTACCCAGACATCTTTTCCATAGAATCTAATGTAAATGGAAACAGCTCGACCTCAGCTGACAGAGAACCTAGCTTTCATAAAAGAGGGTTTTGTGTGGATTCTAGTATCTCTTGTCGTCCTGAACTTTGTCTCTTGTTAATCTTTTTTTTTTTTTTTTTTTAAATCCACACTTTGGTGCAACAAACTCTGCTCGTTTGCTTCCCGCATTGGCTTTGCTCTGATTGGACAGAACGCGGCCGAGCCCCTCTGTGCGCGCGCATGAGAGCCACACGAGCATATTTGGTGCAAAGCATCATGGGAGCTTGTCCACTGTGCAGAACCAGGAGGACCAGGCTATGCTCAAATATGGGTGAGTTCTGCTAATCTTTTGGTCCCTGTGTACGTCCCATGCACTACCGAGCCCAAACCATGATTTGAATAGGACGCCATCTTGGATCGCCGGGGCTTGGTTTTCACAGCAGCAGAGGTGGAGCTTGGTTCAGACCATTTTCTCTACTCTGGTCCGAAGTAAAATGCTAAATGCTTCATTAGCATTTTTTTTAAAAGTCAGCATTTCTCCAGTGGATTTTCCCTGATCCACTTGGTTTGGACCATGAACCCTCTCTGCTCTGGTCTGGACCAGTGTAAAACCATGAACACTGTACTGCAGAGGCACTTAGGACTTAACAACATGTGAAGCGTCTTTGAGTGTCCAAAAAAGCATTATATAAAACCTGATGCATTATTATCAATTGCGCGTCCAACACTAACAGCCGTAAAATTGACTGCTCTGGTAGTTCTGACGTTAAACTCTCCTATTGGACTGAAAAATGTACTGTATATATTCCACCTATTAAGAATAATGTGTTCTGTTGCAGGCTGAGAGGGTCCACTACCAATGGTCTGTTCAAAAATAGCATAAATCATGACAGAATTTCCTTGAGAACCAATATTCTCTCCTCTTCTTCCCTTCTCTCCCTGACACAGGTTTAATTAGTGTGATGTGTGGCTCAGAGGCACAATCGAAATAACGAAGCACTAATAGAGAACAGGGACCGCAGCAGCACCACTACTTTTGGGCCTTTAATGAGTTTGTAGTCCTCCCAGAGCGCAGAAGGAGAAAGGAGACACGGCAGAATTACCACAAAGAAAAAAGTTTGAGAGCGAGAAACTCAAATGAGATTCAAATTGGCAAAGAATCAAGACAAAGAGTTCTCTAATCTCTGGTCAGGTAGGAAGTATAAGATGGTATAAATATAGAGCTGAGTGTGATTCAGATGTGGTCACAACACATACTGACGGGTTTCCACAAAAACACAACAAGTGACCGTGTTAGAGTCATGTATACGATTTTTTTTTAATGTAGAAGGTTTTTTAATATAACATAAAACACAGCCAAACACATATTCACACACACACAAGGCAAGCATCACTTCCGAGCTCCTTATAGGCAAAGTGGGTTAAGTGTCTTGAGTTGGTGGAGAAGGTCTCATGGTGGGCTCGAACCCACAACCTTCGGGCTCAAAGGCCACTGCTCTACCAACTGAGCCACTGTCGCTCCTCAAATAGTAATTTTGAGAAATGTGTCGATTTTGTATTTGTTTTTATGCCTGACTTATTCCATTTTCATCCTTGTGACTTCCTGTTACTCACAATAGCAATAATAAAAGTTTTGATTCTAAAGAAAATTCTCATTCATTTCATCAAAATCCAGGCCTTGCGACCGTGTGGCCCAGGTGAAGAAAGTAATAAACTACAGACAAGCCATGCATGATCTGATATCACCACGTAATAAACTGCCCCGGATCAATGTTTCAGTGGGTTAGGGTCATGGGTCAGTGCAGACATGTCATCTCAGGCCTGCGGGCCAAATCCGGCCCACAGAATATCTTTTTGCGGCCCATAAATGTCTGATGATTACCTATTGTTATTATTCATTTGCAGCATTGATGGTAATGGGCTACTATGAGATTATATCCCTAATCGTACATTTATCAGACTTAAATAGTTAAAGACACAATTTATTTTCTAATGAGGACATAAAAATGCTTGTTACTACAAACAAGTTGTATTATAATCCGTAATTTGATGTAAAACTTGAGCTCATTGATTCAGCTGTGTATGAATTCCAAAAAAAGTGCTGAGAAGAAACTTAGCGAGGAGTGGTGCTGTTACCAAGAGGCTGCGTCCTCTAGGCCACGCCTCCTCTAGCCTCTACAGCACTGCTAAACACAGTAGCATGTTAGCATAAGTGGCTATAACTCCTCTGGCTGTAACTGCAGACACAGCAAAACAGCCCAAACCACACAACAGTGAGGAAGAGAAGAGGAACTAAAGCCACAACATGATCAAAGAAGAAACCAAGCCCTGAACAGAGCTAGCTTACATCGTATCCTCTGGAGAGACTGGTCTATGGGAGAGACCTGCGGGACCGCCTCGGACTATCTACGCTCGGACTATCTACGCTCGGACTATCTACGCTCGGACTATCTACGCTCGGACTATCTACGCTCGGACCATCTACGCTCGGACTTTCTACGCTCGGACCATCTACGCTCGGACTATCTACGCTCAGACTATCTACGCTCGGACTATCTACGCTCGGACTATCTACGCTCGGACTATCTACGCTCGGACTATCTACGCTCGGACTTTCTACGCTCGGACCATCTACGCTCGGACCATCTACGCTCGGACTATCTACGCTCGGACCATCTACGCTCGGACCATCTACGCTCGGACCATCTACGCTCGGACTATCTACGCTACGCTCGGACTATCTACGCTCGGACTATCTACGCTCGGACTATCTACGCTCGGACTATCTACGCTCGGACCATCTACGCTCGGACCATCTACGCTCGGACTATCTACGCTACGCTCGGACTATCTACGCTCGGACTATC
Source organism: Knipowitschia caucasica (assembly GCA_964034765.1). Lineage (NCBI taxonomy): Eukaryota > Metazoa > Chordata > Actinopteri > Gobiiformes > Gobiidae > Knipowitschia > Knipowitschia caucasica. Next base: position 35,052,021 of record OZ035839.1, read on the forward strand.
TACGCTCGGACTATCTACGCTACGCTCGGACTATCTACGCTCGGACTATCTACGCTCGGACTACATTCAGACGTGAAACTAGCCGTAATCTTTCAGTTATATATTGTGTTAGCAGTGCGTTGCTTTAGTACCATTTCATCAGTGATTGTTGTACGGCTTACAAGAAGTTTCGCTCATGCTAATGTTAGCATATAGATCACAAATAAAACTAGATGGCTCCGTGGGAGGAGAGCGTAGGGGAAATGAGAAGCCTGTAAGCAAGTTGAGGGCGGTGCTAAACATTCAAATTGAAGAAAACCTTTCAGAAATAATTATAGCTTCTTTAAATATAAATATTTTTAGATTTGGTCCAGTTTTGGTTCAACAAAATGTACCAAAAAAAGTATCCAAACTCAAATAAAAGTAGTTTTGTATTTGCCCAAATACCTTGAAATATTATTCTTTCGTCTCTCAACCAGCTCTTGTTTTTTCTAGACCAAAATGAGTTTGCAGCCCTGGTTAGAGGTTAGGTTTAGGGCAGGAATGTCCAAACTCAGGCCCGGGGCTAATTGCGGCCCTCAGTGTCATTGTATGTGGCCCTCTGCCTTGCTAACCCAAAGCAGTCTTTGACACAATTTGCAGTTTTATCGAGTTGCAACCATTGATGGGCAAGCTACTTGATTTGTGTAGTGAGCTAAGCTACAAGCTACTCTACAATAAATTCAGCTTCACTACACAGAAGCTACCACCCATACAAATGTAGCAAGCTAAGTTACAAAATTCTGTCAAAAGTAGCTTGCTATATAGAAGCTATTTTCAATTAAACAAACTGCAGTTCATGCAATTTTATATTTTCCTGCATTAACATGTTTGCTCATTTCTTATTTTTTGCACAATTCTTGAGTGTTTTATCCATGCCAAATGTGACATGTAAATTTCTCATGTGTGAGATTAATAAAGCTTATCTTCTTATTTGAGATAAACTGTCAGTCAGATAAAGGTTAACATTTTGTAGATATTTATTGAACAATAGCCCAAAACACCAAAAACAACAAAGAGTAGGCATCTGAAAACATATTTCTTTTCGCTCATCTCGACTAGAGCGACGTACTTTTGGAGGTATGGCCACGGTACAACACTTTGAGAGTCCTTATCATGGTCCTCCTCCATCGCGGCGGCTCCTGGGCTCTCTGCCATGCTTTTGCTTCCCCCAGTAGCGTGCGCGCATGTGTGTGCGTGTGCGTGTACGCTCGTGTGTGCAGTGTTGGGCACGTTACTTTGAAAAAGTAATTAGTTATAGTTACTAGTTACTTCTCCCAAAAAGTAACTGAGTTACTAACGGAGTTACTCCACTATAAAAGTAACTAGTTACCAGTAAAAGTAACTATTGCGTTACTTTTTCGTTTTGTTCTGGAACATAATGTGCACCCGACGTGCGCATTTTTACCTTTAACAGTGCCAATATTTCCATCTAGAAAAGGCTGTTTTGCTGCTGAAGTCCTGTTCACTCTTCATCTCTCACTGTGCTGTAAAGCCCGCCACTGCATGTGGAAACACCGGTGACGAGCGGTGAGGCTGGTGAAGCACTGACTTCAGTCCAATCAGATGAACATATACATCATATAAAACAAGTGGACAATTTGTTTGGCTACAGCAAAATATGTTTTATGCCCGCATTGTGTGTTCATACAAAACGCAAAACTATGAGTTATGGGTCTTACCTTATAAATGACCTGCACAGTCCACTTCGGTTCAGACCAGTTCCTTGTTTAAATCCAGTGAATGGTTTGAGCGTAGATATGTAATCCTCCATTTGGAAATGAGTCCAATGAGTTTTAAAAAGTAAAACAAAACGCGTGTGTCCTCCGTAAACTCCTCTGTTTTGCTGCAGCCGGCTGCATCCAATTTCTAAAATCAACCGTCTTACACTTCACCTCTCTTTCTTATCATTCCTATAGTAATTGAAAAATTACCCTATGTGCATTTTAGATTATGTAAAAATGTGTTATATGTATGTTAGCCAAACCTGTTGCTGTCCTTAGCAGATAAACTAGGAAGAGCAAGGAGCTTATCGATGGAATTGTATGCAGCCTTCTGCGCTCACATGCGCTCCTCTGTGGCTGACCTCACGGTGATACAAGCCGTGGTTGAGCGCGATTAAGACCCATATTTGTTTCAAAAACACAATTTATGAGCCATCCTCTCAACTGTAGACATGTGGATTGTATAGGAAATATGATTTACATCAGCCAATAATTGCTGAGAGGTTTTCTCATCCTCCCTTCTCTCATGACAACACGTTCATTGTGCGTCTTGAGTAACGCGCAGTAACGGGATGTCGGAAATGATAACGGCGTTATAGTTACTGTCAAAGTAATTAGTTAGATTACTCGTTACTGAAAAAAGTAACGGCGTTAGTAACGCCGTTACTAGTAACGCCGTTATTCCCATCACTGCGTGTGTGTGTTGTTACCAAGCCCTGCGCATGCGCATCAGCATTCTGTCTTTCTATATGTTTGTTTTATGCTGCGGGAAAATGCTGTAATATATGAACATCAGAGATGTTCGTGAGAAAATAGCTTTGGCGGACGCTACCGCGCTACTTGAGCAATAATATAGTAAGTAAGTAAGTAAGTAGTAATCTTTTATTTATATACCGCCTTTTCACTGCAGATCTGAGTCTCAAAGCGGTTTACAATTGTTAATTTTGGGCATTTGTCTCTCACTCCACACAGAGATGGGAGTGGGGTCGCCAGTACAGGAGGCGCATGCTAGAACTATTGGACATATTTTTAGTGGTAGGGGAAACCGGAGTACCCGGAGGAAACCTACGCAGACACGGGGAGAACATGCAAACTCCACTCAGAAAGGCCCTGGTCCGACCGGGATTCGAACCCAGGACCTTCTTGCTGAGAGGCGAGAGTGCTATCCACTCAGCCACCGTGCTTTTATATAGCATAGCTACAGAAAAGTTACTAGGTTTTGTAAATAGTGACGCTACTGTCAAGCTACTGAAAAATGTAGTTAAGCTAGTAGCGACGCTACTTGTAGCGACGCTACTGCCCATCACCGGTTGCAATGAACTTGAAGCAGATTCTACTTGTTTGCATGTTCTGTCTCTTATAAAATGCTGCAGACCTTGGGCCGTGCAGGTGTCCGGAGCTCAGGCCCCGGAGCTCGGATACATTAGGACCCTCGTCGAGCTCGTGGCAGTTTCTCGTAAATGAACATTTGGGGCTGACATCTCTAATGGGCCGCTCTCTGCCAGCTCCAAATGACACAAACTGGGAACAGCCGACGAGATTTGGACCAAAATACTGACCAGGAAATGGCAAAGCAAACACTGCAGCCATATGCGAGTGTTTTCAAAAGTGATGTTTGGATTTCACTGGTTAAGTTATGGCGCAAGCTAGGATTGAATTAGTCTGTTTCCCCGTATTATTGATGCGTGAGGAGAAAGTTTGCAATCAACTCTAAAGTACTAAGCAGCTCTGAAACCGCTAATGTTTTACAATCGTTATTTTTCTTACTTTTTCAAGCTGTAAATGTTACTGCAGTTGAGTGTTTATGGTTTTACACTGATCCAGACCAGAGCAGAGAGGATGGTCACAACCAAACAGATCAAGCAGAAATCCACTGGAGGAAAGTTAAAAAAACATTATTTTTCTTAAATGCTAATCACACATTCAGAATTTGACTCTGAACCAGTTTTCGCTGCTAGAAACCTGAATTTCTCCAACAGGATCAATAAAGTATCATTCTATCAATTTGTCTGTGTGTGTGTGTGTGTGTGTGTGTGTGTGTGTGTGTGTGTGTGTGTGTGTGTGTGTGTGTGTGTGTGTGTGTGTGTGTGTGTGTGTGTGTGTGTGTGTGTAGCCCAATAAGGGTGGTATGGTGATAGGGTTGCCAACTTGAGAACAAAAAAATAAGGGACACCATTTGGGTGGATCGGTAGACTATTTTCAATCTACACAGTAATCATGAATTTCATAATCAGTTTTTAGAATGTAATTTATTGACTACATATAAAAAAAAACAACTCCTTAGTCAAAAATGAAATTGAATAGTGAGTACTTAATGCATTCTTATTACTAATAAAGAATATAAAAAAAGCAAATGCTGTAACTTACATTACAGTAAAGACCATTTACTGTAAAAGCAAATAAAAAAAGAAAAACATGTATTTATGAAAAAAACTCACAAATGTTGAAATCAAAGCCTGTAGCAGTTAGACATGGTCATTATTTATATTGCCTGAGAGTTTAGTGCGTGTACATGGCTTCAGTAAACGCTATTGTTCTTTTACAGCTGGTCTGTACATTTGTTGATGCTTCCTTAGTGCTTTTTTTGGCGCTTGCAGTGCCTTGGATTCAATGGATTTCTCTGCATTAAAACAGCGCACTGGATTTGAAAAAAACAACGTAGAGATGATCATTTTAGCACAGTGACTTTTTTTTTTAACAAAGTAGCTTTTGTGAACTATTGACTGCGGAAGTCCGACTCTGGGAATATGACGCTACTTTACCAAACTTCTGCTGTGATGATGCTGCGGGAGCGGCCCACGCTGGCGATTGTCAACATTAAACCAATGTATGTGATCAAGTCTACGCCCCTTTGACACTGATTGGCCGAAAGGTAGACGCTTAAAGAGCGACTAAACACCTGTGCCCAGCCTAACTCCGCCCACATGAAGATTTGAAAAATTTCTCTAAAAAGGGCGTTGCCTGGAGGACCAACGGACAAGAAGGGGGGCTTAGAGTCGGGCGTGGTCTGGGCTGTGATTGACAGCTCACTTGTCACACAAAAAAAACCAGACAGTAGTCATTGCTGCTTAAAGCAATAGTTTACAGACCTGAAAGTCTCATTCCACCCTTGTTTACACACTAAGATAATTGTAAAGCTACACACCTGAACCTAATCACACTCAATAATCTCAGAATGACTCATGTAATTTTATTTTAATCCACTAGATGGCACCAGAATACTCCAAACTGCAGCTGGGGCGTGTGTGAGAGTTGAATGGGTTTATATCACTGGCTCTGACAGACTGACGTCACACAAAACAACTGATGTCATAGAGAACTTCAGAGTCAATGGAGAGGCCAGGACCAAATTCAAATGTAGTACCACCAAAAAGGTTGAGAGGGCGCCACACAGACGTTTTTTGGCTCATAAGTGATATTTTATCTAATTTGAACTAAAATGTCAAAAAAATGACCAGGATATGTAGACAGCACTACAATAAACATATTTATCCAGTTTATGAGTTAAAAAAAGTTGATTTGGTGTTTAGTCGCTCTTTAAACTGTGATTACTTTGTGTGCGTGTGTCAAGCTATGGTCGCGCGTGTGACATGCAGTGAGTGATGCATTCAAGGTGGCTCTGAAAATACGGGACAAAAGCCGTCCCGTATCGATTCAATACGGGACGCACATAGTGTTTCTATAATACGGGACAATTCCGTATTTCAAGGGACGGTTGGCAACCCTATATGGTGAAGCAGTGGTTTGCGCTTGTGTTTCAGAGCAAGAAGGTTGGATTCCCTGGGTTTCAATTCCACCTCCAGTTCTTTTCAATGTGTAGCTTGCATGCTCTCCCTTTGTCTGCGTAGGTTTCCTCCAGGTGCTCCGGTTACCTGCAGATTCTCCTGTTACCTCGAGACGCTAACAAAATGTTAAATCGGTCTGGATGAGTGAATGGAGAGAATGGAAAAGTCTCTGTACTCCAAAACACAATTTGCGTGACCTTTGTTTGTGTGAAATGCATTATATAAATAAATATTACCATCGTACTAACAACGTATTTGCTTTTTCCAACACCTTTTCAAACTGTATCCTCGCCTAAAACAAAGGAAGGTTTCTCACCCGTCGTCTGTACTTTAGTTAGCAGGTTTTCCCAACGTTTTGTAGGAAGCGGTTAAAGATTTATTTTGCGTCATCCTAAAAACAATGCCCCAACAGTAGATAAGGTCAGTGACATGCGAATGAGTTAGGATCGTTAGACCTGCCAGGATCGTTAGACATATCATAATCGCTAGACCTACCAAGAGCGTCGGACATACAGGAGTTTGTAGGCATACCGGGATCGTTAGACATATCAGAATTGTTTAAGCCTGTCCGGATCATTAGACCTTCCAGGATCGTTAGACCTGCTACCAACCACATCTTTGCTGACCTTAGATGTGTTAATGAGTTATGATAATGAGGGGGGGGGGTCTAACCACTCCCACAGGTTAAAAAATCTCCAACTTGCGGCTGAGCTTCCATTCCCTTGAGAAAGTTATTTAGATTTGGAGTTTACACATGTATCTTTGCTTGTTTGGTTGATGTTATGTTTGAAATACATACTTACTACAACTACACACTCAGTGAAAACCCAGTGTGCGAGCTTCAATTTCCTCCAAACATAATAGCAGCAGAACGGGATAAAAAGCGTTTAGAAAGTTGGTGTTTTGTCACCTCACTTCAACTCCGCTTATTCAAAAGAAAAGCCGCAGATAAATCTTAGGAATGTGTGGATCAGGAAATGACAGTGGGCTGGAGATGGAGGAGATGGAGGCGACGCACCCACAGCATCTGCCTCTGTCTGGGCCTGTTTGTCTCCATTTTGTTATTGCATTTGAGCGCCGGGGATTTACACAAAACCACTCCGTAAATAAAATGTTGTGCGCGTAGAAAACATTTGCTTCTACGGCAGAAGTCTGTTCACTTCACGGCAATGACCACGATTTCAAATGCGTCATATATGGCTTGTATGAAAGGGTTTTGGTCGTTATTCAAATTTAAAATGTGTATAGGCCTAAATCACAACAGTAGTTATCTCAGAGGGCTTAACAAAACGGTCAAAATGGTCAAAATCTGTCATGAAGGGGAATAATGAGGATCCAAAAAGGCAGGAATGCAGAAATAATTATTTACTGGATATAATAAGTCATGGATCTACAGTCTCAGTCCTGGGTCTACAGTCTCAGTCCTGGATCTACAGTCTCAGTCCTGGGTCTACAGCCTCAGTCCTGGATCTACAGCCTCAGTCCTGGATCTACAGCCTCAGTCCTGGATCTACAGCCTCAGTCCTGGACCATCAGAGTCGTCTGTTTCTGAGCTCAGCAGTAAAATAATGGTCAGTTTCCGCAGGACCTTAGGACCGAGGACGATGTCAGCGCTGACCTCAGGAGGAGAGGCTGTAACCGTGGCAACGCAGATCATTCAGAGGTCAAGGGTCAGTGCATCCAGTTCATACACTTTATTGTACCATCACAGTTCTCTTTTATCACTAACAACACAATAATGAGCGTTATCAATCATTAGTGAGTGAGAGTGGTTTTGTATTTACTGTTTTAAGTGTGTGTGTGTGTGTGTGTGTGCGTGTGTGTGTGTGTGTGTGTGTGTATGTGTGTGCGTGCGTGCGCAAGCGTACTCAACTTTCCAGCCAGACTAATGTATGTATTAATATTCATCTAAATCAGGCATAGCAAAACCGAGGCCTAAAAGGAACATATACTGAGTAACGGTGCCTCTAAAACTAAAAGCCGGCAATTTGACTGCTCTGAGCGTTAAATAAATCTCTAAATTGAGCCGTCTTTGTCGTGTTTCAGTGAAATGAATCGCCTAAGTTTAGTCACGGAAGCGTCAAACCAGCACAAAAACACATGGACCTACTCACAGTTCACACATTATATTGATTTCACAAAGCCTCAGAGGTTTGAGTGAGAACCAATGAGGACCAGTGAGGACCAATGAGGACCAATGAGGACCTGTGAGGACCAGCGATTACGAGCAACTTTAGTACACGTGACATGCTTCAGCAAAGTGCGGATGGCTTCTCCTCTCTTCTCGAGCCAAACTCCTCCAGGTGACGAGCCCTTGGACTTCAGAGAGAGAGGAGAGGGGAGAGAGAGAGAGGAGAGGGGAGAGAGAGGGGAAAGAGAGAGAGGAGAGGGAGAGCAGACAGGGGGGGAGAGAGAGAGCAGAGAGAGGGGAGAGAGAGGGGAGAGAGAGGAGAGAAAGAGGAGAGAGCAGAGAAAGAGAGGAGAGAGAGAACAGAGAGAGCAGAGAGAGAGAGAGAACAGAGAGAGGGGAGAGAGAGAGAGAGAGAGAACAGAGAGAGGGGAGAGAGAGAGAGAACAGAGACAGAGAGAGAAAACAGAGAGAGAGGAGAGGGAACAGAGGGAGAGCAGGACTGGCAGGAGACATGATGTTTTGAGACCAGGCTCCTGCTGGTCTGAGTGAGTACCTGTTGTTGAGAGCCCATGAAACGGATCAGTTGTGGTTTTGACCTGAAAAAGAGGAGTTTACTTCACTATATTCTGTAGATCAACCTTTTCCCTGGGAGAGCTATCGGGACACAAGTGGCAGAGAGAGAGCTACAGGCGAGCTACAAGTTGTGTTTGAAAATACTTCTTAAAACAATGGAACAACCAGCTTTAGCCTGATTTCCAGCACAGATGTAGCAGGTGTATTTCTTGTTTCATTGGCAAATCTGTTTTCCGCAAAACTTCCAATTGTGAAAGTTTTTGTATTTTCTTGTTTCTTGTTAGCCTAGCTCAGAGGTCGGGAACCTTTTTAGCTGAGAGAGGCAAAATGTCTCTTACTAAAAGATGCATTTCTGTGGCAGCTATGCTTTTTTATTTACTGTGAATATGTGTGATTTAGATGGTGATTTGGGGCGACAGTAGCTCAGTTGGTAGAGCACTGGCCTTCAGGCCTGAAGGTCGTGGGTTCAATTCCCACCTCCACACCTTCTCCACCGACTCCCGCTGATGACTGCTGTCGTTGTGTCCTTGGGCAAGACACTTAACCCCACTTTGCCCAAAGCCCCCACTGAAAGATCAAGGCTATGCTCACAGTCAGAGAGCAGCCGTCCTCCTGTGGACTCACCACCTGCAGAGGGTCAGTGAGGGGCTGGTGCTATGAGACTTGGGTGGCATCTCTGACTGCCACCCCCCTGACCCAGAAATGGATTAAAGGGAAGAAAATGGATGGATGGATATGTGTGATTTAAAAGCAAGATCAACACATTTAAAGTGAGATATTATTCATGTAATTTATACTGAAGAAATCCAGTATGAATGCCTACTAAGATGTGCCTGAGCACCAGACACAATCATCAAAACAGCCACATCTTTCTCCCGAGCCAGAGGTTCCTGACCCCTGGCCTAGCTGATCTTGCAATTATTTACATGTTTGCATTGGCAGAGCTGGAGTTGGCTGGATGACCCTGTGGACTAGTGTTATGTCCTCTGCCTCACATGACAGACTCCAGGCCTGCAGTAGCGCAGTGTGCAGAACTGTAGCTGCCATGTGGCTCCGGACACAGATGCTAATGTTCCGTGGAGCGTAGCCGCCGTTAGCACAAATCTGTTCCAAACTCCTACATCTGCTCGCTCTGGTCGTGGAGCGCAATTTTGGCCCGTTCCTCGCTCATCTGTTTGTGTTTGCTTGTCCCAGTGCCACCTGACGTTAGCTGCACAGGAGCAGAGCCAGCCGTCCGTTTCTTCGCGGTGATCCCGTCTCTTCCCCTTCGCAGACTCCATGACCCACTTTGACCGTTTCAAACTCAGAAATCTGCAATTTTTGAGCGTTTGAGTCTGGCTTTTTCGGTGCAATACTTTCGTCATTCTGTTGATGGGTTTATTGGAAAACAGCGGAAGACAGTGATTGTTGAAATCCAAAGAAAGTTTTGTTTTACACATCTGAAAAATAAAGGTTTTTCTAGTTATTGTCGGCCTTGAAGGAGAAACGATTTCCCAAGGAGACGTAAATATTGCATTTGGATGGAAAATCAAACCCTGACAGATCCGATGTGGACTGGAACAACTCGATTTGACTCAAACTAAACATTAACCCTTTAGGCGCCAGAGGTTTTTTCTTAAGAAGCTCAATCTTATTTTCTTGAAAACTTAAAAGTGATAAGAGATAGAGGCTTCATGTAAACTAGAGAAATGAAAAGGATGGCCCAAAGTTTATACAGGAATTCAATGTACCCAACTAATTTGCATATTATGACTTCATACGGTGGTGGCAATCTGGGACTTTCATGACATATATTTTATTTACAGACACACATCACTAGGATATAAACACACAAACAGAACTCACATTGTACCACACTCCAGGGTATAGTAAAAGAGAGTAAATGTGTGGAAGTAGCAGCTACAGGGTTAACGTTAGATCTTTCTCTGTGAAGATATTGTTCTCACTTAATCAGAGTAAATGAGTTTTAAGAAAGAGCAGCATTAGGCTCTAAACCAGATGCAGTGTCAGAGAAACAGGCAGAAGCAAAAAAAATAAAGTTATAACACACTTGTTTTCTTGTAATTTTGGAGTCAAGTAAATATCTGCCTAAAGTAAGATGGCCCCGCCTCCTCTTCATGTCCCCGCCTCCTCTTCATGTCCCCGCCTCCTACCCATGGCTCCGCCTCCTCCCCATGGCCCTGCATCTTCCTAATGGCCCGACCTCCTCCTCATGGGGCCGCCTCTTCTTCATGGGGCCGCCTCTTTCTCATGGCCCCGCCTCCTCCTCATAACCCCGCCTCCTCCACATGGCCCCGCCTTCTCCCCTCGGCCACGCCTTCCTCCTCAAGGCCCCGCCTCCTCCTCATGGATAAATCAGACTAATGAAACAGCGAGGGGACATTGTTTGATGTGTGTGTGAATGTGTTTGTTTCTATGTGTGTGTGTGTGTGTGTGTGTGTGTGTGTGTGTCCATGTGTGTGTGTGCATGTGTCTGTGTGTGTGTGTGTGTGTCCATGTGTGTGTGTTCATGTGTCTATGCATGTGTGTGTGTGTGTGTGTGTGTGTGTGTGTGTCCATGTGTGTGTGTGCATGTGTCTGTGTGTGTGTGTGTGTTTTTGTGTGTGTGTGTGTGTGAGCAGATGCAGACAATCGGAGCGCGTCGGTTCCAGTGCGTTCAAAGCCTCGTTCACTTTGATCTGGTTTTGTTTGGGGACATTTCCTTCGGTCAATTTCAGAAACGTTTTTTCTGCTTTTGTATCAATATGTAGTGGGTACTTCTGATGGAGTTTCATATTGAGTTTTAAGAGAGTTGAGGAAAATGCATCCAAGCCTTTTTTTAACTGAGAAGATTCATAACATTAGATGATGGTTCTTAAAATGTGTGACTGCAAGAAATAAGAATAAGAACTGAAAGGTACAGAACTATTTGTGTTTTGAATGGATTGAATAAAAAATAAAAATGCATTGGTTTTATGCAGCGCTTTTTTGGACACTCAAAGACACTTCACATGTCATTATTCATTCACTCCATACACTGTGGTGATAAACTACTACAGTAGCCACAGCTGCCCTGGGGCACACTGACAGAAGCAAGACAACCAGTCTGTGACACACACACACACATACACACACCCACCAGACTCATACTAGGCAATGGGGGTGACATATCTTGCCTAAGGACACAACAACAGCAGACATCAGTGGGAGTCGGTGGAGAAAGTCTGGCTTCTAGCTCAAAGGCCAATGCTCTACCAACTGAGCTGCTGTCGCCTCGGCATCAGTTTGTAAAAAAGAATGGGAACAAATTATAGTATTGTTCAGATCTGTCCGGTTGAGTTTTTGTAAAAGAACTGTGAAAGAACTTTTTGTGGTGATCTGTCCGGCAAATTTATTTTTCCTTCACACAGAATTATTTAACGTTACTGAACTTCTCACAACAAAATAAAATTGTGCAGAAAAACACGACTGATGCTTCCGTCAGTCAAAAAACATAAACAGAACAAGACTGGTCTGTGTTAACCTTAAAAATTGAGTTCGCCTGGTCTTACCGTACCATGGTACTCATTTATTTTCATACAAAGGTCTGGATTTGCTCCATTGACTCCGTTAACAGGTGGGAGGGGTTAACTCCTTTTGCAGATTGAAACCATTGGATTTGAGTTTACTGTGACGTATGTAATGTCGAGTGAGTCACTAGCGTTAGCATATATCCTAGCTTTAGCATTTAGCCTAGCTTTAACATTTAGCCTAGCTTTTACATATATCCTAGCTTCAGCATGTAGCCTAGCTTTAGCCATCTCCTTTGCCACTAACGGAGCCCGTGGGGAGTAGAGCCACAACATCTTTGCTTCAATGACATTTACTAAACATTCCTCTTGCTCCGGCTTCAGTTTCTTGATATTTGGATTGAACCAGAACAGATTATTTTACCATCACATTCTCCGACAAACTACAACCAGCAAATTCAGCACAAACTCTTGATGTCACCGACACCGACCTACAAGACCCGCCTCCCCCGCTCTCTGATTGGTCGGAGGGGATTCAACCGAGGAAACTGCAGCCACTAGGATCAGACCCAGGCATACAGTGCCTTGCGAAAGTATTCGCTCCCCCTTGAACCTTTCAACATTTTGCCATATTTCAGGCCTCAAACATAAAGATATAAAATTATATTTTTTGTCATGAATCAACAAGTGGGACACAATCGTGAAGTAGAACAAAATTTATTGGATCATTTAAACTTTTTTAACAAATAAAAAACTGAAAAGTGGGGCGTGCAATATTATTCACTATTATTCAATATTATTATTCAGCAAACTCCAGAAGTTCAGTGAGGATCTTTGAATGATCCAATGTTGTCCTAAATGACTGATGATGATAAATAGAATGCACGTGTGTGTAATCAAGTCTCCGTATAAATGCACCTGCTCTTTGATACTTTCATCTCAAACAAGGAGAAGACTGATCAGAGATGCAGCCAAGAGGCCCATGATCACTCTGGATGAACTGCAGATAACTACAGCTGAGGTAGGAGAGTCTGTCCATAGGACAACAATCAGTCGTGCACTGCACAAATCTGGCCTTTATGGAAGAGTGTCAAGAAGAAAGCCATTTCTCAAAGATATTCATAAAAAGTCTGGTTTAAAGTTTGCCACAAGCCACCTGGGAGACACACCAAACATGTGGAAGAAGGTGCTCTGGTCAGATGAAACCAAAATCGAACTTTTTGGCCACAATGCAAAACGATATGTTTGCCGTAAAAGCAACACAGCTCATCACCCTGAACACACCATCCCCACTGTCAAACATGGTGGTGGCAGCATCATGCTTTGGGCCTGCTTTTCTTCAGCAGGGACAGGGAAGATGGCTAAAATTGATGGGAAGATGGATGGAGCCAAATACAGGACCATTCTGGAAGAAAACCTGTTGGAGTCTGCAAAAGACCTGAGACTGGGACGGAGATTTATCTTCCAACAGGACAATGATCCAAAACATAAAGCCAAATCTACAATGGAATGGTTCACAAATAGACGTATCCAGGTGTTAGAATGGCCAAGTCAAAGTCCAGACCTGAATCCAATCCAGAATCTGTGGAAAGAGCTGAAGACTGCTGTTCACAAACGCTCTCCATCCAACCTCACTGAGCTCGAGCTGTTTTGCAAGGAAGAATGGGCTAGAATTCCAGTCTCTCGATGTGCAAAACTGATAGAGACATACCCCAAGCGACTTGCAGCTGTAATTGCAGCAAAAGGTGGCGCTACAAAGTATTAGCGCAAGGGGGCCAAATAATATTGCACGCCCCACTTTTCAGTTTTTTATTTGTTAAAAAAGTTGAAATTATCCAATAAATTTCACTTGTTGTTGATTCTTGACAAAAAATGTAATTTTTATATCTTCATGTTTGAAGCCTGAAAGGTTGAAAGGTTCAAGGGGGCGGAATACTTTCGCAAGGCACTGTACATGTAGGAAATGATCATGGACCAGAGTTTACAGCCAGGCTACAGTGGAGTAGGACCAAACTGAGACCAACCTCCAAATGCTGGTCACAGTTCGATTCCCAAACAAACTGGTCTTAGGGTGACGGGCTCAGTTAGTAGAGATTGACCTTTCCTTGGTCAAGACTATTTTACAAGTTTGTGGCCATACTTGCATACTAAAGCCAGATCCTGTCAGACCTCTGAGGCTGTGCAAGGCAGGGCCAGGAAAGTGCTGTGATGGGAGACCTCTGGGATCAGATGCCACAGTGGGGTGGCTGCGGCTTTAAAGTGGCAAACTGTTGTTGTGTCCTTTGGCAATACACTTGTCCAAGGACATAATGGTTGGTGGTGGTCGGAGGGACCGATATCTGATGACTTCTGTCAGTGTGCCCCAGGGCAGCTGTGGCTACAGTGTTATCACTACCGTGTATGGAGTGGCATGTGAGTCATGTTGTTTTGTATTATTATTATTATTATTATTATTATTATTATTATTATTATTATCATATAACACACACAGAGTCATTGGTCCATAAGTGGCAGAGACCAAAATCCATAAATGTTTTTCTCTCTGCTCATGTCTTTTGAGAATGTATATCACCTTGCTCCCATCTCTGTGTGGAGTGACAAAAAACCAACTCTGGTTTGTGAAAGGCGCTATATAAATAAAGAATATACTGTACATGAAAAGAATACATATCATTACCGGTGTTTGAACAAAGTACCGGTGATTAAACTAAAGAGTTTCCATATTCTAAGTGACTGATTGTGTATTGTTGTTGTTGTTGTTGGAAGTACAGATTGTTGTGACTGCTCCATTCACAGAAAACACTTTATCTATGGACTTACACTGCCCCCTGGTGGTCACTGCAGCTCCCATTTCCTCACTCTGTTTTTGCAACATGCCAAATCTGAACAATACAAGTAGAGCAAGAGTAATGTTTTTAATGTGTGAAATGTGCAACTGTACGATATGTTTTTGTCCGCTGCACAGATCCAGGGCTGAGTTTGAAAAATAGACCAAAAATGACTCCAAAAACTTAACTTAAAACCAAAATAAACAAATGAAAGCCATGGTTCAGTGTTTCAGAAGTTGATTAAGTGGATTTTACTTTGAAGTTGTAGTTAACATGTCAACTACAACTTCAAAGTAAAATCAACTTGATATATCAAATAAGATGAAGTTTTCATCAGAAACTTCTGAAAGTGAGTTCAAGTGGCTCACAACAGACAGTTCCAGTTACAACTGGCAATTTTATTGTCAGTGAATGCAAAAGTCTAAGTATGGTGAACAATTTTGAGTTGTCGTTTTTACAGTGTACCAACAGAGCCACTGTTGCCCCAAAGCTTTCACATGTCACTATTCGTTCACTGGCAATGAACTACTACTGTAGCCACAGCTGCCCTGAGGCACCCGTCTGTGCCATCAGCCCCTCCCATAACCACCATCCCTCACACACATACACACCAGACTCATTCTAATGTGGGTGAAGTGTCTTCTTAAGGACACAACCACAGTTTGTCAATTTACAGCCGCCCCACTGTGGCACCTGATCCTAAAGGTCTCCCATCACAGTACTATACAGGCCTTGCCCTGCTTAGCTTCAAAGGTCGGACAGGATCTGGCTTTCAGACGCAGGATTGTTGACTTGCATAATAAAAGCAGTGACATAAAGTCTTTCATTTAACTTCATGTAACTGCTTCAGGTTTAGTTTCCGTCTTATTTAGTTTAAACTCTCGCTTCATTTAAGAAAAAGGAGTTTGTGACCGAATGAAACAAAGTCACAAAGTCACAAAACACATGGTCCGAGTGTTTATAAGGCAGTGTCAATGTCAACTGTTCACGGCCCGTTGGCTCCACCTGGTGGTCAGAAGAGGAAACAGACAAACAAATGAACTAAAACTTGATGGAGTCCAAATAATGAGTCCATAAACTCATAAAGTAAAGTCCTGTGGATTTCACTAACACGTGTCTTACTCTTGAATGTTCTGGAAAGTCCTAAATGTCTCTGAAACACTTTTGTATTTTACTATTTTTATTTTCTTGCTTTTTCTGCCTGAGATGTTGCTGCAGTTCAGTGTTAATGGTTTTACACTGGTCCAGACCAGAGCAGAGAGGATTCATGGTTTTACACTGGTCCAGACCAGAGCAGAGAGGATTCATGGTTTTACACTGGTCCAGACCAGAGCAGAGAGGATTCATGGTTTTACACTGGTCCATTTTACTTTGGACCAGAGCAGAGAAAATGATCTGAACCAAGCGGCTCCACCTCTGCTGCTGTGACCTGAGGCTGTTGCTGATTATTACGATTGTTAGATTTTTAGAATGAACAATTTTATTTTGTATTTTTGCAGCTACTGGACGCCTGAATTTCTCTTACGGGGATCAATAATCAATAACATATATCTATCTTTGGTCCCAGAAATAAAGAGAGAGCGTTTTCTGTCACCTCTAGCCACGCTGCCTGAAACCTTCAAATCTGGTCAGAAATCTAAATGTAGAACGGGAAGCCGGGGAAAATGATCATGGACCAGAGTTTACACATGGTAAGACCCAGCCAACATGTAGGAAATGATCATGGACCAGACTTTATGGTAAGACCAGGGTAGAGCGGAGGTGAAAGGGCAAAAAACAGGACAAAGGCCACAAAATTCTGCAAAGTTTTATTTCTTTATTTCTTTCTTTCAGAGCTGTTGGATCCATCAGACCTCCCACAGGCTTAAAGCACAAGGCCTGAAAGCTTGTTGAAGATCTGTCACTGGAATTACTCCTACAACCTGTGTGAGCGTGAGTGTGTGTGCGTGTGCGTGTGTGAGTGTGTGTCTGTGTGTGCGTGTGTGTGAGTGTGTGTGTGTGTGTGTGTGTGCCGCGGTGATGCAGGACTGTCCACCGGACCGGGACTGCTCCGAGGAGACTCTCCCGACCCTGTGGATCAGAGGAGCATCATCTTGGTGATGATCCAGGACACTAACTTTCTACAACGTATGGACATGGTCTCTCCCTATGGACCAATACCATGTGGTCTCTCCCGATGGACCAATACCATGTGGTCTCCCCCAATGGACCAATACCATGTGGTCTCTCCCGATGGACCAATACCATGTGGTCTCTCCCTATAGACCAATACCATGTGGTCTCTCCCGATGGACCAATACCATGTGGTCTCTCCAAATGGACCAATACCATGTGGTCTCTCCATATGGACCAATACAACATGGTCTCTCCAAATGGACCAATACCATGTGGTCTCTCCCTATGGTCCAATACCATGTGGACCCCTGCTCTCGTGCCTCTTTCATATCCTTTAGTTTAGGTATTAACCTGCAGTTACTTAGGCCTAAGTAACTGCAGTTACTCCCAGTAACTCGGTCCTCAGGGTTCAGAAGGCTCGGTCCTCAGGGTTCAGAAGGCTCAGTCCTCAGGGTTCAGAAGGCTCGGTCCTCAGGGTTCAGAAGGCTCAGTCCTCAGGGTTCAAAAGTCTCTGTCCTCAGGGTTCAGAAGGCTCGGTCCTCAGGGTTCAGAAGGCTCGGTCCTCAGGGTTCAGAAGGCTCGGTCCTCAGGGTTCAAAAGTCTCTGTCCTCAAGGTTCAGAAGTCTCGGTCCTCAGGGTTCAGAAGGCTCGGTCCTCAGGGTTCAGACTAGGTTCTCAGGGTTCAGACTAGGTTCTCAAGGTTCAGAAGGCTCGGTCCTCAGAGTTCAGAAGTCTCGGTCCTCAGGGTTCAGGCTCGGTCCTCAGGGTTCAGAAAGCTCGGTCCTCAGGGTTCAGAGGGCTCGGTCCTCAGGGTTCAGATGGCTCGGTCCTCAGAGTTCAGAAGTCTCGGCCCTCAGGGTTCAGACGCGGTCCTCAGGGTTCTGAAGTCTCTGTCCTCAGGGTTCAGAAGGCTCGGTCCTCAGGGTTCAGAAGGCTCGGTTCTCAGAGTTCAGAGGGCTCGGTCCTCAGGGTTCAGGCTCGGTCCTCAGGGTTCAGAAAGCTCGGTACTCAGGGTTCAGAGGGCTTGGTCCTCAGGGTTCAGAAGGCTCGGTCCTCAGGGTTCAGGCTCGGTCCTCAGGGTTCAGAAGGCTCGGTCCTCAGGGTTCAGATGGCTCAGTCCTCAGAGTTCAGAAGTCTCGGTCTTCAGGATTCAGAACTCTCGGTCCTCAGGATTCAGAAGTCTCGGTCCTCAGGGTTCAGAAGGCTCGGTCCTCAGGGTTCAGATGTCTCGGTCCTCAGGGTTCAGAAGTCTCGGTCCTCAGGGTTCAGAAGGCTCGGTCCTCAGGGTTCAGAAGTCTCGGTCCTCAGGGTTCAGAAGGCTCGGTCCTCAGGGTTCAGACTCAGTCCTCAGGCCAAATGCGGCCCAATGTGTCATTTTCAGTGGCCCTCTGACTTACTAACCCAAATTCGCCATCGAGGCAATTCATAGTGTCATCCAGAAAACTTCAGCTCCAACAATAAAGTCATGCTGTACCTCATTGTAAAGCTCAAAACCTTTGGAATTGAGCCTTTATTTCTATTTTCTGACATGATTATGATTTTTTCACAAAATGGCATCAGTGTATCACCAGTGAATCTATATGGACAAACCCAGTTGTGTAGCTCAGTGTTGTTGGACCCTGGAGAAGTCTGGTGAACAAAAGTGGCCCTCTTCAGAAATAGTTTGGACACCCCTACTGCAGAGGATCACGGTGCGAGGGGATTCAGCAAGAGTAAAGACCGGTGACTGATAAGAAGACCTTTTAGTTTTCTGCTTCAAATCTTATGAAGATTAAGTAGCTAACATCCAACAGGGATATGTAATTGAAGCCACACAATGACAGTAAAAAAGACAAAAAGATCACGTTTAGACAAAAAGGACGGATCCATTTTTAAAACAAAATGTACTTTATTCAAAACTCGATACAAAACATTATTTACAAAGTGCTTTACAACATTTGGGTGAAAACAACAACACAGAACACATTGATGTCTTTGGACAGAAAACTCTTTGGAAGAAACACAAAAAGAATGCGTGTCCGTCGGCGGCCATTTTGTGTCTCCACTTCCTGACTCAGACAACGGGACATATTTAGAAGAGAAGCTACAAACACAAGTGCTTAATAAACCCGGACAAAGGAATGTGAGCAGCTCGTCGTTTTGATCGTTTCGTTTTAACCTGAGACTTCTTTAGATCTACACTCATAATGACTCAATATCCATGTTGTTTATCGGCCACTACCAGCTCTTTGTGAGGCTTTGTTATGTCTTAAAACTCCAAATGACAGCAGTGGACCTTCTTAGTCCATAACCTTTGAGTAGAGGACCAGGAGTTGGCAAAAACTCTGCTTAAAATGGAGTCATGTAATAAATATTGATCAATGTGGATTCTTCTGCCACCACTCCACAACATTACTATTTTCGGTCACTTCACTTCTATTTTTCTTTCTCTGAACCATCACTTACAAGTCTCTTTTTTATCAGGCAAGCCAAAGGACAAGACTGGAGGGTTGTTGGCCATTTTATACACTGAGAGAGTCCACCGGTCCAAAAGACTCGGAGGGGGAAAGAGAAAAACTGCTGCACATTAAACATTTACTTACTTAGCATTTACCCTTTTGCTGTTAATTTGGGCTACACCTCTCGTATTTAGGCCTCTCCTTAGTTCTTGGTGGGTTGGTTTTTCTTTAGTTCAGTTTAGTATGCCGCAAATATTTGATTTTTGTTAAATCATATATTTTTCTGATCTAAACCAGAGATGATTTGACACCTGTGGTCCTTGCCTTCTGTTTGGTCCACTACAGTAGTCATTGTGTTGCCTGAACATTCATTAAAAACAAACACGACGCCACTGAACGGAACGACACATTTGTGAATAGCATGAGTCCGTTTCCTCGTTCCAAAGCCTGGTCCGTTTCAGTCTGGGTAAAAAACATTCCAGCGGTGGGGGAAAAAAACCATTCTGTGAAGTATCGCGATATTTTGAGCACACAATTAAATCGATACAGTACAGTAAAATATTGCGATATTTAATTCACTAATTATCAGCTTTACTTTTGTGTTTTCTTAGTTTACTCTAGTAAGTTACAAATGAGGATTATGTGACTCTATGACGTCTGCTTGTTGTGACTCTGACGTCTGCTTGTTGTGACTCTATGACGTCTGCTTGTAGTGACTCTATGACGTCTGCTTGTTGTGACTCTATGACGTCTGCTTGTTGTGACTCTATGACGTGTGCTTGTAGTGACTCTATGATGTCTGCTTGTAGTGACTCTATGATGTCTGCTTGTAGTGACTCTGACGTCTGCTTGTTGTGACTCTATGACGTCTGCTTGTAGTGACTCTATGACGTCTGCTTGTTGTGACTCTATGACGTGTGCTTGTAGTGACTCTATGATGTCTGCTTGTAGTGACTCTATGACGTCTGCTTGTTGTGACTATATCACGTCTGCTTGTTGTGACTCTATGGACGTGTGCTTGTAGTGACTCTATGATGTCTGCTTGTAGTGACTCTATGATGTCTGCTTGTAGTGACTCTAGTCTGCTTGTGTGACTCTGACGTCTGCTTGTTGTGACTCTATGACGTCTGCTTGTAGTGACTCTATGACGTCTGCTTGTTGTGACTCTATGACGTGTGCTTGTAGTGACTCTATGATGTCTGCTTGTAGTGACTCTATGACGTCTGCTTGTTGTGACTATATCACGTCTGCTTGTTGTGACTCTATGACGTTGCTTGTGTAGTGACTCTATGACGTCTGCTTGTAGTGACTCTATGATGTCTGCTTGTAGTGACTCTATGATGTCTGCTTGTAGTGACTCTATGATGTCTGCTTGTTGTGACTCTATGATGTCTGCTTGTTGTGACTCTGATGTCTGCTTGTTGTGACTCTATGTCTGCTTGTTGTGACTCTATGACGTCTGCTTGTTGTGACTCTATGATGTCTGCTTGTTGTGACTCTATGACGTCTGCTTGTTGTGACTCTATGACGTCTGCTTGTTGTGACTCTATGACGTCTGCTTGTCGTGACTCTATGACGTCTGCTTGTTGTGACTCTATGACGTCTGCTTGTTGTGACTCTATGATGTCTGCTTGTTGTGACTCTATGATGTCTGCTTGTTGTGACTCTATGATGTCTGCTTGTTGTGACTCTGATGTCTGCTTGTTGTGACTCTATGTCTGCTTGTTGTGACTCTATGACGTCTGCTTGTTGTGACTCTATGATGTCTGCTTGTTGTGACTCTATGATGTCTGCTTGTTGTGACTCTATGATGTCTGTTTGTTGTGACTCTGACGTCTGCTTGTCGTGACTCTATGACGTCTGCTTGTTGTGACTCTATGACGTCTGCTTGTTGTGACTCTATGATGTCTGCTTGTTGTGACTCTATGACGTCTGCTTGTTGTGACTCTATGATGTCTGCTTGTTGTGACTCTATGTCTGCTTGTTGTGACTCTATGACGTCTGCTTGTTGTGACTCTATGATGTCTGCTTGTTGTGACTCTATGATGTCTGCTTGTTGTGACTCTATGATGTCTGCTTGTTGTGACTCTATGACGTCTGCTTGTTGTGACTCTATGATGTCTGCTTGTTGTGACTCTATGTCTGCTTGTTGTGACTCTATGACGTCTGCTTGTTGTGACTCTATGATGTCTGCTTGTTGTGACTCTATGATGTCTGCTTGTTGTGACTCTATGATGTCTGCTTGTTGTGACTCTATGACGTCTGCTTGTTGTGACTCTATGACGTCTGCTTGTCGTGACTCTATGACGTCTGCTTGTTGTGACTCTATGATGTCTGCTTGTTGTGACTCTATGATGTCTGCTTGTTGTGACTCTACGATATAATATGAGGGACATGATGAATCTATCACAGAATTGAATCACAAAACTGACTGTATCGCGATATGTTAAGAATCGCGATAATTGTGGCCCAAATATCGCAATACTTTCAAATCGTCACATTGTTCCCAGCCCTAATACATTCTACTGTGCTGATGCCTCAGAGGTCCTTGATGGTGGGGGTCACTGGTGCAGCTCTGCCCTCTGCTGTTTGCTTTGGCGGTAGGCGTTGGAGAGCCGGTACAGGACGTCCGGAGGGGGGCCCAGCCTGGAGCCGCCCTTCTGGGTCATGAGCATCTGGAACAAGGAGCTCACCTCCGACAGCAAGGCCCCGTTCAGCGGCTCCTCGTCCCGGTCCACAGACTTCCCTGTGGAGGAGAGAGAGCACAGCCGTCACTCACTGGGTCGAGAACTGAGGCCCTGCTTATACGGAGGCGCTGCGCAGACGTTGCCAAGCCTGTGCTAAGGTCTTGTCACATGTGTTTACATTTGGCTTAGGAACATTTCAGACAAACATGAGAAACTATAGTCCCAAAAAGTAAATAAATTGCATAGAATCACACAGATAAATTAGTTGTTTTGTTTTTGTTGTTTATAAAAAAAGGGGACTAAGTGTCAGTGTATAATGTGAAACACTGTATTGTAAATTTTTTAATGGCCTTGAAAAATCAATAACAATAAGTAAAAAAAAAAAATCAATCATATAATTTATGGTAAAAATTTAGCTAATTAGATGTTGTCTCGAGAAAGTTCTGTCTCATACTTTACCCCCACAGTGACCCGGGTAAAAACATGGAGAATAACTTTTACCAAAAGTGGAGAAGGAGGAGGAGGAGTCCAGTCTGTCCGGGGGGAGGAGCTCGCTGTCGGTGGACGGTGGCCCGTTGGGGACAAAGACGTTGTCATGGTAATCAGTAGAGAGCGGCACGGACAGCCGGGCCATCCAGGCGGGGTCCGGGACGTCCGAGAAGACCTCATCTGAAGACACAAGAAGACGGTGAGTTTGGACTAGTAGAACCTCCTCATAATCGCACGTCAGGAGCAGTGGTCGCCGTAGTAACAGCGCCCGGGAACCCATCTCCACATGTTGATGCTCGGCTTGGTCAGGACCGGAGCTGGAGGATTTAACCTAGTGAGCATGTTTTTAGTGGTAGGGGAAACCCGGAGTACCTGGAGGAAACATACGCAAGCTCGGGAGAACATGCAAACTCCACTCAGAAAGACCCCGTTCCAACCGGGATTCAAACCCAGGTTGGAACCAAAACCAGGCTAAACCATTCCACTGCCGCACTCACAGAAACACAAACTCATCACCTCTTAACAGTTATATAGGATTTTAGTGGTAATGGAACCTGGAGCACCTGGAGGAAACCGACACAGATACAGGAGGAACATGGAAACTGGCCCAGGGAATCAAGCTTCTTTCTGCCTTTTTTTTTGACTTGTCTGTTAATTTTAATTCCATTCAATGTATTTTTGTACAGCCCTTAATCACAGCAGCAGATATCTCAGAGGCTAGTCCCTGTGAGAGACTAATGGGATGGTACTTCCTGATTCTAGTCTGGACTAATGGGATGGTACTTCCTGGTTCCGGTTGGGACTAATGTGATGGTACTTCCTGGTTCTAGTATGGACTAATGTGATGGTACTTCCTGATTCTAGTCTGGACTAATGTGATGGTACTTCCTGATTCTAGTCTGGACTAATGTGATGGTACTTCCTGATTCTAGTCTGGACTAATATGATGCTACTTCCTGGTTCTAGTCTGGACTAATATGATGCTACTTCCTGGTTCTAGTCTGGACTAATGTGATGCTACTTCCTGGTTTTAGTCAGGACTAATGTGATGGCACTTCCTGGTTCCGGTCGGGACTAATGTGATGGTACTTCCTGGTTCTAGTCTGGACTAATGTGATGGTACTTCCTGATTCTAGTCTGGACTAATGTGATGGTACTTCCTGGTTCTAGTCTGGACTAATGTGATGGTACTTCCTGATTCTAGTCTGGACTAATGTGATGGTACTTCCTGGTTCTAGTCTGGACTAATGTGATGGTACTTCCTGGTTCTAGTCTGGACTAATGCGATGCTACTTCCTGGTTCCGGTCGGGACTAATGCGATGGTACTTTCTGATTCTAGTCTGGACTAATGTGATGGTACTTCCTGATTCTAGTCTGGACTAATGTGATGCTACTTCCTGGTTCTTGTCTGGACTAATGTGATGGTACTTCCTGATTCTAGTCTGGACTAATGTGATGGTACTTCCTGATTCTAGTCTGGACTAATGTACAATACAATACAATACAATTTATTCTTGTATAGCCCTAGGTCACAACAGAAGTCATCTCAGAGACTTAACAAAACCATTGAAATCACCAACACAGGTCAGAGAATCAACAGTTAAAACACATGAAGAATATAAAGCACACACAGAAGAAAATGTCCATACATGTTGTAGAATGCTAAAGTGTCCTGATCATCACCAATCCTTTCTGTTGGACACTAACTGTCCAACAAGACCCTCCTGCATCGACAAGGAACAACTCTTAAAAAACCCAGTGGGAAAAAGTGAGAAACCTTGGGGAGCACTAGGGAAACCCACAGGGAGGGAGACCCATATGAGAAAGGGATCCGCTCCTCCGGACGGACAGGCTAATGATCCAGGACCTAAGCTAGCTACAGAACGTGGACCAGTGGCCGCTGAACGTGGACAGGTCCGGTGCAGGACCGAAGCACTCCCAGGCGGGTCGGGCGGGGCAGTCCGCAGGTGTAGATGGAGGAGGCCAGGCTCAGAGATCCCGTCATCGTACCATGAAACAGACAATGGGACAACGGGTGAATAGCAATGAACAAACTACAGTCAGAATCCTAAAAATGCTAAACAGATAAAGTAGGAAGGAGGAGAGGATAGTGCTCAAGTTACCATACTTCTCCCAGCAAACTGACTCCCTATGCAGCTTGACTAACACTCTGAGGAGTTTAACCTTCTCCGAGTCTTACCTTCCTAGCCATATGCTAAACTAAAGAGGACTGTTTTAAACCTAGCCTTGAATAAAGAATAACATACAGCATAATATATAACATAATATACAACATAACACAATACATTATTGAATAATATATAACATAATATATAACATAATACAGCATATATATATAATATATACACTACATATTATATATTACCTAATTATATGCTAAATTAAAGTAAAGTGCTTTAAGCCTGGCCTTGAATGTGGAGACCGTATCTGCTTCCTTAACATAAATGGGAAGCTGATTCCACAGTAAAGGAGCTTGGTAGCTAAATGCTCTGCCACCAACAGTGACCTTTGAGACCTTAGGGACCACCAGACGTCTGGCGTTTTGTGAGCGCAACGCTCGACCTGGTTGATACGACACTAACGTGTCTTGGAGATAAGAAGGAGCCAAGCCATTTATGGCTTTATATGTTAAGAGTAGGATTTTAAACTTTATTCTGTACTCCACAGGGAGCCAGTGGAGTGATTTTAACACCGGAGTTATGTGCTCCCTCCTTTTGGTACCTGTTAAGATCCTAGCTGCTGTATTCTGAACGAGCTGGAAGCTCTTCAAAGACGCTTTAGGGCACGCTGCCAGTAAAGCGTTACAGTAGTCGAGCCTTGAGGTGACAAACGCGTGAATGAGTTTTTCCGCGTCACTTTTAGGAAGGAAATTCCTAATTTTAGCGATGTTCCGTAAGTGGAAGTACGCCGTTTTAGTTGCTTGGCTTATATAAGCCTTGAAGGAGAGTTCTTGGTCAAAAATGACTCCAAGATTCCTCACAGTGTTACTGGGTATTATACTGACATTATCGAGAGTAACCATCTGGTTAGTGAGGGAGTCACGCAGGCGCTTCGGACCGAGTAGGATCACTTCTGTCTTCTCCGGGTTGAGAAGTAGGAAGTTAAGAGTCATCCACATTTTAAGGTCCTTTATGCAGGCACTGAGCTTTTCTAGCTGATCTGTCTGATTAGGCTTCATCGACAGATAAAGCTGTGTGTCATCTGCATAGCAGTGGAAATTAATTCCATGCTTTTTAATAATGTTTCCCAGTGGCAGCATGTAGAGAGTAAAAAGAATCGGTCCGAGTACCGAACCCTGCGGCACACCGAATTCCACTCCAGAATAAGGCGACGAGTCCTGATTCACATTGACGAAGTGATATCGATCTGATAAATAGGATTTAAACCAGCCAAGGGCTGTTCCTCTAAGACCTATATCACATTCTAGCCTCTGCAGTAGAATGCTGTGGTCTATTGTGTCAAATGCAGCACTAAGGTCCAGTAGGACCAGCACTGACACTTGTCCATTATCGGCAGCTAGTAGTAAGTCATTTGTGACTTTGACTAGTGCCGTTTCAGTGCTATGATGAGCTCTGAATCCTGATTGAAAGACTTCAAACATATCATTTTCCTGCAGGTGGCAGCGGAGCTGCTCAGCTATAAGTTTTTCCAGGATTTCAGATATAAAAGTGAGGTTTGAGATCGGTCTGTAGTTTGTAAGTATTTCTGGGTCCAGGTTTGTTTTCTTCAGAAGGGGTTTGATTACCGCGGTTTTAAAAGCTTGTGGGACATAGCCACATTGTATGGATGCGTTTATTATATTTACGATAGGCTCAATTATCAAAGGAAGTATGTCTTTGAAGAGCCATGTCGGGACTGCGTCTAACATGCAAGTTGAGGCTTTTGAGGATGTGACCACAGAGATCACCTCTGCTTGGCTCACAGCCATGAATTTATTAAGGCCCACTGAAGAGTCTAAGTGGGAAGTCACGTATGCCGCTTCAGCCTGTCCACCACTAACAGCAGGAGCAACCTCCTCCAGCTTGTCACGGATGGATGTAATTTTATTATTAAAGAAGTGGAGAAAGTCGACACTGCTCAGTGAGCTTGGAATTTTAGGCTCGATTGCGCTATGGCAGTTTGTGAGTTTAGCGACGGTGCCAAACAAAAATCTACTGTTGTTTTTATTCGCTTCTATTAAAGTTGAATAGTATTGAGTTCGAGCCCTGCGAAGGGCATTCTTATAGTTTCGGAGACCTGCTTTCCACTCCCTGTGGACAGGCTCCGAGTGGGAGTGGCAATATAGCCTCTCCAATTTTCTGACGTCCTGTTTTAAAGTGTGGAGTTGAACACTGTACCAGGGCGACGATGATCTAATCCTAATGGTTTTCTGTTTTAAAGGAGCTGCTGCATTTAATGCAGATTTTAAAGACTCCATAGTGTTGTCCACCGTTTGGTCAATGACTGAGGGACTGCAGCAGCTGTGAACAGGTTCACCTGCAGCAGTATTCAACATAGGCTGTATTAGTTCTTTGAACCTTGTGATAGATTTATCATTTAAGGTTCTTTTCATTATGGTTTTATCTTGCGGGACAGGAAAGTCCTCCAAAGCGAGATCAAACGTGATCAAGAAATGGTCAGACAGCAACGAGCTTTGACGCTGGATGTCAACATTGGAGACATCACAGCCGTAGGTCAGGACAAGGTCCAAGGTGTGGTTATGAATGTGAGTAGGTTCCTCGACATTCTGAGTAAAACCAACACCATCTAGTACGGCGCTGAAAGCTTTGTTTAAGCTGTCAGTGCTGTCGTCCACATGTATATTGAAGTCTCCAGTTATAACTATGTTTTCCCATTCCAAAACTAGGTTTGAAATGAAGTTTGAGAATTCTGTTAGGAACTCGCTGTAAGGACCAGGAGGTCGGTATAAAACTATAAATAGTACTGCTTTTTGTTTTCTCCACCCAGGACAGGTGATTGAAAGTGTTAAGTTTTCAAACGAGTGAAAAGCGTTGTTGGTTTTGGGACTAAGAACCAAGTTGGTGTGTGATATAATCGCAACACCACCGCCGCGACCTGTAGCTCTGGCTTTCTGGTAGTTAACATGCGTCGGAGGAGTGCACTCATTCAATCTAACGTAGTCGTCCTGTTGGAGCCAAGTCTCCGAGAGCGCAAACAAATCCAAGCCCTTGTCTATAATAAGTTCGTTTATGAGAAGCGATTTAGACGAGATTGATCTGACGTTCATTAAACCACATTTAACAACCCTACCGCTAGAACTATTTCTGTCTGTCTGAACTTTTATTAAGTTACTGTGTCTGACACCCAGGTCAGATTTCCTCGCATATAGTGCTTTAGACTTCAAGCGAGGAACACACACAGTTTCAATCTGACTAGGTTCTGAGGCTAGTAACTGAGCACACACAGGCATACACATACATGCACACACAGTTTCAATCTGACTAGCTTCTGAGGCTAGTAACTGAGCCCACACAGGCACACACACACATGCACACACAGTTTCAATCTGACTAGCTTCTGAGGCTAGTAACTGAACAGATGGGGGCTCAGAGGTTGTGGCAGAGCAGCTCTGCACCCGGGCCTCAGTTCTGCACCGTCATTTGAGCCGAGCAGAACAGTTTAGAGCCAGGGCCAAATTCGTAGCCAAAAGGGATGTACCCGCCAACGTTGGGTGGATATCATCCGAGCGGATGAGACCGGGCTTTCCCCAAAAGGCACTCCAATTGTCAACATGAACAACACCACTTCGAGGGCACCAGCCAGACAGCCAGCGGTTGAAAGCCGAGTGTCTGCTGAATGCTTCTGCACTGCTAGTGCTAGGTAGGGGCCCAGAGAAGATGACAGTGTCGGCCATTGTGCTAGCCAGCTTGCACACGGCGGCGACTTGCAGCTTCAACACCTCGGACTGTTTCCGCCGAACGTCATTACCACCCGCGTGAATAACAATTCGACGGAAACGCTGCTTGTGGGTGGTGATGGTACTTCCTGGTTCTAGTCTGGACTAATGTGATGGTACTTCCTGGTTCTAGTCTGGACTAATGTGATGGTACTTCTTGGTTCTAGTCTGGACTAATGTGATGGTACTTCCTGGTTCTAGTCTGGACTAATGTGATGGTACTTCCTGGTTCTAGTCCGGACCAATGTGATGCTACTTCCTGGTTCTAGTCAGGACTAATGTGATGGTACTTCCTGATTCTAGTCTGGACTGTGATGGTACTTCCTGATTCTAGTCTGGACTAATGTGATGGCACTTCCTGGTTCTAGTCTGGACTAATGTGATGGCACTTCCTGGTTCTAGTCTGGACTAATGTGATGGTACTTCCTGGTTCTAGTCTGGACTAATGTGATGGTACTTCCTGATTCTAGTCTGGACTAATGTGATGCTACTTCCTGGTTCTTGTCCGGACTAATGTGATGGTACTTCCTGGTTCTAGTCCGGACCAATGTGATGCTACTTCCTGGTTCTTGTCTGGACTAATGTGATGGTACTTCCTGATTCTAGTCTGGACTAATGTGATGGTACTTCCTGATTCTAGTCTGGAATAATGTGATGGTACTTCCTGGTTCTAGTCTGGACTAATGTGATGGTACTTCCTGGTTCTAGTCTGGACTAATGTGATGGTACTTCTTGGTTCTAGTCTGGACTAATGTGATGGTACTTCCTGGTTCTAGTCTGGACTAATGTGATGGTACTTCCTGGTTCTAGTCCGGACCTATGTGATGCTACTTCCTGGTTCTTGTCTGGACTAATGTGATGGTACTTCCTGGTTCTAGTCTAGACTAATATGATGGTACTTCCTGCTTCTAGTCTGGACTAATGTGATGGTACTTCCTGGTTCTAGTCTGGACTAATGTGATGGTACTTCCTGGTTCTAGTCTGGACTAATGTGATGGTACTTCCTGGTTCTAGTCTGGACTAATGTGATGGTACTTCCTGGTTCTAGTCTGGACTAATGTGATGGTACTTCCTGGTTCTAGTCTGGACTAATGTGATGGCACTTCCTGGTTCTAGTCTGGACTAATGTGATGGTACTTCCTGGTTCCAGTCCGGACTCAGGTTGCAGTGTTGTGAATCTACTACAGCTGTTTTTGGACGTCCGTCTCGTTCCCAGCTCGGTGACTTTGAGCTCAGAGTAAAAGCGTAAACAAAACTCGTCGTGACCTCGGCGTCTGAAAACATCTCCCTCCTCCACATGGTCACACACCTTTCCCATGGTTTTCATTGGAGGAATGTTAAACACCGACTTAGAGACACCAGACACAGCTGTTTACGGGAAAAGAATTCTGTCAATGTGTCTCTGATCTGAAGGATAAATACTCTACTGTACTCTGTCACATTCTTTACAAATCTGAGCTGACATTCTCCAAAAGCGTTTTCAGACTTTTCGCACCGAGTCAAAACATGCTCAAGGTTAATGCTAAACTCATACTGTTATTTTGTGGAGTCAAGTACTATGGGACTGGTCACATGGTAGGAGATTTTTGGTTCCAAGAGAAATATTATGCATTATCTTTGGCTCCTTCTTAACCCTTTAATGTTCACAATGGTTTTTGTTTCATGATTTTCTAAGATGTAGAAAAACAGGTCCCCGCCCCCTTTCAGGTACTCCCAAAGGATTTAGAATTTAACACAGGATCTTGAATGAGTACATGTTGAGTTAATACATGTCTATTGTAAGTATATATACTGGGTTATACAGTATTAGAGTATATTGTTATAGTATAGTTTTTTTGACCCTCTGATGTAAATCCCTGCCTGAATCTGCAAAGAACAACTCCAAACGTGTCGGTATTGTTTCTCTCCATGTCCCGAGGCACAGAGGGAGCAGCGGCTGACGACAGAGCTGTGCGGACGCCTCATGTTTCTCCTGCTCACGAGACGCAGGTTCAAAAGAAAAGTGTTTTAAAAGAGTGACTCAGGGAAAGTACAGAGAGTGTGATATGATACGGACAGGATTCTGACTCTTTCAGCCACGTCCCCCCCACCCTTCTGACTCACCGCTCTCTTGTCAAACTACACAATAACGTCATGACCAGAGCTTGAATATGACATCCAAATAATATGTGTGAGTGTTTTGTGTGTCTCATACTCTATGGTAGGGCCTTAGTGTAGAGTTATTGTTCATTTATCTTTTGCTGTGTGCTCCTCATTCTTTCTGTTCTGTAACCCGGGATGCAACACTGACATTTCCCCACTCTGGGACGTATAAAGGATCTCTAAATCTCTTGTATATTACTGTATGTACCGCACAGTGTCATGTATGGATTCTGTGTATTATTGTGTTGAATGAGGGTGATTAAGAGAGGGTGAGTAAGGTGAGAGAGGTTAAGAGGGGGTGAGAAAGAGTGAGAGATGTCGTTGGAAAT
This sequence comes from Knipowitschia caucasica, assembly GCA_964034765.1. NCBI lineage: Eukaryota > Metazoa > Chordata > Actinopteri > Gobiiformes > Gobiidae > Knipowitschia > Knipowitschia caucasica. The sequence goes on from OZ035839.1 coordinate 35,082,686, forward strand.
AAATAATCTTCTGCTTCATCCAACCCCTTTTCAAACCTGTGGTGTAAAGACGTGACATGAACATGATCTTGAGAATGTTTCATGTTTTATAATAATAAATAATGTAGGGAAAGCAAATGGCTCTGCGTGAACACAATCCCATGTAGAGGTAGATGTGGGGAAATACATTTAAAAGTTCCTTGTTTTAAGTCAGAATGTGCTCAAATTAAGTTACATTTTGCCAAATTAGAGCAATTTTTCACTAAATTTTCCATCACTTTTTGCAGTGTAGAGCTGGGCCAGGATCTAGTTGGATTGACTTTTGCACACAAGTGGTTTTGAAAGTTAGGGACCCTTGAACATAAAACACCCTTTTTTATGAATGTGTAAAATAAGATAATTTGTCGGTCGGTAGTAAACGTGTGTGTTAGTGTGTGTAGGTGTGTTGGTGTGTTTATGTGTGTGTGCTTGCGGTACTTCCCCTCCTTCCTGTTGTGAGTGTGCTCCATTGTGTAGTCAGCCCTGGTGTTTCTTCAGGGTTCACGGGTCAGATACTTTTGTTTGGACCTGTCGCCTCCGTCAGCAAGAGACGCACAAACGCACTCACTCACCCCGAACCACGTGGAGTGTGTCCATTACGACGCAACACAATGCATGTGCGGCAACACAACTGATCGTTATGAACTGTACAATGAGGTGAGAAGGAAAGGCTCTGATTGTCTGCCACAGTCAAGAACTTAAAGGAGCAGTTTGTAAAATCTGGCCAAAAGTGGTACTGCAGCCTCTCCCACTCTCCCTGACTCAGGTTGCCAGATATGCAGACTATAGATAGTCCAATATAAATAGTCCCATATAAATAGTCCCATATATAAAGTCCCATATACATAGTCCCATATAAATAGTCCTATATAAAAAGTCCCATATAAATAGTCCCATATAAATAGTCCTATATACATAGTCCCATATAAATAGTCCCATATACATAGTCCCATATAAATAGTCCCATATATAAAGTCCCATATAAATAGTCCCATATATATAGTCCCATATACATAGTCCCATATATAAAGTCCCATACATTAGTCCCATATATTAGTCCCATATATTAGTCCCTTACCGTTGTTGTGGATGAGTTTGCTGAGTCCTTCCTCCAGCTGTGCCTCCAGGGGGCACTCTGCCGCTCCGTCCCAGCCCATGTCCCCGTCTCCAGGCTCGCTCTCCCCGTGTCCGCTGTCCTTTGTGCTCTGCCAGTCTCCCCCGCAGTCCTGGGTCCCATACCTGGCAACACAGCAGACCCAGTCACGCTACCTGGCCACCCAACAGGACCAGTCCCACTACCTGGCAACCCAACAGGACCAGTCCCATTTGCAGAAACAGTTAAGAGCCAATGAAAAATACATTTCACCCTTTACCAAGTCATTTTTTCCATTAGCCAGACATAGTTTAGCTTCACGCTAATAAAGTTTGACCTCTTTTTGAGCATATTCTTTCTCTATTTACAAAACTTTTACACATGCACTGCCAATAACAAAACATGTTGAAGATTGGAGCTAGAGGATTACACATTTGACACATTTGACACATTTTCAACACGGACAAATCTAATTTTTGTCAAGAATGATGTTGAGATGTACCAGTGATTTCTACAGTCTCTGATAAAGTCTTTGGTAAACACAGAAATAAAGGACAATTATTGCTATTTCCGATAATGTATATGTATAATTTATTATGTGATGGGTGTTAGTGAATGGAAAGCACTGGTGTCAAGGCTCCAAGACTTTTTGTTACGGCTGTATTTATTCTGTGTTTATTCTGTATTTGTTCTGTATTTATCCTGTGTTTATTCTGTGGAGGAGAGTCACTGACCGGCGCTGGGAGAACTTGTTTCCTCTGAAGTTGGTCCTGGGCTGAAGCTGGCCTTGTCTGAGCAGAGACAGCAGCTGAGAGATCTGCTACACACACAGAGAGACACACACACACACACAGAGAGAGAGGCACACAGAGAGAGAGAGAGACACACACACACAGAGAGAGAGAGAGACACACACCACACACACAGAGCGAGAGAGACACACACGCACATACACACACACACACACACACAGAGAGAGAGACACAGAGACAAACACACACACACACACACAGAGACACACAAACAAAGAGAGACACACACAGAGAGAAAGAGAGAGAGACACACACACACACACACACAGAGAGAGAGAGAGAGACACACACAGACACAGAGAGAGAGAGACACACACACACAGACACACACAATTATAGTTTAATTCTCCAGAACAAAAAAGGATGAACATTATTTTGATAAATATGATATGAATATGAACTCGAGCTCCTGGTCAAAGTCCAAATCCAGGTCCAGGACCAGGTCCCAGTTGAAGTCCAAGTCCAAGTCCAAGTCCGGGTCCCAGTCAAAGTCCAGATCTACATCCAGTGGGAAATGTGCGGTTCACAAACAATAATTAAAATAATGCATCAGTTTTATAAAGACACTGGAGGACGCAGTGGTGATAGAACACTCCTGTAGCCACAGCTGCCCTGGGGCACACTGACAGAAGCCCCTCCCACCACCAGGCCCCGCCCTGTTTGGCTTCAGAGCTCTGACAGAATCTGCCCTTCACCTGAAGGTCAGGCGCTCTCATCTAAACCAGACGAGCCAACCTCAGGCCCATGGGCCAAATCCAGCCGTGACACCATTTTCAGTGGCCTCTGAAACCATTGTTAATTATCATTGATACATTTCAATAACTGACACCACATAACTGTTAAAGTCATGTTAAAGTAGAAATATGTAAGATTTTCAGGTCAAGTCATCATTAAAGGGCCCTAATCTGTCAAAAAGCATTAATAAAACCTGCTCTTTTCCAATACTTCTTTAACTGATAACAGTAGTTCAGAGATATTGGAATTTCTAAATTACTTTTTCAGCCTCTAAATCTTGTTATTGTTTTCATTTCGATGTCCCGCCCTCCACCGTTTCACCAATCAGAAAGTCCATGATCCGGGCGCCAGAACTCACCATGTGGAGCTAATCTCACTGGTAAAGTACCATGTGGCGCAGAACTAAAAAAGGTCTTGTTATGATTCTCAAATCATTAACGACAAAACAAGGAATAAAACCAGGATTTCTATCTTTGTGAAAAGGTGTTGGTTATAGATTTGTTTTTGACAAAACTCTTGTCTATTCAGCTGTTATGGTCCCAGCTGGATTTGTCTGCATATCTGGCAACCTGAGTCAGGGAGAGTGGGAGAGGCTGCAGTACCACTTTTGGCCAGAATTTACACACTGCTCCTTCAATAATGACAATAAAAGAAAAGCACTTGTAAACAGCTTTTACGTTTTAAACTCGGCCCTCAACCAAAATTAGAGCCATGTTTAAGTAGTTAGTGAATGAGTTTTGAGTTGTTTTGTAAGAACGAACAGACAAAACGTCAGTCTCTCTCTTGTGCTCAGCTTGTAGAGTCATCTCCAGACGACTGTGACTGCAGAGAGCGGGGGGTGGATACTTATGCAAACCCCAGCTCTCAGTTGTTGATGTGAAAAGCCGTCTGCTCTTTGGTGCTGACAGGTCACGATCTCTGAGCAGGAAGTCCAGCTCTGCTCCTCCTGAGTCCGAGAGAGTGACTTAACCATCTGTGCTTCTCTCTCCACACGTGAGACTAGAACGAGACCTGAGTGTAAAACCTGCTCTCCTCATTCCTCCTGGATCTTACTGAACGTGGCTAATAATCCAGATGTTAGCTTACTCCAAAAAATGAGCAAATATGAGGTGCTAGCTGCTTGAATCGAGCGGTTTTTGGTCTTAATCCGACACATTCTGACTGTGTTAAAACAAGATTATATTTTCTCTATTTTTGCTTTGTCCCGTCTTAAGGAACTCAAAATGTGCTTGAATTAAGAGATCATTTAGCCAATTTTGATACATATTTGACACATTTTTCATCACTTTTTGCAGTGCACTAGTTAAGAGGGATTTTAAAAAGTTGTTATGATTATCAAAAAATAGAGTTTTGACTTTCCAGGTAAAATTATGAAGATCTTAGATAATCAAAAGAATCCAATTGTTTAGAAAGTTTAAAAAGTATTTATTTTCTCATGTAAATTAAAACACACACCAGCGCGTTTCAGCCTAGCTTGGCCTTCTTCTGTTGTTATCGTAAATATTTTGTATTATGGTCTGGAAGTTAGGAACCCCATCTTTCTTTCAGAGTTACCTTATTTGCCAAGTTTGAGCAATTTTTACTTATTTGTCATCACTTTTTGCAGTGTAGGTGGATAAATGTTGCCCTACTTACTTCTTCTAGGCTCCTGCGATGTTTCAGACGACTGTATAAACACGTCCCCCCGCCCTTTCTGTCTAAGATCTCTGTTTTCAAACTCAACACATCCTCAGTCTGACGTCATTGACAGAACTACTTTGTGCCTTTTAAAGCTGAGGTACATACATTTTGAAAGTAAAATCAGAACCACAACATTCTGTCTTCACCTTGTTAGAAAAACAGTAGATCTTTTACATATTTGTGAGAAAGAGCCCTGTAAAAGTCATTATTTGACTCTTTAGGCTTGTTGTCTGGAGAAGCTGATCTACAGATGTGACAGGGACCAACACACATGTTTGCGTTTGGACTCCATCTGTTTGTAATCTGAGTACTTTCTGAGTACTTTTTCTCGCAATTTTGTGGCAATATTTGACTTATTTTTCACTTTTTGCAGTGCACTAGTTAAAAGGGATTTTTAAAACGTTATTATTCTGGTTTTGAAGTTAGGAACCTTTAGCTTTCTTTCATAGTCACCAAATAGTTTGATAGTTACCACATAGTTTCGCCCCCGCCCTTTCTGTCTAAAAGATCTGTTATCAAACTCATCACATCCTCAGTCTTATGTTAATGACAGAGACTTAAGGTGGAAATGAGCTCTTGAGCTATAACCTGGTACAAGGCATCTCTTAATAAATAATACATTTCTTTCGAACCAGGAGAAAGTCTTGTAAAATGTGCTAAGATAAATCTTTCTTAACTAGTGCACTGCAAAAAGTGATGAAAAATAAGTCAATATTGTTCAAAGTTGGCTAAATTATCTTTTAGTTTGAGCACATTTTACAAGACTTTCTCCTGTTTCAAAAAAATATATTTTCAATTAAATGACAAATGTAGGTACCCCAGCTTTAAAAGGCAGAAAGTGGCTTAGTGTATTTTAGTTTATGTATTTAAGATGTACAATAAACATTAACCTCAAAGGGAGAGATGCATTGTACCAAGTTATAGCTCAAGAGCTCATTTTCAGTCTCTGTCAACAACGTAAGACTGAGGATGAGTTTGAAAACAGAGCTTTTAGACAGAAAGGGCGGGGGGACGTGTTTATACAGTCGTTTAAAACATCACAGGAGCCTAGAAGAAGTAAGTAGGGCAACATTTATCCACCTACACTGCAAAAAGTGATGGAAAATAAGTTCAAAAGTGCTCTAATTTGGTAAAATGCATATTCTTCAGTAACTAAGAAAGAAAGCTGGGGTTCCTAACTTTCAAACTATAATAATAACAACTTTTTAAAATCTCTGTAACTAGTACACTGCAAAAAGTGGTGAAAAATAGGTCAAATATTGTTGTTGTTATTATAATGGTTTGGAAGTTAGGAACCCCAGCTTTCTCTCACAGTTTCTGGAGTATATATATTTGCCGTGGCCTTGTTGCCAGGTTTGTTATGTTTCACATGATGGTATTGTTTCTCTCTCTTTAACCCTTTGTAATGTCCGCTCTCACAAACGCAGGAAGCACATGGCTGAGGCTGCACTTCCTCTCGGCCCTCAGGGAGCAGGAAGGGCCCTCCGTGTGCCAACTGTGTCGACAGAGAGGATTGTGGGGGACTTGGGAGGGCCTTCACGTGAGCCAGCCCGGTCCAAGGGTCTAGACGAGCAGCGCACATGCACATCCGAATGCCACAAAGAACAATAGGGACATTAGCTTGATTGGTTTTGGAGCCGCAGAGACGGGGGTCGGTGCCTTTCTACGGCAGAGGATGGACCCTGCTCCAGGACGCTCTCAGATTTCACTCATGCTTCTCTGTATATATATATGTAAGGATTAAAGGAGCAGTGTGTAAAAATGTGGCCAAAAGTGGTACTGGAGCCTCTCCCACTCTCCCTGACTCAGGTTGCCAGATATGCAGACGAATCCAGCTGGGACCATAACAGCTGAATAGACAAGAGTTTTGTCAACAACAAATCTATGACATGTTTTATTAATGCCTTTCGACAGATTAGGGCCCTTTAATGACGACAGATTAGACCCTTTAATGATGACAGATTAGGGCCCTTTAATGATGACAGATTAGGGCCCTTTAATGATGACAGATTAGGGCCCTTTAATGATGACAGATCAGGGCCCTTTAATGACGACAGATTAGGGCCCTTTAATGATGACAGACTAGGGCCCTTTAATGATTACAGATTAGGGCCCTTTAATGATGACAGATTAGGGCTCTTTAATGATGACAGATTAGGGCCCTTTAATGATGACAGATTAGGGCCCTTTAATGAATACAGATTAGGGCCCTTTAATGATGACTTGACATGAAAATCTTACATATTGATACTTTAACTTTAGCATAAAATCTTGTTGTGAGGAAAGAAACTCTACAAAGAATCTTGATCAATTCAATCAATTCCTGGGTTCGAATCCCGGTCGGAAAAGGGCCTTTCTGAGTGGAGTTTGCATGTTCTCCTCGTGTCTGCATAGGTTTTCTCCAGGTGCTCCAGTTTTCTTTACCACTAAAAACATGTAAAATAGGTATGTTATGCGCCTCAATTACCCACAATTCTGAAGTGCTTTGTGAGTCTGTGAAGGCGCTGTGTAAATGACTGACTTAAGAAGGATTAGGTTTTTGCACTTCCTCCTCTGTTTTTGCTTCAGATAAAGGTGGATTTTCTACTTTCATTGAGTCTCATTTTCCTCAGTTTTTGTAATGCCTTTAAATAATATGAGGGACTTGAATTGCAATATATCGCAGAATCGAACCACAATACTGTCTGTATCGCGATATGTTTAGAATCGCGATAATATTCAATTGTGGCTCAAATATCGCAATACTTTTGAATCGTCACATTTTTATTAATTTCCACTCCTACATGAGACTTTCCCACAACTAGAGGCAGAAAGCGGATTTATAGTATAAAAAGTTTTAAAAAGGAGTTTGTGGACAGAAGGGGTGGGTCGAGGTTTCTGATACTTGTGTGGATAGAGCTAAAACCAACTAATGTAGGAAGAACAACCACTCAATCTATCAATAAATACAAAATAAATTAATAAATAAGTAAGTAAAAAAGCTTAAGGACTTGTAGGTGTTCTGTCTGTACAATATATATTTTATTTATTTTTGTCTTTCGTCTTACCTGTTTACTCTGCTTTTGTCCTGTCTTTGTATTTTGTTTAACTAGTGCATGGAAAGTGGGTTTTTGTCATTGTGTTATGTTATGTATTGTATGTTTTATATGTACGTATATAAAAAATCTAAAAATCTCTGTCTGTAGTGTTGTAATTCCAGAGCCAGTCCCTCCCCTCAGCCTCCCCACCTGAGCCCACATGAGCGATGGGCGGCCTGCTCTGCCTGGAGGCTGCGTGGGTGAGGAATGGTGCTCTAGTCCCTCAGCATTTATCCAGCTGCTCGTGTGTCACTGACAGAGCTTTTAATCAGGCTCGTCTTTCACATTCACAGACGAGGCGAGCCCTTATATCGCACGGATCCGCAAGAGTACACCTGGGAAACTATGGACACCAACACTATCCAAGCACCGCCACTGCTACTGTCATTTACCGTCAGTATGTGTGTCCAGTTTGGCAGTATGTAAAAAAAATCTGGTTAAAAGTGGTACTGCAGCCTCTCCCACTCTCCCTGACTCAGGTTGCCAGATATGCAGACGAATCCAGCTGGGACCATAACAGCTGAATAGACAAGAGTTTAGTCAACAACAAATCTATAACCAACACCTTTTTCACAAAGATAGAAATCCTGGTTTTATTCCTTGTTTTGACGTTAATGATTTGAGAATCATAACGAGACCTTTTTTAGTTCTGCGCCACATGGTACTTTACCAGTGAGATTAGCTCCAGGGGGTGAGTTCTGGCGCCCGGATCACAGACTTTCTGATTGGTGAAACGGTGGAGGGCGGGACATCGAAATGAAAACAATAACAAGATTTAGAGGCTGGAAAAGACTCAAATATCTCTGAACTACTGTTATCAGTTAAAGAAGTATTGGGACAGAGCATGTTTTATTAATGCATTTGGACAGATTAGGGCCCTTTAATTAATGATGACTTGACATGAAAATCTTACATATTGCTACTTTAAAACCACATACAGTATCTTTAAATACTGCAAATGTAGTAAGTAAAGTAAAGTTAAACTTTATTGTCCACACAGGAAAATGTGTCTTCTGCATTTGATCCATGCTTCTATACGCCACTAGAGAAGAAGAACATGCAAACACCACTCAGAAAGGCCCTGTGTCGACCAGGATTTGAACAACATTCTTGCAGACAAAGCTAACAAGCGAGAGCGGCACAGAGCGCTAACCACTGTGCCGCCCTAACTATGCGATAATCGTTTGTTTTCAGAGGCATTTATCTTGGACTTCTGTCACATGTACATCAGCTTTGATAAATGGTAATCATACTCAAACAGGACTCAAACAACATATTTATGAAACCCAAATGAACATTTGGTAGTCCAGCTTTAAGCTGTTATTTCACGTTCTAAAACATTACATTAAACTTACTAAACCTTCTTAATATCATGTTTTAAGGCCAAAATGTGCATTAATTAACAATAATGCACAATACTAACTCAACCTACAGCCTCAGTCCTGAGTCTACAGCCTCAGTCCTGAATCTACAGCCTCAGTCCTGGATCTACAGCCTCAGTCCTGGATCTACAGCCTCAGTCCTGAGTCTACAGCCTCAGTCCTGGATCTACAGCCTCAGTCCTGAGTCTACAGCCTCAGTCCTGGATCTACAGCCTCAGGCCTCAGTCCTGGATCGTCAGCCTCAGTCCTGGATCTACAGCCTCAGTCCTGGATCTAAGTCATAAACCTGCTGCATGTGAAAGCCAGACATCTGAAGGTAAGTAGGGCAGGGCTTGGTTAGTACTGTGATGGGAGACCTCTGGAACACCAGGTCCCACGTTGGGGCGGCTGTAAAGTGCCAAACTGTTGCTGTGTCCTTTGGAAAAACCCTTCACCCACATTAGAATGAGTCTGGTGTGTGTAAATGGTTGGTGGTGGTGGGAGGGGCTGATGGCACAGACTGGTTGCTTCGCGTCTGTCAGTGTACCCCAGGGCAGCTGTGGCTACAGTAGTATATCACCACCATGTATGGAGTGAATGAATAATGACATGTGAAGCGTCTTTAAAAAAGTCAACATTGTGCAAAGAAAGTAAAATGCAGAATAATTGTCTCGGTTTGGTTTTTCATGATAACCCTAAATACCATCTTCTTTTACGGAACATAACTTTAAAAGACTGTTCACGCATTCGTTGTATATAAGGACTCATCATTTAACCCAGTGGTTTCCAAAGTGGGGGGGCACGGAACGAACAAATGAATGAAAATAAATGAAATACAGTATGCTAAATGACACTGCTAGCATAAGATGGACAAGATGGATTTTTGACACATGACACTCTGCAGTTAGGGCTGAGGTGTACATTAATTACTATGTGTGAAGAAACTGGAATTGACTAGAAAACAAAATAATTTTTATGTACCAAAGTTTAGGAATCACTGATTTAACCTATGGAAAAGACACACAAAAACGTAATCTTACTTGGACGTCTGGAGAAGCCGCGGAGAGCTCGATGGAATCCCCGAACGCCGCCATGGACAACCGAACCAGATTCCTCCAGATCCGCTGCTGTTCCGCCTCCCGGCCCTCCGTCTTCTGCCTCCTCAGAGTGGCTTGGGACACGTTGGACTCCTCGCTTCTTTGCCTTCTCAGCGTGCTGGCGTGGGACACGGAAGACGACGAGGACTGATTTCTGGATTTGCGAAGCGTGCGGTACGAAGACGCCGGGGTTATGACCAAAGGGCTGTCCAGTTCGATGTTCCCGGGCTTGCATAGCGTTTTACCGTGATGAATGCTAGCTTGGATGCCGTCGATTTCTTGGTAGCTTTGCGAGTGGAAGCTAGAGTTCAAACAAGACGGCACCAACGTGTATTGACGTTCGTTCGGCAGCTCCTCCGACATCGTGGACGACGTAGACAGAGGTTGGGACTCGCTGTTGTCATGGAGTGGGTCGTCTTTTCTCCCTCGAATAACCGGAATCAATTGAATATCCGACTTCCTGATGTTCTTCTGCGGCCTCCTGGGATGCCGAGTGTACGTTGATTCTGCGTGCCGACAGTTGTACGCACGATTTTCTCTTTTGACAGGCCGGCAAAATGTCGTCACCAACGCTACAGCTAGCAACAAGAACAAGCATGTCGCACCTAAGCAAATGGCTATCATCATTGTGGAGCTGAAATGGTTTTGGTTTCCATCCACGGAGCTTTTTAAATGATCTTTCAGGTTGATAAAAGTAATTTCAAGCATAGTCGTGGTGGACAAAGACGGGGTTCCGCTGTCCATAACTGTTATGTGTACTTTAAATGTTTTTCCAATTAACTCTGTAGCATTCGTGGTGTTGACGTACAGATTCCCAGAAGGTTCGTCCAAGCTAAAGAGTCCATCATAATTGTTCTCTTTGCGTAGGACGTATCGTAGCTCGCTGTTGATCCCTTCATCCAGGTCGGTAGCTTTGACCGTCAACGCAAGAAACCTCTCTGCTTTGTGTTGAGTGGGTATTTGTTCACCATTTCCAAGTTCAGCCATGATTTCTCCCTTCTCAGCATTGACAGGGACGCTCACAGATGCAATTCCTCTTTTGGATTTTGGCTCCACGATAATGGGATAATTGTCGTTTACGTCCAAAACCTCAACCTCTACTGTAGCTGTGCTTGACAACGGAGGATACCCATGATCAACGGCTTCCACTACGAAGGAATATGACTTTGCTGTTTCATAGTCCAACGAATGGTGGATAGTGATGACTCCAGTCGTTCTGTGTATAGAAAAAGGATATTCATTTGCATTCTGGATGCTGTAGGACACTCTTCCACTCAGTTCAATGTCCATGTCATAGGCTTCTACTTTTAACGCACGGTAATCTTGCTCATTGTTTTCACTTATTTCAGCTTTGTAAACCGGCATTGAGAAAACAGGCGCGTTGTCATTTAGGTCCAAAACATGAACAGGAAGGTGATAGGTTGTTCTTAGCTGCGGATTCCCTCTGTCTTGAGCGATAATCGTGATGGTATATTTGCTGACTTGTTCACGATCCAGCAAGTCATTTGTTACTATTTTGTAATTGTTGCGTTGCATTTGCTCAAGTTGAAATGGGCCGGACATTTCTTTTAACGTGGCTACGACATCACCGTCCTCCCCAGAGTCAGCATCGGAGACTAAAACCAAAGCCAGAAAAGTCCCAATTTCGGCTCCTTCAAGCACATTTGGCCCCGGAGAGTTGGGCGTGGTCCAGGTGGCATGGATTCTCGGTGCGTTATCGTTCACATCCAATACTTTTACGTGAAGTTTGCAGTGGGAAGGGATAGAGTTAGGGCCCTTGTCGCGAGCTTGGACAATAACTTCATGGGAACGTGTGTCTTCGTAATCCAAAAGTGCTTTTAAACTAACATCGCCAGTTTGTGAATCGATCGCGAAGAGGCGTTTTGTCTCTGGACGTGTGTGCTTGCTAATGGAGTACTCGACTAAACCGTTGTCGCCTTCATCCGGATCCGATGCCTTTAGATTTGCAATAACGTGACCAATTTCGGTATCTTCTGGAAGCTCCAAAACGGGCTTGCTATCCTCAAATATCGGACTGTTATCATTTGAATCCTGAATTTTAACACGGACCATTGTACTCCCAGATCTTGGCGGATTCCCCTTATCCCATGCCACAAGCGTCAACTCAAACGCATCCTTCACTTCCCGATCTAGCTCCTTGATTACGACTAGTTCGGCTTGTTTGGTTCCGCCGGGAGCTGCGGTAACATCCAAGGCGAAGTGTGTGTTAGCTGACAATGAGTACGTCTGAAGTCCATTTGGTCCAGCATCCGGATCTACCGCGTGTTCCAAGGGTATCCTCATCCGCAACGCTGCCATTTCTGAAATCTCCAGCTCTTGAAACGGACTTGGGAAGCTTGGACTGTTGTCGTTTAGATCCATAATTTCCACGTGAACTCTAAGGCAGTTGACGTCCCCGCCTTTCCGGTAGAGGACACTGAAGGCGAGCTCGCAGACGTCTGAATTCCGACATAATTGTTCTCGGTCTAGGCGTCCCTGGGTGGAAATGACCCCGTCCGGAGCGTTGACAGAGAAAGGCAAGGTTTTCCCGTGTTCGACTATTTGGAAGCCTTCCAAGTGACCCAGTTCATCCCGTTTGTGGAGGTCATCCGACAGACTGGCGACCTGTGTTCCCATCGGCTGCTCCTCCCAGATGCTGTACTGGAACACGGTGGAGGAAGAGTTGGAAGTGTCTGCGGCTTTGCAGGTTTGGGCCAGAACCAGAAACAAAGCCAGCAGCATGGTGACTCCCAAGGGTGCACTTAGGCCAGAATGCTAAGCTAGCATCTCTGCTTCAGTCCAGAATCCTGTAAAAAGGTGATAAAAGAGTCACAAATGTACTTTACTCAAACGCACAAACCCATAAGTAAATAGTGATTGGAAAGGCTGTTTTGATGATCCAGTAAAATAGTCATTCTCTTAGACATTTTGGGTTGAAAACCGTTTGAAATGATACACTACTTTTAAATCCTAGCTTTTTCTAATCCTAATATTTTCACAGACTAGAGAACAAGAAGCCAATGCATTGCCAATTTGTTGAAAAATGTGAAATGATGCAAAACTTTTTTTTTAAATTAAATTAGGGCAAATCAAATTACATTTTCAGACATAAATAAAACATTCACTGAGATTAGTGTCGCTCAAACTGAATCAAAACAGTTTGTTAAAAGTGACAGCACTATTTTCTTTACATTTTCAAGAGATTTTAACCAATTAGGCTTCTTGTTTTTTTACATAACAAACAACACACAAACAAGTTCAAATAATATCAAAAATGAATAACTTTGAGCTTGTTAAAAATCATTAATGAATAAACGAGAATTGTTTTAGTGATGGCAGAATAAGAAAGTAGTGTGACGCCATTTTGAATTAACTGTGACAGCAAAGATGACATTTTTGTGTATACTTTACAACAGTTTAAACGCAATTAAACACTTTCAGAAGACAAGAGAATGTGGTCATTTTTAGAAATATTGGCGACAGAAGCAGAGTCATGGGCAGAGAGAAGCAAACACGAATTTATTAGTTTAATTCCGGTTATTATTCAAGATTTATGGCTTTTGGTGAGGATTCATTCATTTGTCCCTGTGACTGATATACCAGTGGGTTGAAATATCGATATACTTTCAAAAATTGAGTACATTGAAGGATTTTTAGGTTTTTTTCTCAACATAACACATGATAAGAACAAAAGCAAAGCATTTCATGTTTGTCCATACAGATATTTCCATAAACAGATCTAAGCATCTTAATAATAGAGCGGATCCCGAGTGCAGTATCGGTCAGGAATGTCTCCCCGGTGTTTTTAAAGAAGTCGTTGTAAACTGGGTACATCTAATATGTAGTTCTTGCACTAGATTATACAGCCATTTATACTTGCTTCTGTATTATGCTAAAATTAGAGATTTCATGTTTAGTACCGAGTTATTATTCATTTTTCTTGTGCTGTGTGCTCCTCATTCCTACTGTTCTGTAACTTGTATTGCAACACTGAAATGTCCCCCAACGCAGCAGCAACTACATCTCATTGTGTGAAGTATTGTATATGTTTAAAACTGCCTCAAAACATCATGCTGCTTTGTTGACATTAGAGATAAAGATGAAGAGATTCGTCCCACAGTGCACACTGGGGTAGTCTTGCACAGTTTTTCCAAAGTGGTTTTACTGCAAATGGCAAATCAATTCTTGAATCAGTGTCAGCAGAATATAATTTAATAATATGCAAGGGTAAAATAAAATCTCTAGCTTTAGCATAATAAAGAAGCTAGTCTAAAATCTCTAGCTTTAGCATAATAAAGAAGCTAGTATAAAATCTCTAGCTTTAGCATAATAAAGAAGCTAGTATAAAATCTCTAGCTTTAGCATAATGGTGCAGTCCCAAAACCCATTAAAGACAATGGTAAGAGCTAAAAACAAAAACAACATTTTTTTACTTAAGTTTTGGAATTTGCCAGTGCGTGAAAAACTGCAAGTTCTATCCAGACAACCCCAAGATGAAATGTGCCTATTGAAAGAACATTTTAGTTTTTTTGTTGTTGCAAGACCCCACACCATCAGTAACTTTTCCAAAACTTAGAAAATAGAAATGAAGTTTATCAGAATAGACAAATCTTGTGTGTGTGTGTGTGTGTGTGTGTGTGTGTGTGTGTGTGTGTGTGTGTGGTGTGTGTGTGTGTGTGTGTGTGTGTGTGTGTGTGTGTGTGTGTGTGTGTGTGTGTGTGTGTGTGTGTGTGTGTGTGTGTGTGTGTGTGTGTGTGTGTGTGTGTGTGTGTTTGTGTGTGTGTGTGTGTGTGTGTGTGTGTGTGTGTGTGTGTGTGTGTAGGGTCTGTACTCACTGGTGGGCTGCAGCCAGAGGGGTCCTGCTCATTCTCACACGCTCTCTGCGACTGGAGTTTGGAAGTGTGCGATTCCAAACCAGGGGCTCCTCCGGCAGCCAATCAGAGCGCAGGATCTGTGGGACAGGGCGGGGCTTGCGGCAGAAGATGAGCAGCCTCGACTCGACAACAAAGAAAGTCCGGCCAACAGCTCCTCTCCGAGTAAAAGTAGTGGAGAAACGTGATCCTCAGAGGTCCGGCCAGATGTTTACAACTATATATGTCTTTCACTGGAATATACAGTATGCTAGGTTAGCTTCTCGATGCTAAAGCTAGAGATTATAGACTAGCTTCTTTATTATGCTTACACTTAGAGATTGTAAACGTGCTTCTTTTTATGATAAAGTTAGAGATTATGGACTTCATTGTGTTTGTCCCAACAATGTCAAACTCTGTGAATATATCAAACCACAAAATGCTGAGTCTGAATCTCGATAGAATTTTTTTTTTTTTCCCACACGAGCCGTTTTCAGAACCAGGATCTCATGTCATAGATTGTGTTGTATTTCAACATTTAGTCTTTTATCACTTCCAGGTTTGACTGTAACTCCCACTGACATGGACCAGGCTCAGCTCAGCCGCTTCCGACTTTTACACACTGTAAAAAAATGATGAAATCTGAGGTAATAATGGCTTTAATGGAGTGGTTTTTAGCCTGATCTGACACATTAAGCCTACAAAGCAAATTTATCTTGTTTTAAAATAGAACTAAATGGTCTATCTCTGATCTCTCTCTCGCTCTGATCTCTCTCTTAAATATCAATGAAAGACGTCCATTCCCTTCCAAAGTGTGACCGCCTTCATCTCTAGTCTCTCTTTCTGGTCTCTCTCTCTCTGGCCTCTCTCTCTCTCTGATCTCTCTCTCTCTTCTCTCTCTCTGGTTTCTCTCTGGTCTCTCTCTCTCTCTCTGATCTCTCTCTCCCTCTCTCTTCTCTCTCTCTGGTCTCTCTCTGATCTTCCCTGATCTCTCTCTCTCTCTGGTCTCTCTCTCTGGTCTCTCTCTCTCTCTCTCTCTCTCTGGTCTCTGCTCTCTCTCTCTCTCTCTGGTCTCTCTCTCTCTGATCTCTCTCTGATCTCTCTCTCTGGTCTTTCTCTCTGGTCTCTCTCTCTCTATCTCTGATCTCTCTCTGCTCTCTCTCTCTCTGGTCTATCTCTCTCTGATCTCTCTCTGGTCTCTCTCTGGTCTCTCTCTCTCTGGTCTCTCTCTGGTCTCTCTCTGGTCTCTCTCTCTCTCTGGTCTCTCTCTGATCTCTCTCTGGTCTCTCTCTCTCTCCAGTCTCTCTCATATACATCAAAGAAAGAGGTCCGTTCTCTTCCAAACTGTTTCTTATTGTTCCTTCATCTTCCCTGAACCCTTTTTTACAGTAACCTCAAACGCACAGTAACAGCTGAGTCCAATTTCCCATTCTTTCCAAAGCAAACTCGTTCCTTCAGACCTCCAGATCACTGTTAATAATTTAGTCCACATGAAACGAAGACTTCTGAGGGTCTAGATCCCCGTCGGACCACACAGACCGGGGTTTAGTCCAGACCGGAGCCCCCACGACAGAGAGCCAGGTGCCGGGGTAATGCTGGCCAGATGCGAGGGAGGAGAGAGCTGCTGGTTTGAGCTGATAGTGTCGGCTGATTAGAGTCTGACCCTTGCCCCACGTCTGGACTATGGAGGAGAGAGCAGTGTACCATGGGTGTCAGACTCATCTTGGTCTGGGGTGGAATAAGAAAAAAATAGGGACTGGGCTGGGACTGAAAGACTAGAAGAGATTTTTTTCTCTTCTTTCTCTCATGGTCTCTCTCTCTGTCCTTTCTCTGGTCTCTCTCTGGTCTCTCTCTGGCCTCTTTCTGGTCTCTCTCTGGTCTCTCTCTGGTCTTTCTCTGGTCTCTCTCTGGTCTTTCTCTGGTCTCTTTCTGGTCTCTCTGGTCTCTCTCTGGCTTCTCTCTCTGGTCTCTCTCTGGTCTCTCTGGTCTCTCTCTGGCTTCTCTCTCTGGTCTTTCTCTGGTCTCTCTCTGGTCTTTCTCTGGTCTCTTTCTGGTCTCTCTGGTCTCTCTCTGGTCTCTCTCTGGCTTCTCTCTCTGGTCTTTCTCTGGTCTCTCTGGTCTCTCTCTGGCTTCTCTCTCTGGTCTCTCTCTGGTCTCTCTGGTCTCTCTCTGGCTTCTCTCTCTGGTCTCTCTGGTCTCTCTGGTCTCTCTCTGGTCTCTCTCTGGCCTCTTTCTGGTCTCTCTCTGGCCTCTCTCTGGTCTCTCTGGTCTCTCTCTGGCCTCTTTCTGGTTTCTCTCTGGTCTCTCTCTGGTCTCTCTGGTCTCTCTCTGGTCTCTCTCTGGTCTGGTCTCTCTCTGGCTCTCTCTCTGGTCTCTCTGGTCTCTCTCTCTCTGGTCTCTCTCTGGTCTCTCTCTGGCCTCTTTCTGGTCTCTCTGGCCTCTCTCTGGTCTCTCTGGTCTCTCTCTGGCCTCTTCTGGTTTCTCTCTGGTCTCTCTCTGGTCTCCTCTCTCTCTGGTCTCTCTCTGGTCTCTCTCTGGTCTCTCTCTGGTCTCTCTCTGGTCTCTCTCTGGCCTCTTTCTGGCCTCTCTCTGGTCTCTCTCTGGTCTGGTTTCTCTCTGGTCTCTCTGGTCTCTCTCTGGTCTCTCTCTGGTCTCTCTGGTCTCTCTCTGGCCTCTCTCTCCTCAATCACACTTCATAAATGATTTGCATATAATGACTAAACTCTCACTGGATCTTGTCATATTTTTGTAAAGACATGACTCACTCTCTGCTTTTGTTGACACAGAGACAGCGATACTCTTGAACCTCTTCAGCCCCAGGCCCCGAGCAGCCGGACCGGTGAGCAGAGAGGTGCATGCTGGGAGCTGGGGACTTTGCCATTGCCGTTAGCTCGTCACGGCCCGCACAAAGCCCCAGATATGTGGAGGTTTTTGTCTGCTCCTGTCAGAACCGGCCTCAAGTTACACGCCGTAAAAAGCCGTCGGTCAATCACTCCCAGAGACAAACCAGAGCCATGTGTGGTGGAGGTGAAGGTGGGGGAGGGGCAGGTGGAGCTGGGGGGGGGGGGGGGGGGGGTACTCTCTCTTTTACTTTTTGGACCTGGGTTGCAGTAAAATCACATTGGAATACGTTTGTAAAAAGTCCTCGGTGACCACAAGACAAGTACATACATAAAAACAAGGTTAAAAGTACAGGAATAAACTAGTTCTTTAAACGATTGACACTGAGATGTCTTCTGCAGAGGGAAGAAGCTGGAACATGGCTTTTCCAGGGGCCAGAAGCGTGTCTCTGGTCCCTCTCTCTGGTCTCTCTATACTATCTGTCTGGTCTCTCGCTCCAAACATGGTGGTGATCAACTACTACTGTAGCCACAGCTGCCCTGAGGCACATTATCAGAAGCGAGGCAACCAGTCTGTGCCATCGGCCCCTCCCACCACCACCAATCATTCACCCACACACCAGACTCATTCTAATGTGGGTGGAGTGTCTTGCCTAAGGACACAACCACAGTTGATGCACATTACAGCCGCAGCCTCTCCACTGTGGCACCTGGTGTTCCCAGAGGTGTCCCATCATAGTACTAACCATGCCCTACCCTGCTTAGCTTCAGTTATCTAACAGGTTCTGGCCTTTCACATGCAGGTCTGGCCACATATGATCCTTCCTCCAGTGGATTTCAGCTTGATCTGTTTGGTTGGGACCATGAATCGTCTGCTCTGGTCTGGATCAGTGTAAAACCATCAACACATTTACATTTACAGCTAGAATAAAGCAAGAAAAATACTGAGAACGAGCTGCCGTTTCCAAACCTGGCGCCCTTTACGAATGTATTTAATGTTTTGGACTGGGTGATAGATAGTGGAGGCCTCTGCGACTGGGAAAAATGCTCGGAATGAGTGCGGACTGTGATTTGCAGTTGTCGGAGTGACCTCGGACCGCTGTGGAAATGCTTTTAATTACACGGCAGCAACGCTCACATGTGGCAGACGAGCCGACCGCAAAGACACCAAAATGTTCACTCATGACTCACACTGGTCCCTGGGAGCTCAGTTACTGCTCTATCTACTGTGCTCTCTCTATCAGACCCAGACCTAGCCCCAGCCACAGCACCAGTCCAAGCTCCAGCCCCAGCCCAAGCTCCAGCCCCAGTCCAAGCTCCAGCCTCAATCCAAGCTCCAGCCCCAGTCCAAGCTCCAGCCTCAGTCCAAGCTCCAGCCTCAATCCAAGCCCCAGTCCAAGCTCCAGCCCCAGTCCAAGCACCAGTCCAAGCTCCAGCCCCAGCCCAAGCTCCAGCCCCAGTCCAAGCTCCAGCCTCAATCCAAGCCCCAGTCCAAGCTCCAGCCCCAGTCCAAGCCCCAGTCCAAGCTCCAGCCCCAGCCCAAGCTCCAGCCCCAGTCCAAGCTCCAGCCTTAATCCAAGCCCCAGTCCAAGCTCCAGCCCCAGTCCAAGCTCCAGCCTCAATCCAAGCTCCAGCCTCAATCCAAGCTCCAGCCCCAGCCCCAGTCCAAGCTCCAGCCCCAGTCCAAGCTCCAGCCCCAGTCCAAGCTCCAGCCAGTCCAAGCTCCAAGCTCCAGCCCCAGCCCCAGTCCAAGCTCCAGCCCCAGTCCAAGCTCCAGCCCCAGCCCCAGTCCAAGCTCCAGCCCCAGTCCAAGCTCCAGCCCCAGTCCAAGCTCCATAGCCCCAGTCCAAGCTCCAGCCCCAGTCCAAGCTCCAGCCCCAGCCCCAGTCCAAGCTCCAGCCCCAGTCCAAGCTCCAGCCCCAGTCCAAGCTCCATAGCCCCAGTCCAAGCTCCAGCCCCAGTCCAAGCTCCAGCCCCAGCCCCAGTCCAAGCTCCAGCCCCAGTCCAAGCTCCAGCCCCAGTCCAAGCTCCATAGCCCCAGTCCAAGCTCCAGCCCCAGTCCAAGCTCCAGCCCCAGCCCCAGTCCAAGCTCCAGCCCCAGTCCAAGCTCCAGCCCCAGTCCAAGCTCCATAGCCCCAGTCCAAGCTCCAGCCCCAGTCCAAGCTCCAGCCCCAGTCCAAGCTCCAGCCCCAGTCCAAGCTCCAGCCCCAGTCCAAGCTCCATAGCCCCAGTCCAAGCTCCAGCCCCAGTCCAAGCTCCAGCCCCAGCCCCAGTCCAAGCTCCAGCCCCAGTCCAAGCTCCATAGCCCCAGTCCAAGCTCCAGCCCCAGTCCAAGCTCCAGCCCCAGCCCCAGTCCAAGCTCCAGCCCCAGTCCAAGCTCCATAGCCCCAGTCCAAGCTCCAGCCCCAGTCCAAGCTCCAGCCTCAGCCCCAGCTCCAGCCCAGAAAGAAAAGATTGTAAATTATTTTACTTTGTGCAATCATGTCGATATTAATCTTCATATGGTTCATTACAGTCTAGTCTTACCATATCATAGTACTAATCTCATTTCATACTAAGTTCTGGAATTGCTCCATGGCCTCCGTTAACAGGTGGGAGGGGTTAACTCATTTTGGAGATTGAAACAATTGGATCTGAGTTTACTGTGACGTATGTAATGAGCCAGAGTGAGTGGCTAGCATTAGCATTTAGCCTAGCTTTAACATGTAGCCTAGCTTTAGCCATCTCCTTTGCCACTAACGGAGCCCGTGGGGAGTAGAACCACAACATCTTTGCTTCAATGACATTTACTAAAGATTCCTCTTGCTCCGGCTTCAGTTTCTTGATATTTGGATTGAACCAGAACAGATTATTTTACTATCACATTCTCCGACAAACTACAACCAGCAAATTGAGCACAAACTCTTGACGTCACCGACACCGACCTACAACACCCGCCTCCCCCGCTCTCTGATTGGTTGGAGGGGATTCAACCGACAGACTTACATGTAGGAAATTATCATGGACCAGAGTTTACACATGGTAAGACCAGACGTACATGTAGGAGATGATCATGGACCAGAGTTTACACATGGTAAGACCAGACGTACATGTAGGAGATGATCATGGACCAGAGTTTACACATGGTAAGACCAGACGTACATGTAGGAGATGATCATGTACCAGAGTTTACACATGGTAAGACCCAGACGTACATGTAGGAAATGATCATGTACCAGAGTTTACACATGGTAAGACCCAGACGTACATGTAGGAGATGATCATGTACCAGAGTTTACACATGGTAAGACCAGACGTACATGTAGGAGATGATCATGTACCAGAGTTTACACATGGTAAGACCAGACGTACATGTAGGAAATGATCATGGACCAGAGTTTACACATGGTAAGACCAGACGTACATGTAGGAAATGATCATGGACCAGAGTTTACACATGGTAAGACCCAGACGTACATGTAGGAGATGATCATGTACCAGAGTTTACACATGGTAAGACCAGACGTACATGTAGGAAATTATCATGGACCAGAGTTTACACATGGTAAGACCCAGTGATGGGAACAACGGCGTTACTAGTAACGGCGTTACTAGTAACGCCGTTACTTTTTTCAGTAACGAGTAATCTAACTAATTACTTTGACAGTAACTATAACGCCGTTATCATTTCCGACATCCCGTTACTGCGCGTTACTCAAGACGCACAATGAACGTGTTGTCATGAGAGAAGGGAGGATGAGAAAACCTCTCAGCAGTTATTGGCTGATGTAAAACATATTTCCTTTACAATCCACATGTCTACAGTTGAGAGGATGGCTCATAAATTGTGTTTTTGAAACAAATATGGGTCTTAATCGCGCTCAACTACGGCTTGTATCACCGTGAGGTCAGCCTCAGAGGAGCGCATGTGAGCGCAGAAGGCTGCATACAATTCCATCGATAAGCTCCTTGCTCTTCCTGGTTTATCTGCTAAGGACAGCAACAGGTTTGGCTAACATACATATAACACATTTTTAAATAATCTAAAATGCACATAGGGTAATTTTTCAATTCCTATAGGAATGATAAGAAAGAGAGGTGAAGTGTAAGACGGTTGATTTTAGAAATTGGATGCACCCGGCTGCCGCTAGCAAAACACAGGAGTTTATGGAGGACACACGCGTTTTGTTTTACTTTTTAAAACTCATTGGACTCATTTCCAAATGGAGGATTACATATCTACGCTCAAACCATTAACTGGATTTAAACAAGGAACTGGTCTGAACCGAAGTGGACTGTGCAGGTCATTTATAAGGTAAGACCCATAACTCATAGTTTTGCGTTTTGTATGAACAAACAATGCGGGAATAAAACATATTTTGCTGTAGCCAAACAAATTGTCCACTTGATTTATATGATGTATATGTTCATCTGATTGGGCTGAAGTCGGTGCTTCACCGGTGTTTCCACATTCACAGTGTCGGGTGTTGGTGTTTAGTGCTTACAGCACAGAGAAAGATGAAGAGTGAACAGGACTTCAGCAACAAAACAGCCTTTTCTAGATGGAAATATTGGCACTGTTAAAGGTAAAAATGCGCACCTCGAGTGCACATTATGTTCCAGAACAAAACGAAAAAGTAACGCAATAGTTACTTTTACTGGTAACTAGTTACTTTTATAGTGGAGTAACTCCGTTAGTAACTCAGTTACTTTTTGGGAGAAGTAACTAGTAACTATAACTAATTACTTTTTCAAAGTAACGTGCCCAACACTGGTAAGACCAGGCTCGGTCCATTACGAACTTATTGGAATTTCAAATGTTCAAATAACTGCCGTAACGTGTATCCTTGCAGTAAACCTGTGTCTCCAGTCAATGGCTCCCCAGGGAGTTTCTGTAGCAGCCGGAGCATGGTACGTCTTCTTTAAGGTGTCAGTGAGTGGTGTGGGAGTCGGTGTGGGGCCTTACAGCTTTGCTCTGACTGACTGTGAGAGATTCTTATCTGAGTCACATGACCGCGTCCTGCAGTGAACACAAACAAACACATGTCCGTCAGCGCCGGGACAGACTCCAGGACAAACGCCGGGATAGACCTCGGCTCTGGGACTAATGGGAGCAACGGG
The DNA here is from genome assembly GCA_964034765.1 of Knipowitschia caucasica. NCBI lineage: Eukaryota > Metazoa > Chordata > Actinopteri > Gobiiformes > Gobiidae > Knipowitschia > Knipowitschia caucasica. Next base: position 35,105,349 of record OZ035839.1, read on the forward strand.
GGTCAGGGAGCTCAGCATAAACAGCAGCGCGGTCAGAACAAAAGGCTTCAGAGATAAATAAACAAAAGCAAAAATAGTTAAAATACCTTCATGATACAAAAAAAGATTAGTTACGAACACTTTCCATACTAGACAGAAACCTTGGTATGTCAGTGAGGCTTTGGTAAAGTTGAGGAGAGTCTGACCCACCTGGGGGATGTTAAAGATTTCTCCTGGTCAGTGCTGTGATGGGAGACCTCTGGGAACAGCAGGTGCCACAGTGAGGCGGCTGCGGCTGTAAAGTGCCAAACTGTGGTTGTGTCCTTAAGCAAGACACTTCTCCCACACTTCTCCGTGTGTGTGTGTGCGTGCATGTGTGTGTGTGTGTGTGTCCCGGCGTGTGTGTGTGTGTGTGTGGGTGTGTGTGGATGTGTGTGTGTGTGTGAGCGTGCGTGCACTCCCTGTATCTGTGTGTGCGTGCGTTTGTGTGTGGGTGTGTATCTGTGCGTGTGTGCGTTTGTGCGCGTGTGTGTGTGTGTGCACTCTCTATATCTGTGTGTGTGTGCGTTTGTGTGTGTGTGGGTGTGTATCTGTGTGTGTGTGTGTGTATGTGAGCGTGCACTCCCTGTATCTGTGTGTGTGTGCGTTTGTGTGTGTTTGTGCGTTTGTGCGCGTGTGTGTGTGTGTGCACTCCCTGTATCTGTGTGCACTTGTTTTCAACTCCTGGTGGGTTCCATAACCTGAGATTCCACTCACGTCATGGGGACTGGTTTTACGTGGTGGGGCCCGAACACCGGACCCCACTGGTCCAAGCTTAATAATCAATGGGTAATGCTTTTCTAACGGTCCTTATGCAGTCTCTGTAAAAATATGGAAAGGACCCCTGGAGGTTTCCATATTTACTTTCCTGAAAAAAGTGTGTTCTGTGTCGGAACCCTGGTGGTGGGTTGCGGGATATCAAGGAGGGGCACACTGGGGCAATTTCAGTCCAGCAGGCTGGAGCCAATCATGGAGCAGCACAACAGAGGCTGGAGCCAATCATGGAGCAGCACAACAGAGGAAATCAGGTGTCAGGCTAGAAAAAGGTGCAAGTGTGTGGTTCATTAGGCTGCAAGAAATCACAGAGCAGCACACTGAAGCGCACGCTTACAAACCACTGGTAAGTGCTGACTACAAGTCATGACTTCAAATTGTTATATAGAATTATTACAAATAATTTGTTGTTTGTGCAGCTTAGTCAAGAGTCCCTAATTGATGAAGTCGACTCAGATTCTGACGATTTAACTGTCAAGAAGAAACCTGTAAAAAAGTATGGAAAAAGAAAAATCAAAAACACTTTTCTTCAAGACTCGGAAAGTGACGAACCAAAGGCAAATAAGATTGTTATCATGCAGCTGCAAAAGAAGAAAAATGGGGGGCGAGTTTACAGCAAGAGACAGTTCTGCCTCTACTGTTCAATGTCCTGCCACAAAATGTCCCGTCATTTGACTAGAAAACATGGAAATGAAAGTGACGTAGCCAGAGCATTGGCTCTACCTGTGAAATCTAAAGCACGTAAACTTCAGTTTGATTTGATCAGGAATAGTGGAAACCGTGAGCACAATTTTGAGGTTTTAAAGGCCGGCATTGGAACTTTAGTCCCAGCTAAACAGCCAAATTCCCCAGTTAAATCCAGTGAGTTTTTGCACTGTATAGACTGTGGGGCATTGCTTAAGCGAAAGTCGCTGTGGAGGCATGTGGCCAGGTGCCGGCTTTCACAGAAAGATGCCCAGGCTAAACCAGGTAGAAGTAGGGTCCAGTCCCTCTGCTCCCTAGCCCAGCCTGTACCGGAGGGCATCAGCAAAAAGCTGTGGTCTTTAATTTCGGCAATGCATCAGGATGAGGTCACGGGTGTTGTCAAAGCAGAAAAGGGGATTCTGAGATTCGGAGAGCACCTGTACTTAAAACACGGGCATGATAAGACTAAGCATGATTACATTAGGCAGAAAATGAGAGAAGTCGGTAGGTTAATTAACGAAGCAAAAACCGCAGGGAAACTGAAAACAATTAAGGATTTCTTTATTCCTTCCAACTTTAACCATGTGATTGATGCAGTCAGGTCTGTGGCTGGATATGATGAGGAAACAAATCAATACAAGACTCCATCCTTGGCCCTCAAACTCGGCCATAGCCTCAGAAAGCTAGCAGATATTCTTGAATGTGACTCAAAAATTGAGCATTGTGTTGATGAACTATTTATTAAAAACCTCCAACGAAGCCGGCTGCTTTTTGAGAAGAGGTGGGACGTCTGTGTTTCTTCTGCTGCCCTACAGACCCTCCGGCAAGCCAAGTGGAACACTCCGGACCTGCTCCCTCTGACTGAGGACGTTAGAGCCATGCATGCACATATTGAGGTATGTCGACCTGAATATGTGCAAACCCTAATAAGTGAGCCAACATCTAAGCATTGGTCTAAACTGGCAGTTTTGTCTCTTTGTGAGGTCATTATTTTCAATCGAAGAAGGGAAGGTGAGGTTTCAAAGATGCCACTGACAGCGTTTACCTTAAGAAGTAAGACTGGGATCCATTCTGACATTGCTCTGGGACTGTCCCAACTTGAGAAAAAGCTGTGTCAGCATTTTCAACGCATTGAAATTAAAGGGAAAAGAAGTCGGAAAGTGCCGGTTCTTTTGACTCCTGAAATGATTGCTTCGATGGAGGTGCTGGTGGAGAACAGAAGGGCCTGTTCCATCTCTGACCATAACCCATACTTCTTCTCCCGCCCGGGCTCAGACACCCACATCAGGGGATCAGACTCCCTACGCCAGGTAGCCAAAGAATGTGGTGCGGTGCATCCAGAGATGCTATCCTCAACCAAACTTAGAAAGCACATAGCTACTATGTCTACAGTTCTCAATATGAAAGAGAATGAGATGGACATACTTGCCAACTTCCCCGGCCATGACATTCGCATCCACAGACAATATTACAGACTACCAGAGGGGACACTGGAGCTGGCCAAAATCAGCAAAGTGTTGATGGCCATGGAGCAGGGAAGAGTGACGGAATTCGAAGGAAAGAGCCTCGACCAGATACAAATTGAGCCTGAAGGTAATTCTTGATATTATTAAAATATGTATGATTTTTTTCCCCTAAAGGCCACTTGTATTTTTATTTTCTGTGCGACAGGGAGAGCAGTAGAGATCCTCTCACAAACGGACGGGCTAAAAGAAACTTCAAGCGGAGAACCTTCAACCATTCATCCAGATGCACCCCATGGTAGTGGCAGTGCCCCTTCTGGTAAGTGTACCAGGTGGGGGATTACAGCCAGGCTGCTTGGTCCTAACCCTGGGAGTGTATATTGCTAATATATTTTTATTTCTCTCCCTAGAACGTGTAAGAAAGCCATGGTCTGCATCTGAGGTGAAGGCTGTGGAGAAGACCATGACACCTTTCATACAGACTGGAAAGGTCCCTGGGAAGTCTCACTGCCTGGCCTGCATTAATGCCTCACCAGATGACCTTAGACATCGGACATGGAGTGGCATTAAATTCCATGTCAAAAATAGAATCACTGCAATTCGAAAAAAAAATCTAAAATAAACTTCCTTTAAAAGAGTTGTTTGTTTTCTATTGACTGTTTTGCATTACTTAAAGTAGTCCCAGTAAAAAAGATTATGTCTATGGGTCCCATTCTGAACGGCCCTGTCAAAGGGACCCACCAGGTAACAAAAACGTGTATGTGTGTGTGTGCGTGTGTGTGTGTGTGTGTGTGTGTGTGTGGATGTGTGTGTGTGTGTGTGTGTGTGACGGACGCACATAAAGGATGTGTCCTGTTCCTCCTCCTGGACTGATCCTGCTTCCTGCTCTCGGAAACTGAACACAAATCATCAGAGACGTTGTGTATGAAGATTTTAAAGTGCTACTACTGCTGCTAGAACTAAAACTAGTTTGAACCATAAATATGTTCGTTGATGGTATACTATATGCGTGTTGTAGTTGTTATAGTCTGCACTTTCATTACAACTGCTAAAGTGAGTAAGAAATGTTTACAAAAGTCGTTCTATAATCTGCTCTTTTGCCATCTCCACCAGCAGGTCCAGCAGCAGGAGACCAGGCACAGCAGCAGGAGGAGAACCAGGCACAGCAGCAGGAGACCAGGCACAGCAGCAGCAGGAGAACCAGGCACAGCAGCAGGAGGAGAACCAGGCACAGCAGCAGCAGGAGAACCAGCCACAGCAGCAGGAGGAGAACCAGGCACAGCAGCAGCAGGAGAACCAGGCACAGCAGCAGGAGGAGAACCAGGCAAAACAGCAGGAGGAGACGAGGCACAGCAGCAGGAGGAGAACCAGGCAAAACAGCAGGAGGAGAACCAGGCTCAACAGTAGGAGGAGAACCAGGCACAACAGCAGGAGGAGAACCAGGCAAAACAGCAGGAGGAGAACCAGGCACAACAGCAGCAGGAGAACCAGGCACAGCAGCAGGAGGAGAACCAGGCAAAACAGCAGCAGGAGAACCAGGCACAGCAGCAGGAGGAGAACCAGGCAAAACAGCAGGAGGAGACGAGGCACAGCAGCAGGAGGAGAACCAGGCGCAACAGCAGCAGGAGAACCAGGCACAACAGCAGCAGGAGACCAGGCACAGCAGCAGGAGGAGAACCAGGGGCAACAGCAGCAGGAGGAGAACCAGGCGCAACAGCAGCAGGAGAACCAGGCACAGCAGCAGGAGGAGAACCAGGCTCAACAGTAGGAGGAGAACCAGGCACAACAACAGCAGGAGGAGAACCAGGCACAGCAGCAGCAGGAGAACCAGGCACAACAGCAGCAAGAGACCAGGCACAGCAGCAGGAGGAGAACCAGGCGCAACAGCAGCAGGAGAACCAGGAACAGCAGCAGGAGGAGAACCAGGCGCAACAGCAGCAGGAGAACCAGGCACAGCAGCAGGAGGAGAACCAGGCAAAACAGCAGGAGGAGAACCAGGCTCAAGAGTAGGAGGAGAACCAGGCACAACAACAGCAGGAGGAGAACCAGGCACAGCAGCAGGAGGAGAACCAGGCACAGCAGCAGCAGGAGAACCAGGCACAACAGCAGCAGGAGACCAGGTACAGCAGCAGGAGGAGAACCAGGCGCAACAGCAGCAGGAAAACCAGGCATAGCAGCAGGAAGAGAACCAGGAACAGCAGCAGCAGGAGAACCAGGCAAAACAGCAGGAGGAGAACCAGGCATGGCAGCAGGAGGAGAACCAGGCACAACAGCAGGAGAAGAACCAGGCACAACAGCAGGAGGAGAACCAGGCACAACAGCAGGAGGAGAACCAGGCTCAACAGTAGGAGGAGAACCAGGCATAGCAGCAGGAGGAGAACCAGGCACAACAGCAGGAGAAGAACCAGGCACAACAGCAGGAGGAGAACCAGGCACAACAGCAGCAGGAGGAGAACCAGGCACAATAGCAGGAGGAGAACCAGGCACAATAGCAGGAGGAGAACCAGGCACAGCAGCAGCAGGAGAACCAGGCACAACAGTAGGAGGAGAACCAGGCACAACAGTAGGAGGAGAACCAGGCACAACAGCAGGAGAAGAACCAGGCACAACAGTAGGAGGAGAACCAGGCACAACAGTAGGAGGAGAACCAGGCACAACAGCAGCAGGAGAACCAGGCACAACAGCAGGAGGAGAACCAGGCACAGCAGCAGGAGGAGAACCAGGCAAAACAGCAGGAGGAGAACCAGGCAAAACAGCAGGAGGAGAACCGGGCAAAACAGCAGGAGGAGAACCAGGCTCAACAGTAGGAGGAGAACCAGGCACAGCAGCAGGAGGAGAACCAGGCACAACAGCAGGAGGAAAGTATGTTTAAGTTCTGTATGTCTAAGTCTGTCTATGCATGTTAAAGCACGGCAGACTATGACAGATTCATTCAGATTTCAGCTTCTTAACTACAGGAAAATGAGTGAGTGTGAGAAAGACGCCTAAGAAATAAAATGTATTATTATGATTATGATTATTAAAACGTGTTTATTGATCACTTTTTTACACATCAAAGTTAAGCCAATTTATACATTGTTTGTAATTTTGATGAAAGGTTTCTGCAATTGACTCTTGAAATGTTAGTTGGAGAGCAGGTGGTGAAAAGAATACACTTGATACTTGAATTTTAGGAAAGAACCGCCTCCACCAAAGAAGAAGAAAATCCTACAGTAAACTTTTTAACTACAGTTGGTTCTCTTCTTCACAAACGTCAGAATCAACCATTTTCTCTGAACCATTTTTTTGTTGCTGAAGGTGTGCATTTTTATTTTTGTACTTATATTTTTTAAGTGGCATTCCAGTTTGGTGCAGCAAAGAGTTATCAAATATTATTATTTAAATTTGGTATCTGCAGATTTTGTAAATAACTAAAGTCAAACTAATGATTTGAGCAGAAGAAGAAGAGACTGAACCTGGATCAGAGTCTGAGCGGCTTCTCCAGATTTTGTTGTCGTTCAATCCAACCTCATTTCCTGTTATTGTTTTCTCCTGAAACATGGAAGTGATTTTTCTCATTGGAGCCAAACCCGGAGAAAGGAAAAGGAAGTTCAAAGTGTGTCAGCAAAACGCTCCCACACGTCAAAAACATGTTGGGTTTGAGAAAATTAAAGGGCCCTAATCTGTCATCATTAAAGGGCCCTAATCTTTCATCATTAAAGGGCCCTAATCTGTCATCATTTAAGGGCCTAATCTGTCATCATTAAAGGGCCCTAATCTGTCATCATTAGAGGGCCCTAATCTGTCATCTTTAAAGGGCCCTAATCTGTCATCATTAAAGGGCCCTAATCTGTCATCATTAAAGGGCCCTAATCTGTCATCATTAAAGGGCCCTCATCTGTCATCATTAAAGGGCCCTAATCTGTCATCATTAAAGGGCCTAATCTGTCATCATTAAAGGGCCCTAATCTGTCATCATTAAAGGGCCCTCATCTGTCATCATTAAAGGGCCCTAATCTGTCATCATTAAAGGGCCCTAATCTGTCATCATTAAAGGGCCCTAATCTGTCATTAAAGGGCCCTAATCTGTCATCATTAAAGGGCCCTAATCTGTCATCATTAAAGAGCCATAATCTGTCATCATTAAAGAGCCATAATCTGTCATCATTAAAGGGCCCTTATGTGCCATCATTAAAGGGCCCTAATTCACCAATTAGAAAGTCTGTGATCTGGGCATTAGAACTCACCGCGTGGAGCTAATCTCACTGGTAAAGTACCATGTGGCGCAGAACTAAAAAAGGTCTCGTTATGATTCTCAAATCATTAACAACAAAACAAGGAATAAAACCAGGATTTCTATCTTTGTGAAAAAGGTGTTGGTTATAGATTTGTTGTTGACAAAACTCTTGTCTATTCAGCTGTTATGGTCCCAGCTGGATTCGTCTGCATATCTGGCAACCTGAGTCAGGGAGAGTGGGAGAGGCTGCAGTACCACTTTTGGGCCCGTTTTCACTGCTCTTAGGACACGTTCTTCAAAAGAGTCATTTTTGAAAGGAGTCTGGTTTGTGGACTCCAGAATTTAATCTCTGCTGTTTGTTCACTATTTATTGCGCACTAACTCCTGGTGCATTGTGGGTCCACATGCAGCTGTGGTGAGCGGCTTCCTGTGGCACAGCCGGAGCATGTGGCGTACAGCTGTAGTGAGGACTCTACTACGACTAATGATAAACGCACACCACAGTGTTGTGTTGTGACTAAAGCTGGAGACTGAGATTTGAAGTCGTGACACAGACATAAGGAGACAGTGGCTCAGTTGGTAGAGCTTTGTCTCAATAAATGTCTGTTGCCGCTGTGTCCTTGGGCAAGACACTTAACCCACTTTGCCTATAAGGTGCGTGGAAGTGATGTGTGTGCACATCAAGGCATACAGACTTCGTCTTAAATTTTCTGTCTCACTTTTACAACTTTTTTCAGGTTTTATATGTATTTTATTTCCGTGCTATTATTTTCATAATCTTTTGTTCGCTACTCCAATACATCTCTTTGCGTTACTTTACAATCAATAAATCAATCAATCACTGTGCAAGACAAAGCTTCACTGTCCACATCACACAACGCACAAAGTTAAAAACACATTCAAATCACAAAAAGGATTAAAACCATTAAAACTTTAAAAACATTTAACTAAATACATGATTATCAAGACCGCAAGGTTTGAGACAAGTTTAATTAAATACATTTGATACAGTACAAACAGTTTGATGATGAGATAATACGAATTTCCATTCATTAGAATTAGATATTTCTGTAATCGCCGCGGCAACACAGTGACAAATATGGCGTGAGTCTCACCGACATTGAGTAGGATTGGTAAATGTCAAACCAACGTTTTAATTTGGCAATCAACATTTACAGATTTCCGTTAGTAGTAGTAGCAGCACCATTAGCAGTAGCAGAAGCAGCAGCAGTAGTAGTACTGTAGCAGCAGTAGCAGCACTAGTAGCAGCAGCAGTAGCAGCAGTAGCAGCAGCAGTAGCAGCAGCAGTAGTAGTAGTGGCAGTAGCAGTAGCAGTAGCAGCAGCAGTAGTAGCAGCAGTAGCAGCACTAGTAGCAGCAGCAGTAGCAGCAGCACTAGTAGCAGCAGCAGTAGCAGCAGCACTAGTAGCAGCAGCAGTAGCAGCAGTAGCAGCAGCAGTAGCAGCAGTAGCAGCAGCAGTAGCAGCAGCAGTAGCAGCACTAGTAGCAGCAGCAGTAGTAGTAGTGGCAGTAGCAGTAGCAGCAGCAGCAGTAGCAGCACTAGTAGCAGCAGCAGCAGTAGCAGTAGCAGCACTAGTAGCAGCAGCAGTAGTAGTAGTAGTAGTTCTCGTTGTCTGCCTGGCCTTGTTTACATTCTTGAGTTAAATGCACCTTTTGTGGCAGAAACAGTAAACAGATCCAGACCATAATACTTTGAGAGAAGACGTGTGTTTGTTAATGTTAGTATTATGTCTTTAGTGTCACAAAAATAACTGAAAATAAAATACAACCAAAAAAAGTGGGGTTAAGTGTCTTGCCCAGGGACACAACGACAGCAGACATCAGTGGGAGCGGGTGACATGGCCGTGGGGGGATCGACCCCACAACCATTAGGTTCCTAGAATCTGAGCCACTGTCGCCCGCAGTGTAATATATGAATACAAATTAACAAAACAATAAAAAATTGGAGAAAAAAAACCCTTTTAACCCTAAAGGCAGCGGCACTTCCAAGAGCGCCCCCTGCTGTTACAGACATTAAATTCAATGAAAACAACACTGACAGCTCTATAACGTCCCTGGCTTCTCCACACAGCGTTGGTATGTGCTGTGTACGGTGGGACACACTGCCATCTGCTGGTCATTATAAGAGACGCCAGAGTGAAGCTGTTTACGTCAGCCAGTTTTAAAGCTGGGTGTGTAATTTTCAAACCTTAACAACAGAACTACGTAAATTAATGTAACTAAATCCATGTCACAAGTTCCTGACTCTGAAACACTATCACTAGTTTTCACATGTATGTATTCTGAGTCGGGTGGTCCTTAAATAGCTCCAATCCAAGACATTTGCTGGATTAACTCATGATTTTTTCGTCTCATTTGGACCACCTTTACCCCTCCCTCAGTGATCTTTGAATATTTCCCTCCCTTGGGGCGTTAATCGTCTGAGAATAAATACAACATATAACAATAACAATTGGAATACAAAATTTAATTGTAACATCAGAACTGAAATCAAGAAATATAATCTATAATTTTACATGTATGAAAAAAGGCAAATATCAAAGGTGATGAAAATTGTAAACATTCAAAACACAGTAATATCACTAAATAGTGACTTTGCTTAATTGCTTATATTTCTATTTGTTCTAAGTGTGAAAACAAACTCCTTCAGTAAAAAGCAATATTCATATTTCGTATCCATTATCCAACTTTTAGTTTCTATCCCAAATATCTATTTATGTTCCCTTTAAGGCTGCTAAGCCCGTCTATACCCAGTTTAAGGTGCTTTCACACCGCCGACGCTGGAACGCTGATGCCTTACTCACCAGACGCACATTCTCTAATTTTCAGGCGACTTCACATCAGAAGTCCTGGGGTGCGGTGGCGCGCACGGGAAGTGGTGGAAGTAGCGGACGGACTTTGATACTAATGGAGTTACCAGCAGTATGTGTTCACGGAGGTGACTTTATATAACAGCAGTATGTGTTCACGGAGGTGACTTTATATAACAGCAGTATGTGTTCACGGAGGTGACTTTATATAACAGCAGTATGTGTTCACGGAGGTGACTTTATATAACAGCAGTATGTGTTCACGGAGGTGACTTTATATAACAGCAGTATGTGTTCACGGAGGTGACTTTATATAACAGCAGTATGTGTTCACGGAGGTGACTTTATATAACAGCAGTATGTGTTCACGGTGACTTTATATAACAGCAGTTTGTGTTCACGGAGGTGACTTTATATAACAGCAGTATGTGTTCACGGTGACTTTATATAACAGCAGTTTGTGTTCACGGAGGTGACTTTATATAAAAGCAGTATGTGTTCACGGTGACTTTATATAACAGCAGTATGTGTTCACGGTGACTTTATATAACAGCAGTTTGTGTTCACGGAGGTGACTTTATATAACAGCAGTATGTGTTCACAGAGGTGACTTTATATAACAGCAGTATGTGTTCACGGTGACTTTATATAACAGCAGTGTGTGTTCACGGAGGTGACTTTATATAACAGCAGTTTGTGTTCACGCAGGTGACTTTAAATAACAGCAGTATGTGTTCACGGTGACTTTATATAACAGCAGTATGTGTTCACGGTGACTTTATATAACAGCAGTTTGTGTTCACGGAGGTGACTTTATATAACAGCAGTATGTGTTCACAGAGGTGACTTTATATAACAGCAGTATGTGTTCACGGTGACTTTATATAACAGCAGTGTGTGTTCACGGAGGTGACTTTATATAACAGCAGTTTGTGTTCACGCAGGTGACTTTATATAACAGCAGTATGTGTTCACTTTATATAACAGTAGTATGTGTTCACGGAGGTGACTTTATATAACAGCAGTTTGTGTTCACGGAGGTGACTTTAAATAACAGCAGTTGTGTTCACGGAGGTGACTTTTATATAACAGCAGTATGTGTTCACGGAGGTGACTTTAAATAACAGCAGTATGTGTTCACGGAGGTAATTTTAACGGAGATGACTTTATATAACAGCAGTATGTGTTCACGGAGGTGACTTTATATAACAGCAGTATGTGTTCACGGAGGTGACTTTATATAACAGCAGTATGTGTTCACGGAGGTGACTTTAAATAACAGCAGTATGTGTTCACGGAGGTAATTTTATATAACAGCAGTATGTGTTCACGGAGATGACTTTATATAACAGCAGTATGTGTTCACGGAGGTGACTTTATATAACAGCAGTATGTGTTCACGGAGGTGACTTTATATAACAGCAGTACGTGTTCGCGGAGGTAACTTTATATAACAGCAGTATGTGTTCACGGAGATGACTTTATATAACAGCAGTATGTGTTCACGGAGGTGACTTTATATAACAGCAGTGTGTGTTCGCGGAGGTGACTTTATATATCAGCAGTGTGTGTTCACGGAGGTGACTTTATATAACAGCAGTATGTGTTCACGGAGGTGCGCAATAAGTTTATTTTATTAATAAACGGTACTTCCACATCGGCGAACACGCTCAAAGCAGTTGCATAAAGTCACAGGAGCATGACAACTCATATGTTCACAAGCACCATGTCCCCCATTGTCAACCCTGGTTTAGTCCTGGTTTAGTCCTGGTTTAGACCTGGTTTAGTCCTGGTGTAGCTCCTGTTCTGGCAGTTTACAGTATGTTCAGTCTGCTCGCTCAGACCACTAATGTCCCCGTGACCACTTGCGGCTCTCTGATTGGTCGCTGCACGAACGTCCGAGGAAGTGCTCCGCAAAATTCATCTCCCGCGTGCGTCGATTTTCCACTCCTGCGCCTCTGCCGCGCCTTTGCCGCGCAGTCCGTGCGTGCATTCCAGGTCGCTCATGCAGTTTGAATGCGCGTCACCATTGACTTTGCATTGAAAGCCGACGCAACGTATGATCCGGTCCGAACGCAGCGTTAGTTCTGCTCTGTCTTCTGCTGAGGCACCAGCAGCTCTGGTCCTTTTGGAGTCTGGAAATTCTGTGCAATGACGAGAATCAGGATCAGTGTCGAGGAAGCGTCTTCCAAACTCGTCTGAAAGAATTGTTGTGTGTTGGTTGTTGCCACGTCTTTCATTTGGAGTTTAACTAGAGATTCATGACTTGTTCCTGAGAGGGCAGTTAGTAAAGAATGAATTGATGTGCTGAAAGACTTCCACATAGTTTGAAATGTTATTGTCCTGGGTTTAAACTGTGGTGGTCATGATAAAGAGAAGGAGGAGGTCCCAGGTGCGAGGCCTTCCGATGGGACATGGCACCTTTCACACCTTTCACACCTTTTACCCGAAACAATGAGTCATTTTTTCTAAACACATAAAAAGACAAAGGAAACAATCTCAAGATCAAGTTTAAGTCCAAAGTAAACTCATCCATTGTTCTCCGGCCGCAGGAAATAAAACATTTCTGATAAACGGATTGCAAAGGTTCCTTGTTCTGTACAGTAAGTGCAGTGCTCCGTACAGTAAGTGTCGTGTTCATTGTGTTATTCTAAAGTATGTGGTTCCTTCAGTGATGGTTGTTCATGTGTGGTATTTTGGAATCTTCTGTTCTGTCATCGGCCTTTAGAGAAATGTGGAGTTGACTGTGTGTGACCGACTAAACTGCCATAACAGTTAAGATGTACTTATCCTGAGTTCATGAATCACACTGAGAGATAACACTGCCCCAAACAGGTGGATGATGGAACGGTGTCAAACCTGTTGGACCTGATCCTGGTCCTGATCCTGGTCCAAGTCTGTGATCGTCCTAATGACCCAGATCCAAACATTGGTTCTTTCAGGCCCACTTTCAAATCATTCTTCTCTTCATATAAAAATGTGTTTGTGTGTGTGTTGTGCGTGTGGTGTGCGTTGTGTGTGTGGTGAGTTATGTGTTGTGTGTGTGTGGTCTGTGTGTGTGTGTGTGTGTAGTGTGTGTGGTGTGTGTGTGTATGGTGTGTGTTGTGTGGTGCGTGTGGTGTGTTGTGTTTGTTGTGTGGTGCGTGTTGTGTTTGTGTGTGGTGTGTGTTGTGTGTGTGTTGTGTGGTGTGTTGTGTTTGTGTGTGGTGTGTGTTGTGTGGTGCGTGTGGAGTGTTGTGTGTGTTGTGTGTGGTGTTGTGATCATGGAGAATCACCATCATAAACCATGCTTGCTCTGAGTGCGACTCAGACATTATGGCTAAAGACAAATTTAAAAACACACTTTAAATTAAAAACAAATACAAAAGGCAGTTTAAGAAAATGAATAAATATATACATCAATAATAGAATTATGATCCGTTTTCCTGATAATCAGTCGTAGGCACGGCTGAAAAGAACAATTTTCAGCCTGGACTTGAACATACAGTAGCTAAGGAAGGAGCCTGTCTCACACCTTCGGGAAGACTGTTCCAGATTCTAGGTGCATAGGTCTGGAACGCTGCCTCCCCATGTCTAGTCCCAACTCTGGGCACTAACAGGAGGCCAGTCCCCGCGCTCCCCAGAGTTCAAATGCTCGTACGGCACCAGCATGTTGCATATGTATTTTGGTGTGAGGCCATGGAGAGACTTATACACAAGGAGAGCTGATTTAAAATCTATTCTCTGAGCCACAGGAAGCCAGTGCAGAGACCTGAGGACTGGACTAATGTGGTCGTACTTCCTGGTTCTAGTCAGGACTAATATGGTCGTACTTCCTGGTTCACAGGTGACAGGCTGTAAAACAGCTGCAGTACATTCAAAATGCAGCAGCTCAAGTCCTGACTAGAACCAGGAAGTACGACCACATTAGTCCTGACTAGAACCAGGAAGTACGACCACATTAGTTCTGACTACAACCAGGAAGTACGACCACATTAGTCCTGACTAGAACCAGGAAATACGACCACATTAGTCCTGATTAGAACCAGGAAGTACGACCACATTAGTCTTGACTAGAACCAGGAAGTACGACCACATTAGTCCTGACTTAACCAGGAAGTACGACCATATTAGTCCAGTTCTCAGGTCTCTGCACTGGCTTCCTGTGGCTCAGAGAATAGACTTTAAAACAGCTCTGCTTGTGTACAAGTCTCTCCATAGCCTCGCACCAAAATATATTAGTGACATGTTAGTCCCATATGAACCAGCCCGGACTCTGAGGAGCACAGGGACTGGACTCCTGCTGGGACTCTGAGGAGCACAGGGACTGGACTCCTGTTAGTGCCCAGAGTCAGAACTAAACATGAGGAGGCTGCTTTTCAGATTCATGCTGCTAAAATCTGGAACAGTCTTCCTGAAGATGTGAGACAGGCCTCCTCTCTGACAATGATTAAAACCAGGTTAAAGACAGTTCTGTTTAGCTGTGCTACAACTGAGGGATTTTATATTTTTATCTTTCTTTTTAATGTTCTGTGATTATTTATGATTTTAATGCTTTCTTATTTTGTTCAGCACTTTGAATTGACTTGTGTATGAATTGTGCTATACAAATAAACTTGCCTTGCCTTCTAGTCAGGACTCAGGCTGCTGCATTTTGAATGTACTGCAGCTGTTTTACAGCCTGTTTGGACAGACCTGTGAGCAGGCCATTGCAGTAGTCTAACCTACTGGAGACAAATGCATGGATAAGAATCTCAAAGTCTGCCTTAGACATTATGCCCTTGATTCTAGCAATGTTCTTGAGATGGTAGAAAGCCGCTGATGTTACAGATTTAATGTGACTATTGAAATTGAGGTCCGAGTCCATGATTACTCCTAGGTTTCTAACCTAATTTTTGTAATTTGGAGACGATTGGGTCCTTACGACTGAAGACTTTTTCTCTTCACAAGATCATAATAATCTTCCCCCGGCCCTTTATACAGTATATCGAGTATATTTGAATTGTCAAACGCACGGATTGAATTGAAATCAAAACTTTGGAAAGTGTGGTTTTTACTCATCTTTTGCATCTGTGCCTTCTTGATAAGTTGTTCATAGTTGTCATTAATAATTTCACTTATGCAAGGAAAGAAAAGGAAAAGAAAAGAAAGGAAAGGAAAGGAAAGGTAAGTTTGGACTACAATGGCGTCACCTTCAGGGAGAATACACCCTTACATAACAGCCAGACTGTGAATGTAAGTTGATCAAGCTTTAAAGGAGCAGTACATACAAATCTGGCCAAAAGTGGTACTGCATATCTGGCACTCTCAGGTTGCCAGATATGCAGATGAATCCAGCTGGGACCATAACAGCTGAATAGACAAGAGTTTTGTCAACAACAAATCTATAACCAACACCTTTTTCACAAAGATAGAAATCCTGGTTTTATTCCTTGTTTTGTCATTAATGATTTGAGAATCATAACGAGACCTTTTTTAGTTCTGGCCACATGGTGCTTTACCAGTGAGATTAGCTCCACACAGTGAGTTCTGGTGCCCGGATCACAGACTTTCTGATTGGTGAAACCGTGGAGGGCGGGACATCGAAATGAAAACAATAACAAGATTTAGAGGCTGGAAAAATAATTTAGAAATTCAATTATCTCTGAACTACAGTTATCAGTTAAAGAAGTGTTGGAAAAGAGCAGGTTTTATTAATGCTTTTTGACAGATTAGGGCCCTTTAATGATGACTGGACATGATCTTACATAATCGTTCCAGTCCATTGATGCTCGTAGATGCAGTACTGTGGTAGGGTGAGGCTCAGAGCAGCTGTAGACCCGGAGAGCCCAAACCCAGATCTACTTTTAGAGTAACCATTGAGCCGTGACCTCAGTCGTCTGTGGGGGTTACGACTCAGAATATCAGGCTTGGATTCGTGATTGATTCAGGTATAGTTCAGGGTGAATGTGTGTGTGTTTGTGAGTTTTGGAAGTGTGTGGTCATTCTCTTCCGTTGTGTTTGGTTTCATAAAGTCTTCAATCATCGAGAATCAAAATACAAATCTGTCGTCTCATTATGCGACTGTGATTGCTTTATTGCTTCATTCATATAAATATTATTAGATAACTTTAAATGCATCCCACAGTGGGGCTGTGGTCAAACACAACTGCCATTATTAAAAATTAATTAAAAATAGCTGTAAGAATGTGACCCAGAGAAATATGTAGTACAGTATTTACTACACACAGCGGCCAAGACTTGTCTGTTGAGATTACAGCCTATAATTATAAATGTCTGGTCTGTTCTGTACTGTTCGTACTTAGACAAGAGGTGCATGTTCATGTGTGGTCATGAGTTTACATAATGAAATGCTTTACATACTTATTTATTTAAACCAAGGAAGTTGTTTCATACTGACTCACTGGCCTGGACTCAAAAATAAATCTTTTGTATCAAACTTTTCAAAAGTGAAAGCCTCTGTTTCATAACCAGCCTCAGTCTGAGTCTGACTCAGTTTCTGTGTTACTGTGTTACTATGGCCATTTAGGGCACGGTCAGACGGGTTTTCACAAACAAACTAGCCTCGGTGGCCCGGATTGTCACCACAGGGGTATCCCAAATAGATAGATAGATACTTTATTGATCCCCGTAGGAGAAATTCACGTCCAGTAGCAGCAGAAACACATCCACCCAAACAAACAAAAATAATTGATCATTCTAAAAAGCTAACAATAGTAATAATAAAATGCAACAGCATTTCAGGTCACAGCAGCAGAAGTGGAGTCACCGCTGGAGCAGGACAGGATGCGGTCGACTTTGGTCCAGCAGGTGGCGCTGATGCTAACTTCAGCGACTACCTCTAGGTCCATGTTAAGTTTCAGTTTGTCTTCCTGGTTACAATACAAGAGCCCCACAGGGCTGTGTTCTTTCTCCCCTGCTCTTCTCCCTGTACACCAACCACTGCACCTCCAGCCACGACTCCGTGAAGCTGATCAAGTTTGCGGACGACACCACCCTCATTGGACTCATCTCCAACAACGATGAGTCCGCCTACAGGAGGGAGGTGGACCGGCTGGTGTCCTGGTGTCTCCTACGGGAGCAGGTGGACCGGCTGCCGCCCTCCGTGATGGACTCCCCCATCACCTCTGTGGAGTCCTTCCGTTTCCTGGGCACCACCATCACCCAGGACCTCAAGTGGGAGCCGACCATCAGCTCCCTCATCAAGAAGGCCCAGCAGAGGATGTACTTCCTGCGGCAGCTCAGGAACGCCAAGCTGCCTGCACAGATGTTGGTGCAGTTCTACACGGCCATCATCGAGTCCATCCTCACCTCCTCCATCACCTCCTCCATCACCGTATGGTTCGCTGGAGCCACAGTCAGGGACAAGCAGAGACAACAGCGCATCGTGCGCTCTGCAGAGACTTTGTGCGCTCTGCAGAGAAGGTAATCGAGGCCGGGCTGGTCGTATCACAGCCGACCCCTCTCATCTGCACGTGGACTATTCCAACCACTCCCCTCAGGCAGGAGGCTGCGGTCCATCAGGACTAGAACCTCCCGCCACAAGAACAGTTTCTTCCCCTCTGCTGTTGGACTCTTGAACACTTCATAAGCCACCACTGACATCTGACCTCTGACCTTATGACCGGCACTTTACTGCACTCTACCGCACTCTTAAGGGTCTATCGTGTGCCCCTAGTGCACTTGTATATAGGAAACTGAAGATATGTATGTAGATTTTTATTTGTGCCTTCTTGATTTTACTTGTTTGCACCGAGAGCCAAAGCAATTTCCTCGTTTGTGACTTCCTGTTGCTCACATGGCAATGATTCTGATTCTGATTGTGACTGCAGCCTTAGACCGGACTCTGATCCTGGTCCAGGGTTAGACCAGACTCTGATCCTGGTCCAGGGTTAGACCGGACTCTGATCCTGGTCCAGGGTTTGACCGGACTCTGATCCTGGTCCAGGGTTAGACCGGACTCTGATCCTGGTCCAGGGTTAGACCGGACTCTGATCCTGGTCCAGGGTTAGACCGGACTCTGATCCTGGTCCAGGGTTAGACCGGACTCTGATCCTGGTCCAGGGTTTGACCGGACTCTGATCCTGGTCCAGGGTTAGACCGGACTCTGATCCTGGTCCAGGGTTAGACCAGACTCTGATCCTGGTCCAGGGTTAGACCAGACTCTGATTGTGTCATAACAGTTATAAGAAGCCGGTACAGGAAGGTGGATGAGTTGGCAGCCTCTACATGATGCAGTTCTGGAATGTCAAACGTCTAATCATCATTTAGTGATGACAGCGACGTTATGCAACAGATTCCATCTTTATGGAAGGTGCACGTTTATTGGGTAGAGGCTCAATATTTATATTTCCTGTGAAAATGTTTTACATACTGTATGTGTTTACATAACCTGCTGATTTGAAACAAGGAGGCTGTTTCATAAAGCTGACTCTATGGGCGGCACGGTGGCTGAGTGGATAGCACTCTCGCATCTCAGCAAGAAGGTCCTAGGTTCAAATGTGAACTGAAGTTACTGTAGCTTTTTAGAATAATCAATTTATTTATTTTGTTTGTGTGGATGGATGTGTTTTTGCTGCTCCTGGACACCTACATTTCTCCTTCAGGGATCAATAAAGTATTTATTCATCACTGAGGTGGGCTCGAAAGTCTGAGTCCAAGTCAGATACTATGGTACTATGGCAATTTAGACCGGACTCTGATCCTGATCCAAGTGTTAGACCGAATTTACAATACAATACAACTTATTCTTGTATTTTCCTAAAACACAACAGCATCATCTCAGAGACTTAACAAAACCATTGAAATCACCAACACAGATCAGAGAATTAACAGTTAAGACACAAAATATAGAACAAATAGGTACTGGTCCATAGGGAGAGACCAATGTCCCTGAGTGTTGATGAATGATAAATGTTGGTCATGATTTGGGGTTAGACCAGACTCTGTTTGTGTTATAATGTAAACATACATACATATACATGATGAATCTCTGGAATGTCAAATTTCCAATCATCATTCAGTGATAGAAACGTTATGCAACAGATGCTATCTTAATTTAAGGTGCATTGTTTTTCAGGTAGAGGCTCAGTATTTGTTTTTCCCATAAAAATGTGTTATTTTTTCATTTAGGGTCAGTTTGGCTTTAACAAAAAGATATAATAAATATAAAGTGTATTCATAGATAAACTCTTGTTTCTTTCACAGTCAACATTCCAAATCAATGACTATATGGAAAATAAAAGATTTCCGACCCTCCCTAAACATTTTTTATATAACACCCATCAAAAATGGTTATGTAACACACTTCCTCCCTTACTGGGAAATACCTAGCGCTACATAAGGTGTATATAAGGCACTCCTCAGCGTGGTTGGAGTCAGAAGCCAACAAGCTTTTCATCAGAGAAGAGAGCTCCACCAAACCTGCTTACCCTCTGAGCAGTTTGCTTTGTTTCTGTTGAAGAATGATGGCTTTCAAACTAGAAGGGCCCCTGTCCTATCGCCCACACACATTCGGTGAGTCTAGCAGCCACTGGGGCTCTGAAGAATCCCTTGACAGCCAGGACTCCGAGACACTGTCCAGTCTCTCTGACCAGAAGAGTGCCTGTCTGGAGTTCCAAGACTACCACTTCACGCCCATAGCAGAAGCAGCCCAGGATCTCAGAGAGCAGCTGGCCCAGTCCATACTTCCTTTAAAAGAAGACTTCAAGAAGATAAAAGATGTGCAACAGGGGCTCTTGACAACCGCAGACTGCATCCAACAACAGTCGTACCAAACCAAGAGACAGATCCAGGACCAATTCATCAAACTGCACCAGTTTCTGTACGACGAAGAAGAAGCTCGGCTGAGGGTTCTGACTGAGGAAGAGGAGCAGAAGATCCAGAGCATGAAGGAGAAGATGGTGGTGGTGAGCAGAGAGATCGAACTTCTGTCAGAGACCATCAGAACGACGGAGCAGCAAATCGCAACCTCCGACGTCTCCTTCCTGCTCAAATACAAAACAACAGTGGAAAGAGTCCAGCGATGCCAACTGTTGGACGAACCTGAGCTAGGTCCAGACGCTCTGATCGACCAGGCCAAACATCTGGGCAACTTGGTCTACAACATATGGAGCAGCATGAAGACATTGGCGCGGTATTCTCCCGTCATTCTAGACCCAAACAAGTCCACCACGGAAATCATCTTGTCTGAAGATCTGACCAGTTTCACCAGTGGGAACCAAAGAAATCCCGGGGAAAAAGACGTCAACTGGGCTTTGGTGATGGGCTCCGAGGGCTTCGATCGCGGGTGCAGAAGTTGGGGAGTGGAGGTGGGGAACAGCGCAGAGTGGGCGCTGGGAGTCCTGACCGATTCGCTGGAGAAGGACGGAGCCGAAGGATGGAGCGTGGCTTTCTCAGACGACGAGTACGCGGCCGTCTTGAGCGAGAAAAACCTGAAGTCTCTGCAGCTGGACTCCAACCCGGTGAGGATCCGGGTCTGCCTGGACTGCGACCGGCGAGAGCTGAGCTTCTACGACGCAGATTCGGGCGCTTGCATCCACTCGTTCGCACAAATCAGCGACAAGAAGGTGTTCCCCTACTTTGCCACGGCCAATAAGTACGAGATCAAGATTCAGCCGGAAGATGTGCCGCTGGTCTAGCTCCATAAAAGCAATGAATTTTGATTTAGATTAAGATTAAGTGATTCTTTATTCAAATATAAATCTCTAACTCTAACACAATCAAGAAGCAAGTATAAAACCTCTGGCTTTAGCATAACAAGAAAATAAGTCTAAAATCTGAGGCTTTGGGACACAGTGACAGCGGACATGTGTGGTTCTATATTGCACATTCAAACCTTACTTCAAAGTATTGCACAAACAGCTATTAGCAGTAAGAATGTGATTTTTTTTGTAAATCTCATAGTAAAACAGTAATTATTAACGGGTCAGTAATTGTTGTACTTGAAACTCTCTGATTCCTTTTTGAAAGTGACATTTCATTAAAATATTTGTTTTTTCTAACTGTCTAAAACTATTGGAGTTATGACATAAGTGTGGTATAATTGTTGTCATGAACTATGCGTCTGAAAACTGTAAACATTGATCTGGGTTTTGTAAAAAGTGTGAATCAAATGGCGTAATTTTATTGTCAAAATGTGTTTGTTTTTCAATTTTCAACCACAATAAAATACTTTTGTAATGACGTCCTGCAGAGTGATTGCCAGATTTATTCTGTACAGTGAAAGTCATTAACACTGTGATAATTACCCACAGCACGATGCTGCCCCCACCAGGTCGGACACTGGGCATGTGTTTTCCACCACACAGTGATATTTTAGTTTTTTTAATACATCATTTTTGAGTTTTTGCTTTTAGAATTCAAATCCAAGTGAAAAACAGACTGCTCTGAACTAGGCCAGGAACCAGATCATTTCATTTTCAACAAAAGTTACATTAAAATAATCCACATGTAGCTGCAAGAAAAGTTTTGAAGACCAAAAACAAAATGCCTTCAAATTGACTGCTCTGGGAGTTCTAGTGTTAGAAAGAAAAAGGTATTTTCACTCTTTATGAGAATCTACCGACTGCAGTTCTATCAGCAAATAAATAGATTCAATGTAAATGTAACCCTGTCAATTTTGCCCTCAATAAAGTCCTGAACCGAACTGTAATGCAAACATTTATAACTAAAGTAAAGTGCAATATCTAGTTCGCCACTAGGTGGCAGCGCACCAAAAAACATTTTTCTTCTGCTGTTCACTGGCATCCATCTTGTTTTAGAGCACATAAGCAAAAGCCTGAAAAACGTGACCCAGAGTAGAAATATATATTAAGATTTGAGATTGATTTAGAAAACGAAACATATCCTCGAGGTTGAAAAAATATAGAAACTTAGACAACATCTGTTACAAAACAAAGTTATCTCGGTGAGTGAAAACTAGTGATGGGTAAATGAAACCTCAGTATCGTTTCGGCACATCAAACGCACTGTATTGATACTGTGCCAACGGTGTTGCTTGTGCTGCTCTATACTGACGCCTGGTGGATCTGATAAATCATTACATGCAACTCACTGATTCAATGAGCTTTACATACTTGAGAGAATATTTGTTAGAAATGACATACAATTCAATCAGTAAAGACTACTGAAATGTATTTCTACAAAAACAATTTCTGCCACCTCATATAGTCGGAGTGACACCATAAATAGTTAATTATTAGTACATTCAATTGTCTATTTAAAATTGTATGTATTTACAACAAATTATTTCATGAGTATTTAATTGTGGCACTCAAAATCATCCATACATATAAGGTGCATAGTGAAATTAAGATGATACTTGATCAATGGTGGTGGTCGGAGGCACTGATGACAGACTGGTTGCCTCGCTTCTGTCAGTGTGCCCCAGGGCAGCTGTGGCTACACTAGTATATCACCACCGTGTATGGAGTGAATGAATAATGACATGTAAAGCGTCTTTGAGTGTCCAGAAAAGCACTATATAAAACCGATGCATTATTATTATAAATAAATCTAATTCCTTTCTCTTATGTTATGGGATAGTTATGTTTAATTTAGTTAAGATCAAAACGAAATATGAATAAGTGAAGTTTGCAATGTGTTGCTTTTATCATAACTGCCCATACAAACATTTTATATTTGTAGAAGGAGCTGCAGGAGATTGTCCACCTCTGGAATACCCACAGAATTCGTTGATCCAGGCATGCAGCAGCTCCAGCAGGACGTCCTGTGATGATGTACACTCTACCTCATCTGTATGGTGCAAGAGAACACCTTAAAGCCGTTTCCCATGAAAAGATCCAGGCCTGCCAAGAAGAGTGCCTCCAGAGAGGCCCATTACCATGTGATAAAACAGTATTTGACATTTGTTGCTATGTGAAGAAGATGACATGTCTGGGATCGCGTCTTTAATTCAGACAGAAGACATGTTTTATTGTCGATGGTAGAGACAGCACGAACAACAGATACAACAGAATGCTAGTGTATTATACAGAGCGTTGGCATGGAGACCTCCAATCAGCAGCTGCCACAGTGCCATGTCGCTTGGCCTTCAGATAGACACAACATGGGAAAAGTACAGGCTTCTGCACATTGATAGAATGATGAGTTTAACTTTAACAAAAGTTGCTTAAAAGTGTTATGAAATCTCACATATGCCATGGCAGACAACAATCTTAAACCACCCACAACAGCAGAGGAATCTATTGAGCTTTACAGGTTTTTACGTGCTTACATTTATATCCACATTTGATAAAGAAAACCTGCAAAATGCCTCACCATTAACTTCAACATGGACACATGTTTTTTACAAGACAGTGTAAATGTAATAGCCTTGAAAAGGGGATAAAATAAAAATAAGACCAGGACACGTCTTTCCTCAAGCGTTGCTGGTTTATGAATGAGGAAAACAATCTTTCTAACATTTGAACACATTTAAATTAACATTCAACGATTTCCACTGTTCCCGCGCTAGCAACGAGAAGCTAATGCTAATTTGGTTAGCAACTAGCGGAGCTCCTTGAAAACAACAGCCTACTAGACTAAATTATCACACTGGATTCGGTTCACAGATACA
This sequence comes from Knipowitschia caucasica, assembly GCA_964034765.1. Lineage (NCBI taxonomy): Eukaryota > Metazoa > Chordata > Actinopteri > Gobiiformes > Gobiidae > Knipowitschia > Knipowitschia caucasica. Next base: position 35,128,892 of record OZ035839.1, read on the forward strand.
TTGACTCAATATAAAACAATTATGACTGGTTTATGACATTCTGCATATCATACCATACCTGAAAAGGGGATAAAATAAAAATAAGACCAGGACACGTCTTTCCTCAAGCCTTGCTGGTTTATGAATGAGGAAAGTAGTGATGTGCGATTCGTGAACGAATCGTTCAAAACTCGAGATTCACTTTACTGACTCGGGAGTCGTGATTCCCCGCCTCCATTAACTCGTTCACTAACTCGTCCGCCCACCACTTTCTAAACTGCGACCCCAAGACTGCGTTTTCTACTAGCCACAATGAATGACACTCTAATATTACGTGTGTGACTGTGTGTGTGTAACCAAAAGCTTATTGTTTACAACCATCTACTTCACCGTAACGTCCTCCTTCCTGCCCGCGCCTGCTAGTACGAGCCGTACGAGCAGTGAACGACTCACTGTGGTTCTGGATCAGCCCCTTCCCGCTCCCCTTCGAGTCGTTCAGCTCTGAACGAATCGTTCATCTGATCTGACTCACTCACTCAGCATCAAGCGAGTCGAAACAACAGGACAGGACACCGACTCGTCTCGTAACTCTCGTTCTCTAACTGGGTTGAAAAAAGTAGTTTCTTTTGCCCCATCTGACAAAAAATAATAACCCTCTACATGTATTATGTGAGGTAGATTGAAAAATATAATTGGCTATTTATTAAGTTATTTGTTCAGCTGTGTTTCTCTCGTCGGACAACAGGAGTTCCGCCTCGAACATTATTGGCGTTACAATGATTGTCATCAATAAAAAATGAATGTGTGAAACATATCAAAGTTGTTTGTATTTATTATTTATATAATATAATTGTTATGACCTTTTTTTTTTTTACCAGGAATGTAGGTTTTAACACGGAATACATTTATGTAACACCACATTTTTGGCGGAAAGTTTTAAATATTTTTATAGAAAATGGATAGTAGCCGCAGAAGAAGCGATATTTGGATGCACTTTGAAATAACAGGCCCATCACGAGCAAAATGTCAACTCTGCAAGGTTGTTTTATCATTTCAAGGAGGGACCACATCAAATATGAGACGGCATTTAGCCAGCATTGTTATTGTATTTCTTGTATTGTGACAGCCCCTCGCTTGGAATGTTGTTGCTGCTTTGTTCACAATTTTACTGTTGAATTGTTAAATTTAAAGAGTTTATATTTTGTCAAATTAGTTTACATATTTGTTATTGTTACCATTTATCAAATTTTAATAAATGTTTTGATTGTAAATTGCCATTTTAGCATTATTTTGTGTTCATGTATGTTTTTTTCTGAACAACTGAATCACTGAATCAAATGACTCAAAACACCCGATTCACTTTGGTGAGTGATTCACTTTAACTCGAGTCAGTAAAATGAATCGAACTTTACATCACTAGAGGAAAGACGTAGCCTAGGTGAAGCTCAAGAGCGTCTCCCCCTGCTGGACACTCCATGTAACTGCATTAACAACTAAAATCATCTGGTTACATTAACAGTGTCTTTTTTATTTTTAACATGTGAAGAAGGTAAAAGTGCAGAGGGGACTACAATGAACCTGTAAAAAGTCCCAAACATTTGTTTTGTTTCTTTACATGACATCAATACTAAAAAAAATCAATTACGTGTGTCCTGATATTGTCATTACATTCACAGGCGAACTTCTTATTGCTGTAACAATTATTGAATTTAACATTCAAGGTATTCCTTTCAAATACATGAACACTTCCCAAATAATAGAAATAATGCACTAGCCAGGGAATATCCAAGTGGCTAACAAGCCTTTAACCAAAATAATAGCAATTACTTTACTCCTTTATAATCACAGCTTTACAAAAACAATGTAAACACATGTACATATTTTTAGGAGTTATGGCATTTCAAATCTATATAATGTCCATTGTGTAGATGTTGGAGGACAAGAGAGCCTCCAGCTCTGCACGCAACTCAGGAAAGCTGTTGTAGGTTGATGGAAGCTCCACAGTTGGACCACAGGTATGTATGATGGGTCGCCTTTCTAACCCATCTAAAGTTGTAAATATCACCTCAATTTCTTTGACACAGATTACATCGGAGCCAGTCACATACCTTAACATCTTTCTCAGGCCCATGTCATCCTATCCCCTTACATACTGATGGAAACATTTCAAACTCTGGTTTTCAGCTTGAGTCGACGGAGAGGCTGTGAGCAACTTCAAAACTTTGCGTGTTGTTGGTTTTAAATCATCATACATTTTCTGTAGTTCCTGGATACTTCCAAACATCTCCCTGAGACGGGGTCCTGCTGTTGTAGCAATGTTATCCAGTGCATATTTTGGATGCTGAATTATTTGTTTGTGTGCGACTTGGAGGAGAATAGGCTTCAGATTATCTGGTGTTGGTACCGTCCGCACTCCCATCCGATCCATGATATCAAGGAGCTCACCTCAATCATCACCAACCAAACTGTCTTTCAAAGCAGTTGCCAAGAGATCACGCTCTGACTGACTTAAGTATAACAAAAGTGAGTCAAACAAAAGATCAGGGGACACTGAGTGTTCGTCAAATATAACAGCTGCAGAAAAGGCTGGAGCAAGACGAGCAGGAAAATATCCATGATCCTGAAAACCTTTGATCAGGATTCTGCCTACGGAACGCCATTCTTCTTCCTGCCATTTTGGCGACAGGGAAGGCACTCTTACATCCGCTCCCTCTGCAGCAGTCTAAAAATTCAGTTCAGAAGGCAGCATACACATCCCTGAACACTCCATCCGCATCTGAACCCTTTTCATCAATAAAGCTGTATTTAATTGGCCAGGTCAACACCAATTCATCTTTAAATTGTGTGATCAGCTCTTCTAACAAATTCACTCTGTGAAGATGTATTGTAACATGCATCAATTCCACTGGAACAGCAGGCAGGTGACATGGCCCACTCTCAAATCTTATGGGAGTCGAGGTATTTGGTGCTGCATTATCTGGAGGTTCATCAGTCATTATGGCCTCAAGTGGAACTGTATCAGCAAGATATCCTATGACTGCTCCTAGCGTAGCACCAATGATAACTTCAGACGTGTCACAAATCGATGTAAGGTCCACAATATCAACTTCTCTTGAGCGTAGTATACCGAATTTATGTGCTTCATAAAGTTCTCCCACTGTAACATTCTCATCGAGGGGTGATTCCTGGAAGTCAACAATGGAGGGAATAAACTCTTCCCACATGCCTATCTTTGATTCATTTTTGGGAAAAAATAAATCCTTGGCTTGTGATAAAATCTTTTTTGCCGTCACTTTCTTGGATATGTCAATTATCCTAGTTCCTCCGCCATTTCGTTTTCTAACCATTTTTTTGTCATGTATCCATCCAACCTCTATTTTCCTTGTTGTCTTCCAAGCCCTTTTGTTTTTCCGTAGGTGTGTTGGTGCAGGCTGCAGAGATGGTTCTTCATCGGATTCTAAATGATTGCTTGTTTTTGATGCCATTTTTCTTATTTTCCAAGTTTCTCCAATAAGGACATTTTTCTTGCATCACTGCAACCTTTTTGTTGGTTTTCAACACAGAAGCGCCTTAAAGCAATTCGATCCCCATATGCTGGAACATAATTTGCCAAAATTCCATCATCCAACTCCCCAACAACTGAAGAATCAATCTGTAACAGAAACAAATGATTGGAAATCCCTTTGAGAATAGAAATCATTTTTAATAACAACAACGCAAATTAATTCATGCTAAGATGTTAGATTTAATTCACAAACTTACTGTGCTTCTCAACTAAATACAAGTACACTGAACAAGACACTAACCAATCCAATCCAATCCAACTTTATTTATAAAGCACTTTAAAAACAACAGCGTCGACCAAAGTGCTGTTCACAACAATGAGGATTACATTAATAAAACAGTAAAAACAAAAGTACAAAACATTCCAAAGTCGAACTTCTCAGGTTGTGTTAAAAGCCAAGGAAAAAAGGTGTGTTTTAAGAGAGGATTTAAAAGGAACAAGAGACTCTGTCTGTCTGAGGTGCAGGGGCAGTGCGTTCCACAGTTTAGGACCAGCAACAGCGAAAGAACGGTCGCCTCTGGTTTTTCTTTTTGTTTTGGGAACAACCAGCAAAGACAGATCTGCTGACCTCAGGGAGCGTGCAGGGGTATAGGGCTGCAACAGGTCAGACAGATACTGAGGAGCAAGACCATGAAGACATTTAAAAACAAATAAAATTATCTTAAACTCAACACGATATGAAATAGGGAGCCAGTGCAGTGACCTCAAAACAGGTGTAATGTGCTCTCGCCTTTTGGTGCCAGTTAAAGGCAGCAGCAGCATTTTGTACAAGTTGAAGTCGAGCGAGAGACGACTGATTGAGTCCAAAATAAAGTGCATTACAATAGTCTAAACGATTTGTGATAAAAGCATGAATTAAGATCTCAAATAAATGCTGAGGAACAAATGGTTTTGCTTTGGACAGTTGCCTGAGCTGATAAAAGCTGGACTTTACAACAGATCTGATCTGAACGTCAAGCTTCAGAGCACTGTCCAGCTTCACACCGAGGTTTGTCACAGTTGGTTTTAAGTATTCTTCTAAAGGACCCAAATCCACAAAAGAGGAGGGGGCATCTTTTGGGCCGAGCAGCAAGACCTCAGTCTTTTTGTCATTTAAATGTAGAAAATTTAGTGACAGCCATTCATGAACTTCCTCAATACACTTCAAAAGTTGCTTTGTACAATATCCATTGCCATGTTCCAACGGTAAATAAATCTGGCTGTCATCAGCGTAGAGATGGAAAGCAACATTGTGCTTACGCAAGATGGACCCGAGTGGCAGGAGGTATAGTGAGAACAGAAGAGGGCCAAGTATAGAGCCCTGGGGCACACCATATTTTATGGGAGCAGTGGCGGACTCTACATCTCTGATTCGAACACAAAAACTCCTGTGCGTAAGGTAGGACCTAAACCACTTAAGGGCACTACCACGAATTCCCACCCAGCTCTCCAAGCGAGACAGAAGTATCTGATGATCTATTGTGTCGAAGGCTGCGGTTAGATCAAGCAGGACAAGTGCAACACAGTGGCCAGAGTCTGTGGCTAAAAACACATCATTAAGTACTCTTAGCAGGGCTGTCTCGGTGCTGTGACGATTCTTGAACCCTGACTGGAACGTCTCAAGAATGTTGGACTCCTCCAAAAATGTTTTTATTTGGCCGTAGACCACTTTCTCCAATACCTTGGAGAGAAAGGGGAGTTTTGAAATGGGCCTAAAATTTGTTAAAATGGATGAATCAAGGCCAGGCTTCTTAATCAGTGGTTGAACAGCAGCATGTTTAAAACAAGTGGGGACTGTACCAGTAGTTAAACTACCATTGATAATGTCAACAGCAAATGGCGCTATAGTGGGGAAAACTTCCTTAAGAAGTCTGGGTGGAAGTGCATCGAATGGTGAACCAGAGGGTTTCATTCGACCAACTAAGTCACTCAAGAAGGGCAGACTAACATGCGCAAAATTATTAAAGACAGCAGTACAAGAAAAAGGGATGGATGGGTCAGAAGTGGGCAGTACAATGGAAGCCCTGGTATTTTCTACCTTATTAGTGAAGAAGCTTGAGAACCTTTCACATAATTCCACTGAGGTTTCCATACAAGATGGTCTGGGAGCATTAAGCACACAGTCAATAGTCTTAAACAGAAAACGAGGATGACTATGACTGTTTGATAGAATAATATTGGAAAAATGCTTAGTTTTTGCATGCTTCACAGTTTTTTGATAAGTGCACCAGCTTTCTTGAAGGATCTGAAAAGAAACTTGTAGCTTGTCCTTCTTCCACTTTCGCTCAGCTCTCCTACAATCACGCCTGGCAGTGCGTGTTGCCTCATTTAGCCAAGGTTCACTTTTGAGCTTGGGGAGCTTTGTCTTGAGTGGGGCAACTACATCCAGAGAGCTTTGACATAGTGAATTAAAGTGAGAACAAAGTGTCTCTAGATCTACCTCACTGTGCCTAGACCCCGAATAAGCCATAACCTGGTTTTGGAGGAAGACGGTGGAGAACTGCGCAGCAGTGCTAGGGTTAATTACACGACACTGCCGCGCTGCGGCGCATGGTTCAACCACCTTGCACAAGACAGGAATATCAAAAACAACTGGCATATGATCAGAAAAGAAGGCCTCATGAACAGTCACATTGGAGGCACTAAAGCCGTGTGTTAAAACCAGGTCTAGCGTGTGTCCACGTTCCTGAGTCGGCCCAGAAACACACTGAGCGAGATTAAAAGAGTCAATAAGATTGAGGAAGTCTTTTGCCAGTGGCTTATCAGGACAACACACATGTATATTAAAATCCCCCACAATTAAAACTTGATCATATTTGGGCATTATTTCGGAAAGAAAGTCAGCAAAGTCCGTGATAAAGTTCTTATTATATTTAGGCGGTCTGTACACAACAGCGCACAACATCCGCGGAGACGAACCCAGTTCAAATATATTTATTTCAAAACTCGAATATAACGCCGTTAGCGTGAGTTGCTTACATGTAAAGCTGTTATTGTACAGTGACGCTACACCACCACCCCGACCAGTTATCCTCGGGGAATTGAAATAAGCGCACTCGGGGGGAATAAGTTCAGCAAAAGCAGCGGACTCACCGACAGCCATCCAAGTTTCTGTGACGCACAAGAAATCCAGCTTGAGGTTTAAGAAGAAATCCTTCAGAATGAACGTTTTGTTGGCCAACGACCTAGCATTCACCAATGCTATCTTGGCTGTAGCCCGGGCTGGGGCAGTAGCCGCAGGAGGAGCCAGGCACAACGAACGCAGGTTACGGGCGTTTACTCCACGCCGCTCAGGAACACGAAAGGGCAGAGGGCGAGTCGAGGAGAACGCACCCGAACTCAGCTGAATCAGGCAAGGAGAAGGGGGATCCAGAGTGCGCCACGGGACGAAACGACGATAATCCGGCTCAATATACTCCAAAAGACGCAACGGGGTGCGGGACATCGCTCTCAGTTTCACCAGACGACCGCTCCGTTTCCCCCGGCGTCTGCGTGCTCTGCGCGGAGGAAGAGCTGGCCCGTGGCGCAGGTAAGCCAGTATGCCAGAAAGGAGTGGGGCAGAGAAAGTCTTCTGGCCATTGTGCTCAAACTTTACCACATTATCAAGTGGAGGACGGAGATTCAAAAGCGTTTTGGCGATCATACACGATCAGAGAGTTGACTTTGGATGTGACAATCCATATAAACAATAAAAATACAGCTAACGCCCTGAGAGAGAGACAGCGGGCCGCACACACTGGCGCCATCTTTAGCATTAGGCTCCATTCAGAAATTGCACATAAGATCTGGGAGCGGTAATATTTGAGCTTTTCAAAGTAATATTAGCAAAATTGTACAGATAATGCAGCTGCGTTGCATGGCAAGCCTCGATGGACCACAGGAAGAGCAGTCTCTAATATGGACTAATGGGGATCCTAAATAAATAAATAAAGACTAGCGGCCTACGTTAAGGCCAGGCTGCGTGCATAGCTAGCAATGTTTCCAAACAGTGGATTGATCTGTTCAAAAAGAGTTGTTATACAAGCTCACCCGCTCCTGCTGCATTTTCTTTACGTTTTCTTCAGGAATACCCCTGCTCCTTAGGAAATGCCAAAAATGTTCATCTTGAGTAGAAGATGAAGTAGCCATGGCTCAAACTGCAAAACACAAATGTATAGAGTGATGGAAGAATTCATCATATGCCAAGTGGTAGTATTAGTATTAGATAGCAATATGGCCTACGTGCAGGACTGTACAAGGACTCTACAAGGACTCCATGTTATGACTATGATGTGACTGTCTCTTTGTGACACGTATGTCTTTCGATGTGTGACGTGACAATGACTATATAAACTGTGTACTGCCTTTATTCTGTCTGAGAGAAAGAAACAGGGTAAACCAGTGGAACTTGAGAGAAACGTAAATAAACTTCCAGAGTTTGGCACACCACGATCCGTCTCTCTCTGCTAAATCCTAACAGATTTGGTGGAGAATGCGCGGCTCGGTTTGTGCCATTCTCTGGATTGTTTTGAGAGAATTTCCTCTGTTTCTTTTTTTCGGCGTGTGGGAGCGACAGCACGTTATCTGGAAGGGGAGAAATCCCAGTGGACGCTGAAAGGGCTCGCTTTTGGATGGGCTTGCTCTTGCTCCCTCACTTTCTCTGTTTTGTTTTTTAAATTGAAGATTCCGACGCGGAAAAGAGTTGGCAGACCTCTCGGACAGTCCTTGGAACCGGTTTGACAAGAATAAGGTAAGCAGACACCTTTTTTAATATGTAAAGTCTGCATAATTGGATATTAGCTAAATTTTGGTCTGTTTTTTGGGGTCTGTCAAACTCTCTAAATTGTATTTTGAAGAAGTCTCGGGGTTAAAGTCCCTTTGAGCCTCGGGGTTAAAGTCCCTTTGAGAAAGTCTCGGGGGTTAAAGTCCCTTTGAGCCTGGGGGTTAAAGTCCCTTTGAGAAAGCCTCGGGGTTAAAGTCCCTTTGAGAAGAAGCTTCAGGGTTAAAGTCCCTTTGAGAGAAACCATGGTGTAAACAGAAAAGCAATTTATAAAAAGGGAAATGTGTTAAGGAGGCCTTTGTTACAAAAGCTTTGAAATTGACGAATTTCAAGCTGATAAATGACAAAAGTACATAAGCAACAATATTTCAGTGATCACGGTTTAAATTACATACAGAAAAAGGGAGTTTTTTGTTTTTGGAGTGAACAGAGTTCACCGGAGAATGCAGAGTTTTATCTAAAGTTGAGCTATGAGAGCTTTCGTGAGTTATTTACATTTTTTGCCGAGTTTTATCTACAGTTGAGCTATGAGAGGGTTGTATTCAACAGTTGTTTTTGTTTTTTAGAAAGAGATTTTAAGTTTAAATTAGTTTGCTACCTCGATAAAATAGAAGCGTAAACGTTAAAGACAAGAGTGCCTTTTGTTACTAGTGTGGAAAGTGATCACTTCTAGATTTGGATGACAAAAGTATAAAGAACAACATCAGTTATATTCGCTTAACAAAGTAATCTTGAAAGTTATTCTTCTGTATCTTTTTGCCTGTGTGTGTGCGTCGCTCTATCTGCTGCCGTTGTCAGGGAAACGGCCCCCTCCTTCGCTGCTCTGGCTGTGAATCTGAAGCAAAGCTACTGCTTTAGGACTTTTGGCTTTTCATAGTTGTTATTCCGTTAAATTTGCTAAATTTGCCATTTGAACATTGTGTTAGACACAGTTAAACGTTTTTAAACACCATTAGGGAATAGAAGTTTTGAATTAGTATGTTTTTGAAACCCAAAGATTAGTACAAAAAGCTTTGCTTTTCTTTTTAAATCTGCTGCTTATTTTGTGAGTCCATTATTGTATCTCTGATATATTTCATAGCTGTTAGTGAGAATTTTTTTATGTTTTTATTTTAGTTACAAAAGCCGTTTTTCAAACATTTAAATTAGAATCTGTTAAAAGTGATTAATGATTGTAGACTTCGTCTAAAAAAGAAAGAGGGAATTAGGCTGTAAAAGTATTATATTATTAAGTTAAACTACCCAATTCACATGCAAGTGGTGACTTTTGTTTTTGTTTTGACTACACGCCTGACCTTGTTGCTCCTGCTGATGCCACAGCAGAGGAGACTGGTCTAAAATGTGCTCCAGTTCATACTGACTTCATTTGAAAAATGCTGCAATTATTTTAAATTAGTAGAATAGATGCTGAGATAAATAAGTGTAAAAGGGAAAGTCCATAAAGTGAAACCCAAGATGTTCAAGATTAAAAACATCACACAGTACAAAAGTATATAATACATGTTTTAAAGTTTAAAAGGTTGTTTGTTTTGAGTATAATTGTTGTTTTGATAACTTCTTTAGTTTCTGGTCTTCAAATGTCATCATTAGTAAGATAATAAGTAATCTTTATTTACATAGCGCTTGGGAAAGCCAAGAGCGCTTCAAAATTGTTTAGACTTCAGAGAGAAAAACAATCTCATTCACAATCTCTGTTGTTTTTAATTTGACTATAAGGTTGTTTTCCAGAACCAAGAGCACACACTGTACAGGGTCACTGGACTGCTGGACACTGGACAGCGCAAAGCCCACCCAGCCACAGATCAAAGAGCAAAGGAAAATGCCACCTCCTTGCCCCTCCCCACGCCACTGCAGAACTGAGTGGGTGTGAGAGAGACCGGGGCCATGAAAGAGAGGTATCTGGAGACGTGATGGGTGGAGCGTCAGGTAGAGACCTAGAGGGAGTTGAAAGTGTGTCTACGTGGGTTACATCACCACAGTGTGACCTTTGACACCTACAGGTGGTTCGAAGAGTCTGGAGACACAACCCCAAAATTCACATACACACACATACACACATACACTCACACATTCACATTTACATATAGATACATGAAAAAGCAGAACATGAGAAAAAAGCATTTTAAAAGTTTACTCCAATGTAAACACATTTTTAATTGTCTATCACTTGAATCTTTAGTTGAATCAGTATTTTTTGAGACCAGAAATGTTCATTTGAATTCTATATTGTCATGGACTTAATTGACGTCTGTCCTGACACTTTTGATTTGTTGATTTTGTACTGTGTGAAGTAATTACATTGATGAGAATTAGATCTGATAAAAACACAAATTAGAGAAGTAAACTGAATCATTGCGCTTGCTTTTGTCTAAGGGACATTAGCAACAGCATGAATAGAAATTGTGTTAAAGTAGAATCAAAGTGATTTAACCATAGAGAGTAACTACTGCATTACAAGCTGTGTACAGGAACTGTGAGACTGCACCATTGACCAGAAGTGCATCCCAAGTGACCTGATGTGCTTCAAGTGAAAAGACTGTATCTGGAGATCCTGATGTGCATCTGGAGAGACCAGAGCCATGGCTTGGACCCTACTGATGTCCAAGATGACATCTCTCGAAATATGACCTGACCTGATGACGACTGAGACTCACCCTCAGGGGACCTGAGGACCTGAGGACCTGAGAGAGAAAACTGGGGAGTGATGTTTATATTTTTGAAATCATACATTGATGAGTGCTAAATGAGAGAGATACTCATGATTCTTTCTTTTGTTTTTGTTTGTCCCTAGCTTCTGGACATCTGATGATCTATTGGACACAGCCATTTGCAGAACAAGAACCAGCCAATGAAAACGTCTATTGCTGATGCTATTTCTACAACCAGAACCTGTGACCAAATGCAATATACATGTTAAGTATTCAGACATCTGACAGACAAAAATGTTTGAAAATGATAAAGTATAAGTATTGTAGCGTTTTAGTAGATGTTAAATAGTAGTAAAAAAGTAGAATTGTCCTTTCTTTGTTGTTCATAAACATATTTCCACATAAGAGTTAAAATAGTACCCTACAATGTTATCCTTTTGATAGATCAGCTATAATATTAGAATCAGAGTTATGTTACAGCCATTGAAAGTGACAGAAGTCACAAACTAGGAATATGCCTTTGCTCAAGCTGCAGCCGAGCTTTGGAGTTAAAAAATAGAGGAAATATAGAATTAGATAAATGCATCAACCATAGATGCTTTCAAAAATAGAGAATATTCTTAGCCAGTGTTAATATCAAATGGTAAAGGGACCATTTCACAAACCTTTACTTCAAAAGTAGATAAAGTTACTTACAGTTTTATGTACAGTTTTATTAGATACTTGCCAAATTCACTTGTGTTCACACATGAGTGAATGTTGACAATACAAAAAGTCCATATGAGTGTAGCCTAGATTAATGCCTAGATCAATGAGATAGATTAGCACCAACAGAGATTCAAAAGCATTTAAAAGCATTTTGATGCATTTGGGTGTAGCCCAAAAACACAATAGTAGATATTTAGATATTGAGAAGTTTCCAGCACAAACACCATTGTAGAACATTGACCCCAACCCCAAACCTGCTAAAATAGATTAGCTCTTGTAAGGATTATACTAATTTGATTAAAGATTTACATTCATCCCAATCTGCTTAAGAGGAGGAAGTGACAGCACTTCCTGGTTCAACAAATGTATTTGGAAAACTGACAGCCATAATAATGTTCATATTAACCATTTGTCTTTCTGTGTTCACAGTTTTATTCCTGAGAATGAGAATAGACATGGAGCAAAATCCCACTGATAATAAGCCACTGATAATGAGAGTATAATACCACAGAGAGATTTATTAGATTAAAATGTATGTTTAAGAATATGGCTCAATAGAAGCAAATATGCAAACATATTTGTGAATAGATTAGAATAGTTTTAAACTATAGTGAATAGTAAAAGTAAAGTACACAGTCTAAGATTGAAAAGTGATAATAATACAGTGAAATAAGTGTAGTGTAAACAATCAGCATTAGAATAAAAGTATAGAGTAATAAAAGTGAAATTAGCTTCAAATTTGAGACTCAGCTCGTTTTTGTCTGTGTTTTGACTGAATCTGCTGAGTTCTTGTGTGTCCAATAGTTTTTGTTTGTTTTTATTTTTGTTTGTTTTTGTTTTTGATTTGTTTTTGTTTGTTTTTTTTTTTTTTTTTTTTCCAGGATAGAGGATAAAATCCACTGATATTGAGTTGATGATTATGAGTTTAATGCATACATTTTCTTTGTTTTTAACTCATTGAGTGCCAACCACGTAATTTTACGTTCAGCGCCCCCATGCGTTGAGTGCCAAAACGTAATTTCTCGGAAATGCTTTTTTTTCAATTTTTTGAAAGTAGACATCCTGACACACATTGTGTGTAAATTTGGGAATGCTATGATTAATTTAACTGTTTATATAACGATCTAAAACTCATTAAACACTTAAACGTGTGTTATTTATAGTTCATAACGCAGCTTTGAGTGGTTGTCGCATCGCCTCATATAGTCTTCTTGGGCGGAGGTCCAAAAATATATTTATGTGGGTTTGTCACTAGGTGGCAGTCTTGATTCATCCTTTAGCGGAAACTTCACTGATACATTGTTTTGCCAGCTGCTGACAGAGATGGGGAGAAAAAGTCAAAAAAAGTCTGTGCGCTTTCGCCAAACAACGCTTGATGAGCGCTTTTTACAACACAGAAGTGAGCCAACTTTAGGCACTCGTACTCAGGAGGAAGGTGTTCAAGAGGGAGGCGCTGGGGAGGGAGGCGCTGGGGAGAGAGGCACTCAGAAAGCAGGTGTTCAGAATGAGCGATCACCACGGGCTGGTCCGAGCGGAGTAGTCAAAGATAGGAACCAACTGAGTCGCGAGTGTAAGCGGTCGCGCATTGATGCCACTGTCTGCGAAAAAGCAGACATGTCCGAGGAGGAGGAGGAGGAGGAGGAGGAGGAATTATGGATCCCCTCCCGATCACCCGCAGCAGGTAAGATAATTTAAAATGTTGCCATAAATAAACTCTATCCCGCTGCTGATTGTACTAAACATTTTCTTTGTGATTCCAGACACTGACCTGATTTCGGGGACGCGTCAGGAGAGGACGAGTCGAGGCCTACAACCCCTTCTAACTTCGGTAAGAACATGCATAAGTACAACTATGTATAAAATATGTTTTACAATATAATGTGGGGTGTATGTGAATCATAGACTATGTGAATGTAGGTGTTCCACAAATACGTTGTGTTTCACAAGTGTGGGTGTGTGTATAATATATAATACGTGCGTGTGTATAATATACAATATGTGGGTGTGTGTATAATATATAATAAACGTGCGTGTGTATAATATACAATATGTGGGTGTGTGTATAATATATAATACGTGCGTGTGTATAATATACAATATGTGGGTGTGTGTATAATATATAATACGTGCGTGTGTGTATAATATACAATATGTGGGTGTGTATATAATATATCATTCGTGCATGTGTGTATAATATACAATATGTGGGTGTGTGTATAATATATAATACGTGCTTGTGTGTATAATATATAATACATGGGTGTGTGTATGATATATATAGGCTACATGCAACGGACAATGCATTGAATAAAACAACATACTCTACTTACTCTAGAATTGGGTGCAATACAAGAGCCTGACTTTGAAAGGATGGAACCAGTGAAGCCTTCAAAACAGAGGGGTGAGTCGACCACCTCAATCATACACATACACATATTTACATGATAATAATTATTTATCTTTATAAAGGTCGACAAATGGAAAGGGGTGCTCGTGCCAGTCGTGGACGTTCATCTAACCGGTCTGCATGTGGTAGCATGCAGACAGAATGGATGAAAGAGGACTGGTGTCCACGAGACATACCCTTCACTGCCACTCCAGGACCACGCGGTGCAGCTGCTCAACTGACATCTGACAAGCCCATAGATTTTGTGAACTTGTTCATAACAGATGCATTGCTGGAGACAATTGCTGAGCAAACCAACCTCTATGCTGAGCAAACCAGGATTGACTCTGAGGGGAGCAGAGTGCATTCTTGGAAGAATGTGACTGTGGAGGAGCTCAGGCGGTTTTTTGGTATTTTCTTTCTCACTGGCATTATCAAAAAGCCTTCCTTGGCTAGTTATTGGAGTACAGATGAACTACTCGTCACACCCTTCTTCTCCAAAACCATGCCACGAAACAGATTCCAACTTATTTGGAGGTTTTTACACTTTAGTGACAACCAGGCTATCGATGGCAGTGATAGGCTGTATAAAGTCAGGCCTGTGTTAGACCAGGTTTTGTCTAAGTTTGGTGAGCTTTACCAGCCCAACTGTGATATTTGTATTGATGAGGGCATGATGGCTTGGCGTGGACGCCTCACTTTCCGAGTTTACAACCCCCAGAAACCCATCAAATATGGAATAAAATCATACATAATCTGTGATTCAGACACTGGTTACTGTTTTGGGATGAAACCATATTGCGGGGAAGCGGGGAACCTGGGGGACACTGTAGTTACCCTCCTTGACAGGCTGGCTGGGCAGGGATACAAATTGTACATGGACAATTTTTACAACTCTGTAGCACTTGCTGACCGGCTCCTACAGTTAAAAACCCACATTTGTGGGACACTGAGAAAGAACAGGGGGGAACCACAGGCTATTACTAGCATTTCCAACTCTAATCTTGAGCCAGGGGAGGTCATTGCACTTCACAACAATGTGGTCATGGTCCTTTCATGGAGGGACAAGAAAATTGTAAAAATGATCACCAGCCACCACCAAGATGAGATGGAAACATCAGGGGTGTGGCGAAGGGGCCACAGGGAGAGGGTACCTGTCCAGAAGCCGACATGTGTAGTTGCATATAACAACTCCATGAACGGTGTTGACAAACTGGACCAGAATATTGCATACTACCCATGCATTCGAAAATCTGCAAAATGGACAAAGAAATTTGTCCTTTATTTGTTTCAGATATGCCTTTTCAATGCATTTATTCTGTACAAATGCCGAAACCCCCAAGGACAGCACAGGAAGCTTCTTACATTCATCCACAGTGTAGTGAACTCGCTGACTACCCGTCCATGTGCCATAACTGAGGAGGTAGTGGACATTGGAAGGCAGAGAGAGGTTGCTAGGGCCCCAAGTACAGACCCTGATAGTAGGCTGACTGGTGGCATTGGAGGTCACGTGATGGCAAAATTTAGTGCCACTCCCAAGAAGCAGAATCCAACCAGAATATGCAGGGTGTGTAAGATGAGTGGACGCAGAAGTGAAACAAGCTTCTACTGTACATCGTGCCGTGTTCCCCTTCACCTCAAAGAGTGTTTCACGCTGTACCACTCACAGAAAGATTTAGTTTTTCAAAGCATATAGATTGATTCGCTTGAAGCCCTTTCCTTTTTTTCTATCTTTTTATTTTTTATTTAATTTCTATTATATTACTATAAATAAACATTTGTAATATAATAGTACATTCATATTGTTGTTGCAATAAATTTTCATACGGATCAAATTTAATCTCCAGTGTAAAGGCGGTATAAATATGTGTTTGGATGGAATTAGTCCTTTAAAAATGTGTTTTTTTTGTAGTCTACCCTACTCCTATAAAATATCTATCTTATAAATGTACGTGGACCCAGAAATGTAAGTGTCAGAAGAACTACACCCTCAAAAAAATGATTTTTCATAAAAGGGTCTCTATCTCCTTTTCTAAGAAATTCACAAGGATTTTCATGAAAGTTTCCCATCTTTTGCTTAGGATATCTCAGGAGCAAAAGCCGGTAGAAACGAAAGGTTTTCACCATCTGAAAGTTTAAAGCCTCACCTTTCAAACGCAGTATAGCATATGATTATGACAATAACACAGAATATGCTGTGGCTCTGCAAATATCAGGAAAAATTGACAAAATGGCTGGCATTCTAGACCCAAGCTGTTTAAACCAGGCTGGCACTCAATGAGTTAATAATTTTTTGAAGTTTTTTTGGAATTTTTTTTTTTCTTTTTCCACTTTATTGATTGATCGATTTGAGTGATCACATGTGATTATGTGATCAAAGGGGAGTGTATTAGTATTAGATAGCAATATGGCCTACGTGCAGGACTGTACAAGGACTCTACAAGGACTCCATGTTATGACTATGATGTGACTGTCTCTTTGTGACACGAATGTCTTTCGATGTGTGACGTGACAATGACTATATAAACTGTGTACTGCCTTTATTCTGTCTGAGGAAAAGAAACAGGGTAAACCAGTGGAACTTGAGAGCAACTTAAATAAACTTCCAGAGTTTGGCGCACCACGATCCGTCTCTGTCTGTTAAATCCTAACAGTAGTCTTGTCATTGCACATTGTATTAGTTTCCACACAAATATTGTACCACAAGAGGGCTTTCCCTGGCAGCACTAAATAAATACTAAAGGCTTAGGGCTGCGTCCTAATTCATTATAGTACCTTCTTTCTTATCCTACTATCCCTCATGTTATTGACATTTGAAGCATACGTGGTATTAAAACTTCTTAGGGCGTTTTCACATGTGTTACTGCGCTCCCTGGGTCGGCCTGAGGGCACACAGGTAAATGCACCGTTCATTCTCCACAGTCACACGCCCGGTTTATGAACAACACACACGATTATTTTATCTTGGCGCGTTCATTCATGAAACCACAAATCCTCAATGAATCAGCGTGAGCGTGTACTGCGCACTGAAGTAGGATCAGCGCCACAGATCCGCTCACAAACCATCAGTCTTCATGAACATAAGGGGCGCTTAAACATTATACATTTCCTTCGTGTCTTTCCTTCACATCGCTCCACACTGTGCCCATTTCATTCCCTTGAAGCTAAACGCACTCAGAGGCGCGTGGAGTCCCAGAGCGGCTACGTCTGAAATCATTAAAAAAAGAAACCCCTTCTTTACCTTTTAGCTAGGTTAACTAGCTAGTTAGTTATTAGCCCAGCTGCGCGTCTCTCTTGACAACACCTTGACCGACCCAACTAGTGGCAGTGTGAAAACGACCTTAAAAGCAATTAAATTTCTCTTAATTCACATGGAGGGGCAAGGAGGCATTTTTTTGGAATTTGGGATGCAGCCTGACACCACTGTCAAGTCTTACCGACGAACGTACAAAGCATTCAAAGTAAATGTGCAATTCATTGCATTGCATTGATTTAACAACGCTAGGTACAGGGTGGCTATGATGGTAGGCTTCGTTATCAAGCGAGCACGCAATGGTTTGAGCAAGTAAAAATTAGTGCCTTCCCTCCATGCTTCCCCACCACAACAAGCTAACGTAAGCTCAGCTAAGTTAACAGATGCACGAAACTGAGATTGTACTAAATATTTAAGCCTGTTTGATTTATTCAATAAAGAAAAAAAAAAAAAAAAAAGCTAAGTTAACAGATAGCGTTAGCTCAGCCAACAGTAGATAGCGTTACATCATTCTTGCGACTGACTATACAGACAAATTGAAACGTTACATGTTAATATCACTTACCATGCCTTAACGTTGCCACTCTTCTTGGAACTCGCTGTCTTGTGGTCTGTATACATGTACGTGCGGCGCCTATTTTCCATGCTCTTACTTTATTTACTCGTAAAAACAGGATTTTTTTTAACTTATAAAAACAGGATTTATTTGTCTCATGAAAACAGGATTTTTTTGTCTCATGAAAACAGGATTTATTTGTCTCGTGAAAACAGGATTTTTTTGTCTCGTGAAAACAGGATTTATTTGTCTCGTAAAAACAGGATTTTATTTTACTTATAAAAACAGGATTTATTTTTAACTTATAAAAACAGGATTTATTCTTCTCGTAAAAACAGAAACTTGACTCATAAAAACAGAAACTTTTTTTTATTTCAAGTGAATGCAATAAGCTTCCGTACTTCCGTAATATATATATATAATATTTTTATTGTTTTTTTTCTCAAAACAATAAGCATGTCCAAAGTGCACTGTAAACCCTGGCAACTAAAGTATACTTGAAAAAACCTTTGACATCTTCTACACTTCACATTCTTGAAATTATTCTTCAAGACTGTGATGTCATCATAAACTTTTGAGGTCCGACAGGGATTCGTACCCGGTGCTCTTTAAACTATCTATCCACTCATCCACCGTGCCTAACTAGATTTTCCGTTTCAAACTAAATGTTGATTGTAGATAAAGCGTGAAATGTAAAATACAAACATTGCCTTATTTGCTGTTATTTGCAGTATCACACTGCAGAATACTTTCTTTTAGTTGCAGGTTCCATTTTGATGCTGTAAAATGGGATGTTTTTCCTTTTTGAAAGGGCTATTTTCTTTTTCTGAGAGCGGTTCATACCGGTGACACTTGCAGATGCGGAACCTTTTAAACACAGTTTGCCGTGTCGGTGACAAGCGACACTGCGGCTGTATCGGTCACGTGGCTTTTTCATAAAGTGAAAAAGTGTCAGCTCCCGTATTCGTCCCGGAAACCGGATTCGTCCGGAAGTTCAGTTTGCGCATGTCAAAAAGTTTAATATGTCTTTAAGTGGTGACTGGTTAAGTTTAGGCGTCTGATTAAGATGGTTAAGTTTAGGGTTAAGGATGGGTTGGGGTTATTTTATGGGAATGGCTGGTTAAGTTTAGGCATGAATAGGTAGTTTTTTTATATTTACTTCCGCTTCCGTCCAGATAATAATCTACTGCTGCGTATGCTCATTGGATCAAACTGAACTTCCGGACGAATCCGGTTTCCGGGACAAATACGGGAGTGACACGCGCGCCGATACGAGGTTTCGTTAAACGAACTTGGCACTTGCGCCGGTGTATCAGTGTTGCTGGACCCATCACTAGTGAAAACTATCATTTTGTGTTGATTAGCTTGAAGCTAAAATTGTGAAATGACTTAAAAATATACATTTCAACGTTGCAGTGGATTACATTGGATAAAAAACCAGTCTGGCTATCTACAATAGCAGTGGATGTTACCCCACAGGTACATTTTGTTGTATTTTTGTACACTAATGAATGCATTTTGAAGGGAAATGATTTTGTTTTGTGAAAAGAATGCCAATTTTGATTTAATGTGATATACTTTAATTTTTGTTACCCAATTCCAGTTTAAAGGTTATAACATTTAAGTTGTATTATTGAAAATATGGACTATTAAGTAGTGAAAGATTAAAACAAAGACATTTATTTGAACATTAGTTAATTTTCTGCACATTTTTGTGTAGACTGGTTTTTTTTAGAGGCTTCTTCTGGTCCTGGTGTTCCTTCCGCTGAAGCTGGATTCCTCTCTGTTCGCCCTGGTGCCTGGTTCCCTGGTCCACTGCCTCATCTAACAGCGCTGCAACGGTCCAATCGGGTTGTGTGATATGGACGCTAAGTAAGGGGTGGTTGGACAATTAAAATTTGAGTGCACTCAAGGGTAACTATATTTTGACAGATTTTATTTGTTTTTTTTTCGGTTCATGAGATCTCAAAAGAATGTGTGGCCGATTTGTACACCAAATGTCATATTTTTGTGTTCTGAACTAAATGTTGAATTTTGGATAAGGAAATAAGGAAACATTTGAAGAAGACCCACATTACTTAAAGGTATATAAGAGGATTTTCCCAACTTTCAGGAAAGAACCGCCTTCTCCACTTTTTGAACAAAATTCTCTTTTCTTATTTGATGAGCACGTATCACCAGAATGATTGACACTGAGGAGGACCAATAGTTTTGATGATCCACCCGGAAGTAGATAATCCTCCTAAATACCTTTAACTCTTTAATCTGTTGTCCTGTGCTTCATTCGGAGTGGAATGGTCTTCTGACCTTATGATTAGTACAACACCAACCTCTTCATCGTACCTAGATTTTTTATAACGCCTACCATAGATTATTAGCCTGCCTACAAGCAGAATTACCACCGTAGGGTTACATAAACATAAATAGTGTTTTTCTTCTTGTAAATTTTCTTCAGTTTGTATAATTATATTGTGTCCTGAATGATAGTAATAATCTGTGCAGCCCGACTCGCAGATTAAATCCAGACTTGGTTCTTTGTTTGGAAGAGCAATATCAGCTGTACTTTTATCTTATTTGTCAAAAAAATACAGTTTATGCAACAATGGTGTTTAAGTAGTGACAAAATGGTGTTGAGTTGTCGTCCCTAGTCTTTAATCCCAATAGTTTACATTCATGTGACATCAGCACGTTTCAAAGAGCCTGTAGTTTCACACTGTGATGGAGGGACGCTGGAAAATCTGTCCTTAGTGCAGAAAGTCAGACTGTGCAGCTGTGTCCCACCTGTTATGGAGCACGGCCAGTAGGTGGCGCACTCTGACAGCTCCTCAGCTTTTACAACCCGACACTTGGTCACTTACAATTATGCAGAATTATAACTGATACATATAAATTAAATGTATTCTTGTACAGTCTTAAATCACAACAGTAGTTTATCTCAGAGGACTATGCACAAAGTTGATTTTGCCAACACAGATCAGAGAATCAAAGCGTTCAAACACAAGAAATGGAATAAAAAAATATACACAGGTACGTTTTGTCCTTTTTGTGCGTGTCAATGTTGGACCATGAGTCCGTAATAAAAGCTTCATTCATTCATTCAAAACACATCAGATTCCTTCCAGTCCTTGATTCCAAGAGCGGAAGCAAGGATTTATTTTTTGGACTCTATAACAAATAACACAGTATAGGTCAGGTATGTCCAAGCAAAGGACCGTGGGCCAGTTGCAGCCCTCAGTGTAATTTTCTGTGGCCCTCTGTTAGGCTAACCCAAAGTACATTGAGATTATAAACACAAGTTCACTGTGTCATCGTCCCGATCAACTCAAACCATTTACAATTCAATTAATTAAATTCAATTAAACTTTATTACTTCCTTTACATCCAATTTAAAACAGAGAGACGGACACACAAATGATACAAAGTACCAACAATCAAAAAAACATCTCGATTAATCCACTTCCTCTGCACTTCCGGTTACGCTCTTACTTTGGTGAGTTCCCGGAAGTCGCTCCCTCGTCGCTTGCCGTACGCTCTACACTTGTGTTTCTCATTCACTTCACTTCGGTGGCAGGCAGCGGACCACACAGCCCCAACGGGACCCACAAACACCTACACATCCTCGGCTACGACCCCGGACACACACCGCCAACATCCCCACCGCCCTTTGGAATACCACCGACCCGTTTTATGGCTTGAACGCGATTTGTCCCGGGTTTTCCAAGAGTTTTCCCTGCTCGCTTCTGGCTCCTGCTGCTGTGTTAGCCTTTAGCCTGTAGCCACCGGGACGCCACGGTGAAAATTAGCCAAAACTTATTTATTGTTTTATTTTTTTTTCTACCCCGCTGTTATTTGGCGTAAAAATCCACAATGCGGTGGTTATTGCGAGATACAAACACGTGGCCTGGAATTAGCATAGGCTGACAAAGATTTTACCTTATTTTTGTCTGCAGAGAATGCATATTATCTTCCCCCCATATCCATCTTTGATTTTTGCCACAGTTTGGACTGGACTTTAGCCCGCCTGGTTTGTGGGTGAGACTGCTTCAATTAATCGTGTTTTGCATTCGATAACTTGGTTGAAAGTTTTTTATTGAATACACATTTTAAAGGATTTGTAAAAAGTATCTATCCAGCGTTGTGGAAAAATGGATGGAATAGAGAAAGAATGCAGCGCCTTGGGAGGGCTCTTCCAGCTCATCATGAACGACATGAAGGTAAAAATAAAAATACTTAACATTTTACCAGTTTAACGTGGTTTCACATCGTGTTTATTTAGGATACACACATTTTCAACTAACATTATCTCTCATTGCCGAGTCCATATACCTCTGCTCTGTCATATTTGCATACGTGTCTGGAATACATACGAATACTCCAACATTTGCATACTTTAATGTTTATAAATATACACTTTTTAGAGTTATCTGTCTGTGTTGAGCACTGTTTATATCCCTAAGTTATTGTAGTTAATGTAATGTCAAAGAATTCTAACCTTTATCCTTCAGGTCTGTGTAAACAACCCAAATCAATAATACAAACTGTATCAAACCAATGTCGACCCTTGGACTAAGAGGTGGACCAGGTCTTTGAGTACAACCAGAATTCTCCTAGAACTCCCGTAGCAGTCACTTTGACGGCTCCTATTCAAATCAATGTAATTTCTGAAAAAATCTCCCCCAATTTTTTTTTCTTTTTCCCTGTTTTTTTTAAATTCAAACTAAGTCATTCATGTGTTTTCTGTCTATCATCTGCTTAACTATATATGACATACAGCAAACCTAAATGCTTAGTGAAGCTCGCAAACAGTGCATTGCTATGGTAACTCGCTACACACTGAGATTGCTCTGAACCAGTCTGAAAAAGATCATAATGACACAGGGATATCCAACATGTAGAAACAGAAAAAGTCACAAAGTTATGAAGACCAACAACATACAAGAGATGAGTAATCACACTCTTAAAATGAAAAGCCGTCGAATTGACTGCTCTGGGAATTCTAGTGTTAAAGGTGACTGGGTGTATTTGGGTTAGGGGGTTAGTGATTTTGAGTTCTTTTGGGATTCTGCCCCCCCCAAAGGAAAACGCAATATAACAAATTACACTAACTTTTTGAATCTTTGACCAAGTATACAGATTATTTATTATATTTTTAAACTTAATTCTCAAGGTTCTCAGCTTTAAATTGATGGCGTTTGTGTAGCAGCGCTGGATTGTGGGTGGATCTCAGTGGCTGTGCAGATTTTTCAGTCCTCAATAATAGATTAAGATTAAGACATCTTTTATTCGTCCCACAGTGGGAAGACTTCAGTGTTTTCTATACTAAAATGAAATACAATTTCTAACTTTAGCATAAAAAAGAAGTCTACAATCTTCAACTCTAGTGTAATGAAGAAGCAAAACCTAAGAATAAGATCTCTGAGTCATACTTTACATAAGGATAAAATCTCTAACTTTATAATTTCTTTTAATTGTTGGTTACATTCAATAAGCTGAGTTAAAACGACATATTTGCTTTTTCCTCGCCAGGGGGTTAGGCAATCCCCAGGGTTTGTTTGTCTGTCTGTCTGTCTTGCAACATAATTATCAGACCGTTCTAATGACATTTTAATGAAACTTGCAGAAGGGATGTGGAAGAAATGATTACATTAAAAGTGCTGTGACTGAGAATGATTTCTGATCAGATACAGATCTTAGTCTTGGATTGGTCTAAACGGTCGCATTGACGTTGAGGAGAAAAACACCAACAAAACAGCATTCACACCTTTTTAAAAACATTTTGACATATATGCGGTTTTCCAGGTTTGCTAATTGTGACCATTTCAATTGTAATAATAATAATGCATTTTCTTTATAATGCACCTAAACACATCTCAAGGTGCTACAGCAGGTTAAAAAGGCAATCAAAACATCTAAATTGTGATTCTGATTTGTCTTTTACGCCGTGTTTGGAACCAGACTGGGTTTTCGAATCGTTCCTTGGCAATGCTAGCCTGGTCATACCATTGTACAAATATAATTTCATACTAAGGTCTGTATTTGCTCCATTGACTCTGTAAACAGGTGGGAGGGGTTAACTCCTTTTGCAGATTGAAACTATTGGATCTGAGTTTGCCGAGAAATATATAATGCGCTCTAGTGAGTCGCTAAGCATTTAGCCTAGCTTTAGCTATCTTCTTTGCCACTAACGGAGCCCGTGGGGAGTAGAGCCACAACATCTTTGCTTCAATGACATTTACTAAACATTCCTCTTGCTCCGGCTTCAGTTTCTTGATATTTGGATTGAACCAGAACAGATTATTTTACTATCGCATTCTCCGACAAACTAAAAACAGCTAATTTGGCGCCAACTCTTGACATCACATACACCCAAATAACAACACCCGCCTCCCCCCTTCTCTGATTGGTCGTATGGGATTCAACCGATGTAACTGCAGACACTGGGAGCAGACCCAGACCTACATGTAGGAGATGATAATTGACAGTAGTTTACAGATGGAGAAGTCCAGGCTATACCAGTGCCTTCCTGCTCCTATGGACTTATGGACTCCTATTAGAGGTGCAACGGTTCATCACTGATCCGTGATCCGTTCGGTTCAACGTCTTCGGTTCGGTACAGACGTGATCCGCGGTTTGATTTATGAAAAAAAAGTTGTGCGCACGTTGTTCAGTCCACACACAGCGCGGTCATTGCGAGCGGAGGAACGGAGATGCTTGAAAGCCCCGCGTCATTTAAATTCCCAGTATGAGAGCATTTTGGCTTCACTGTAACTACACTGATAATTAATATTCGACAAAACTGTCACGATGTGTAAGCACTGTGGCACAAGAAAGACATGAGTGAAAAAAGCGTCTCAACGACCGCTTATTGTCGCGGCATTTAAGCAGCCTCCTTTACGCACAGTCAGACCGGGCTAAAGTCAACTCTCCCGCGCATCACAGCTGCGCTCACGACTGACGCTCGGACGTCCCGCGGAACCTATAATAGATCCATGAGCGGAACCGCTCACTTCATCACCGCAGACTGGGAGATGAAAAGTCTGGCGCTGCAGACACGCCCCCTCTACGACAGTCACACTGTCACACAGCGCAGGTACTGACACAAGCAGCGGAGGAATGGAAGACAAAGGCCCAGTACTAATATCCCAGTCACAACTGATAATGCCAAAAATTAAATAAATGCAGTGAATGAGGCTGGGCCCAGAATGGAGCGCCTCCTCGGGAGAATCAGGAAGGTGGTGTAATATATGAGAGTAAATATCCTCATAAAGTGCCTTCTTATGTTGCACTTTGTGTTGTTTTTCATTAATTATGTTAAATAGACATAATTGGATGGATGGAATATTCCATCCATCCATCCATCCATTTCCTTCCCCTTAATTCATTTCTAGGTCAGGGGGGGCAGTCAGAGCAGGTGCCGAGTCCACATGAGCTGTGTTTATTAAAAAGACAACACTTTTTTTTGAAAAATTAACCGAAAAATGAACCGAACCGTGGCCTCTGAACCGAGGTACGAACCGAACCGTGATTTTTTCAAACCGTTGCACCCCTAACTCCTATTGGTTTGTTGTTATTAGGAGTGAGAATCTTGGGGCACTTGTTCGACTACGATTACAATTCCGAGGCTGCGATTCAATTATAAAACTATTATTGTTGCATTTTTTATATATGTAGAGTTACGCACTTTTTCCGCATTTTTAATACATGTAGAGTTACGCACTTTTTCCGCATTTTTAATACATGTAGAGTTACGCACTTTTTCCACATTTCCAGAGTTAAATTCATTTCCATTACATTCTATTACCTTTATGAAAATATCCATTGGAATGAGAATGCATGAACAATTTATTTATTTTATTCATTCATTTGACAACATAGTCAACATAGAAAAAAACAAGCTTGTAACTGACGCATAAAGTTCCTGGTTGGGTGTTTCTACACTTCATTAAAATACTTTATACATACTTATACATACATTACACATACTTATACATACATTACACATACTTATACATACATTACACATACTTATACATACATTACACATACTTATACATACATTACACATACTTATACATACATTACACATACTTATACATACATTAACATACTTATACATACATTACACATACATACATTTACATACTTACACATGCATTGACATACATTAACATACTTACACATACTTATACATACAAAACACATACTTACACATACATTAACATACTTATACATACATTTACATACATTAACATACTGACACACACATTAACATACAGTAACATACATTAACATACTGACACACACATTAACATACAGTAACATACTTACACATACAGTAACGTACTTACACATACAGTAACATACTTACACATACAGTAACATACTTACACATACAGTAACATACTTACACATACAGTAACATACTTACACATACATTAACATACTGACACACACATTAACATACAGTAACATACTTACACATACAGTAACATACTTACACATACAGTAACATACTTACACATACATTAACATACTTTCACATACTTACACATACATTAACATACTTACACATACAGTAACATACTTACACATACATTAACATACTTACACATACATTAACATACTTATACATACATTAACATACTGACACACACATTAACATACAGTAACATACTTACACATACAGTAACATACTTGCACATACTTATACATACATTAACATACTTACACTTACATTAACATACTGACACACACATTAACATACAGTAACATACTTACACATACAGTAACATACTTACACATACATTAACATACTTACACATACAGTAACATACTTACACATACATTAACATACTTACACATACATTAACATACTTATACATACATTAACATACTGACACACACATTAACATACAGTAACATACTTACACATACAGTAACATACTTGCACATACTTATACATACATTAACATACTTACACACACATACATATTTTGAACTTGATTGTGCCGCTCAAGGTGCTTTCTGCTGCTTTCAGTTTCTTATGTGAGTTATGTTAGTCTTTCATTGATTTGATTTGGAGCCGTCAGAATCCCTGCTGTGGGAGTCCTAGTGTTAAACTTTTCCACCACCACAGAGTCTGATAATAGAAATCATACAACAGTGAGTCTGGCCCTGGGGAGTTGCATTATTCTTTAAACGAGGCGTTGTGTTTGTAACCAGCTCGTTCTGCTCAGATCAGAGATGTTTGAACTGGAGAAACAATAAAATGCACCTCGTGTGGCTGTGGCCGGGGCTATATTTGACTCTCCCTAATTATAGAAGGCACCCCATGACAAAACTGCTCGAAAACCTCCAACGTCCAGGTTTAGACCCGGACCAGAACCTTTTTAACATGACGACTAAAGACATGGGCTAATCTTTACCTATATCCTATATCCAGATTATTCTATTCTCACAATTTTATCTTATTATTATTCTTATTTAATTAATTGTTATCTTTATTGTGAAATACTAGCTACTGTGACAACGCAATTTCCCTGTGGATCAATAAAGTTTACTTTACTACTTACTGCCAGATTCTCCATATATGTATGTAAATGAAACAAAACAATAGTGCTTAGTGACCGAAAGCTCACATTTTTAACCCACAACCATTCTAAATAGTAATACCAAAATACCAATTGCATTTTTTCACGTTAAGCAAGTATAAAACACACTTTCAATTCAATTTTATTCAATTCAATACTTTATTTCTGCGGCTGGTGCACAGGGGCTGGTGCTATGTGTGCTGGGTAGCATCTCTGGCCACCCCCCCTGACCAAGAAATGGATTAAGGGGAAGAAAACTGATGGATGGGCTATAAATATGTGTGTTAGCAGCATGAGGCTATGAGTGAAAGTGAAAGTAAAGTGACAACACATGTGGTTCTATATCGCACATTCTGACATTAGTTCACGTTACTACACTACATGTGAGGTCAGGTTGGCAGCGTTTGTTGATACTAGTTTTGATATAGAATGACGTATGATTTTTGATTCTTTTGACCACCTTTCTGCTGCTCTCTGATTGGCCGGCTCAAATGGCAATGCAGATTCCAGCTGCCTCTTTGAACTGTGCAGGTCCTGTGCCCTTTGGCCACATGAAGCTAATGTCAATGAGGCTAATTCCAGACCAGAGGCCACGGGAGTCTTCTAAAAATAATTCTTATGACTTTTGATACAAGTTTGACAACAACAAAACAACTACAAATCCCAAAAAATTCAAGAATAGCTAAAACTAGAGGATTTGGGGGCGTGGCTGTCTGTCACTCACACGTATCTTAGTGGAAGACTTTTTAATTGGTAAAATCATTTTGTTTGTCCAAAGAGATTTTTTTTAAAACATGAGCATTTTTTGCAGAAAGATTGGGACATTTTGGCTGTACATCTGCATTGAACTTTATCATATAAGTTTATTTGTAAATAGTAAAGACTGATAGAATAGAAAAGCCTATGGATAGAACCCAGTGTGATGCCTGTACGCTATTTCTTCACATTCAGAGTCTTTTATTTAAGTTTATTTATATAGCTCATTTCATACACAAGGCAGCTCTAAGTGCTGAGCAAAAGAAGATGGAGGCAGTCAGACAAGAAATTAAAATAATAAATTATCACAGTACATTACAGATACAATTCTAACTAAACAACTGTTTTTAACCTGGGTTTAAACATTGTCAGAGAAGAATCCTGTCTCACATTTTCAGGGAGACTGTTCTAGATTTTAGCTGCATACATCTGAAACGCTGCCTCCGAATGTTTAGTCGTGGCACCAGCAGGAGGCCCAGCCCATTGTGCAAGTTCTCGCACTTAAAATAATGATAGCGGTTTGTAATTTTCATCATAGGTACACTTCAACTGTGAGAGGCAGAATGTGAAAAATAAAAGAAATTCTTTAAAAAATCCTACAATGTGAATTCCTGGATTTTTTAAGAATTTATTTGTACATTATGGTGGAAAATAAGTATTTGGTCACTTCAAACAAGGAAGCTCTCTGGCTCTCACAGACCTGTAACTTCTTAAGAAGCTCTTCTGTCCTCCACTTGTTACCTGTATTAATGGCACCTGTTTGAACTCATCTGTATAAAAGACCACAGCCTCAAACAGTCAGACTCCAAACTCCACTATGGCCAAGACCAAAGAGCTGTCGAAGGACACCAGGAAAAGAATTGTAGACCTGCACCTGACTGAGAAGAATACCGAGTTGCCTCCCAAGAACACCATACCTACCGTGAAGCATGGGGGTGGAAACATCATGCTTTGGGGCTGTTTTTCTGCTAAGGGGACAGGATGACTGATCCTTGTTAAGGAAAGAATGAATGGGGCCATGTATCGTGAGATTTTGAGCCAAAACGTCCTTCCGTCAGTGAGAGCTTTGAAGATGAAACGTGGCTGGGTCTTCCAGCATGACAATGATCCCAAACACACCGCCGGGCAACGAAGGAGTGGCTCCGTAAGAAGCATTTGAAAGTCCTGGAGTGGCCTCGCCAGTCTCCAGACCTCAACCCCATTGAACATCTGTGGCGGGAGTTGTAAGTCCGTGTTGCTCCACAACAGCCCCAAAACATCACTGCTCACGAGAAGATCTGCATGGAGGAATGGGCCAAAATACCATCTACTGTGTGTGCAAACCTGGTTAAGACCTATAGTAATCGTTTGATCTCTGTTATTGCCAACAAAGGTTATATTACAAAGTATTGAGTTGAATTTTTGTTATTGACCAAATACTTATTTTCCACCATAATTTACAAATGAATTCTTTAAAAATCCTACAATGTGAATTCCTGGAATTTATTTTTTTCACATTCTGTCTCTCACAGTTGAAGTGAACCTATGATGAAAATTACAAACCTCTGTCATTATTTTAAGTGGGAGAACTTGCACAATCGGTGGCAAACTAAATACTTTTTTGCCCCACTGTATATGTTTGTACCTTTGGATTAAGAAATGTCCAAACCTGACGGAGCTGGACTGTGAAATAATGCGGTTGTGAAATAACTGACTCATGGTCATGCTTTTTGCTTCATCGATCTGACTTCTTCTTTTTGACAACATTGAGGTTGCGATGCGGATCCCTGGGTCCACCTCGGACTGAAGGGTGTGGTTCTCGCCCTCTGCTCTGTGAACAAGACACATCTATTTTACATGTTTGTCGCAAAAAATATTTATATAGTTCATCGCATAAGATTATATTTTTTAAATGTTTGCAGGCGACAGTGGCTCAGGGGGTACTTTGCAAACTAAGTGGACTAAATCAGGACCTTAGCTTAAAAAAAAAAAAGATTAAT
Organism: Knipowitschia caucasica; assembly: GCA_964034765.1. Classification (NCBI taxonomy): domain Eukaryota; kingdom Metazoa; phylum Chordata; class Actinopteri; order Gobiiformes; family Gobiidae; genus Knipowitschia; species Knipowitschia caucasica. The sequence goes on from OZ035839.1 coordinate 35,159,050, forward strand.
TTAGGTGTGGTTAGTTGTAGTCTTTTAATGTAATATGTGTTCATAAATGATAGGACAACATTTTGGCTGATAATAAGATTTCACAAAAGTTTTGAAAAATTGGTTGGAAGAAGCAAAAACAAGTCATTTTTCTCTGAAGAGAATCAGAATTTTTGCCAAGTAAGTAACAGGAAGTCACAGCTTTGGCTCTCGGTGCAAACAAGTCAAAAGTAGAGAATGAAAATAACAAGTGTTTGCTTCATCCAACCACTTTTTCAAAACTTTTAAATTTTATTATGCCCCAAAATGTTGTCCTGTCATTTATGAATACATGAGGGAGAGAATACATGAGATTACATTAATTCAGGTGTGGTTAGTTATAGCTTCATCTTGTAAATCATGTTTATTTCAGCTTAGGTCCTGATTTATACATGAAGTTCACTTACTTTGCTTTTGTTGTGTTCACGAGTTCTTGAGCAGTGCATGATAAACACCGCTTAGTGTTACCTGCATCAATATCACTGTCCTCTTCTTCAACAAGGTCATTTTAGACACGTCTTCCTCGTCTTAAAGGGCCAGCGTCAGAATTTTACACGTGCATGGGACACAAGCAGCTGCACAAAAGCTCAATAAAGGCCTTTCACATGAATTAAAAACCTTTTACGTGAAAACTAGAGCGGATCAACAGAATAACCTTTTGCGGATAAACTTTGGGATATTTTCTATTTTCATGTGATTGCAAAACATTGGCTTTTACTGCAATAACCAATGTCTATCTCATACGATCTGTTGAGACGACAGGAAATAAAATGTGCTGAGTCATGATTTACTTCCTCAATTAGAGAAATTGGGGATGTTGGCCATACCTGCAGGTAAAAGCCAGATCTAGTCACACCTCTCAATCTAAGCAGGGCAGGACCTGGTTAGTGCTGTGATGGGAGACCTCTGGGAACAGCAGGTGCCACAGTGGGGCGGCTGTAAAGTGCATAAACTGTGGCTGTGTCCTTAGGCAAGACACTTCCCCCACATTAGAATGAGTCTGGTGTGTGTGTGTGAATGGTTGGTGGTGGTGGGAGGGGCTGATGGCACAGACTGGTTGCCTGGCTTCTGTCCGTGTGCCCCAGGGCAGCTGTGGCTACAGTAGCAGTGCATGTGAAGCATCTTTGAATGTCATGAAAAGTGCGATAGGAGACACATTATAATTTTTATGTTTCAAATGTCAGTGTTTTGGGCTAAAATATCTGCACAGGTGAAAGTGACACAGGTGTGAATATTGTCAATACTGGATGTGAGTTTAGTTTTACTGTTCTTGATTATAGATTAAGCTAATGCTCACAACTAAAGCCTTCAGTTTCCTCAGACTCTCTCGTTGAGCGTGGTTTGGGTTCGCTCCGGACATAAACGTCTTGAAAGCTCTCACTAAAATAATGGCGTTGTCCTCATTAAGCCGCTCTAATCCCATCTCACTCGTCCTTTATCCACTAATCTGGAAAACAATGGACAAATTGAGAGCTAATCTAAGCCAGCAGTGCGATACAAGAGCGTTTCCTAATTGTTGGAAGGAAGATTGTCTGAAAACAAAGACTTGAACAATAAACTAAAGCCCTGAACACACAACAAGATTTTAGAGTCTTAGACCTTTGTGCTTCTGCCTAATGCAGTATTTGATCCAAGGCACATTATTATATATTTATATTTATCCTGACGTATGGTTCTACCCCTTTAAAGTAGCAATATGTAAGATTTTCATGTCAAGTAATCATGAAAGGGCCCTAATCTGTCCAAAGGCATTTATAAAAAAAGGCTCTTTTCCAATACTTCTTTAACTGATAACAGTAGTTCAGAGATATTTGGATTTCAAGATCAGTTGTCAAGCCCCTAAATCTTATTATTTTCATTCCGATGTCCCGCCTTCCACCGTTTCACCAATCAGAAAGTTGATCCGAGCGCCAGAATTTACCGCGTAGAGCTAATCTCACTGGTAAAGTACCATGTGGCGCAGAACTAAAAAAGGTCTCGTTATGATTCTCAAATCATTAATGACAAAACAAGGAATTAAACCAGGATTTCTATCTTTGTGAAAAAGTTGTTCTGGTTCAATCCAAATATCAAGAAACTGAAGCCGGAGCAGGAGAAATGTTGTAGTGGCAAAGGAGATGGCTAAAGCTAGGCTAAATGCTAAAGCTACGTCACGGTAAACTCGGATCCAGTCGTTAAAAAAGAAGTTAACCCCTCCCACCTGTTAACGAAGCTCAATGGAGCAAATCCAGACTTTAGTACCAAATGAAACTAGTACAATGGCTACGTTAATACTGATATTAATATTGCATTACTCTAGTTTTACTTTGACACATTAAAATCATTAGTTTGATTGCACAACCTCTCAGCAGTAGAAGAAAAAGTGCAAGTTTTCCAACACACCTCGTGAACACACATTTGTCTATTTGCTCGTGGCCCTCTGAGTCCCGTGGGTTACATAAGAGCTCATGAAAGTCTGTCAGTGATGTTTGCCTTCATAAAGAGCGCCTTCTTTGTGTCTGAGACCAACGTTAAACAGCTCAAACCATTAGCTGGAAGCAGAATCGTTCAAACATGAGGTGGGCCAAACCGCTCCACTGCTGTTTGAACGGTGCAGATGTCAGTCAGAGGACAAACCACAGTTCCTCCATGTGTTGGGGCTCTATTATAATATTTACTTAAAATGTAAAATGCAACAACTGGACGCGGCCACAACACGTTTTATTTATGTTATTGTTTTATGTTTTTATGATTGTTTTTTGTTTATTTATCTATATAGTTTAAGTAGCAATATGTAAGATTTTCATGTCAAGTCATCATTAAAGGGCCCTAATCTGTCATCATTAAAGGGCCCTAATCTGTCATCATTTAAGAGCCCTAATCTTTCATCATTTAAGAGCCCTAATCTGTCATCATTAAAGGGTCATAATCTGTCATCATTAAAGGGCCCTAATCTGTCATCATTAAAGGGCCCTAATCTGTCATCATTAAAGGGCCCTAATCTGTCATCATTAAAGGGCCCTAATCTGTCATCATTAAAGGGTCATAATCTGTCAAAATAATAAACTGTTCTTTTCCAACACTTCTTTAACTGATAACAGTAGTTCAGAGATGTTTGGATTACAAAATGACTTTTCCAGCCTCTAAATCTTGTTATTGTTTTCATTTCGATGTCCCGCCCTCCACGGTTTCACCAATCAGAAAGTCTGTGATCCGGGCGCCAGAACTCACCCCCTGGAGCTAATCTCACTGGTAAAGTACCATGTGGCGCAGAACTAAAAAAGGTCTCGTTATGATTCTCAAATCATTAACGACAAAACAAGGAATAAAACCAGGATTTCTATCTTTGTGAAAAAGGTGTTGGTTATAGATTTGTTGTTGACTAAACTCTTGTCTATTCAGCTGTTATGGTCCCAGCTGGATTCGTCTGCATATCTGGCAACCTGAGTCAGGGAGAGTGGGAGAGGCTGCAGTACCACTTTTGGCCACATTTTTACACACTGCTCCTTTTAATTGCTTTTTTTATTTTTTATTATGTTTTATTTAAGGCTGGCAGACTTGTATAAATTAACATGTTACTTTTGTCTGTGCAGCACTTTGGAAACGTGTTGTATAAAATGTGCTTTATAAATAGTGGATTGGATTGAAGTAGCTGCAGGTACCCGCATTATACTAAACAAAAACGACGTAATGCGGCATTTATGAATTATGCCATGTTCAATTCCCAATTAGATCACATTTACGAACATTAACTAAGACTTAATAAGACTCATTAATTTTTATCCCGTTTATTAGTCCATGTCTTTGTCAGTACCACCCAATGCTGAGTCCACAGGAAGATGGCTGCTCTGTCAACAAATACGCAGCCTTGGTCTTTCAGCGGGGGGCTTCAGGCAAAGTGGGGTTAAGTGTCTTGCTCAAGGACACAACGACAGCAGACATCAGTGGGAGCAGGTGATATGGGTCGTGGGGGAAGCGAGCCGACGACCATAAGGTTCAAAGACCAATGATACAATAATTTATTTTCCATTTTCAGTAAAACCACATTGGAAAAACTGTGCAAGACCTACCCCAGTGTGCACCAGCTCTACCCACTGAGCCATTGTCTTCCCCGTGACTAAAACTCAATTAAATTTGTTCTTGTATCGCCCTAAATCACAACAGTCGTAATCTCGGAGGACTAAAATTTACAAAGTTGTTGATTTGCCAGCACAGATCAGAGAATCAAACACTGTAAATGCAAACCACATAGAACCATTGGTCCATAAGAGGCAGTGACCAATGTCCGTGACTCTATATAAAGGCCATAGGTATATATATTAAATCCTTTGCAAATGGGGCTAGAAAAATGAAAAAGATAAAAATAAATACTCTGTGGGTCGGGGATAGGACCAGTGTTTCCTGATGTTTAAATAACACAAATGTTACAACGGCAAGAAACAAAAAAGTTTCCTCAAAAAAGATATTTGTACCAATCTGAGTCACTGCTTTGACTTTGAGTGGAATGTGGTGAAATCCTCCTTGGTCTGGAAGGTTCTAGAAGTCTGTGGACTCCATGCAGAACAGATGTGAGGCATTCATACAACTGAATATTAAAGGATTCAACTCATGACTGTCACAGATTCAGTTCATCTCGACACCTCCCTCTTTAAGATAATGTTAATATCTTACTTTTGAGCTTCCACTGTCGTTTCCTGTTGCTTCTGTGCTCTGTTGCAAAGTGACTCCTCAGCGGTTCCCTGGCCATTCCCCTCTGTATTGTTTTGAATACTGCATTCAAATGTCAGTATCACTTATAGATCTGCATCTGACCCGTGCCGTGTTTTAGTATAACAGGGAATATACAGAGTAGAGCTAATTTTAACAGTGCTTAAGCGTAGACTACGCGCATAATATTATTTGGCTGTATCTACACTGGCCGTGCCCAGGTCCGCGGCTTCAGATGCTCTCCCTGTGTAGTCTTAAAGTGTAGATTGATAGACTGTTTGTGCCTTCTTCGGCTCCATACTCCTCCTGCACGGCTTCCACAAGCTTCCTGTACTTCGCAATTCTATTTCATCTTGCCGCCTGGATTCTTCTCTGGCTCTTGATCTTGTGTATAAGTACAAGCCACAGAAAGAACAAAAAGTACGTCTCGGTGGCCTCCATTGTTTGTGATGGTGTATGCTGTTCTTTTTGTGTGTGTGCGTCGCGCGTAAATGACGTCACTACAGTTTTTTCAGTACGATTTCAATGGAAAACCAAGCAAACTCGGCCGTTGCGCGCCGAGTAGAGTCGTACCGAACTGTAATGACACTGTGGAAAAGCGGCATAAGTGACTACGGGCAGAGGACTGATGTAGAGCAACACAAATCGCCTGCATGTGTTTGTCTTCATGGTCTCTGTTGCTGGACTGGCCAGACGCAAGACTTTATAAAAGAAACAAAAACATGTCCAGAGTCACTGTAAAACCTAGTAACCAAAAATGGAGTTTTGACTTTCCAGGTAAAAGACAGATGGTGAAGAACTTCGAAAATCAAAAAAATCCAAGGAACTCGTGGTCAGTAGTTTAGGAAAGTTTAAAAAGCCTTTATTTTCTCATGGCTGTGGATTAAAATACGCACCAACGCGTTTCAGCCTAGCTTGGCTTTCTTCAAGGTTTTGCCTTTTACCTGGAAAGTCAGAACTTTTTTGGTTACTAAGTTAAACCCGTTTCCAATTGAGCACCTGGTCTTTTAAATAATTTTACACGCTTGTACCACGCAGCACTCCTTACCCTTTGCTTTTTGAGAGTCACTGTAAAACCTGCTGCTCCTGCTAATATCTTTTGACCGGGAGACGCGTTGCTGCGCACACAAAATCAGTAATCCTAATTTAGATGCAGCCTTGTGTCATACGTCCGTTTTACGTCTGCTGCGTACGTGCTATAACGCCTCCTGTGGTAATTAGCTGTAAAACCAGATTAGCTGTAAGAGGCTAGCATGTTCAAAAATGCTAAATACTGAAGATTATTTGATTCATACAATAAATATTTAGTTTTGTAAAGATTGATCGGCCAAGAATTCATTTTCACTTGTAGTATTTTTCTTTTTCACAATGCATCAAAATAAAACACAGGATTTTGTCATTTATATATACACACTATTATTATTAAAATACTGCACAGATGAAGGGTCACATGTATCTAATTTAAGCAACCTAAGCGTCAGATAAATGTTGTTTCTCTGTTGTTGAAGTGAAGTTGAAGGGGCAGCAGCATCGGTCAGTGTAGTAGGAAGAGTCTGGATTATCTGAGCCGGATTATAACAGGATTATACTTCACACCTTCTGCACAGAGACTGTTCCACTGTCTTTTAAATCTACATGAATCACCCAGTATAACAACAAACGTAGATGACATTCCTGCCACAAGGCCCCTTAGATTGTTTTCAGACGGCCGTGAAGAATCGAGCGATTTCAATAGTACCTTTTATAACCTTTACAATATTACAATTGTATTATTATTACAATTATTAATTTACAATAACTTATTTTGTACATTTCTTGCCCTTCTCGTTTGCACAGTTTTTATACACCTTTGACATGTTAGTGCCATATGAACCAACTTTGAGGAGCACAGGGACTGGCCTCCTGTTGGGACTCTGAGGAGCACAGGGACTGGCCTCCTGTTGGGACTCTGAGGAGCACAGGGACTGGCCTCCTGCTGGTGCCCGAGTCCGAAATAAACATTGGGAGGCTGCATTTCAGATTCATGCAGCTATAATTTGGAACAGTCTCCCTGAAAATGACAGGCTTCTTCTCTGACTCTTTTTAATGCACTGTTATTATTTAGGATTTTATTGTGTATTATTGGGTGAATCTTGTTTTGTTAAGCACTTTGAGTTTTCTTGTGTATAATCTGTGCTATACATATAACCTTGCCTTGACTTGCCTTACATTCAGACCTATTGCACATGTTTTAAGTGGTAGGGGAAACCGGAGCACCCAGAGGAAACCTAAACAGACATGGGTAGAATATGCAAACACACAGGGCCTTGTCTGGAGGTGGACTCAAACCCAGGCTCTAAATCTACTGTATGTACTTCCTGTGTAGCATTAGCCAGTGTTGGTTGAGTTAGCTTGATCGTAGCCCTGCTTTGATCTGAGTCCTGACCACAGCAGTTTCACAAGAGGAGCCTTGTGAGGCAGTCAGAACTAGGGATATAAATCGGTGACCGTTCAACCGGTGGTTGACCGTCACAGCGTTAACTAGTCAAAGCTGTCGGTTAAAAAAAAGAAAAAAGGGGAGAGGGGAGGTCTCTTAATAACGCTATTTTAAGCCCTATTTGCACAGTGTGACGAGCGGGTCTGTCTCTAGCTGTGTGCGCCAATGTATCAGTAAACTACGGGCCGACTTTCATGCCGCACGCGCCACACATGCACGCACACAAACCACATGGAACATGTTTGTGCTGCTGGTCCTTGGCATCAGCTCCACACTGATCACTTAAACTTTAGCAAAGACCTGCGAGTTCTCTGTGCGCAAAGGTGCCGAAGCTGTTGCGGGTTTTGGTGCCGCTGTCTCGGCTCTTATGGAAAGTACGCGGCTCGAAATGGCTGTTATTTCAAAGAACGTGGAATCTTTTAAAGTACACGGAGGCTCGGTGGTCGGTCATAAAAATTCATAGTTTTTTACATCCCTAGTCAGAACAACTGTTTCACCAAGAGGAGCCGTGTGAGGCAGTCAGAACGACTGTTTCACCAAGAGGAGCCGTGTGAGGCAGTCAGAACGACTGTTTCACCAAGAGGAGCCGTGTGAGGCAGTCAGAACGACTGTTTCACCAAGAGGAGCCGTGTGAGGCAGTCAGAACGACTGTTTCACCAAGAGGAGCCGTGTGAGGCAGTCAGAACGACTGTTTCACCAAGAGGAGCCGTGTGAGGCAGTCAGAACGACTGTTTCACCAAGAGGAGCCGTGTGAGGCAGTCAGAACGACTGTTTCACCAAGAGGAGCCGTGTGAGGCAGTCAGAACGACTGTTTCACCAAGAGGAGCCGTGTGAGGCAGTCAGAACGACTGTTTCACCTGTTTGTTATTTGGCCTGAGCCCGTCACATTCCTGACTCTGCCTCCACAATCCAGACGCAGCAGCCAAACTCTTCCACACACACTGAACGTGCAGAACACATGGAGCTCAGGGGGCTTTGAACTCATGACCCTCGTGAACCTTTTTAAGGGTTTTTGTTCATGAATCAAACAACTGTTGGTGTGTATGAGCTTAGGATGTGACCGAGCATTAAGTTGTTTTAGTTTTATCTGACTTTGTTGCCCTTGACATACAAGTGTTTTTGCAGACTAGAATTAAAGTACCTCAATTTGAGTACTTGCCGATACTGAATACCGATACAAGTACTGCACATACTCTAAACATTACTGCATTGTGTTATCTCTGGAAATTCATAAAACTAAAACGGTTTAAAATGTTTTATTTCTCATTTCAACAATAAGAAAATGTTTTAACAATTATACATTTAGGTAATGGTTTTAACGGTCAACAATAAGAGCCACTGTCAAATTCCACTCATACAAATGCTATGTTGCACAGTCGGTTGTTTTTGTGCTCGGTGCTAGCAAAGGTGCTATACTTTGCTGCTATACTAGTTTTCGGACGTTTGTTGGTGTTATACGTGCTTTGGACTCGCCTCTTGATAGTTTTGCCACAACGTACAGTCTGCTTTACTCTTGACACTCGTTTACTTAAACTGCTATACGGCCGACATCCGCATGCTGCTAGCTTTGCCGCAACGCTAGGAGCAAGTGCTTTCTCGCTACAAATTTTAGGAGATCCCCATACCCAGCTATCTGCTGTCAAGAAGCTAATGTAATGTGGATATCTGTTGCCTGGATCGGGTCCAATGGTAGGAGTAAGAGTACAAGCCTATGGTAGTGACCCGCTTTCATAAATGCATCCTTGCTTTTTTTGAGGCGACAGTGGCTCAGTTGGTAGAGCATTGGCCTTTGAGCATGAAGGTCGTGGGTTCGAGCCCATCATGAGACCTCCACCGACTCCCACTGATGACTGCTGTCGTTGTGTCCTTGGGCAAGACACTTGACCCCACTTTGCCTGAATCCCTTGCTGAAAGATCAAGGCATAGAGCGGCCATCCTCCTGTGGACTCAGCACCTGCAGGAGGATCAGTGAGTGGCTTGTGCTATGTGGACTGGGTGCAGCTCTGGCCACCTCCCTGACCCAACAAATGGATGGATGGATCCTTACTTTTTTTATTCTTATTTTATTTCTAACCCAAAATACAGCCTTATTTCTATGGAAATCTTGTTCCTTTGGGTTTAAACTAGCTTTTGCAGTTGGTGAGACGCTTAACTCTACAGTATTTATTGTGACAAAACAAAAATGCCTCTAAAGTGATCCACATTTTCAATCCAAATGCCAAATTTGAGTTTGTGTGGCTAAAATGTGACATGTAGTAATTTTTTTTCCCTTCTTTGTGTTTAACAGGCCAGTTATCCCACGTGGGAGGATTTTGTAACCAAAGGAGCCAAACTACAGTCACAGCTCAGGTGAGGAGAGAGCAGCACACACTTCTTCCAGCTCATCTGGGGGAATCCCGAGGTTTTCCCAGGCCAGGAGACAGACCTACAGTGCCTGTGCTTAACTGTCTGGACGGGAGATTCTGTCATGTTACAACCACAAACAAAGATTTTACTGACAACTGTGACGTGACGATAATTCTTGTAAATGTTGTTATTCAAAAGTGACGGAACAGCATTTCTCATTGTGTCCTCACCTTTAAATAGAGCTCATCTGTGTGTAATCTGATATTAGGGTAATTACAGATGTTCTGAGAGCTATGTTTAGAGAATATTGGTCACTAAACAGCATCACGAAGGCCAAGGAGTAAATCATAAAGGTCAGGGATGAAGTATGAAGTATGGAGGGGGTTTGAGCAGTCTCATACTTTGAACATCTCACAGAGTACAGTTAAGATAAGATAAACATTGTGACATTTGGCACAGATAGAATCACTCAAAAAAACAAACAAAAAATAATCATCAGAAACTGCTGGCAATATGGGAGTACCTGTTCTGAAATAGGCTGGCAGGCATTGAGTTAAAGGTATATTGGAGGATTTTCAACTTCCAGGTGGATCATCAAGACTATTGGTCCTCCCAACTGTCAATCATTCTGATAATACATGCTCGTCAAATTAAACCAGAGAGTTTAGTTCAAAAAGTCCAGAGGGCGGTTTATTCCAATGTCCTTAAAATCCTCCTACATACCTATTTTTAAATAATTTTTTCATAGAATCTAGATGCAAATCTACCCAGACTCGGCTCTCTTCCCAAACTCGCAGCTCAAAGATGTGCAACACTGTTCACAGATGCAGCCACGAGGCCCATGGTTACTCTGGAGGAGCTAATGGGGCAAATAATAGGCATATACCACAGTCATGTGAGCTTTATGGACGAATGGTGAGTTGAAAGTCAGTGTGGGGGAAACGTTCAACACGTGGAAGAAGGTGCTGTGGTCATGAGCATCAGTACCGCTTTTCTTCAGCAGGGACAGGAGAGTATCAGAGTCAATGGGAAGTTGGAAGTGCATAATTAGAGGAAAAGCTGCAGGAGCTGGGGATTTCACTTCACTGTTGTCTGTTACTTTGTTGCCTTTCGGTAAATAAATACAAAATATAAACATGAGAATTCCACTGATAAAGGCAAACCCAGGGCCCACTCTGCTACTGTAGCCTGGTCTTACCACACCATCATACACATTTCATTTCATAGAATTTAGCCTAGCTTTAGCCAACTCCTTTACCACAAACGGAGCCTTTTGGGGAGAAGAGTCACAACATCTTTGCAGCAATGACATTTGCTAAACATTTGGAGTCGAACCAGAACAGATTATTTTACTATCGCGTTCTCCGACAAACTTCAACCAGCAAATTCAACACAAACTCTTGACGTCACCGACACCGACCTACAACACCCGCCTCCCCCGCTCTCTGATTGGTCGGAGGGAATTCAACCGAGGAAACTGCAGACACTGAAAATATCCGCGATTATTTATTAATATCGTGGATATAAGACAACAAAACAGACACATAAACATTCAACAAGAACAAACAAAGTATATAAATATATTAGAGGTGCACCGATCAGGATTTTTTTGGCCGAACACCGATCATAAAAATTTTGATCGGCCGATACCGATCATTGACGATCCGATCTAATATTGAAAATAGTAGTGATAAATGAATAGGACTAGTTATTAACTTTTTAACTAATCTTTCAAAACCATCAAGGTACTAGGTAGTATAATAAAAATGCCCTAGGGGAACTCAAGACAAAAAGGTTGGGAACCACAAGTAAACGTTACAGAGCAATGAAATACAGCAACACTGTACATGCTGCATTTATAAACTGATTAAGAAGAGATTGTTAAGGCAATGTTAGATCTTCAGTAATATTAGCATCTCAGCATTAGCAGAGGTTTATTAAGTTTATCATCCTGAAAAGTCCTGCTGCTCTAAACTCTCACTGTCTGCACTTGTGCACGGAGCAGAGGAAAGACGCTGCTTTGGCCAAAGGAGGGAAGCGCCTTTTATTTTCCTTCCAATAAACAAGCGGCTCCAGCTCCGATGCGAAACTATGTAGTAAGTAACGCTATATCTCCGCCATGGCAGATTGAAGCAGTGGACATGAGCTGTTTGAACCCAGCGTTTTCCACGACAGACAAGCGCTGGGGGCAGAGGGCAATTAATTCCATAACTTTCGTGCATATTTCGTGTTGTTTCTTACGTCATTACCGTGTGGTTGTTGCTAGGGGTGTGACAATATATCGATTTTTCGATATATCGCGATACTTTCTCCCGCGATTCGATTATCGATATGCATTTGCCAAGTATCAATATCAATTTTTTTTTTTTTTTTTTTAACAAATTATTATTTTTTAATTGGTATCAATACTTAATATATGGCTACATTACGCATCTCCATTCCATTTATCATGAAATAAAGAGTATTGTTTCTTTTATTTATGTCATAAATTGGCATATTGTATATTTCTGACCAATATATCAATAATCGTCATATTGTGATATCGTTATCGTGATATCGTTATCGTGAGCTTTGTATCGTATCGTATCGTGAGGTACCCTTAGGTTCCCACCCCTAGTTGTTGCCGCTGTAGAATCTCCATAACTGACAGCTGCATGAGTTTCTTGTTTACGCAGTTTTGACGAGAGAACGTAACTTGTGCGCATGAATCCTCATGTCATATGATTGGTCTTTGTTATCGGCACATTTCACTGATCACGCAAATTAAGCCGTGATCGGGCAATTATAATCGGCTACCGATCGCTCGGTGCACCTCTAAAAATATGCATTTGAAGGTCATTAATGTTATTTTTTTGTTATTTGTCTGTTGCGTTTAAATACAGATTGTAATTTTAGGTGAAAGACAAAAATATCGCAATAATATTGTTATCGCAATACTAAAGACTCATCAAATATCGCACTAATTTCCAATGTCGTGCAGCCCTAGATCAGACCCAGACGTACATGTAGAAAGTGATAGTTGACCGTAGTTTATGGATAGCTAAGGCCAGGCTACTCCTACTGTAAAACTCAATTCAACTATTACAGACAAGACAAAAAAATTTGATTATAAAAGACAGCACCAGTGTCTCCACATCTTGTAATGAATCAAGTGAACACAATGTTTTTCAGCGCTAATATAATTTCATTTTCTGACTTGTTTAGTTGATATGAAATGGTATATTACTGCCTCTTTAATTCAATATTTCAATCCCACTTCTGGTTAAGGCTCTCTGTGGAGATCGTTGTCAATGGGGTGTGGGTCATTGTAGACAAAGACAGATCTTCACCCATCAGTCTTTTAGTATTATAATATATACAGTGCCCTGCGAAAGTATTTGGCCCCCTTGAACCTTTCAACATTTTGCCACATTTCAGGCTTCAAACATAAAGATATAAAATTTAATTTTTTTGTCATGAATCAACAACAAGTAGGACACAATCACAAAGTGGAACGAAATTTATTGGATAATTAAAACTTTTTTAACAAATAAAAAACTGAAAAGTGGGGCGTGCAATATTATTCGGTCCCTTTACTTTCAGTGCAGCAAACTCAGTCCAGAAGTTCAGTGAGGATCTTTGAATGATCCAATGTTGTCCGAAATGGATGAACTGGATGAACTGCAGATAACTACAGCTGAGGTGGGGATGGTGTGTTCAGGGTGATGAGCTCTGTTGCTTTTACGCCAAACATATCGTTTTGCATTGTGGCCAAAAAGTTCGATTTTGGTTTCATCTGCCCAGAGCACCTTCTTCCACATGTTTGGTGTGTCTCCCAGGTGGCTTTTGGCAAACTTTAAAAGAGACCTTTTATGGAAATCTTTGAGAAATGGCTTTCTTCTTGCCACTCTTCCATAAAGGCCAGATTTGTGCAGTGCACAATTGTAAACCGCTTTGTGACTCTTGTCTGTGAAAGGCGGTATATAAATAAACATTACTTACTACTACTACTTACTATCTGCAGTTCATCCAGAGTGATCATGGGCCTCTTGACTGCATCTCTGATCAGTCTTCTCCTTGTTTGAGATGAAAGTTTGGAGGGACGGCCGGGTCTTGGTAGATTTGCAGTGGTCTGATACTCCTTCCATTTCAATATAACTGCTTGCACAGTGCTCCTTGAGATGTTTAAAGCTTGGGAAATCTTTTTGTATCCAAATCCGGCTTTAAACTTCTCCACAACAGTATCTCGGACCTGCCTGGTGTGTTCCTTTGTCTTCATGGTTCTCTCTGCGCTTTAAACAGAACCCTGAGACTATCAAAGAGCAGGTGCATTTATACGGAGACTTGATTACACACAGGTGCATTCTATTTATCATCATCAGTCATTTAGGACAACATTGGATCATTCAAAGATCCTCTCTGAACTTCTGGAATGAGTTTGCTGAACTGAAAGTAAAGGGGCCAAATAATATTGCACGCCCCACTTTTCAGTTTATTTGTTAAAAAAGTTTAAATTATCCAATACATTTTGTTCCACTTCACGATTGTGTCCCACTTGTTGTTGATTCATGACAAAAAATTAAATTTTTATATCTTTATGTTTGAAGCCTGAAATGTGGCGAAATGTTGAAAGGTTGAAGGGGGCCGAATACATTCGCAAGGCACTGTATATAATGTATTTTCAGTGTTATAATAAGTGTTGTAATAACAGATCTCTAACTTAAGTTGAGTGGACTGCGGTAAGTCTATTAAATCCACCTCACACAGAATTTAATCCACTTACTGAATGCCTGCTCAACAAATCACTATCAAATATGTAGCTCAACCAATCACAAACAAGCCCACATATAACAACATGGAACCATCAACGCCTCGCCTCAAATTGCATCAAAAGTGACATCCGTCTTTTCATTTGTTTGTATTTAAACTTTTGAAACCATTCAGACTTAATGTCGGCCATCTTGGTTTGCATTACACCATAAACGGCGGTGGCAGCGGATTTCGAGAAGGCCGTGCAAACCGACGTTACACCGGCGTTCCTGATTGGTTCAGTATTTTTTGTGCCATCTTGAAGGAGTTTGCATTGCCCTTGATCCCAGACCCTTGTGGGAAGCTCAGGGAAACGCCTCCAGTGGAGCATGGCGGAACTACAAGGTCTGGCAAGAGTCCGGCTACAAATATACAGCTCAACCAATCACTAACAAATATACAGCTCAACCGGGTGGCACGGAGGTTGAGTGGTTAGCCCTTTCACCTCTCAGCAAGAAGGTCCTGGGTTCGAATCCCGGTCGGAACGGGGTCTTTCATAGTGGAGTTTGCATGTTCTCCCCGTGCTTGCGTAGGTTTCTTCAGGGTACTCCGGTTTCCCCTACCACTAAAAACATGTCACTAGGTAAAATCCTCCAGCTCTGGTCCTGACCAAGCCGAGCATCAACATCTGGAGATGGGTTCCCGGGCGCTGTTACTACGGCGACCACTGCTCCTGACGTAAGCCTTAGCGGCATCAGGATGGGTCAAATGCAGAAAATGAATTGCCTTTTAGTGCACCTTTACCAACCAATCACTATCAAATATACAGCTCAAGAGTAACCACACTGTCTACAAAATGGTGGAGGCTGAAGATTCTACATATACAGTAATAAGTCACCATCCTGAAACATTGTGTATATATATATATATTTTTTTTCCCTCAGCTCCTTCAGATCAAATGAGCTTTCAAGTGGCCATCTCATTATCGCGGCTCTGATAGAATGTCACAATAATGTAACAGGATCGTTTTTTTCCATTCCCATCTACATCAAAGGCCACCTATGAGGCTTTTATTGTGAAGGTGCACGGGTGTAACCGGAGACTGCTTCACCGGGCTGAATAGGGCTTTTGTGTGGTTCGTATGGGCCACTGTCAGAAGGTCGAATGAACCAGAGCAGATCATGTGACCGCGAGGAGACCACCAACTCCAGGATGTACCGAGATCTTTCACCCACACTCGAAACACTTTTGGCAGTCTCTCTGTGCTGTGTTTTGCATGCCTCTCTACAATGAGTGTGTTTGCATAGAGTTTTGAATGTTATAACATGAAGTCTTTGCTAAAATACAGTGCAGTGTATGTAATTCATCACGTATGAATTCATTAAGGCGGCAGTAGCTCAGTTGGTAGAGCGTTGGCCTTTGAGCCAGAAGGTCGTGGGTTCAAGCCCCGCTCAAGACTTTCACCACTGACTACTGTCGTTGTGTCCTTGGCAAGACACTTAACCTCTGGGAACACCAGCCACAGTGGGGCGGCTGCGGCTGTAAAGTGCCAAACTGCCGTTGTGTCCTTAGGCAAGACACTTCACCCCCATTGCCTAGAATGAGTCTGGTGTGTGTGTGAATGGTTGGTGGTGGTCGGAGGGGCCGATGGCACATACTGGTTGCCTCGCTTCTGTCAGTGTGCCCCAGGGCAGCTGTGGCTACAGTAGTAGCTTATCACCACCGTGTATGGAGTGAATGAATAATGACACATGTGAAGCGTCTTTGAGTGTCCAAAAAAGCGCTATATAAAACCGATGCATTATTATATTATTATTATGTCATACTTCAGATTAGTGGTTCCCTGGGGTCGGGTTAGGGTTATATTAATTATAATGTGTGAAGTAAGTTCCTGATAGTGGCCTGGATGGATCTAAAAACACCATTAAACATCTCAGTAATACTTTATGAAGGACATATGCACGACTTTTACTTTTTAACCGAGAGGAGAAATGTAAACAAAGCCATGCTGCACTGCTGTTGCAAGTCCGCCTCTCTCCTCTCCTCCTTTTTTTCCTCCTCTCTCTTCTTGCTCCACTTCTCTCTCTCTCCTCCCTCCTCTCTTTCTTCTTGCTCCGTCTATCTACTGTACTCCTCTCTGGTCTCTCCTCCTCTCTCAGGTCTCTTTTCTCCCTGCCTCTCTGCTTATCTCTCTCTCTCCATGCTCCGCCTCTCTCTCTGATCCTATCTCCTCCTCTCTTCTACTCTCCTCTCTCTCCCTCTCTGCTTTTCTACCACCTGTCTCCTCTCTCTCGTCTCTTATCTCTCTCTCTCTTTCTTCTTGCTCCACTTCTCTGCTTCTCTCTCTCCTCCCTCCTCTCTCTTTCTTCTTGCTCCGTCTATCTACTTTACTCCTCCTCTCTTCTACTCCCCTCCACTCTCTCATCCTCTCTTCTTCCCGTCCCCTCTCTCCTCCTCTCTTCTCTCTTTCCCTCTCTGCTTATCTACCACCTGTCTCCTCTCTCTCCGCTCTCCCTGCTCTTCCTCTCTCCTCCTCTCTCCTTCTCTCTCCTCCTCTCTCCTCTCTCATCTCTCTTCTCTCTCCTCCTCTCTCCTCTCTCCTTCTCTCTCCTCCTCTCTCCTCTCTCATCTCTCTTCTCTCTCCTCACATAACTCCAGGTATCCTCCCTATATATAAAGTCCCTGCTGGATCCTGCTGGACCATGATGTAATCTTCATTATTGTTGAACCCAAAAATTACATTATCCAGAAATTAGCTTTAAGGACTTTAGGTAGAAACTGAGAAGAGGTCAAAGACAGAGGACCAAGATGACAAAGTTAAAGGACTGAAATAAACCGGTGAAAAACCCATTTTTACAGAAAGGAAGGACTTCTGGCGTAATCATCCTAAATACTTCCGGTGTTTTTACTCCCATTTCATGTTTTTTCTTGTTTTTTTCTTGTTTTTTCTGTTGCAGGACGACCATCTTGGTGACGGGAGCCTTTTTAGACGCGTTTCAGAAAGTGGCCGATATGGCGACTGGAACGAGAGGTAAGAGCTCATGAGGCTTGAAGTCTTGTTTTTGTCTTGTGCCTAGTTTGTGCGTCTTAAAGGTACAGTGCGTAAGACTTGGGATCAAAACGACTTTTCCAAACCTATGCATTTTAGACAGAAGCGCATTTGTGTCTTTGTGTGTGTGTGTGTGTGTGTGTGTGTGACTGTTAGGAGTGGGGATTGGCAAAAATGTGCAGATTCGATAGTATTGCAATGTTTTGGCCAAGTCAGTATTATTGGGATTCTCAACATATCGCGATACAGACAGTATTTTGATTCGATTCTGCGATATATTGCGGTTCATGTCCCTCAAAAGCATTACACAAATGGAGGTAAAAAAGTCTGCTCAACAAATGTGATATTGTCTGTACATGAACCAAAGCAAACGCCTTATTAGGAACTTATTACAGACAATACATGATTATTCTCTGAAGGCGACTCTCACATAAAGAAACTCCCAGCACTGAAACTTGCAAATTATCAAAAAGCAAACATAAGAAAGTAACCTCGGATGTAAACTCGGAGAAAACAGATATTTTGTTTGTATCGCTTCAATTTGCTGCATCTATCCGTTTACCAATCCCTCTTCTTCCCCTTAATCCATTTCTCTGTCAGTGTGAGCATAGCCTTGATCTTTCAGTGGGGGCTTCAGGCAAAGTGGGGTTAAGTGTCTTGCCCAAGGACACAACGACAGCAGTCATCAGTGGGAGTCAGTTTGCTTCATATCGATTTAAATGCATGTGCAAAATATCACAATAATGAACAGTATGGATTCCCCCCCACCGTGTGCGTGTGTGTGTGCGTTGTGTGTGTGTGTGTCTGTGGTGATTCCATTGCAACAGTATCTGGATTCAGAGGAAGCTCCGTGTGTGTGAATCAGAGCCACTCCCAGAGTCCGACCTGCTCCGTCACGTCTGAACAACCAGTGAAAAGCAGAACTAGAAGTGTGAAGTTCACTACAATAGAGCTGTGTGCCAACTACCACAGATGCTAATTAAGCTAGCCACAGTTAGCCACAGTTAGCCACAGTTAGCTACAGTTGGCCACAGTTAGCCACAGTTAGTTGCAGTAAACACTCTTTTGTAGGTTCACCACATGTTAACATTTTTAATTTCATTTTAATCCCCCTTTTTTTTATTTCTAACCTGACAATAATATATGTAATGTGGGACGTCATTTTAAATTTCCCAGGATAATATTATTGAAATTAAAGCAGTTTCCCCTCACATCTGGGCCATTTTCATCACAACATTGATTTGAAAACAAGCCAAGAATGAAAGCAGAGCACTGACATGAAGATAACTCTGTCTTTGGGGCCTGAACACAACACAAGACTACAAAGGGACAGTTCTTTTGTGATGCAACAAAGTAATTCAAAATGACAACAACAGCCTGGTGCGAACGCCACACAGATAAGACTCCAATCGGTGTTGTACTAATGTATAAAAACTAGGGCTGTCAAACGATTAACATTTTTACTCGAGTTAATTACAGCTTAAAGGAATAGTTCACCGTTTTTACATACTGACATATGTTCTTACCTTACCTTAGACTAGTTAATACGTACCTGTCTGGTCTTAGTCCGTGCGCTCTGTCATGCAAACGGAGCAAAAACGGGAGCACAACCGCAGCCTCCTCTGTATATTTTGTAGCACCAAAAGGTAGCTCCCGCTAGAAGCTACCAAACTCTTCCAAGTGTTCCCTATTAAATGTATATAGTTACGTGACGTGTTACACTGCAAAGTATAGTAACACAGAAATGTAACTGTCGATTTTCTCAGCGGATAAAACGGGTACTATATTGTGAGGCGTAGTAATCTGAGGAGCGCTACGTCCGCGCACTAACTTCTCTCCGTACTACAAGTCACGCTGCTTCTATTGACGGAAGTGAGCGAGAGAGAAGTCTCCGGAGAGAAGTTAGTGCGCGGACGTAGCGCACCTCAGATTACTACGCCTCACAATATAGTACCCGTTTTATCCGCTGAGAAAATTGACTGTTACAATTCTGTGTTACTATACTTTGCAGTGTAACACGTCACGTAACTATATACATTTAATAGGGAACACTTGGAAGAGTTTGGTAGCTTCTAGCGGGAGCTACCTTTTGGTGCTACAAAATATACAGAGGAGGCTGCGGTTGTGCTCCCGTTTTTGCTCCGTTTGCATGACAGAGCGCATGGACTAAGACCAGACAGATACGTATTAACTAGTCTAAGGTAAGGTAAGAACATATGTCAGTATGTAAAAACGGTGAACTATTTCTTTAAAAATGAATTAATCGTAATTAATTGCATTTCGAACAATTGACAAAACGATGCCATATTTTTCTGTAAATGCTTTGAATGGAAAGATACCTACCAACATAGTGAACATATGAACTGTATTAGTTTGTTATAACAATAAATCCAAATAAAATGGCATTAACATTATTAATATTCTATCTTTCTGTTTAGACTCAGACCAAAACTATTTGTTACAGATGAGGGACATTTCAAAACAGTCTGAGGCAGAATGTCATTAAGTCTGTTTGATTCTGAAACTGGAGGTGCAAGGGAAAATTAGGTACATCGTCTTTAAAGCTTCAGGTGCCTACTTTATTCTCTCTCGTGTGTTTCATAAATATATCTTGTTTATTCCAGCGGACTCTTGTTTAAGTTACATTTGGTGAGAAAACAGACCACAACATTCTGTCTTTATCGTCTTTTGAAAATGTTTTAATCTTTGAGATACTGAGAGCTGATTGGCTGAGAGGGCCGGTATCCTCCCTCTGTGAAAACTAGTGATAGAACAAAACACATTTCTCACATTATTGTTCCATATTTTGATGGTTATTTGCTGTAATCTGTGTGCATGAAATGTTAGCGTTTTATGCTTTTTTGCTCGGTTCTTGGCATCATCTTTTTATGGTATTCAGGAGCATTTTAGAGTTTATTTTCTATTTAAAAAAAAATATATATATATATATATATAAATATCATGATTATTATTGTAAGGAACAGAAACAATGCAAATCAAGATTTACATAAGATTCTTTCAGATAAGAAATAAAAGAAAGGTGTGTGTGCGTGTGCGTCTGTGAGAGAGACTTATTGGTTGACATTCCCACAAAAGTTAAGAAATGTATATATTGTTTTTTGTGAGAGTGTGAGGACTTGGTTCTATGTTGTTATTGGGTCTGTGTGTGTGATGGTATAGTTGTTACAAAACCAGGTGTGGAGAGTTGGCTTCCTCTAAGCGTTTGTGTTCGTACATGTACGTCTGGGTCTTACCATGTGTAAACTCTGGTCCATGGTCATTTCCTACATGTACGTCTGGTTTTACCATGTGTAAACTCTGGTCTAGGGCTGGGCGATATGGCAAAAAAAAAAAAATCTCCGATTTTTTCACACCAAATCCGATTTTTGATTTTAATTGATTAATTTTTTTCTATTTAAAAACAAACTACAACTGACAAAGAAATAGATTTTCCTTTATGCAGTTTAATCTAAATCCCCATGGAGCATAAGTGTAACAGGAATTAAGCCTTAAAACATGCTTGTAAACGAGATGGCTCTGCCATTGTAAACAGTGAAAATGTAGCTTAACAGTTTTATAATAACTTCACTTACAATCACACTATGCACCTTCAAAATAACTTAAATCACACAAACAAGGCCCATCGCAAATATATCAATCCTACTAAACACATGTATTATTTACATGAAATATCACATTTTTAAAACTGATTACTCAAAATAGAGATGTTGTAAGAGACAGTCTTTTCCAAAAGCCTCCTCGGGTTTTCATGCTTGTTCTTTCAACTGTGCCTGAGTAACTGTGCTGTAGTACAACGCTCGGTCCAGCTGGTGGCGCTAATACTAACTTCAGTGACTCCCGCATTGTACTAGCTTCCTGTTTACATTCTGATGCTGTAGCTAACAGCTACTGTAGCAGCTACTGTAGCTAACAGCTACTGTAGCAGCTACTGTAGCTAACAGACAGCGGGGAACACGTTGTTTGTATCAGAGCAATGAGAGCAATGTGTGAGACGTGTCTTTCCCCAAAGTGCAGCGGCTCAGTGGGACACGAGTGTGTGCGCGCCACGGACACGGGAGTGTGCTTTGGAATAACGAGCGTGAGAGAGCGTGAAAGATGTGGCTTACGAACATGGCGTACAAACATAGCGACCGGAGCCTGCGTGCGTGTGTGTGTGTGTTTTGGCGATTAAATAAAGTCTGATTCTTGAACGTTTGAAGTGTTATTGCAACAGCACCAACTGTGAGAGCGCGCATCAGGCCAGAGGGAGACTGTTAGCATTAGGTTAGCTTCAAAATGACTGTTCAACACCATAGACCCGCGGTTAGCGCGTTAGCGCTGTAGTTCTGCGCTAGAGAAAATAAAAATCGAATTTTTAAAAAAAGAAATCGCCCTAAACGTAAAACTCAAATTAATGATTAAAATCGATTAATCGCCCAGCCCTACTCTGGTCCATGGTCATCTCCTACATGTACGTCTGGTCTTACCATGTGTAAACTCTGGTCCATGATCATTTCCTACATGTACGTCTGGGTCTGATCCTAGCGGCTGCAGTTTCCTCGGTTGAATCCGACCAATCAGAGAGCGGGGGAGGCGGGTGTTGTAGGTCGGTGTCGGTGACGTCAAGAGTTTGTGCTGAATTTGCTGGTTGTAGTTTGTCGGAGAATGCGATAGTAAAATAATCTGTTCTGGTTCAATCCAAATATCAAGAAACTGAAGCCGGAGCAAGAGGAATGTTTAGTAAATGTCATTGAGCAAAGATGTTGTGGCTCTACTCCCCACGGGCTCCGTTAGTGGCAAAGGAGATGGCTAAAGCTAGGCTAAATGCTAAAGCTAGGCTACATGCTAACAAACCTGTGTATTACAATTAAATGTCTGAACTCAAAACTGGTCGGACCAACAAACTCCAGTATCTGATGGTTTGCTAGGCTAGTACTTCTTGCAACATGAAACTATTACTAAGGATTACATACTTTGGAGTTGTGTAATAGTTGCCAAACAGATTGTGGAGCAACCAGATATTTTACAGGCCCTGGTTATGAGTCTTCCTGTTCCTCTCGGCTGAAAACAACACATGACCAACCTCAGTGCATTTCATATTAAAGGAATAGTTCACCGTTTTTACATACTGACATATGTTCTTACCTTACCTTAGACTAGTTAATACGTACCTGTCTGGTCTTAGTCCGTGCGCTCTGTCATGCAAACGGAGCAAAAACGGGAGCACAACCGCAGCCTCCTCTGTATATTTTGTAGCACCAAAAGGTAGCTCCCGCTAGAAGCTACCAAACTCTTCCAAGTGTTCCCTATTAAATGTATATAGTTACGTGACGTGTTACACTGCAAAGTATAGTAACACAGAAATGTAACAGTCGATTTTCTCAGCGGACTTCTCTCCGTACTACAAGTCACGCTGCTTCTATTGACGGAAGTGAGCGAGAGAGAAGTCTCCGGAGAGAAGTTAGTGCGCGGACGTAGCGCTCCTCAGATTACTACGCCTCACAATATAGTACCCGTTTTATCCGCTGAGAAAATCGACAGTTACATTTCTGTGTTACTATACTTTGCAGTGTAACACGTCACGTAACTATATACATTTAATAGGGAACACTTGGAAGAGTTTGGTAGCTTCTAGCGGGAGCTACCTTTTGGGTACAATACAGTATACAGAGGAGGCTGCGGTTGAGCTCCCGTTTTTGCTCCGTTTGCATGACAGAGCACACGGACTAAGACCAGACAGGTACGTATTAACTAGTCTAAGGTAAGGTAAGAACATATGTCAGTATGTAAAAACGGTGAACTATTCCTTTAATACATAAATACGTAACCTAAACTCATTTATATTGACAATGCCTTTGCTGTAGCTGCAGACTTTTATCTTTACTTTGATATTTACACCAGATCAAACTCTCAGGCATGCATCTAATTCATCATTTTGGTCATTTTAGTTATTTTATGCCTTTTTATAGTTGTTTTTGTACAAACTGTATCTCACCACAGTAGGTACAATACTAACCATTTAGCAGAATAGCTCTCGGTCTGGTTAGCAAGAAGGTCCTGGGTTTGAATCTCGGTCGGAACGGGGCCTTTCACTTTACCGTGACGTATGTAATGTGCCAGAGTGAGTGAGCTAGCATTTAGCCTAGCTTTAGCCATCTCTTTTGCTGCTAACAGAGCTCGTGGGGAGTAGCGCCACAATCTTTGCCACCAATTACATTTACTAAACATTCCTTTGATAGTAAAATAATCTGTTCTGGTTCTATCGCATTCTCCGACAAACTACAACCTGCCAATTCGGCGCAAACTCTTGACGTCACCGTCACCGACCTACAACACCCGCCTCCCGCGCTCTCTGATTGGTCGGGTTGGATTCAACCGATGTATTTGCAGACACAGGGACTTGACCCAGACGGTAAATTCAGGGAAATGATAATCTACTGGAGTTTACGGATTGCTAAGACCAGGCTAAACACGACGGGGACAGTGTGATAATAAACATTATCCTCAAAGGGATTCTAGTTTCTGGCAGCGAAGTCTCTGGTTCTAGTCTAGTCTAGTTCTAGTCTGGTTCTAGTCCCAGGCAGCAAACTCCTTGTCTCCGTGCTGTTGCTGGTTGGTTTGGGTCTTCCCTTTCTCTCGCCCGTGGTCAGCTCCTGTGTCATTACTCATCAGACCTGGGATCAGCTGACTCCACTTTGCGGATCTCTGGGCTCGGGGCACGTGAGCCGTCTCTTCAGTAACAGGCAACAGCTGACGCACACAACATCATGAGGCTTTGAAACACGCATCACAAGACTAGGATCTGACCCACCGCCAGCACCAGGATTGTCTGAGAGGAACAGAGACTGGAAAGATCCCTGCTCTGTCCAACGGCCTCATCAGTTCTGTCTAGACTGGTCTCTCTAGTCTCTCTGCCTGGTCTCTCTCTGGTCTCTCTCTGGTCTCCTTCTATATTCTCTCTCTCTGGTCTTTCTCTGGTCTCTCTCTGGTCTCGCTCTGGTCTCCTTCTCAATTCTCTCTCTCTGGTCTTTCTCTGGTCTCGCTCTGGTCTCGCTCTGGTCTCCTGCTCAATTCTCTCTCTCTGGTCTCTGCCTGGTCTCTCTCTGGTCTCCTTCTCTATTCTCTCTCTCTGGTCTCGCTCTGGTCTCCTTCTCTATTCTCTCTCTCTGGTCTTTCTCTGGTCTCGCTCTGGTCTCGCTCTGGTCTCCTTCTCAATTCTTTCTCTCTGGTCTCGCTCTGGTCTCTTTCTCTATTCTCTCTCTCTCTGGTCTCCTCAATTCTTTCTCTCTGGTCTCCTTCTCTATTCTCTCTCTCTGGTCTCTCTCTGGTCTCCTCTATTCTCTCTCTCTGGTCTCTCTCTCTCTTGTCTCTCTCTCTATGGTCTCTCTCTCGTCTCCTTCTCTATTTTCTCTCTCTAGTGTCTCTCTGGTCTCCTCTATTCTCTCTATCTGGTCATTCATAAAGAACCTCCCTCTCTGGTCTCTTTCTCTGATCTCTCTCTCTGGTCTCTCTCTGTCTGGTCTTCCTCTCTCAAGAACCTTTCTCCTGTGGGCAGCAAGAAAGGTGTAAAAACCACACTCAGATTTGCAATACCATACCACCATCAATGTTTAGGCTTGAGCGTGAGCTGCCTTCTCCTTCATAATGAAAGAATCGTAGAAATCTTTGTTTCAAACTTGTTTCAATGTTGCCCTGTTTTAGCCCATTTGATTCCTTTTGAATTTATGATTCCCCAGCTCCTCTCTCTCTGGCCTCCCTCTCTGGTCTCTTTCTCTTGACCCTCAGTCTGGTCTCTCTTTCTCTCTGGTCTCTCTTCTCTCTCTGGTCACTCTCTGCCTGGTCTCTCTCTCCGGTCTCTCTCTGGTCACTCTCCGGTCTCTCTCTCTGGTCACTCTCCGCTCTCTCTTAGGTCTCTCTCTGGTCTCTCTCTGGTCACTCTGGTCTCTCTCTGGTCACTCTCCGGTCTCTCTCTCTGGTCACTCTCCGCTCTCTCTTAGGTCTCTCTCTGGTCTCTCTCTGGTCACTCTCCGCTCTCTCTTAGGTCTCTCTTTCTAGTCTCTCTCTGGTCTTTCTTTCTAGTCTCTCTCTCTTGACTTTCCGTCTGGTCTCTTTCTCTCTTGTCTCTCTCTCTGGTCTATCTCTGGTCTATCTCTGGTCTATCTCTGGTCTCTCTCTGGTCTCTCTCTGGTCTCTCTCTGGTCTCTCTCTGGTCTCTCTCTGGTCTCTCTCTGGTCTCTCTCTGGTCTCTCTCTGGTCTCTCTCTGGTCTCTCTCTTGTCTCTCTCTCTGGTCTATCTCTGGTCTATCTCTGGTCTATCTCTGGTCTCTCTCTGGTCTCTCTCTGGTCTCTCTCTGGTCTCTCTCTTGTCTCTCTCTCTGGTCTATCTCTGGTCTATCTCTGGTCTATCTCTGGTCTCTCTCTGGTCTCTCTCTGGTCTCTCTCTGGTCTCTCTCTGGTCTCTCTCTGGTCTCTCTCTGGTCTCTCTATCTGGTCTCTCTCTGCTCTCTATCTGCTCTCTCTTGCCATGGATTCCTTTTGAGTTCATGATTCCCCAGCTCCTGCAAGTCCATATTTTTGCTAAAACCGGATTGTTAGCAGCTGAAGCAGGAGTATGTGGGACCCATGGATCTATCATAATAATACCTGGATAATGTATTACTATCTTCTAGCTGTCCCACCCATGGCCACAGGGGGCGCTTGTGGTACTACAAACTAAATTCATTCTACCCGGAAAAATGTCCCATAGAACTCAATGTAAACAAATAGAACTTGACCTCAGCTCCCTTGTCATCCTGAACTCTTTCTCTTCAGCCAAGAAGAAGAAAAATAGCGGGTAGGAAGCTGAATGTGGCCCTTTTCGTTTTGAGCCAGGTTAATAAAGTTGTGCAGTTTTGAAAGATTATTCCCTGCACTATTCATACTGTGAATTATACAGCGATTGTGATATTTCCCACACATATCATAGTATAATTGTAGGCTTATTTATTCATTTATATGTTTATTTGATAGGGACAGAACAAAAAGCATTGGTCACAAATATCCGATGCTACGTTGTTAGCCCAAATAGCTAACAGCTCATTTGCAGACCTGGTCCCGAAGACATAATCTGATATACTCATTTGATAATCACACAATACTTATGTCTTTCTGTTATTTAAACACGCCCCAAATCCCAGTTCCTCTTTGCATTTCTGTGAGTCTGCAGAAAACCATAAAAAAAATCTCTCTTCCTAATTTTGTCTGATCTTGTCCGGTTGCATTTTTGTCTCTGCATTTCCTGCTTCGGCGCGAGGCTGTATTCGATGTGTCTAAACTCGCCGAGGCCGATTAGTTCCAAGGGAGTCGTCTTATGTAATTGTTGTTAGATAAATAGTTATGCTCGTCGGTGCAGGGCGGGGCCTGGATAGATGCTTTGACTGGAGGAAAATCACTTTGGCTGATATCCAAATAACAAGAGTATTTGAAATGGTAAATACAGAGAGGGCTGTGGACGGAAAAGACACGAAACTTGTCAAAAGGTTGATTGTGCCAACTGCTGCTTTGATTATTGTTTGATTCTTTATATTAGGGCTGTGATTATATATGATATGATATGTGACACTGTGTTCTGCAGGTTTGAAATTAAAAAAGATCTATTATAGGTTCTTATTGTAAAATGTACAGTATATACAATCTTTGAAAACATGTGACCTGAGATTTACTACTGCTACTGCTACTATCAATTACATGGCCTGTTTTTCTATTAGTAGTCAAAAAGAAATTTGATATTAACTTGGACTTTGTCTATATAGACTGTCTCCAAACAACCCTAATAATATAGACATTGTAAAAAATATATATATATTTTAGCTAAATATGTTAAATTTAACCCTTGTGCTTTCCTCTGGTCAAATTTCCCACCACAGTGATTAAAAGAACCCTATTTAAATGTTTTTTGTGCTGAATTTGGATGATTTTTTCTAACTTGACCAGCCCTGTGTTATTTAGACCCTAATTAAGGGTCTAAAAGGGTCCCCATGTTCAATCCTGACTCTGGGACCAACAGGAGGCCAGTCCCTGTGCTCCTCAGAGTCCCAGCAGGAGGCCAGTCCCTGTGCTCCTGAGAGTCCCAGCTGGAGGCCAGTCCCTGTGCTCCTCAGAGTCCCAGCAGGAGGCCAGTCCCTGTGCTCCTCAGAGTCCCAGCAGGAGGCCAGTCCCTGTGCTCCTCAGAGTCCCAGCAGGAGGCCAGTCCCTGTGCTCCTGAGAGTCCCAGCTGGAGGCCAGTCCCTGTGCTCCTCAGAGTCTCAGCAGGAGGCCAGTCCCTGTGCTCCTCAGAATCTCAGCAGGAGGCCAGTCCCTGTGCTCCTCAGAGTCCCAGCAGGAGGCCAGTCCCTGTGCTCCTCAGAATCCCAGCAGGAGGCCAGTCCCTGTATAGTATATTATGTCTTGTATTTAGTGTAATTGTTGGCTTCAAAGTTGCGTAACATTTAAACCAGTTACGATCCAATGATTACAGTTTTTGCGACGCGTCTAAACAGATTCAAGTCGTGTTTTTTTCCTAATCCAGGTTTATTTCCAAACTCGCAGACGCTGAATCAAACGGCAGAGATTGCACATTCACCATAACAGATTGTAAAACAGCCGTTCCTGGACTGTGGTTGAAGGTAAACAAACCACACCCAGAGTCCACGCCTCGTACCTGAGTCACACACGGCCCGCGGCAAACCACCCGAGAACCCAACCTCTGCTGCAGCAACGCGTCCCAAACTGGGGGCTGAGGGTGAATGGCTCCTGTTGAATCCTGATTTAATTGTGGTCTCTCTGGTCTCTCTCTCTGGTCTCTCTCTGGTCTCTCTCTCTGGTCTCTCTCTCTGGTCTCTCTCTCTGGTCTCTCTCTGGTCTCTCTCTCTGGTCTCTCTCTCTGGTCTCTCTCTGGTCTCTCTCTGGTCACTCTCTGGTCACTCTCTTGTCACTCTCTGGTCACTCTCTGGTCTCTCTCTGGTCTCTCTCTGGTCACTCTCTGGTCACTCTCTGGTCACTCTCTGGTCACTCTCTGGTCTCTCTCTGGTCTCTCTCTGGTCTCTCTCTGGTCTCTCTCTGTCTCTCTCTCTGGTCTCTCTGTCTCTCTCTCTGGTCTCTCTCTGTCACTGTCTCTGGTCTTTCTCTGTCTCTCTCTCTGCTCTCTCTGGTCTCTCTCTGTCTCTCTCTCTGGTCTCTCTGTCTCTCTCTCTGGCCTCTCTCTGTCTCTTTCTCTCTCTCCCTCTGGTCTCTCTGTCTCTCTCTCTGGTCTGTCTCTGTCTCTCTCTCTGGTCTCTCTCTGTCTCTCTCTCTGGTCTTTCTCTGTCTCTCTCTCTGCTCTCTCTGGTCTCTCTCTGTCTCTCTCTCTGGTCTCTCTGTCTCTCTCTCTGGCCTCTCTCTGTCTCTCTCTCTCTCTCTCTCTGGTCTCTCTCTGTCTCTGTCTCTCTCTCTGGTCTCTCTCTGTCTCTGTCTCTCTCTCTGGTCTCTCTCTGTCTCTGTCTCTCTCTCTGGCCTCTCTGTCTCTCTTTCTGGTCTCTCTCTGGTCTCTCTCTCTGTCTCTCTCTCTGGTCTTTCTCTGGTCTCTCTCGGTCCTTGGAACGTCGGGACAGGGTTCGTCTGGAGTTCTGGCCTTTAGGCAAATAGTAAAACAAATGCTTTCCGTGGTGTCTCCTCTGACCTCTCTCCAAACACTGGAGGATGTGTGCGCTGCAGCCCACACGAGGTGCATGACAGACACAGTACTTGTCCCAGGACAGTGAAGGACCACGACACATCAGGTGAAAACACAGCAGATGTTTTCATAATTATTGTTGGAAACAGACCTTTCAGTTCAATCCCAACAATGCAGGTGTCCAGCGGTAGAAACGCATTCATACAAACACAAACAGATCATTCTAAAAGTTACCAACTTAAGTTACTTTTTGCACAGTCTGCGTTTTTGCGTTTGAGTAAAATACTGAATGCTTCATTAACATACAAAAAAAACCATCTCTGCTCTGGTCTGGATCAGTCTGGATTTACACTGTTTCAGAGATACTTGGGACGTGCTGCTGTTTCCAGATCTTTCACTTTTCTCCATTGTGAGATCAAGAAAGTGTATCTTACCCTTAAAATGAAAAATTCAGAGCAACGCCACAATTTAGACCAGTCTGATGTGTCATTGACCAAAAAGTAAAATGTATTCATTATCTATTTGGATCCTCATGAGCTTCCACAAGTGGTCACTACTATAGTCTTCCTGGGTCCACAAAGGATCAATTCAACATTTAAAACATACAGGATTAAAAGCATTTACAAAATAACACATTTTTTTTTATTCTCACCTACTTCCAACATCACCCTCCTCTCCTTTCCCTCGTATCAAAAAATAAGTTCAATTGTAAGTAATATTTATTTATATACAGTGCCTTTCACAGACCAGAGTCACAAAGCGGTTTACAAATGTTTTTAGTGGTAGGGGAAACCGGAGTACCCGTAAGGAACCTATGCAGACACGGAGAGAACATGCAAACTCCACTCAGAAAGGCCCTTTTCCGACCGGGATTCGAGAACCCAGGGCCTTCTTGAACTCAAATCTAATCAATACTTCTACTCTTTAAATTTTCCTTGAGACTGGTAAATCTAAATCTATTATGTTTTTTAATATATATTTCAACTCTGCAGCTTCACTACAAAGCCATTCAACATGAAATCAAAGACCAACCTATTACATGTCATATCTCTCTCAAATAGCGATGAAGTGAGAGTGAGTTGAGCGTGAGGAGACCGGGCGTGGTGCTGTGACATCACTTCCTGCTTTCTCCTTTCCCTTATCTCCTTCCTGTTATCATATAATATCTTTCTTTTTGGTCAGTGACTCAGCAGTGTGGGCCGCATGTTCTCTGTGAGTCAGATGAGGCATTTTGTTCTTGTCAGAGTGAGAGAGAACAAACTCCAGCAGACGGTGGCCCCCGAGGATCACATACAGGCCTTTTAACTTGGAAGATTGGGGGAGTTGGCCACCTCCGTGAAGATAATAATAATAATAATAATAATACATTTTGTTTCTTAGGCACCTTCCTAGACACTCAAGGTTGCCTGAGGTGAGTCGGTGTTAGAGGTTCAGAGCTGGGGAGGAGAGTGGCTGAAGGCTCTAGTCCCCAGGATGACGAGGGTGGGTTAGGAGGCAACGGGAGCTGAAGGGTGGAGGAGGACGCAGGAGCTGGAAAGAGATGGAGGTGGGACAGTGAGCTGGAGAGAGGAGGAGGAGGAGGAGGAGAGATAAGCTGTAGAGAGGAGGTAGGAGGGAGTAAGCTGTAGAGAGGAGGTAGGAGGGAATAAACTGGAGAGAGGAGGAGGGAGAAAGCTGGAGAGAGGAGGAGGTAGGAGGGAGTAAGCTGTAGAGAGGAGGTTGGAGGGAGTAAGCTGGAGAGAGGAGGAGGTAGGAGGGAGTAAGCTGGAGAGAGGAGGAGGTAGGAGGGAGTAAGCTGTAGAGAGGAGGTTGGAGGGAGTAAGCTGGAGAGAGGAGGAGGTAGGAGGGAGAAAGCTGGAGAGAGGAGGAGGTAGGAGGGAGTAAGCTGTAGAGAGGAGGTTGGAGGGAGTAAGCTGGAGAGAGGAGGAGGTAGGAGGGAGTAAGCTGGAGAGAGGAGGAGGTAGGAGGGAGTAAGCTGGAGAGAGGAGGTTGGAGGGAGTAAGCTGGAGAGAGGAGGAGGTAGGAGGGAGAAAGCTGGAGAGAGGAGGAGGTAGGAGGGAGTAAGCTGTAGAGAGGAGGTTGGAGGGAGTAAGCTGGAGAGAGGAGGAGGTAGGAGGGAGTAAGCTGGAGAGAGGAGGAGGTAGGAGGGAGTAAGCTGGAGAGAGGAGGAGGTAGGAGGGAGTAAGCTGGAGAGAGGAGGAGGTAGGAGGGAGTAAGCTGGAGAGAGGAGGTAGGAGGGAGTAAGCTGTAGAGGGGAGGCAGGGAGGACAGGGAGCTGGAGATGGAAACGGGCAAAGAAAGTTGAATATAGCGCAACCACTTGTGCTTGAACATCAGTAAGACCAAGGAGATGGTCATCGACTTCAGGAGAAAACCACTTTCCCACACGCTGCTGAACATCCAGGGGGAGGACATTGAGCTGGTGGACAGCTTCAAGTACCTGGGTGTTCACATTAACAATAAACTGGACTGGTCCCATAATACAAACGCCCTGCACAAGAAGGGCCAAAGTCGCCTCTTCCTTCTGAGGAGGCTGAGGTCCTTCGGAGTGAGCAGGCCTCTGCTCAGGACTTTTTATGACTCTGTGGTAGCTTCTGCCATTTACTACGCTGCCGTGTGCTGGGCCCCGGGCAGCACAGAGCGGGACAGAAACAGACTGAACAAGCTGGTCAGGAGGGCCAGCTCCACTCTGGGCTGCTCCCTGGACTCTGTGGAGGAGGTGAGGGACAGGAGGCCCCTGGACTCTGTGGAGGAGGTGAGGGACAGGAGGGTGCTAGCCAAAGCCACCTCCATCATGAACAATACCTCCCACCCACTGCACAGGACTGTAGAGGAGCTGAGGAGCTCCTTCAGTGGAAGACTGAGACACCCTCAGTGTAGGAAGGAGCGCTACCGCAGGGCCTTTATCCCCACCGCTGTCAGACTGTACAATAAGTCACTTTAAATGATCACTGTGTGAAAACCTGCACTACTATTGACACTGTTTCCAATTGACACTTGTCACTTTTGTTGTACATAATTATTGTCACTTTATTGTACATATATCCTGCATGTAACATGTTTGCACATTTCCTCCCTTTGCACAATCTGAGTGTTTCTATCCATGCCAAATGTGACATGTAAATTTCTCCTCTGTGAGATAAATAAAGCAATCTTATCTTATCTTATCTTATACTGATTTATACCATATGTTAAAATTCATATTGTGATATATTATTGTATATATATCCAGATATTGCTCACCGCTATGTAGTCATGCAGAAGTGTTATAGCTCCACACACTTACATTTATCCACATTTTAGGAAAGAACCACCCTCTTCAGCTATTGGCTGTTAGACACACAGACAATACACATGATAACATTCATTGAGACAAATGCACGATCTCCTGATGTTATTGAGCAGCTTTATGGACTGAGCTACAAAAGAGTTCTTAAACCTGTTGCTTATGCACAGTGGGGCCCTGTACCTTCTCCCAGAATGCAGCAGTTCGTATTGTGAGAACATGAGTCTGTGATGTTCTGCTCAAAAATAGTCTGAGATGAGATTAGAGCGAACTTACTTAGAAGGAAGGTCTTTTCATCTTTTCTTTTTGGTTTACTAACTGAAAGCTTATACTTCTGTCCCACATTTCCAGTCGATCCAATCATTTTGAGATGGATCAGGATTCAGGACCAGTGTAAAACCTGGACTTTAGATGTAAAAATCAGCATTTCTTTCCATTCAAAGTGCAGGTTTTCAAACAGGCGCAGTCTCTGGTCAGTGGTGTGGTCCAGAAGGCCTTCCACAACGCCGTCTTTATGTGAGCGCCAGTCTGACAGATGGCCACAGTGGATCCATGTCTCTGCCGCACACTCAGTCAACATTTGTGTGTCCTCTCAAAATGTCACGCACACATTTGAGCGGCAAAACACAGAATACTAGCTTTGTTCAGTCCCTGGAAAACTGTTAGTATTAATAATAATACATCAAAGTTATGTAGAGCTTTATGGGACGCTCAAAGACACTTTACTAAACACATTGAAGAACAAAGTGAAGGAAAGGCTAAAACAGGTGGGTTTTGAGAGTGATTTCTTCTTCTTCTGAAGTTTTGTAGTGAGTTGCGTGAGTTGCCTTAGCGTTCAGAAGGCTCGGTCCTCAGGGTTCAGAAGGCTCGGCCCTCGGGGTTCAGAAGGCTCGGCCCTCGGGGTTCAGAAGGCTCGGCCCTCGGGGTTCAGAAGGCTCGGCCCTCGGGGTTCAGAAGGCTCGGTCCGCAGGGTTCAGAAGGCTCGGTCCTCAGCGTTCAGAAGGCTCGGTCCTCAGGGTTCAGACTCGGTCCTCAGGGTTCAGAAGGCTCGGCCCTCGGGGTTCAGAAGGCTCGGTCCGCAGGGTTCAGAAGGCTCGGTCCTCAGGGTTCAGAAGGCTCGGTCCTCAGGGTTCAGATGGCTCGGCCCTCGGGGTTCAGAAGGCTCGGTCCTCAGGGTTCAAAAGTCTCGGTCCTCAGGATTCAGACTCGGTCCTCAGGGTTCAGACTCGGTCCTCAGGATTCAGACTCGGTCCTCAGGGTTCAGAAGGCTCGGTCCTCAGGGTTCAGAAGGCTCGGTCCTCAGGGTTCAGAAGGCTCGGTCCTCAGGGTTCAGAAGGCTCGGTCCTCAGGGTTCAGAAGGCTCGGTCCTCAGGGTTCAGAAGACTCAGTCCTCAGGGTTCAGAAGGCTCGGTCCTCAGGGTTCAGAAGGCTCGGTCCTCAGGGTTCAGACTCGGTCCTCAGGGTTCAGAAGGCTCGGCCCTCAGGGTTCAGAAGGCTCGGCCCTCAGGGTTCAGAAGGCTCGGTCCTCAGGGTTCAGAAGGCTCGGTCCTCAGGGTTCAGACTCGGTCCTCAGGGTTCAGAAGGCTCGGTCCTCAGGGTTCAGAAGGCTCGGTCCTCAGGGTTCAGAAGGCTCTGTCCTCAGGGTTCAGAAGGCTCGGTCCTCAGGGTTCAGAAGGCTCGGTCCTCAGGGTTCAGAAGGCTCGGTCCTCAGGGTTCAGAAGGCTCGGTCCTCAGGGTTCAGAAGGCTCAGTCCTCAGAGTTCGGTGTTAAGTCCTGAGGGGAATGAGATGGTCTGAGTCCGTGGAGCGGTCGGTGGGACAGTGATGATGGAGGAGGTCAGTGAGGTACGAAGAGGCAGGAAATGGAGGGACTTCAAGGTGAGATTGAGGACCTAGTATTGTACGCCGTATGAAACAAGGAGCCTGTGGAGTTGTTTCAGGACGGGGGTGATGTGGTCTCTTGAGTACAATTTGGATTTTTGTCTAGGCATTGTTTTTATCTTTCATAAAGTCTTGCGTCCGAAATTAGAGGTGCAACGGTTCATCACTGATCCGTGATCCGTTCGGTTCAACGTCTTCGGTTCGGTACAGACGTGATCCGCGGTTTGATTTATGAAAAAAAAGTTGTGCGCACGTTGTTCAGTCCACACACAGCGCGGTCATTGCGAGCGGAGGAACGGAGATACTTGAAAACCCTGCGTCATTTAAATCCCCAGTATGAGAGCATTTTGGCTTCACTGTAACTACACTGATAACTAGAAACTTGCAATGGCTGAAGCCATTGCGATTGACTGCGGAACAGATCTAATGTGGAAATCTGCTAAAAAAAATCCTTGAAATCCTTTAAAAGGCCTTGAAACTGTTAAAATACTTGATAGATATTTGAAACTCCTGAAGTCCTTGAAATTGTTGAAACCTTTAAACTCCTGAAATCCTTGAAACTGTTGAAACATTGAAACTCCTGAAATCCTTGAAACTTTTTTTAAACCTGGAAACTGTTGAAAGTGTGGAAACTCCTGAAATCCTTGAACCTCCTGATATCCTTGAAACTGGTTAAATTCTTAAACAGTTGAAATCCTTGAAACTACTGAATGTATTGAAAGTGTCCTTGAAACTGAAAAATCCCCTCACCGCTGAAACAATTTGGTTCCTGTAACTAAGGAAACCTGGTCTGTGGTCATTATCTGGTGGTGGTCCGAGTCTTCGTTTGGGTCTTGGTCTGGTGGTATAATGCAACCTATTAGGTTGCATTATACTGGTTTACATGGAAAAATCCCTATTAGGTTGCATTATACTGGTTTACATGGAAAAATCCCTATTAGGTTGCATTATACTGGTTTACATGGAAAAATCCCTATTAAGTTGCATTATACTGGTTTACATGGAAAAATCTCTATTAAGTTGCATTATACTGGTTTACATGGAAAAATCCCTATTAGGTTGCATTATACTGGTTTACATGTACAAATCCCTATTAAGTTGCTTTATACTGGTTTACATGTAAAAACCCCTATTAGGTTACATTATAGTGGTTTACATGTAAAAATCCTTATTAAGTTGCATTATACTGGTTTACATGTAAAAACCCCTATTAAGTTCCATTATACTGGTTTACATGTAAAAACCCCTATTAAGTTCCATTATACTGGTTTACATGTAAAAACCCTATTAAGTTGCATTATACTGGTTTACATGGAAAAATCCCTATTAAGTTGCATAATACTGGTTTACATGGAAAAATCCCCATTAAGTTGCATTATACTGGTTTACATGAAAAAAACCCTATTAAGTTGCATTATACTGGTTTACAAGGAAAAATCCCTATTAAGTTGCATTATACTGGTTTACATGGAAAAATCCCTATTAAGTTGCATAATACTGGTTTACATGGAAAAATCCCCATTAAGTTGCATTATACTGGTTTACATGTAAAAAACCCTATTAAGTTGCATTATACTGGTTTACATGGAAAAATCCCTATTAAGTTGCATTGTACTGGTTTACATGGAAAAAACCCTATTAAGTTGCATTATACTGGTTTACATGGAAAAAACCCTATTAAGTTGCATTATACTGGTTTACATGGAAAAAACCCTATTAAGTTGCATTATACTGGTTTACATGTAAAAACCCCTATTAAGTTGCATTATACTGGTTTACATGGAAAAATCCCCATTAAGTTGCATTATACTGGTTTACATGAAAAAAAACCCTATTAAGTTGCATTATACTGGTTTACATGAAAAAACCCTATTAAGTTGCATTATACTGGTTTACATGGAAAAATCCCTATTAAGTTGCATAATACTGGTTTACATGGAAAAATCCCCATTAAGTTGCATTATACTGGTTTACATGTAAAAAACCCTATTAAGTTGCATTATACTGGTTTACATGGAAAAATCCCTATTAAGTTGCATTGTACTGGTTTACATGGAAAAAACCCTATTAAGTTGCATTATACTGGTTTACATGGAAAAAACCCTATTAAGTTGCATTATACTGGTTTACATGGAAAAAACCCTATTAAGTTGCATTATACTGGTTTACATGTAAAAACCCCTATTAAGTTGCATTATACTGGTTTACATGGAAAAATCCCCATTAAGTTGCATTATACTGGTTTACATGAAAAAAAACCCTATTAAGTTGCATTATACTGGTTTACATGAAAAAACCCTATTAAGTTGCATTATACTGGTTTACATGGAAAAATCCCTATTAAGTTGCATTATACTGGTTTACATGGAAAAATCCCTATTAGGTTGCATGATTACACTGAAGTCCTTGAAACTGCTGAAGTCCTTGAAACTGCTGAAGTCCTTGAAACTGCTGAAGTCCTTGAAACTGCTGAAGTCCTTGAAACTGCTGAAGTCCTTGAAACTGCTGAAGTCCTTGAAACTGCTGAAGTCCTTGAAACTGTTGAAGTCCTTGAAACTCTTGAAATCTTGAAACTGCTGAAATCCTTGAAACTGTTGAATCCTTGAAACTGTTGAATCATTGAAACTGTAGAAATGTCTGAAAGAGCTGAAGTCCTATTAAAATGCATGGGCCTATTAAAATGCATTGCAGAATTCTCAATGCAGATTTTTGTCCGATTGCGGAAAAACCGGAAATCGCTGAAGTCCCAAAAGTAATAGCAATAATCTCCCAAACATGTGGAACGTTTTGATGTATAACTTGTGGAAATTGTTGAAAATGTGAAAGCTGTGAAACGTGTCAAAAAAAATGACGGAATAAAGAAATACAAAACCAATGGTTGACTGCGGAAGGTTCCGCAGTCAATCAATTAATATTCGACAAAACGATGTGTAAGCACTGTGGCACAAGAAAGACATGAGTGAAAAAAAGCGTCTCAACGACCGCTTATTGTCGCGGCATTTAAGCAGCTCCTTTTCGCACAGTCAGACCGGGCTAAAGTCAACTCTCCCGCGCATCCTCAGCTGCGCTCACGACTGACGCTTGGACGTCCCGCGGAACCTATAATAGATCCATGAGCGGAACCGCAGACTGGGAGATGAAAAGTCTGGCGCTGAAGACACGCCCCCTCTACGACAGTCACACAGTCACACAGCGCAGGTATTGACACAAGCAGCGGAGGAATGGAACTGTACTAATATCCCAGTCACAACTGATAATGCCAAAAATTAAATAAATGCAGTGAATGAGGCTGGGCCCAGAATGGAGCGCCTCCTTGGGAGAATCAGGAAGGTGGTTTAATATATGAGGGTAAATATCCTCATAAAGTGCCTTCTTATGTTGCACTTTGTGTTGTTTTTCATTAATTATGTTAAATAGACATAATTGGATGGATGGAATATGCCATCCATCCATCCATCCATTTCCTTCCCCTTAATTCATTTCTAGGCCAGGGGGGGGGCAGTCAGAGCAGAAGCCGAGTCCACATGAGCTGTGTTTATTAAAAAGACAAAACTTTTTTTTTGAAAAATGAACCGAAAAATGAACCGAACCGTGGCCTCTGAACCGAGGTACGAACCGAACCGTGATTTTTTCAAACCGTTGCACCCCTATCCGAAATAAACCAGCCAAAGAGACCATGGGGACTCTTTCACTTCATATACTTGTTTGTAGACTTCTGTGCCGCAACACGCATGCAAATTCACCACTGACTTTGCATTTAAACCTGCCGTACCGCTTGGTCTTCCCTTTACCTCAATATTCTTCATATACGGCTGTATCATGACGCCTGAGATTCTTATGGAGAGGTGCATGGCCTCATTGTGTTACTGGCAAAGTTGGAAGCTTGATCATCAGAGGTTGTGGGACCCCTGACCGTGTAACAGTGGAATTATATTATGTTTTGTTGATGAACTGGAAAGAGTCTTGCTGTGTGGCTGACATGTAGTATACATTTACAAAAAATCTGAAAATATACCTCAACCGGTTAAAAAATTGGTTCTAACCCTCATCTTTGAACCTTCTGCTGGTCATGGAGCAGAGCGGTGATGGTTTATGTCTGTTATTTCTATTTTTCTTTTTTAGAAAGAACATTTAGAAAACAGGAAGTGATTGATAAATAAAAGAAAATGGAAAGAGGGACAGAAAAAGGTAATCAAAAACGGCAATTTTTTATTATTAAATTGGGTCTTTTTGCATTGGTGTATGTTAAGAATCAAACCAACCGTGTGTGCCGTTCACTTAAGCAGTCAGCTCTTCCATCTTATAAATGTCCAACGATATTTACCGCAATGGCGTCAAAGTTGCTATGTCCCAGTGTAGGGTCCAAACAGTGAAGCCGTGTAGTTGACGCTCTCAACATAATCCATTGTGTGTAAAGTGAGTGAGTAAATCCATGGAACAGTAAAAAGCAATAAAAATACTCTTTACTGAGTATTCACAAACAAAAACACACATACTGGACTAAAAGAAAAGGACTTAAAGAAAAAAAGATTCAGATTAATTTATTTACCATTTGCCGTAAAACCACATTGGAATACAGTAGCAAAAGTCTCCAGTGTGCACAAGACAAATACAGACATAAAACAACATTAAAACAGTAAACAAATCGATCAACCAAAACAATATCAAAACAAGTGCAAGATCATTTTAAAGTGCTCTGTTCACACTGATAACAGCCTGTGGAAAAAAACTGTTAGCGTAACGAGATGTCCTGTAGCTCAGCGAACGATATCTTCTGCCAGAGGGAAGAAGCTGGAACATGGCTTTCCCAGGGTGGCCAGAAGAGTCGTTGATAATTCTCAGAGCTCTGTTTAAAAGTCTGGATTTATAAAGAACCTCCAGAACAGGAAGCTCACAGCCCACGGTCCTCTCTCTGGTCTCTCTCTGGTCTCTCTCTGGTCTCTCTCTGGTCTCTCTCTGGTCTCACAGCCCACGGTCCTCTTTGCAGAGTGGAGCACCTTGTTTAAAGCTCTCTTTTCTTTATCTGTGATGTTTCCAAACCACACAGAGAGAGTAAGAAAGAGTAGGGAGATCAAACCACACTCCACGCTTTCCCTGGAACACCTGCTCCTTAACTAGCCTGGGGCCAGGACTGAGAAAAAATACAAAATATATATTAAATCAAAATGAATCCATGATTAACTTTAGCAATAATGACTAACAAAATATTTAACTAAATTAGATGCAAAATATCCAAATGAAATCAATTGCCAAATAATAATTCAAATTTAATCACAAAAATAACATATTTAAATCAAATAATAATACAAACAAAATAGAAATGTATCAAAATAAAATCAAAACAACTGAACCTCTATTTTGGCTCCAACACCCGGGATAACTTTTTCTTTGTTATGGCTTTAGCGAGGCACTAAGCAGACACTAGGGCGGCATGGTGCCTGAGTGGAGTTTGCATGTTCTCCCCGTGTCTGCGTAGGTTTCCTCCGGGTACTCCGATTTCCCCTACCACTAAAAATATGTACAATAGGTCTGGCATGTGCCTCCTGTACTGGGACCCCCACTCCAAAAAAAATAAAAATTATAAACCGCTTTGAGACTCCGTTGTGCAGTGAAAAGGCGGTATATAAATAAAGATTACTTACTTACACTTATCCTCTTTTCTCCAGTTCATTAGTGTACAACCAAAAAACTGTTTTCATCTCAAAGGCCAATGTACAGTTAAAGATATCTTGCAGTGATCGCTGAACGTCTGTCCAGTATTGCATTTGCACTCGGCCTTTTGACACGGAGTGATTAAATATCGAATTATGACTTTCAACCCAATCTCTCTCCATCTCGTTGATACCATACATTTCCATTGTGATTTTCATATCAAACATTCATCCTCAGATACATGTTTTCCCCCTTCTTTTTCCCATATGGCCTTGACGTCGTTGAATCGGGCTTATTCTGTGTCACCATTGTATATAGACATGAGATCACTTTCTTTTTGCCTTATGTGTATTTTCAATGTAGCAGCCTGTGAGTCCACGACAAATTTCATACTGGACATAATAAATGAATCTTGAGTGTTTTGTTTGGTCATTTTGATGCCACAGCGTTTAGCCTGGATGCTTCTGGGACCATGCTTCTTTTCGGGTATTTGATTCAAGTTTATTGTGATTGTGATTGTAATGTAATTTTTTTTTCTTTCTATCTTTCCTCTAAGGAGCGACAAAGGAGATTGGATCCGCACTGACCCGGATGTGTATGAGGCACCGCAGCATCGAGTCCAAACTCAAACTGTTTACAACGTGAATTACTTTTCCATTCTCTTCTTCTTTTTATCAGCGCCACTTGCCATAACAAACAGCCATCATTTAACATTGGGTTGCTCTCAATAAAAACTATTTGAACTGTTAATTTCTCTTGTATGAGATCAATAAAGTCTAATCTTTAGGAGCTGTTCTCAGAAACCTGGACAGTCAATTCTCTTGATTGTCCGTGTCGTAGATCTAGATTTGTCCTCTGCGTTTGACCCATCCTGCTTCTCCCACTGAGGCCTCTGTCTGGAGCATTGGGTCACAGTCTGGGAACCCCTCACGTGTGATTTGCTGTGTGGATAGCACTCCCACTTTTCCGACTGGGTTCGAATCCCAGTCAGTCCATGGCCTCTCTGTTCTCTCCTTTTTCCTCCACCACTAAAAACATGTACAATGGTTAAATCCTCCAGCTCGGATCCAGACCAAGCCGAGCATCAACATCTGGAGATTGCTTCCCGGATGCTGTTACTACGGCAACCACCGCTCCCTAGCGAGATTCCAGGATGGGTCAAATGCTGAAGTGCATATTTACAGTTATGGTTGGGTTGGGTGAGATCTGTGGCTTACTTAAAGAACAGAAAAACAGGGTAGCACTGCACACTCAGCTCTGATGTCCAAAACGTGTTATTCATCCATGACGTTTAGCCGTTATACCTTCATCAGATCATGTTTTTCTTTGTCTTTTCACCACAAAATACAACATTCTGGACATGAGAGCTGATTGTGCAATGACATCGTGATTCTTGCATTTGCACCTCATTCATTATTTTTTGTGCGTGCGATACCTGCTCTTTCTTACATAGAGAACAAGGCCTTCATTACCCGACAGGCCTGATGTAGTTGTTTTTATCTCCTGCGTGTTACCCAGTGTTGCCCCAATCTCCTCCTAACGTCATGTGTCTGTGTCAGGGCCCTGTCTGAAGGCCTGATCTCTCCATTGGAGCAGAAGATGGAAGAGTGGAAGAAAGTGGCCAGTCAGCTGGACAAGGACCACGCCAAAGGTACCATGTGGTTATCCTGCTGAGCCTTTGTGTCTGCGAAACCATTTATCAACATTCATGGACATTGGTCAACTCCCTACGGATCAATACCATGTGTTCTATATCTTTGTGTTTGAATTGTTTGATTCTCTGAGGGATAAGGGGGTAATGTATAGTAGGCAGGTCATTATCGGAAAATAAGATTGTTTCAGAATCTTGTTGTTCTCGTGACGTCCCAAATAGTAATGTCCAAAACACAGTACGTGCCAAAAGTACATTGTTGTTTTGGTTTTATCTCCTCATACAGAGTATAAAAAGGCAAGAGCGGACATCAAGAAGAAGTCGTCTGACACCATCAAACTGCAGAAGAAAGTGAAAAAAGGTAAGAATCATTTATATACAGTAATCTTTCCAATTTCATTTCACTGTTGTCTG
Organism: Knipowitschia caucasica; assembly: GCA_964034765.1. Lineage (NCBI taxonomy): Eukaryota > Metazoa > Chordata > Actinopteri > Gobiiformes > Gobiidae > Knipowitschia > Knipowitschia caucasica. Next base: position 35,200,904 of record OZ035839.1, read on the forward strand.
AGATCTATTTGTGCCCAAACCTCAGTAATCGATGCACATGATGTAGCAGTGTGAAAAGAATACACCTTAAAATAACATCCCTGGGGAACTTCATTTAGAGACGGAGCACCATTGGGGGTACATAAAGATACAGAAACACAAGATATGAATATAAATACAATAAAAGTAAAACAATTCTCGTTTTGTTCAATTTTTACCACTATCACTACTATGTGTAAAAAAAAAACATGAAAAAGTAAACACAGCGATCTATTGGTGGAAGTGGGATTTTCAAGGCATTTTAAACATGTTTGATAATGTTAAATTGATTTTTGGTCAAATTTAACCAGTTGCAATGTAGTATTTACTATTTATGAAAGAGAAAAGTTCGGCTTCAAACACTTAACTCTTGTATTATGTTGAAAAAAAATGACATTGATTATGTTGCGGGTCATTTTGACCCGTACTGTGTAAATGCACTCAAAACAGTCAAGAAAACAGGTTAAACCAATAACAACTTTATTTTAGGTTATATAAATATTTAGAAAAGTGACATACAATACATTTTTAATTCCAACGCTATATTTAAGAAATATTTAGTCTAATCTTCTTGTCCTCCTCTCGGGTCAAAATGACAATTCTTCCTTCCTTCTTTCCTCCTGTCATGCTTTCTCCTTCCTTTTTCTCATCCTGTTTTCCTTCTCTCCGTTCATCCTCCTCTATTCCCTTCTTTTCTCTTCCTTCCTTCCTTCCTTCCTTCCCTTCTCCCTTCTCCCTTCTTTCCTTCCTACCTTCCTTCCTTCCTCCCTTCCTCTTACCTTGACCAAAGATTTGTACTCTGAATCCTCCTTATCGTAGGAAAATTGACAATCTGGATCAGCAATAACACCGTCCTCTGTCAAATCCTCTGTTTCTCTTCCTCTACATCATTATCCCAGTTCAGATGTCATCCTTCTGGAGCTCATTTTTGTTTGTCTAAAGCCTAGCGCACATCGACAGAGTAACTGGAGACTAGTTGCAAACTAGTTGCAAGGCGGCTTTTGGCAACTGAGAGTAGATGATCAGTTGCCGAAATCGGTCGATGTGAGCGCTCTTACAACTGGAGATAAACAGTCGATCTCCGGATTCAGTCAAATGCCCGTGTTCTACTTTTCGGCAACTAGTTGTCCTCAGATCCGGAGATATCACCCGATGTGCGCGCTCCGTGGCGCACTCCGTGGCGCGCTCCGTGGCGCGCTCCGTGGCGCACTCCGTGGCGCGCTCTAACAACATGTGTGTATTGCGCGGCCTCTACAGTTTAGGTCAGAAAACACACTGTAGTTGACGGCCGGTTGCTGTCGATGTACGCGCTGTTATTCCCAAGACTGGTCTGCTACTAGGAGTTGCCCGTCTTTGCCAGATTGTCAATGTGTGCGGGGAAGCAACTCAAAGGCGACGGATATAATCAGTTGCCAGTCCAATGTATGCTAAGCAAAAGAGATGACATAAGAACAGTGACAAGGACAAGTGTGAGAAAGTTCCCTCTCTTCACACACCTGGCTCTGGGTCTCAGAGGCAATCAAAATACAAGGTCAAAGAGACATGTTTTTTTGGATCTGAACAACTATTTACCCACATTTAAGCGTCTGGGTCAAAATGACCCGCAACATCATCTTTGTATACAAACTCTGCACAGACATTCCACTACACATCAAAGTGTCCGGATTTTACACACCAGTTCATGACCCTAGATGAGGAAAAGTCACCAAATTTCAGCAAGAAAAAGAAAGGATAACCAGTACTTTGATCAACACAAAAACTGAAATGGGTCAAATTGACCCTTAACATAATACAAGGGTTAAAGAAGATCGTTTTGATTAACACTAGAACTCCCATTGCAGTCAATTTGACGGGGGGTTAGTTTTGAGAGTATAATTACTCAACATGTGTTCATTTTTTACAGAAAAAGTCACAAACTTCCCCCATAGAATTCTGTGAAATTACCCAAAAAAGTTCAACAGGGTTTTACCTTCACTCACGTTTAATAAGTGCACAAAACTGGTGACTATAACTCAAATACAGCTGAAATACATGGTCTTGCGTTTTTGTGTGTTGCTATGGAAACCTCCAGTGGTTCCCAGCAGACACGTGACCGCACCCCCACCTCTCAGGTATCAGAAGGACACACCTGTGGTCACCGTGGTTACGTGACAACTCTTCACTCTTTAGTCTGGACCAGTGCCGTTTGGCCACGGGTCACCAAACAGAAACACAATGAAGCATTTCAGCTCCCGTCATTTCTGGACTCTGAACTGCTACTTTTTCCTACTTCTTATGGTTGCGGCTTATATATCATGCAGGTATCGTGGCCATACCTGCAGGTGAAAAACAGATCCCGTCAGACCTCTGCCTGGTTAGTACTGCGATGGGAGACACAAAGTTCCACAGTGCACATTGCAGTTGTTAAGTGCCAAACTGTGGTTGTGTTTTAAATTGTTTTAATCTCTCTGTGAAGCACTTTGGTCCTCCTGGTGTTGTTGTAAAGTGCTATACAAATAAACTTTGATTGATTGAGGCAAGACACTTCACTTGAGTGTGTGTGTGTGGGTGTGTGGTGATGGGAGGGTCCAATGGCACATACTGAATGCCTCGGTGTGCCCCAGGGCAGCTGTGGCTACGAAAGAATAATGACATGTGAAGCATCTTTGATTGTCCAGAAAAGCGCTGTATAAAACTGGTTCACAGACATTACTAAATTGCGATGTGTGTATTTTTATTGTGATAGAGTTGACAGAGCAGAGTTTGTTGGCTTATTATTTTGACTCCATCTGGTTTTAATAGTTTAGACACTTGTTTATTGTCAAACTAGATGAAGGTGAATGAGTTCAAGAAGCTAACTCAATGTTAAAAACACCTCGTCATCAAAACGACATGAAAAACCTGCTGCTTATATTCAGGTGTGGCCTATTTGTGGACAACATTGGTTTTTCTTTTAAAATGTAAGCTTATATACAGGTGCGCTTTGTAGTCTAGAAAGTACAGTATATATGTTTTATTAATCCAGGTTAAAACTGTTCTGTTTAGCTTTGCGTACAACTGAAGGATCGTATCTTTACTCTTTTTAATGTACTGTGATTATTTAGGATTTGAACGCCTTGTTTTGTTTTGCACTTTGAGAAACTGCTATAATGTACTTACCTTACCTTGTGTCGTATGAGTGAGAAATTGCTTTACATTTGAGATATATTTAGCGCATTTTCCAGCTTCATAACACTGGGTAACAAAAAAATATTTTTTAAAATAGTCCAGGGTTTTCAGCTGAATTAGACTAATGTTGATGCTCTGAGTCTGAAAATGACCTTGGTTTTGCTCAATCAGGTCAGGATTTTTTTAATCAATTTTGCGTAAAAAAACAAATTTCTGCGGATCATCAGCTGAGAAACCCTTGACGTTTTTTCCGTTTTAATGAAATAAAAGTCAACGTATCCAAAGTCATTCAGTTTTTATTTACTATGGCTGTATCTCAAACTGTTAGCCTGATAGAGCAAAATGTATGTGATATTCGGACTCAGATTAGTCTAAATCAGTTGAGAAACCCCTGACCATTTTTTGGCTGTCAACTTGTGTAATCATAGTTTTATAAGTCACATGGCCAGTCCTTTGTAGATTTATATCACGTTTGTTGTTTTTTTCATGCTGCTCTAACTTATAAGGCCGTTTATTTACTTAAAAATTGTCAAGCTCAGTTTTTCTTCCATATCGCCCAGCCCTACAATGACAGCCTTATCCACACTGCAGGACTGGAGGTGGCCGACTAAAACCTGCACTTTCTTGTTCTGAACCACAGAACCCAGATGAAACGAGGACAATACCTTGGACCCTCAGACTAAACACAAAGAATACATCTTTTGTTACACTTTCAATTCAGTCTGCTGCGTCTTTCCCAGCTCTAAGATTGTCCGAAACCAAATATACAGCCGTGTGTGCGACTATAAATTATCCGTGATTACAGAAATAGCCGTGAGTTCGGGGGCCGCCTGTAGTAAACAGCAGTGTGTGATGTGGCTGGGACATCTCTGAACATGTTTTCGGCTGCTGCCTCTAAACTCCTGCAGATGTGGCCTAAGAATGCCAGCCTCTGATTGGGCAGGGCAAGTCACATGACCAGTCCTTTTGTAGTAAGGTTATAGGCAAGAACACTGCCATAGAGATGACGTCTGAAGTGAAATAATTGAATCTACTGCCGGTTATAGTTTGGTTTAGTTCCTACCCCTGAAGCAAATAAACATGAAGTGTATATGGAGTACTATTGATAATAATAATAACAATAATACATCCAACTTAGTGACACTCAGACTCTGTACAAAACATACATAAATAAACAATAAACAAAATTAAGGAAAGGCAAAGTGAAACCGGTGGGTGATTAAAAGTTCTTTAGTAAGTGGGAGTTTCTGATGGTTGTGGCAGTGAGTTCTGGAGAGTGGGGGCAGCTGCGGCAAAGACCGGGTCCCACAAGGTTCAGAAGGCTCGGTCCTCAGGGTTCAGAAGGCTCGGTCCTCAGGGTTCAGAAGGCTCGGTCCTCAGGGTTCAGAAGGTTCGGTCCTCAGGGTTCAGAAGGCTCGGTCCTCAGGGTTCAGAAGGCTCGGTCCTCAGGGTTCAGAAGGCTCGGTCCTCAGGGTTCAGAGGGCTCGGTCCTCAGGGTTCAGAAGGCTCGGTCCTCAGGGTTCAGAAGGCTCGGTCCTCAGGGTTCAGAAGGTTCGGTCCTCAGGGGGTGATGTGGTCTCGGGATTCCTACCTCGGCCCATCAGTGAAATCAATGATGGGCAGAGATGGGAACGTTTCGGTACAGAATCTTGATGCTTTTCTTGCAGTAATTTGCGGACCTGTGTCTTACCATGATTTTTAAGTTCTTTGTCTCATTCCCAAACTATTGAGTCAGAAACAACAACAAAAAAATAATAATTTGAAGCATTAGAACATCTCATAGTAACTGTAATTGCCTGTTTTAGCGCATGTATGTTTTTAATGTATGTGATAAATAGATAGATAGAAACACATAAGTCTTATAGAAGTAATAGAAACCTGTTGCCACGGTAACCCCTCTGAGCGGCCATAGTGTCTTGCATGTATGTATTATTATCTGACAGTTCATCCTAAAGTGTCATTTTAGTGAATGACTTAATATAATTCTATAATTGCATTGCATTTGTTAATCAACCCGTGACCCCGAGTTGAAGCCCTCGTCTAGTACCTGACAGGATTAGCGCCCACTGATGATATCTCTGATCTTATTTACATGGAATGGGGAATAAAACCATTTACAATAAGTCATGTCCGTGTTGTGTTGGTGTTTTGTTGAAGAACATGCAGCACACGCCGGGGCAGAGAGCGGAGGTTGTTTCTGTAATGACACCGTGAGTCAGACACAACTTTTCCCTGTATCAGACCTGGACCCTGTAATTATACTGAGAGTCTGAGGGACTGGACTACTGCAGACTCCTGTTCACTACGGCTGCCTACTACTGCAGACTCCTGTTCACTACTGCTGCCTACTACTGCAGACTCCTGTTCACTACTGCTGCCTACTACTGCAGACTCCTGTTCACTACTGCTGCCTACTACTGCAGACTCCTGTTCACTACTGCTGCCTACTACTGCAGACTCCTGTTCACTACTGCTGCCTACTACTGCGGACTCCTGTTCACTACTGCTGCCTACTACTGCGGACTCCTGTTCACTACTGCCATCTCCTGCTGCCTACTACTGCTACAGACTACTACCATCTCCTGCTGCCTACTGCTGCTAGCTACTGCTGTAGACTACTGCCTACTGCTACAAACTACTGCCTACTACTGCAGACTACTGCCTACTGCTGCAGACTACTGCCTACTACTACAGACAACTACCATCTCCTGCTGCCTACTGCTACTGACTACTGCTACAGACTACTGCCATCTGTACTACTGCTGCCTACTACTGCAGACTACTGCCTACTACTGCAGACTACTGCCTACTGCTACAGACTACTGCCTACTGCTACAGACTACTGCCTACTACTACAGACTACTGCCTACTGCTGCAAACTACTGCTACAGACTACTACCATTTCCTACTGCTACAGACTGTCTACTTCTACACACTACTGCCTACTGCTACAGACTACTGCCTACTGCTACAGACTGCTGCCTACTGCTACAGACTACTGCCTACTTCTACAGACTACTGCCTACTTCTACAGACTACTGCCTACTTCTACAGACTACAGACTACTGCCTACTTCTACAGACTACTGCCTACTTCTACAGACTACTGCCTACTTCTACAGACTACTGCCTACTTCTACAGACTACTGCCTACTTCTACAGACTACTGCTACAGATTACTGACTACTTCTGCAGACTACTACTTCAGACTGGCCTCCTTCTAGTGCCCAGTGTTAGAGGCATTTCAAATTTATGCAGCTAAAATCAGGAACAGTCTTCCTGAAAATGTGAGACAGGCTTCTTCTGTGACAATGTTAAGCACTTTGAGTTGCCGTGTGTGAACTATGATATTCAAATAAACTTGCCTTGCCTTCGGGACAGAGCGAGGTGTATGGTCAGAGTGTTTTATCTTGTCGTGTGTTAAATGACAAAGAAGAAAATATAAATTGGCAAATTTGAATCATAATTGAAGGTATATGGATGTTAATACGACTTCTATGTACCTGAGTTTTCCCACAAAACTATATAATCATGACTAATGCTGGCAATATAGTCTTAAACGGTTGATCTCACGCAAATGTTAATAGCATTAAAATGTTAATCCTCCAAATGGACCAAAGCCAAAATTATCTCAACCTTTGCTTTGAAATGTTGCCAATGGGATATAGGATACGGCTATTACGTGTCCGGATTGACTTGTCTCTGCCTGTAGGACACTCGCTAACCTCTCTCCGGCGCTAAAGTCACTTCTGCCGAGCGCTGAGCTGTGTGGGCCGTGGACTAGCTTGAGAAAATACCCATAATTCCCCTGGTGTGGGCCAGATTTAACTCTGCCCGAGGCTAGTGTTACCTTCCGCTGAGGAATGCTAACCAACAGGTCCAGAACTGGGAAAGTGCTTCTCACGGATACACATGTGGAGGCTAACAGGCGCTAATGTATGTGTAATGATTTATGCTAATTGGAGGTTATACTGAAATCCATGGCAGTAGATTGTTCCTTAATTATTCAACAGGATTTTAAATGCTGCTTTTCAATCACAACCACGCTCATTCTGATTCCTAATTAATTAATGTATCGATAAATCAACAATAATAAAATGAAATCTCTAACTCTAGCATCAAAGAAACAAGTATAAAATCTCTATCTTTAACATAATAAAGAAGTTTAAACTTAATTTGGCAAAATAAACAGGTTTAAAGTACTGTGTATTCTAGTGCAAGCAATGTGTAGTTATGTTAGCATCTGTACCTGTTAGCAGCAGTATGTTAGCATCTGTACATGTTAGCATCTGTACCTGTTAGCAGCAGTATGTTAGCATCTGTACCTGTTAGCAGCAGTATGTTAGCATCTGTACCTGTTAGCAGCAGTATGTTAGCATCTGTACATGTTAGTTTACGTCTGTAAATGTTAGCAACAGTATGTTAGCATCTGTACATGTTAGCAGCAGTATGTTTACCTTTGTACATGTTAGCAGCAGTATGTTAGCATCTGTACATGTTAGTTTACGTCTGTAAATGTTAGCAACAGTATGTTAGCATCTGTACATGTTAGCAGCAGTATGTTTACCTTTGTACATGTTAGCAGCAGTATGTTAGCATCTGTACATGTTAGCAGCAGTATGTTTACATTTGTACATGTTAGCAGCAGTATGTTAGCATCTGTACCTGTTAGCAGCAGTATGTTTACATCTGTACATGTTAGCAGCAGTATGTTTACGTCTGTACATGTTAGCAGCAGTATGTTAGCATCTGTACATGTTAGCAGCAGTATGTTTACATCTGTACCTGTTAGCAGCAGTATGTTAGCATCTGTACATGTTAGCAGCAGTATGTTAGCATCTGTACATGTTAGCAGCAGTATGTTTACGTCTGTACATGTTAGCAACAGTATGTTAGCATCTGTACAAGTTAGCATCTGTACATGTTAGCAGCATTATATTTACGTCTGTAAATGTTAGCAGCAGTATGTTAGCATCTGTACATGTTAGCAGCAGTATGTTAGCATCTGTACATGTTAGCAGCAGTATGTTTACCTTTGTACATGTTAGCAGCAGTATGTTTACCTTTGTACATGTTAGCAGCAGTATGTTTAGCATCTGTACATGTTAGCAGCAGTATGTTAGCATCTGTACATGTTAGCAGCAGTATGTTTACATTTGTACATGTTAGCAGCAGTATGTTAGCATCTGTAAATGTTAGCAGCAGTATGTTAGCATCTGTACATGTTAGCGTCTGTAAATTAGGAGCATGAGGCTCTGGGACACAGTGTCTCAGTAAAGTAACAGTGACACATGGTTATTGCACATTCTGACATGAGTTAAGGATATTGCACATTCAGACATGAGTTGAGGATATTGCACATTCAGACATGAGTTAAGGTTATTGCACATTCAGACATGAGTTAAGGATATTGCACATTCAGACATGAGTTAAGGATATTGCACATTCAGACATGAGTTAAGGATATTGCACATTCAGACATGAGTTAAGGATATTGCACATTCAGACATGAGTTAAGGATATTGCACATTCTGACATGAGTTGAGGATATTGCACATTCAGACATGAGTTAAGGATATTGCACATTCAGACATGAGTTAAGGATATTGCACATTCAGACATGAGTTAAGGATATTGCACATTCAGACATGAGTTAAGGATATTGCACATTCAGACATGAGTTAATGGATATTGCACATTCAGACATGAGTTAAGGATATTGCACATTCAGACATGAGTTGAGGATATTGCACATTCAGACATGAGTTAAGGATATTGCACATTCAGACATGAGTTAAGGATATTGCACATTCTGACATGAGTTGAGGATATTGCACATTCAGACATGAGTTAAGGATATTGCACATTCAGACATGAGTTAAGGATATTGCACATTCTGACATGAGTTAGGATATTGCACATTCAGACATGAGTTAAGGATATTGCACATTCAGACATGAGTTAAGGATATTGCACATTCAGACATGAGTTGAGGATATTGCACATTCAGACATGAGTTAAGGATATTGCACATTCAGACATGAGTTAAGGATATTGCACATTCAGACATGAGTTGAGGATATTGCACATTCAGACATGAGTTGAGGATATTGCACATTCTGACATGAGTTGAGGATATTGCACATTCTGACATGAGTTGAGGATATTGCACATTCTGACATGAGTTGAGGATATTGCACATTCAGACATGAGTTAAGGATATTGCACATTCTGACATGAGTTAAGGATATTGCACATTCTGACATGAGTTAAGGATATTGCACATTCAGACATGAGTTAAGGATATTGCACATTCTGACATGAGTTAAGGATATTGCACATTCAGACATGAGTTAAGGATATTGCACATTCTGACATGAGTTGAGGATATTGCACATTCAGACATGAGTTAAGGATATTGCACATTCTGACATGAGTTAAGGATATTGCACATTCTGACATGAGTTGAGGATATTGCACATTCAGACATGAGTTAAGGATATTGCACATTCAGACATGAGTTAAGGATATTGCACATTCTGACATGAGTTAAGGATATTGCACATTCTGACATGAGTTAAGGATATTGCACATTCAGACATGAGTTAAGGATATTGCACATTCAGACATGAGTTAAGGATATTGCACATTCAGACATGAGTTAAGGATATTGCACATTCTGACATGAGTTAAGGATATTGCACATTCTGACATGAGTTGAGGATATTGCACATTCAGACATGAGTTAAGGATATTGCACATTCAGACATGAGTTAAGGATATTGCACATTCTGACATGAGTTAAGGATATTGCACATTCTGACATGAGTTAAGGATATTGCACATTCTGACATGAGTTAAGGATATTGCACATTCTGACATGAGTTAAGGATATTGCACATTCAGACATGAGTTAAGGATATTGCACATTCTGACATGAGTTAAGGATATTGCACATTCAGACATGAGTTAAGGATATTGCACATTCTGACATGAGTTAAGGATATTGCACATTCAGACATGAGTTAAGGATTGCACATTCGACATGAGTTAAGGATATTGCACATTCAGACATGAGTTAAGGATATTGCACATTCTGACATGAGTTGAGGATATTGCACATTCAGACATGAGTTAAGGATATTGCACATTCAGACATGAGTTGAGGATATTGCACATTCTGACATGAGTTAAGGATATTGCACATTCAGACATGAGTTAAGGATATTGCACATTCTGACATGAGTTGAGGATATTGCACATTCAGACATGAGTTAAGGATATTGCACATTCAGACATGAGTTAAGGATATTGCACATTCTGACATGAGTTAAGGATATTGCACATTCAGACATGAGTTGAGGATATTGCACATTCAGACATGAGTTAAGGATATTGCACATTCAGACATGAGTTGAGGATATTGCACATTCAGACATGAGTTAAGGATATTGCACATTCAGACATGAGTTAAGGATATTGCACATTCTGACATGAGTTAAGGATATTGCACATTCTGACATGAGTTAAGGATATTGCACATTCTGACATGAGTTAAGGATATTGCACATTCTGACATGAGTTGAGGATATTGCACATTCAGACATGAGTTAAGGATATTGCACATTCAGACATGAGTTAAGGATATTGCACATTCTGACATGAGTTAAGGATATTGCACATTCTGACATGAGTTAAGGATATTGCACATTCAGACATGAGTTAAGGATATTGCACATTCAGACATGAGTTAAGGATATTGCACCGGCGTATAACACGTGAGATCAGGTCAGCAGTGATCAATAGTCCTCATTGTTTGTTGATAATAAACCTGAGTATACATTTCTGTTGACTTGAGTTGGTTCTGCTGTGGCGTCCGTGCAGGAGCTGTGTTGCCAGGTCAAAGATCTTGCATCAGCACTTGTTAAAAGCCCTCTGCGTCTTGGTTTGCAGCTGTATTTCATCCATCTTGTTGTGGATTGATTATCGTTCAGCAGAAAGGCCTGGAAGCTTAGCCTTTAGCCTTTAGCTCTGCTCCCCACGTTCCTCTATGACATTCTCCGCTGTTTAGTTGGGATTGGATATAGCTGGATTTACTTCATAACTGTGTAAAAACAAAGTGGATTTTTATAATATTTGCAGTTTAATATATCTGGCAACTCAAAGTGTAATACAGGGCATAAATAATCACAGTACGTTAAAAAGAGGAAAGATAAACATGGATTTGAACATTGTCAGTGACACATTTTCAGGAAGACTGTTCCAGATTTTAGCTGCATAAATCTGAAATGCAGCCTTCCCATTTTTAGTCCTGACTCTGGGACCAGCAGGAGGCTTGTCCTTGTGCTCCTCAGAGTCCTCATTGGTTCATATGGCACAGATCCAAGACCATGGAGAGACTTGTAACAAACAGAGCTGATTCAAAGTCTGTTCTCTGAGCCACAGGTGCAGAGACCTGAGACCAGGACTAATGTGTACTTCCTGGTTCTGGTCAGGCCTAATGTGATGGTACTTCCTGGTTCTAGTCAGGACTGATGTGATGATACTTCCTGGTTCTAGTCAGGACTAATATGATGGTACTTCCTGGTTCTCGATGATGCTACTTCCTGGTTTAATTCAGGACTAATGTGATGGTACTTCCTCGTTCTCGTCAGGCCTAATATGATGCTACTTCCTGGTTTAATTCAGGACTAATGTGATGGTACTTCCTCGTTCTCGTCAGGCCTAATATGATGCTACTTCCTGGTTTAATTCAGGACTAATGTGATGGTACTTCCTCGTTCTCGTCAGGCCTAATATGATGCTACTTCCTGGTTTAATTCAGGACTAATGTGATGGTACTTCCTCGTTCTCGTCAGGCCTAATATGATGCTACTTCCTGGTTTAATTCAGGACTAATGTGATGGTACTTCCTCGTTCTCGTCAGGACTAATGTGATGCTACTTCCTGGTTTAATTCAGGACTAATGTGATGGTACTTCCTCGTTCTCGTCAGGCCTAATATGATGCTACTTCCTGGTTTAATTCAGGACTAATGTGATGGTACTTCCTCGTTCTCGTCAGGCCTAATATGATGCTACTTCCTGGTTTAATTCAGGACTAATGTGATGGTACTTCCTCGTTCTCGTCAGGCCTAATATGATGCTACTTCCTGGTTTAATTCAGGACTAATGTGATGGTACTTCCTCGTTCTCGTCAGGCCTAATATGATGCTACTTCCTGGTTTAATTTAGGACTAATGTGATGGTACTTCCTCGTTCTCGTCAGGCCTAATATGATGCTACTTCCTGGTTTAATTCAGGACTAA